>CM043704.1:13603038-14251038 GCA_023935145.1 Bretschneidera sinensis
GTTTATCTAGCAACTCCTGAAGTTGAACTTTCAACTCTCTCAATTCAGCTGGTGCCATTCTATAGGGTGTTATGGATATTGGTGCTGATCCTGGAATCACCTCAATAGAAAACTCAATCTCCCTATTGGGAGGCAACCTAGTCAACTCTTCAGGGAAAACATCATAAAAATCTTTTACTACCAAGATTTCTTCTAACTTCCTACTCTCCTTGCTAGAATCCACCACATATGCCAAATACCCCTCACAACCTTTCTTCAACCATTTACTAGCAATTAAGGCAGAAATAAGACAATTAACAAGTATCTTACGTTCTCCCTGAAAATTAAACTCCTCCTATCCGGGTATCTTGAACACCACATTTTTCCTAAAACAATCTAACCAAGCATGATATGTAGATAACCAACTCATCCCTAGAATTAAATCAAAATTTGTCATATCTAAAGGCAATAAATCAACTTCAAATTCTCTATTAGCAATATTAATCACACAACCTCGATAGATTGTCGTGATAATAACCCTATCTATAGTAGGAACCTCGATAATAATTGCATGCATCAAAGGGCTAGCACTAGCATCAATAGATTCCATATCACTACTTGATGCAAAAGAATGGGTTGCACTAGGATCAATCAATAATCTAGCAGGCCTACCAAGAATAGATATCATACCCATAACAACATCAGGAGTGGCTTGTACATCCTGTTGGGTCAATGCATAGACTTTGCTATCTCTGGACTAAAACTGGCTACCACGTCCTGGCTCTGCTACTGATCCTCGACCTCTACCTCGCACGCTCCCTGATCCACCACCTCTCTCTACCAATCTTCTCCCAACACTTCCAACGCTTACGTCAACAGATTTCCCTGCTAGACAATCTGCAGCAACATGTCTTCCTCCACCACATACAAAGCATATCTGCATAGAGCAATTTTGAAATCTCACAAAACAATCACCTTGCATCTCATGTGCAAAAACACCTTCTCCCTCATAAACCTCTTGTCTCACCACATCATGTTCTCTTCTACCCCTTTCCTCTAATCTTCTTTGCAGATTATCAGCCCTTTCTTCAGTTGTATTCATCCTTTCTATAGCACGATCAAGAGATTCTCTCGGTTCATCATTCCTTACCTCAGATTCTCTCCCAGCTCTACTAGTACTAGCTGCACTATCAATATGTTCTCTCGTAGGAACCACAGACTCAACTTCCTCCTAAGCTTCAGTTCTCCTAAAAATTGGGGGTCTACCACGTCCTCTCTGATTTAGAACTCTACTTCTACCTCTAGCACGACCACGTGTCATCTTCAGATTCTGCATTTAAAATATAATTTATTTAGATCTTCCACTTTTTTCAAGTTCTCATGCAATCTACAGAATCATAAAACCTAATGCTCTTATACCAAAATTGTAACGACCCATCTCGGGTAAGCCACCCCCGAGACGGTGTCATCACATTTTGAAAATCCCAACACGACACATTTATGCAACAATAAAAATAATACTAACAAAAATTTTTATTTTAATCTCCAACCCTTAACAAGGGGGTACATCATTCTAATATTAACTTAAACATAATATACAACGTAAAATACATGAATATTTACACATAAAATTTTTATATTTCATTTTCTCATTTGTCTGAGGATGTTGACACATATGTGGCTTACAGAAAATGATTTCGTCTGACTCTCAACCCACCAGACTATTTGTCCTGTCTACTACCTGAAATCATTATACAATGAAGGATGAGCTTCACAAGCTCAGTGAATTAAATTTACTAGAAATATTCAATTTGTTGAAATAGCTCTATAATATTTAATTATTTATTTTTCATATGACTGGATAATAGAAGATAGTCTAACATTTAAGTAATTACTATCACATCATACTTCTATGTCTTTTTCTCACTGTAACTGTCTCTCTGTGAAACTCATTTATCTACAAATAAAATAAATGCATAATATCCACAACATTTCAGTAATAAAATCAAACTGTAAAACAGATGCAATGCATGAATTATTATTAGGGAACTTCTTCCCACATGTTGACATGTTTTTATCTTAGACTGGCCCCATCTCGGTTCTTTTCTTTCCAGCATATACCGGCTATCACGGTATTTATTTCTAGCATATACTGGCTGTCACAGTTTTTCATTTATTTCCTGCATATACCGGCTGTCATAGTTTTTCAATTAGACCGGCCCCCTTCCGATTCTTTTCTTTTATATACATGCATATGAACAATGATATGAAATATGCATATGAACCATAATATAAAAACAAAATGAATTCAAATATTAAATTTAGCTATCTTGTCTTTCCTCAAATTTCTGCTTGATAAATTTCACTAATTTCTTCTCCTTATATATCACATCAATTTATTAACCAAAACTTATCAAGAATTTTATTTATCACTATCATTGTTAACTCAACTCATTATTCTAATAATATTTCTTTTCACATAATAATTTTCTACATGTCCAATATTTATATCATACTTATCAATTAAATTTGAATCTACCACCAAAGCATAAGCTAATAATTTATTTTAATATTATCACTAGATATTTCATTTTTATTTAGATTACCTAAAGTAAATCTAACTCACCACGTAGCACTTAAAGCTACCTGTGGATCACCTCCTTGCCTTTCCCGTTCCTGTCAGTAATTTCTCCCAGTTGCTGATCGTCAACACCTGACATAATATTTATATTAAATTTCTGATTTATTCTTCAAATCTTCATAAACCACACCCTTTGAAAATTCTCACTTTGAATTCCGAGAAATTTCATGTATGCTAAAAATTCAAAAATAAACACTATATTATTACCTTTTGTTTTTCTGATAGCTTCTCGTGACTCTCTAATAAATTCCCTCATAAACTCCTTCAAAATTTTGCTCTTTCAACCTTTCTTTGGGTCCCCAAGTGTTTAAAGAAAATGAGTGATTTGAAGGAAACTAAATGAAATCTGTTAAGTGTAAAATTAACGTTTACATATAAGTAAGATTTTTTTTAAAAAAATCTTTGTTAGCCCCCATAAGGCCTCCACGATTTTGCTACTTAGATTACATGAATTAACTTCGCAGCAGGTGCTGCCACCTACTGCCACGGTTTTTTGCTTTTTTTTTTTTGGATGTCCACGTCCAAATTTTTTTAAAAAAAAATTGTTTTATAAAAATTCGATTTTTCGCTTTTAAAAATATCTATATTATTTTAACTCTATGTCATATTTATTAAAGTATTTATTTACCCTTACAACATATTATGCATGAATATTTACAATTTTTTTCTTCCATTAGTCTGGGGATGTGGACCACGAGACTTATAGATAATAACTGAGTCTGAATCTCACCTCACAAGTCTATCTGTCATGCCCGCTACCTGAAATTATTTAACAATGAGGAGTGAGTTTCACAAGCTCAATGAATTAAATTTACTAGAAGTACTCAATTTGTATACTTCTAGTTATATTCATTCATTGTTAAATCACCATAATTAACCATCTATCTTTTCTCACATTTTAATTCAATCATTTATCAATTTCTCTTAATAAATAAATTATCAGGCTATCATCTTTCAATACATATATCTTATATATTTTATCAATTTAATATTTCCACATCATATAAATAATTAATAATATAATTCTTTATTATATCGTCCTTTCTGTTTATCTATCAACAAAATTGTCTCATTATGAGACGATATCTATCAATCATTTAATACTCAAAATTGATTCTTTAGCATCTCAGGAATTGATAATAAATATTTAAAACAAATATAATGCATGAATTTAAATTATCTTTCTTTCTTTCTCATTAGATCATTTCATATTATCATCTGTGAACGTCTTCCCACTTATCGACATGTTTCAGCTAGACCAGCTACCTTCTTGGTCTTCTCCGCCAGACCAGCTGCCTTCCTGGTCTTCTCAACCAGACCAGCTGCCTTCTTGGTCTTTCTTTTTATGCATATGAGAAATAATATGCAAACAAGCATACATCAAAACATTCAATTGAACTATCTAGCTCTTTCTCAAAATTATTATTTTTATCATATTTATTAAATTATCTCCTCATATATCATGTCAACTTTTCAATCATATTTTTCAGAAATTGCATATAACTTCTCAGCATATTTCCCATTAATCCATCATTTTTAAAATATAAATCCTTATGTAATTAATATTCAACATACTATTAAATCTCTAATCAATAAATCAATCAATTGTCATACTTAACGGAAAATATATCATTAAATCATTATAATTCAATAATTTATTCAAATATCATAAATTCATATTTTTATTGGTCTCGATTACTAAAAGTAAATCTAACTCACCACGTAGCACTTAAAGCTACTCGTGGATAACTTCCTTGCCTTTCCTGCTCCTTTCAGCAATTTCTTGAGATTGCTGATCACCAACACCTAATCATAAACTTTCATAAATCTTACTATTTCATAACTTAATTCAAACAATATAATTATTTAGTTATTAGTCTTATTTAAAATTTATTTGAAATATGATGAAATCTTGCTATTGTAATTGAATGACTGTACTATCTCTAATATTAGATAAATTTTCTTTATAACTTTTTACTAAGAAATCTGAATTGAAGAAAGAAGGAAACCAAATGGGATTTGGTAAGGAAAACAAACAAAGTCTCTGAACTCATAGACTTATAAACTTTTTTTTTCTCCTTCTTCACCGCTTCATTGCTCAACGAATTTTTTTATTTTTTTCCTTGATTGAGACAATTTTTTTTTATTTTTTTACCGCCGCTCACGACTTCGTCGCTTCATCACTTCGTGAAGTGTGCAAATTTTTTTATACAATTTACATATTTACCATTGGTTATTTACAATTCTGCCATCATTTAAAGTTTACTGTTTTGCCATTACATAATTACAGTTTTGCCATTTATCCTTTAAAATCAAATTTTTATTTTTCCTTTCTTCCAAAAATTTTATAAAAATTATAGAGAAATACAAAAATTTATATTTTCTTCCAATTTTTAAAATTATTTTCCTTAACTTTAGTCAATATTTTTCTTCAAAAATCTTTCATTTCAATTTCAAATTTCAAAAATTTTCAGTACTTTCTTCTTTAAAAATTTCAAACTCTTTTCAGCAAAATTTCCAATATTATTTTTCAATTATTATTTCAAATCAATACCAAATTTTCATAAATGGATTATTTAATTCAATATAATACATGTAAAATTACTTCTTTACCCTTATTTTATGAACACGAGTACTACACCTATCTTATAGAGTTCTGAAGACACACAGTGGAAGACGATAAGAATATCTACTGGAATGGAAGAAACAAGGAGAAGAAGAAACAAGGAGAAGAAGAAACCACTTAGGAGAAAGAAACTGATCTACAACCATTCAAGCAAAATATTGAAGAGTTTCTAGTAAGCAGGTCAACGAGGACGTCGACAGATTAAGTGGGGCAAAATGTCACGGTCTGTGCTTTTCTAAGGCCTTGTACCATGCCCATGGCCGTATGTTCTGAGTCTCTTGGGGTAGTGTTGGTGCCTAATGGAAATTTTGTAATTTTATTTTTTTTATTTTGTATTTTCAAAATTATGATGGCTTAAGCATAAGCAATGTTTCCTCATGTTAGAGCTCCAAATGACTGAAGACTCTTTAGGGGGTTGAGTAAGTTACTCACTATTCATGATTAAGTATGTTGTCCTACTGGTTTCTTGGTGGTGCCCCCCTACCCCAACAACATGCTTGTTGATGCTTATATTAATGAAGCTTTTATGCATTCATGTACCTAGAGTTGGTTATGTGTTATTGCCTATTTTGGCTCATATGTGCTTGGTGATCTAGGCGTGCACCCCGGGGTAAGCTCGTGTGTGGTGTTCATTACTTGAAGTGGGTGTGCGCCCTAGGCATGTCGCTTGTTGCTTGCTAAGGGCTTGTCACACCTCACCTGTATTAATTGTTGTGTGACCCTTTGATTGTTATGTGGCTAGTATGGTCATTTTTGCTTACAGAGTGTACAAGCCTTAAAGCTACTTGAGTGAGCTAGGCTGACTTGCTTGGGGGGGGGGGGACTAAGACAAGTGCTGCATGAACCTATTCCTTCAAGGGAAAGTGCTGGGACCATGACACCAAGGTAGGGTGAGAATTAGAAAAAAAAATTTTAATTTCACCATTAAAATTATAATCTTGAGATCTAGACACATATAATTAATGTTAAGGTTTTGACAATAATTTTGTACCTTAATTAGCTTAATTGGGACATTGAATGATGTAAAATTTGAATTGCACAATAATTGATAACAAAAAGGTTCAGGTTTCACAACCAAATTCACATTGTCTAAGTAGTCATGAGATGTTGTTAGGTCACTCATGATTGTAAAAGCCTTAAGAATTAATTTAATAGACAATTAATTAATTCTTACAATAGGGAGCACCCAAAAGAGTGTCGATTCAAAATAAATTAGAATCAGTTCTAATTAATTAGAAGGTGTTCCAAATGTAATTACATAAAACTTATGGCCTATAACCAAATTAGTTTGAATCTAAAGGGTCACACACAAAAGGGGCAATGCTTAATTAAGAAATACTTATAGGGTTTAGTTTATAATTAATGGTTAGTTACACTTAACCTTAATACTATAAATAGTTTATTAATGTGCATAATTTTAGCTAGTACAAAATCTACACACAAGTTTCTCCTACATAATTTTGTTTCTTCTTCCTACCAAAAGAGATAACAAAATTTAGAGAGAATTCTTAATTCGAGATTTGCCATGTGTGGATCAACTTTAGAGATCACTTATGTTTATGATTGTTATGAATTCGAGAACGTGAGAGAATTTGGATTCAAGATCAGTGGAGAATTCGACAATAACAAATTTAAATAATCAAGAACCATGTGAATAAAAGGTAACGATTATAAAACTTGAATCTTCTTGTTCTATATATGTTTTACATAAATTATAAGGTGAATAGGGTTTATAGGAATCAACGAAAATTTTTAAAGTTTTGCTACATTTCTACATTAATTTTTTTCAAGATTGGGGACCAGAGAAAAAGGAATCGAAGCTTCCCCTCTCACTTAGGTAAAAACCTATCACTCATGTTCTTCTAAAAATATTGAATGATTAATTTAGACCAGTACACACAATCATACTATCACATGCCATAATAGTTTATATCAAAACCAATTAAGAAAACATCAATTTATATCAAATGAGTAGTAATTGTGCATGGGAATTAAATTACAAAGAAATAAAATATAAGGTAACAATTAAAATAAAAGAAAACATAAGATTAAAACAAAGAAAACACGTTAGTGTAGTAACAAAACAAGCAAACAATTAAAACAAGAAGCAAAAAAAACGCAAAATAGATAAACAAATGTCATGTCAGTCGACCGGGATGGACCCGATCAGTCACAAGGAACAAGGTTGACCAGCTCGACGAGGAACCAGCAGGTCCCTCTGGTACAGGTTCTGGAAAATTTGAGTTTTCGATAGAAAACTTGTTTTCGTTCAATTTCGAGTACGATTTTAATCACAAAATTTCATGTAAATCCTAATCTTAAATGGTATATTATTATGAAAACATCCTAAAATAGTATTTGATAAATGACATGCAAAATTTAATTAATTATTTAGATGCAAGAACCCTAATCTATACGATGTAAAAAAAAAAATTAATGCGAACCTAAATCATGTTTCTATATGACATGTGAATTAAAATTCTAATGCTTGCATAAACTAATCTATGATGGTTCAAAGTAAATCATCATACCTTTTAAATTAAAATACTACAAAAGAAAATTACTAACCTTTTAACAAACTATTTGGTCTTTTCGCGTTTGTACAAAAGACTAAATATCAAATTAATCTAATTGTGTAAAGATTTTCATGTGTGGTTTATATGCCCTCAAGTCTTTGTTTGTTGCACATAGTAGATAAAAGGCATGTAGAATCTTGATTTAAGACTTGAATTAATCATAAAAATTGGTTTAGGTTTGGTGAGTTGGTAGGAGAATTTAGGGTTTATGTTTGTAAGGATTTTGCGGTGGCTAAGGTTTATGGAAGAATTTGGGTTTAGGGTTTAGGAAAACAACATTTAGAGATTTAGAGAAAATCTATAGAGAGATTTGGTGCCTATGTAGCTTTTCCTCCGATGATTTTTGGTGTGTTTTCTATGTCTGTAAGAAGGGACTTATAAAGAAAAATTGTGGAGCTAAGATTTTAGATGGTGGATGACTAGGATGCGTCGAATTTAATCTGACAGTCATTAAGGTTACTTGGGGAGCTGAAAAACTAGGGTTTGTGGTGGCTAAGGGCGGCTTCTAGAAGATCGAAAACATGAAAGAACAAAATAGCAGCTAAATAGTGGATTGGGTCCAAGACATGGCCGATCGGCCTAGTGGCCTAAGCTTAGCGGAGAGAATAAAAAAAGAATTTTGAATTTTGAAAATGATTCGAAATTTATTTTTTTTAAAAGAAAAAAAATCAAATTTATGTCGCAATTAATAAGAACTAACTCATTGAATATTTGAATTTAAAGGTCTCACTGAAATACCGAGGCCCCAACCTACTCTGTCGTGAGTAAAGGTAAGTGCTAGTGTGCAAGGTGAAATGACCAAACTATGGGTACCACGCCATACACCTCCCTTTGTCAATTAGTAAGAAGGTTCCCTCTAAGAGAACTCTTTTAGGTCGGGGATCAACATTGACCTTGTGTCATCCAAGCATGAAGCAAGAGTGATGCGTAAGTTGTCACCATTTGACATTGAAAGGGGCCATATCGCTTATCATTAGTCTAGACCGAAGTCTAGCCCTATATACTTTTGAGAAATATTTAATTTTTAATTTCAATTAATCTACCATACACTAACAATCAATCACACACACCTACAATTTAACTCAACCAACAATTATTTCACACCATATGTGAAAGTAGAGCATATATACCTATTAAATTACTGACCAAATATTGTGTCTTGGACAATGTTGTCCTCCTAAGGACTATTGGCTCACTCAATCAAGAAAACATCGATTATATATAAATATAAACAAATGAAATGGTTCCAAGGTTAAAATTACAATATTGTAGAACAATTCTATTGCAAAGAGTATTTAATTCAAGACATTAGAAATGATAGTAAAACAAACAAAAGCATAGCTAGACAAAAACTAAAAGACAATAATATATATATATATATATATATATATATATATATATATATATATATATTGTTGTCATAGTGTAGGTACCGCTCAGGGGACCTACTGATAGGCACCAGTAGGTGGCTGATTGGTGGTTAGCAAAACATGATTGGTAATAGGACATCAGATAAAAATTTCATGCAAGATTTATTTTGAATTGCAGTAGAATTAAATTAAGTTCATTACAATGCATGACAGAGACATAGTGTAGGTACCGCTCTTTTCCTCCTGAGACCCATGCATCTAGCTCAATACCCAATGCCATTCCCCTTAAAGAAGGCGGATATGGTGTGGGAGCAGATTGCGATGAATAGGCATATGGAAACGAGTAAAACGTACCAAGTCTAACCCTTTATAAGTAGTAAGGAGGCTCCCATGATGGGTGCGCTTTTAATGTATTAGACAAAGGGCTGTTTTTTCATCCAAGCACAAAGCAAGGATGATGGGTAATGAGCCGCCATTTGACCTTGAAGGGAGTCAAATCCCTTGTCATTGGTCGACGTGAGAAATTCCAAAGCTCGAAAGATTTGGGTGAAAAAGAGTGAGGATTTAAAGCTCTCTCTCTTACCTAGACCGAAGTCTAGCCCTTTGTGTTTCAAGGGAATTAATTGAAATTTTAATTCAAGTATTATTATCATACACTACTAATAAAACCAAGCACACACTTTGCAATTTTTATTCAAACAAAGCAACGCCAAATATTAACTTTAAAGTAATGAGGTAAAAGTAAGTATATAAAGGAAATAAATTGTTTTGACTATGAAGAAAAATATTAAAACTACTTGCAAAGCATAGATGAGAAGTAAATTAAAGTGCATGAGTTTAAACTAGGTGGATTAATTTTGTATTTTAAACTAGATGAATTAAATTTGAAGACTAAATTAAATGAATTTTACTAAGCTACTTTAAACTAGACGAGATAAAAAAAATAGAAATTAAGCTAAATATATTTAAACCAAACTACCTAAAAGATGAGATTCAAAATAACTAGTAACTAGTAACATTTTTAATGGGCCAAAAGGGGCCCAAATTCTTCTTAAAGAATTAAATTTCACATTAAATTAATGACAACTTAAAAGAAAACATCTAACTTAGAGAACATAAAAAATCTTAAGGTACTAAACTAAAGGAAAAAACTTTAAAACTACAGTTAATTTAACAATACATTTAATGGGGAGACTATATTATGACTAGTAGCTAACTAAAGAAAGACATATAACTAGTGAAAAATAAAATGCTAAGAAACTAGTAAGTATCTTGAGACGAAACTTTTAAAGTGAGCCAAATTAATCTAGTCTATTTTCAAGGTGGTTTAAACAATCATGCTAACAGTTTATTTTGCAAAATGTAGAAGCTTAGCCAACCTTCTTTGGCTAAGGAAAATTTTCACGCACGACAATTATCCTCGGAGATCCTTATGCTCTTGTGGACTTAGTGAAGTTGGAAAAATGATTCCAATGAAGATTAGAAGACCAAAAAACAAAAGGTGGTCGAAAATGATGAAGAACTCTCACTAGTTCTTCTTTTGTGTGTCACTCTTTGCTCTTTTTTCACCTTTCTTGAACACTCTCTTCTCTTTTGTTATATTCCTCTCTTTGATCTTCCTACTCTTCTCTCTTTTTATCTCTTTTCTCACTTCTTTCTCTCTCTAAACTTTCTCCCTTTTGTCTCTTTTTTGCATTACTTTGCCTTAGTGTTGTGTCGTTTTCTTTGTGTTAGCAAAGTGGAGTACTTAAAGGAGGAGTAAGTGTAACGACCCATCCCGGGTTGGCCACCCCCGAGACAGTATTGTCACATTTTGAAAATCCCAGCACGACACATATATGCAACAAGAAAAATAACGTCAACATAAATTTTTATATCATTCCTCAACCCTCAACAGGGGAGATACATCATTCTGATCTTGACTTAAACATTATATGCAACGTAAAATGTATGAATATTTACAAATAAATTTTTTATTTTATTTTCTCATTAGTCTGAGGATGTGGACACGTACGTGGCTTACAGATAAAGATTTCGTCTGAACCTCAACTCACCAAACTATTTGTCTTACCTGCTGCCTGAAACATTGTACAATGAGGGGTGAGCTTCACAAGCTTAGTAAATTAAATTTACTAGAAGTATTCAATTTGTATAAATAGTCTTTTAATATTTAATCAATTATATCTCACATAACTTGATAATAGCATTCTCCTATCACTACACATATCATAAGTCTCATTCTCTATCAATCTCTTCTTCTTATATATTTGTTCACTTTAAAACCATCAATTATCTCATAATTACCTCCTTATGAGGTTTACAGCATAAAGTCTACCATTTAGATGGTTCTTATCATATCATACTTCTATGTTTCTTTCTCACCATAACTGTCTCTCTGTGAGACTCATTCATCTATAAATAAATTTACAATAACAAACAACACTTTAACATTTCAGTAATACAATCAATATTTAAAATAGATGCAATGCATGAATTATTATTGGGGAACGTCTTCTCACATGTCGACATGTTTTTATCTTAGACCAATACCTTCTCGGTTCTTTTATTTTCAAGATATACCGGCTGTCACAGTTTTCATTTATTTCTAGCATATACCAGCTGTCACGGTTTTCATTTATTTCCAGCATATACCGGCTGTCATGGTTTTCCTTTATTTCCAGCATATACCAGCTCTCACGGTTTTTCAATTAGACCGGCCCCTTCCCGATTCTTTTATTTCATGCATATACATATGAACAATGATATGAAATATGCATATAAAAAATAACATAAAAACAAACATGAATTCAAATATTTAAATTAACTATCATGATTATTCTCAAATTATTATTTGAAAATTTTCACTAAATTCCTCTCCTCATAAATCGTATCAAAACATCAACCATAGCTCATCAAGAATTTCACTTATCGCTTTTATTATTAAATCAACTGATTATTCCAATAATATTATTTCTCATAAAATAATTCTCTACACATCACTATTCCTATCACACCTATTAACCAATTTTCATCTATCACCAAAGCATAAGTTAATAATTTATTCTAATATTATCACTAGATATTTCATATTTATCTTGATTACTTAAAGTAAATCTAACTCATCACGTGGCACTTAGAGCTACTCGTGGATCACCTCCTTGCCTTTCCTACTCCTCTCAGCAATTTCCCTCGGTTGCTGATCGTCAACACCTAACATAATATTTATATTAACATTTCTAATTTATTCTTCAATTTTCCATAATTTATATCCTTTGAAAATTTTCACTTTGAATTCTGAGAAATTTCATGTATGCTAAATTTCAAAAATAAACTTCACGTTATTACCTTATATTTTTCCTAGAGCTTCTCGTCGTTCTCTATAAAATTCCCCCATAAAACCCTTCAAAATTTTGCTCTTTCAACCTTTCGGTCCCCAAGTGTTTAGAGAAAGAGAGTAATTTGAGTCATAGTTGAAAGAAAACCAAACAGGATTTGGTAAGTAATAAATAATATGAACTTAACTTATATATATATAAGTAAGTATCAGCATCTCCCACCTCAAATGCTGCCACGAAATGGCAAGTTGTTTAACATGTACCATTTCTTCTATTTTGGCAACAGGTGTTGCCACCTGTTGCCATGTATTTTTTTTCGAAAGAAAACTTCTTTTTTTTTCTTTTTCCTTTTCCTTTATATTTTCCATGAATTTTTTTGTTTTTTTTTTTGTTTTCCATTTTCTTTGTAACTACGCCTTCATGCGTCCATTTTTTTTAAAGAATTGTTTTATTCAAATAATAAACCTTTTACATATATTTTATTTTAATTCCATGTAATATTTATTAAATTATTTCTTTACCCTTACTTTACGAATATGGATATTACGATTCTACCCGCCTTATAAAAATTTTGTCCCCGAAATTTCGTTACCTAACTCAAGAAACAATTGTGAATAATATTTCTTCATAATTGTCTCACGCTGATACGTAATCTCTTCAAGATCCTTATTGATGAGTCTAAAATATTGCATATTTTAGACCCTTAACTTATATTTGTTATGCTCTTAGTTAGTATTATTTTACTTTATTTTACGTTTTTCTTGTGTTTTGTGTGTTTTTACAGCTTTGTGGAGAAAGCGCAGCATTTCAGGTTGATTTGAAGCTTCTGGAGACATTGCGCTCGATCGCAACAGATATGCGATCGAGCGCACCAGCGCTCGAGCGCACCTGCCTTTGAACGAGCGCAAGGTCAACATCCCACATCGAAATAATTGAAGTTCAGTGCATTTGCGATCGATCGCAGCAGACATGCGATCGAGCGCACATGAGATCGTGCGCACAAGACATGCGATCGATCGTACCTGCGATCGATCGCACCACACTGCGATCGAGCGCACACGGGCCTGTATCCCACATCGTTTCTGCAACCTGTTTTACTCCGGGTCTCCCCCTATATAAACACCATTTGGCATCATAATCCAATGTACAATTCCTAAGCCACTTTGGTGTTTACCGGTGGACGTCCGCTAGCATTCTGGTGGATCCCGAAGGCATTGCTACCACGAGGGGAAGCGCCGCCCGGCAGCGAGTGGAATTTCTCCCATGTAAAGTTGTTTATTTATTTCTTTATATTCAGTTGTTTTAGTTTAAATGTTTAGCACTTGTTATTATAGTTTTATAGTTATGAGTGGCTAGACTCTTCAGCTAAGGTTGAAGATGAAGCCCCGCCGTTGTTTGGCGTAGTAGTTCAGATTTGCTTGTACAAATCTGACAATTTTTAGTATAAATGTTCTGTCAATTATTTGAGTTAATCTTATAATTGATTGAGTTTAAATTGTCTGTTGGATTTTCTTTGTGTTTCATCTGATGGATACATTGAATGCTTTTCGATTAAATTGGATTCCCTTTGTGATTTGTTAAAAGCGGATACATTGGGTGCTTTTGGTTTAGTTGGGATATTCTTTGTTTTTTGTCTTATAGTTGGATTCATTGAATGTTTTGATAGGCTATATTTTTAGAACATGTATGCTTAACTTTGGTGGGGTGGATTCGGAAACCTTAGTGTTTTTAATTATTAGATTTTAAATCAATTTAATTTAGTTTTAATTTATTTTTCAATATCATTCTGAAATTTGGAACTAGGTTAAAATAGAGTTAGTTTAGATTAAAAAATATATTTTCACAACACAATTCCCTGTGGATTCGACCTCGCACTTGCACAAGCTATACTGCAAACGACTCGTGCGCTTGCGAGTAAATTAAAACTCACAACAAGTTTTTGGCGCCGTTGCCGGGGAGTTGTTTGGTTTGTGAAAGTTTTTGGTCTAAAATGATTTTATTTTTCTACTAGTTAGTTATCTTTTTATTAAAAAAAAAAAAAATCATGTGGATGAATCCAGCGCCGGTTTCACAGTCTTTAGAGGACGCCCTCAAGGATTTCATTAAAATGACCGGCCCGTCCCTCAATACTGCCAACACTTTCAATGTTGAAAGCTGTTCCATCTGTGCTAGTCCCATGCATCTAGCACATAATTGCCCATCAATGCCGGCTTGTGCCGAGTATCCTATGGAACAAATGAATGCTTTCAATGACTGTTGTTGGCAATCAAATGGATCTTGCTCCGAAACATACAATCCAGGGTGGTGGGACCACTCTAATTTTTCATGGGAGCAGAACCAACTGATGAATCAGGGAGGAGCCCCTTACCATGCTCACAATCAATACACTCCCGAATTTCCTCCACCAATTCCAAATTATGGTCACTCAGCTTATCCAGCACCATCACCCGCTTACCAAGCTCCGATTCAAGCGCCAGTGTCGGTTTCACAGTCATTGGAGGACGCTCTCAATGATTTCATGAAAGCGACTAGCCAATCTATGAGTGAAGTGATGAGTGCAACAATAGAAAACACCCAAGCGATTGCCACACTAGAGAGTCAAATTGATCAAATCGCAAGTTACGTGGGTGAAGGAGAGGAAGGAACGTTCCCCAGTCAAACTGATCCTAACCCAAAGGAACAGTTTGCGGTGAGAAATTCTTCAACTCCAATGCATTGGCAGGAACAAGTGCAATCAACTGTCCCATACTTGTCTGGGAGACAAGTGGACAATCAAGTGGAAGAGAACCCTGCTATGCACCAAGGGCAAGAAAGTGGCAACAATGAGAAGAGAGATGCTGAGCCATCTATAGCCACTCGTATTATTAAGGATCTCTCGGGGTCGTTTTTACCTAAAGCGCCTTACCCTGAGAGACTACAAGCGCCCAAGAAAGAAGAGAAGTCTGAGGACATTATGGAGGCATGCTTTGCTCAGTTTGAAGAGGATTTGGACTTAGACAAGTTACTTGAGCAAGCAAATACTATCGTGGAGCCTGCTCCTCGGGAGAGTAGTAGGACAGAGGAGACTATGGATGAATCCCGTATTGAGGACCCCATGGAGGCATGCTTTGCTCAATTTGAAGAGGATTTGGGCTTAGATAAGTTGTTTGAGCAAGCTAATGCTACTTTGGAGTCTGCACCTCTAAAGATCAGTGAGACGGAGGAAACCACAACACCTGAACCTCACAAGAAGGAACTTAAGCCTTTACTGGATAATCTTGAGTATAAGTTCCCAGGTCCAGCAGATTCTTTGCCTATAATTATAGCTTTAGATTTGGGTGATGCTCCAGAGGAGAAATTATTGGACGTCTTAAGAGAGCATCAGGAAGCTATAGGCTGGACTATTGAGGATGTCAAAGGAATCAACCCCTCGTTGGTGATACAAACGATACAGTTGGAGGATAATGCCAAGCCATCGAGGGAGCCACAAAGAAGGCTCAACCCTGCTTTGCAAGAGGTTGTGAGGGCAGAAGATATTAAGCTGTTAGAGGCAGGGATCATTTATCCCATCTCTGATAGCAAATGGGTGAGCCAAATTCCAGTCGTGCCCAAACGTGCTGAATTTATGGTAGTAAATAAAGACAACGAGTTGGTTCCAACTCGAGTACAGTCAAGATGGAGAAAGTGTCTAGACTACCGTAAATTGAATGATGCCACTAGGCCTGATCATTTTCTATTCCCATTTATTGATCAGATGGTGGAGAGCTTAGTTGGGTCTGTTTACTAATGTTGGGTCTGGCTGAAGACGTTAAACTTAGCGCTCATGGGAGGCACCCCACAGCTTATATTTTCTTTTGTTTATTTATTATTTCGCATTTTTATGATTAATGTTTGTTTCCAGTATTTTTTGTTTTCCAGTTTTTTATTTTTCAGGGACAAAGCGTACTTCAGTTCAAGTTTGGGGTATGCTATGAGCCATACCAGTCCAGATAGTTCTCCATATCCCAGGTCAGCTCTTTCCATAATAGTCACACATTGGGGTCAATGTGTAATTTAAGTTTGGGGGTATGGGAGACACATCACACACTTTGTCCTAATTTGTTGTCTTTTCGTCATAGAGATAAATGCATGCTCATGTTATCGTGAAATTTTAGTTGATCTAAACATTTTCTGTGATGTAATGTCATTGGTGAGCTTAACATTTTGAACACATGATCTGGTGATAAATTTTTAAAATTTAGTTACTTACTTTAGGCATTTTGAGAATTCACATGTTTGATCTAATCTCACACGAGCACATTAGCACAAATTATGTGAGGTATGACACGTGATTTTAATGTGTATTTTTCCTTATCTTAACTGAAACTAGATGACTTGTTGGATGAACTCTTGGGCATAGGAAAATAAAAAAAAATAAAAAATAAAAAAAATTTATCAATAAACTTTTCGCTGAGTAACTGGACCTCTTGCCTCAGTAAGCAGTGAGTGTTCACGTCAAAAGGTGAAATTTTGCTTGGTAATATTAAGGTCGGTTTAATTTCGTAGCCTTTTTGACTCGAGTTAGTAAGTCCTTAGGGGTGTCTTTACACCTAATGCCCTAAAACCATCTGGTTTGGGAGTCATTGACTTAACACTCGCTACATGGGTCAATTAGAAAGCTCAAGGGAACTAAGCATAGCCGTGCCTTAATAATAAAAAAAAAAAAAAAAAAAAAGAGAGAATAAAATAAAAACTATGCCTTTTCGTTCATTTTTGATGGGAAATTCGGTGAATCTTGAGACATGGAGACCTTACACATTAGAGTTACTTGGAAGCTTCATTTTTATGTACTAATTCACCTTACACTGATTCAAGCTTGTGATGCCTTATCCTGCCTTTTGTAAGTAATTAGATTTTAACATTTCTATTCATTGCGAAGATGGGTTTACCTTTTTAAGCTTGCTTATGAATGAATATCATGATGATGTGTGCTCCTTAAATTTTTGGATACCATGAGTGATGACTTTATCTTTATGTTCTTTGTTTTTCATTGAGTCTTTTATTTTGTTTTGCTAAGGGACTAGCAAAATATAAGTTTGGGGGTATTTGATGAGTCTAAAATATTGCATATTTTAGACCCTTAACTTATATTTGTTATGCTCTTAGTTAGTATTATTTTACTTTATTTTACTTTATTTTACGTTTTTCTTGTGTTTTGTGTGTTTTTACAGCTTTGTGGAGAAAGCGCAGCATTTCAGGTTGATTTGAAGCTTCTGGAGACATTGCACTCGATCGCAACAGATATGCGATCGAGCGCACCTGCCTTTGAACGAGCGCAAGGTCAACATCCCACATCGAAATAATTGAAGTTCAGTGCATTTGCGATCGATCGCAGCAGACATGCGATCGAGCGCACATGAGATCGTGCGCACAAGACATGCGATCGATCGTACCTGCGATCGATTGCACCACACTGCGATCGAGCGCACACGGGCCTGTATCCCACATCGTTTCTGCAACCTGTTTTACTCCGGGTCTCCCCCTATATAAACACCATTTGGCATCATAATCCAATGTACAATTCCTAAGCCACTTTGGTGTTTACCGGTGGACGTCCGCTAGCATTCTGGTGGATCCCGAAGGCATTGCTACCACGAGGGGAAGCGCCGCCCGGCAGCGAGTGGAATTTCTCCCATGTAAAGTTGTTTATTTATTTCTTTATATTCAGTTGTTTTAGTTTAAATGTTTAGCACTTGTTATTATAGTTTTATAGTTATGAGTGGCTAGACTCTTCAGCTAAGGTTGAAGATGAAGCCCCGCCGTTGTTTGGCGTAGTAGTTCAGATTTGCTTGTACAAATCTGACAATTTTTAGTATAAATGTTCTGTCAATTATTTGAGTTAATCTTATAATTGATTGAGTTTAAATTGTCTGTTGGATTTTCTTTGTGTTTCATCTGATGGATACATTGAATGCTTTTCGATTAAATTGGATTCCCTTTGTGATTTGTTAAAAGCGGATACATTGGGTGCTTTTGGTTTAGTTGGGATATTCTTTGTTTTTTGTCTTATAGTTGGATTCATTGAATGTTTTGATAGGCTATATTTTTAGAACATGTATGCTTAACTTTGGTGGGGTGGATTCGGAAACCTTAGTGTTTTTAATTATTAGATTTTAAATCAATTTAATTTAGTTTTAATTTATTTTTCAATATCATTCTGAAATTTGGAACTAGGTTAAAATAGAGTTAGTTTAGATTAAAAAATATATTTTCACAACACAATTCCCTGTGGATTCGACCTCGCACTTGCACAAGCTATACTGCAAACGACTCGTGCGCTTGCGAGTAAATTAAAACTCACAACACTTATTCTACCACAGAACTTAAACTAATGCAATTATTTTATTATATAAGACTTGTTCTATTTTTTTTTTGGTCTAAAATCCTCACTAATACTTGTATAAAAGTCGAATCTTTTTGAATTTCTACAGCTGGGCTTGAAATATTATGAGATTTATCAAGTATGTGCTCCCGCCAAAGTGAAACATGGAATACATTATGTTACTGCTTCAACTCTAGAGGCAAATTCAGGCTATTAACAACTAGCCCAACTTTCTCAATAACCTCATAGGATCCCACTTACCTTAGACTTAACTTTCCTTTCTTTTTGATCCTCAACACACCTTTTCATGGAGATATTTGTAATTACACTCAATCACCTACTTGAAATTCAAGAGATCTTATTTTATTATCAGCATAGCTATTTGGTATACTCTGTGCTACTTTACGGTTCTCTCTAACCAATTTGATCCTCTCAGTTGTTAACTCAATAATTGATGGACCAAATATATTTCTCTCTCCCATTTCTTCCCAACATATAGGAGTTCTACACCTCCTACCATACAATGTCTCAATCGGTGACATCCCAATACTAGTTTGATACTGATTATTATAAGTAATTTCAATCGATGGCATGTAAGCATCCCAACTTACTGAGAAACTCATTACATTTTCTCTTAACATATCTTCTAATACTCTAATAATCCTTTCTGTCTGAGCATGAAAAATTATATTAGATTGTAAATATGTACCTGTGACTTTCTGAAAGCCTCTCCAAAACCAAGATGTAAATCTAGCATCTCTATTTGACACTATGCTTAATGGTGCTCCATACAACCTCACAATCTCAGCTACATCCCTCTTCAATCCTGGCCACTAGAAATTCTATCTCAATCTTCTATACATCTTATTGTTACTCAAGTGCATCGAATATACATCATCATGTACCTTTTTAAATATCTTATTTCTCAACTCCACATCATTGGGAACACAAATCCATGTTCCAATACCAAAATAGCATCATTTTAAATTTTTGAACTCATATTGCTTTATAGTAAGCACTCAATGCTTAATCTTTTCTATCTCTTCATCTGTACCTTGCATCTCTAAAGCATTTTACTATGGATGACTGTACAACCATATTCGTTAACCATGATCCACTATCACTTATATTCAACTTCATTCTTATCTCTTTTAAATCTATCATCAATTTCACATCAGAACTCCCAATAGCAGTTAACCTTCTTGTAGACTTTCTACTCAATGCATCAGCTATCACCTTCGCATTTTCTAGATGATAGTGAATTGCACAAACATAGTTACTAATCAACTCCATCCACCATCTTTGCCTCAAATTCAACTCTCTCTGGGTAGGTAAGTATGTCAAACTCTTATAACCCATGAATATCTCACAAGTGGCTCCATACAAATGATGTCTCCAATCTTTAAAGTAAACACTATAGCAGCCAACTCTAAATCATGAGTAGGGTAATTTCTATCATGAATCTTCAATTGCCTAGAAGTATGGGCCACAACTTTCCTATGTTACACATGTCCTAATCATTGATGCGACGCATCACTATACACCACAAATCCTTCATCACCATAAGGAAACACCAATACTGGAGCTGTAGTCAATTTCTCCTTTAGTAATTGAAAATTTTTCTCACACTTCCCTCACCATACAAATCTCACATTTTTCCTAGTCAGTCTATTCAACAGTATTACAATAATAATTTTTTTTTGAAATAATCTTCTATAATAACCAGCTAACCCCAAGAAGATTCTAATTTCAGTTACATTAGTTGGTCTCTCCCAACTTAACATTGCCTCTACCTTTTGTGGATCAACTATTATTCCATTTCCCGATATTATGTGTTCCAAGAAGGTCATTTCTTTCAGCCAAAATTCACATTTAGGAAATTATAGCATACAATCTCTCTCTCCTAAAAATTTTCAACACAATTTCTAAATGTTTTGCATGCTCTTCCTTAGTCTTAGAATACACCAAGATGTTATCGATGAACGCGACCACAAGATTATCAAGAAATGGTTCAGACATTTTATTCATCAAGTCCATGAATGTTTCTAGAACATTAGTTAATCCAAATGACATCACAAGAAACTTATGACCATAACATGTCCTAAAAGCAGTCTTAGGCACATCTCCCTCCTTTATCCTTAACTGGTGATAACCTGATCTCAGGTTTATTTAGAAAAAACTCTCACTCCTTGCAACTGCTCAAATAATTCATTTATCCTGGGTAAAATATATTTGTTCTTATTCAACTATTTGTAGTCTATACACAATCTCATCGTTCTATCTTCCTCCTTCACGAACAACACAAGGGCTCGCCAAATACATTAGGTCCAATAAATCATTTATCTAAAAATTCTTGAACTTTCAACTCTTTTAACTCAGTGGGTGTCACTTTGTAGGGTGCTATTAGATATATGTGATGAACCTAGTATCACATCAATTAAGAATTAAATCTCCCTACTAGGAGGCAACCTAGACAACTCATCACGAAACACATCATGAAAATCTTTCACTACCAAGATTTCTTTGAACTTCCTATTTTCCTTTCTAGAATCCATTATGTATGCTAAACACTCCTCACATCCTTTCTTCAACCATCTGCTAGTAGTCAGAGTAAAATAAGATAGTTCGAGAGTATTTTATGTTCTTTTTGAAAGTTACACTCCTCATGCCCATATCTTGAATACTACATTCTTTCTGGAACAATCAACCCAGATATAATACGTCAATAACCAATTCTTTCCCAAAATCGAATGAAGATCTATCATACTCAAAGGTAATAAATCAACTTCATATGAATACTGGATGCAAAAGAATAGGTTGCACCAGGATCAACCAACATTGATATGTCCACCTTTTCTATATACAAAGCACCTCAAATGAGAACAATTATAGGATAAATATCTTATCGGATTACATCTATAACACTTCTAGTATTTTTATCACGTTATCACATCCTCTAAGTAGTACACTCCCACATTTACCATAACTTCCAATTCCCATAACCTATCTTTCAAATCTATGGGTCCCACCGATATTACTCTGAGTTACAGAAGCAACAGATTCTGTTTGCCTCTGACTCTGTACTAAAGTTCTCTGTGACAAGGAATGCCTCATCTGGGTGGTCTCCCACCCTACACACTCATACTGGTACCATCTCTGGGTTCCTCAAATCTAGACCTCTTCCGCCGATTCCTCCTACCTCTAATTTCCATAACATCCTTCTCAATCTTAAGTGATATATTCACCAACGTAACATAATTCATATGCCTTGTGTAAGATAGCTTCGATCAAATCTTAAAACATAGTTCATCTTTGAACCTCTTACACTTCTTCTTCTCTAGGTCTACCATTTCCGGTACAACCATTGACAAGACCACAAATTTGCTATCATACTGAGCCATAGTCAACCCATTTGCCTCAAATAAATAAAATCTCTATCTTGTTGGCCTCTAAAGGTTAAGGAAAGTATTTATCAAGAAAAACCTCCTTAAATCTATTCCAAGTTAAGGGTCTATCAACATCTGCACTTACCTTGGGAAGGATATCCTTCCACCATTCCAAAACTTCTCTTTCTAAATTAAACGAAGCAAAGGCAACCATCTACCTGTCAGTTACTGGTAAAATACCAAACAATCTCTCTAAATGTTTCTCCCAAAACTCAGGCTTAAAAGGATTCATAGATCCTTTAAACAACAAGGCATTCACCTTAATATATATAACAAAACAATCTCTCTGCATCTTGTGCATAAACTCACTTTTCCACTTTTGAACATTTACCATTACTGGACTTACAATAGCCTAAGGCACTGCCTTAGCCTATTCATCAAGTCTATACTATAGTCTATCAACTCTATCATCTGTTACATTCATTTTCTCAAGAGCATGTGTAAGGGCTTATTTTAGCTCATCTCTTTCAACTTCAGATTCTCTCATACCTTTACTAATATCAATTATACTGTTAACACGTTCCCTTCTAGGAAGCATAGATTAAGATTCAACCTCGACTTGTCAAAATATTGGGGGCCTACCACCCCCTCTCAAATCAACAACTCTAACTCTAGCTATAGCACATCCACGTGTCATCCTCAAACTATTCATTAAAATATAATTTATTTTAATCTTTCACTTTCTTTCTTTTTATACAGTCTACATAATCATAAAACTTAATGCTCTTATACCAAAATTGTAACAACCCATCCCGGGTTAGCCACCCCTGAGACAGTGTTATCATATTTTGAAAATCCCAGCACGACACATATATGCAACAAGAAAAATAACGGCAACATAAATTTTTACATCATTCCTCAACCCTCAACAGGGGAGATACATCATTATGATCTTGACTTAAACATTATATACAACGTAAAATGCATGAATATTTACAAATAAATTTTTTATTTTATTTTCTCATTAGTCTGAGGATGTGGACACGTACGTGGCTTACAGATAATGATTTCATCTTAACCTCAACTCACCAAACTATTTGTCCTGCCTGCTACCTGAAAACATTGTACAATGAGGGGTGAGCTTCACAAGCTCAGTGAATTAAATTTACTAGAAGTATTCAATTTTTATAAATAGTCTTTTAATATTTAATCAATTATATCTCACATAACTTGATAATAGCATTCTCCTATCACTACACATATCATAAGTCTCATTCTCTATCAATCTCTTCTTTATATATATTTGTTCACCTTAAAACCATCAATTATCTCATAATTACCTCGTTATGAGGTTCACAACATAAAGTTTATTATTTAGATGGTTCTTATCATATCATACTTCTATGTTTCTTTCTCATCATAACTGTCTCTATGTGAGACTCATTCATCTATAAATAAATTTACAATAACAAACAACACTTCAGCATTTCCATAATACAATCAATATTTAAAACAAGTGCAATTCATGAATTATTATTAGGGAACGTCTTCCCACATGTCGACATGTTTTTATCTTAGACCGGCCCCCTCCTGGTTCTTTTATTTTCAGCATATACCGGCTTTCACGGTTTTTCATTTATTTCCAGCATATACCGGCTGTCACAGTTTTCATTTACTTCCAGCATATACCGGCTGTCACAGTTTTCCTTTATTTCCAGCATATACCGGCTGTCACGATTTTTCAATTAGACCGGCCCCATCCTGGTTCTTTTGTTTCATGCAAATGCATATGAAATATGCATATGAACAATAACATAAAAACAAACATGAATTCAAATATTTAAATTAGCTATCCTGATTATTCTCAAATTTTCACTAAATTTCCTCTCCTCATAAATCGTATCAAAACATCAACCATAGTTCATCAAGAATTTCACGTATCGATTTTATTATTAAATCAACTCATTATTCCAATAATATTATTTCCCATAAAATAATTCTCTACATATCCACCATTCCTATCACACCTACCAACCAATTTTCATCTATCACCAAAGCATAAGTTAATAATTTATTCTAATATTATCACTAGATATTTCATATTTATATTGATTACTTAAAGTAAGTCTAACTCATAACGTAGCACTTAGAGTTACCCGTGGATCACCTCCTTACCTTTCCTGCTCCTCTCAGCAATTTCACCCGGTTGTTGATTGTCAACACCTGACATAATGTTTATATTAAAATTTCTAATTTATTCTTCAATTCTTACATAATTCACATCCATTGAAAATTCTCACTTTGAATTCCGAAAAATTTCATGTGTGCTAAATTTCAAAAATAAACTTCATGTTATTATCTTATGTTTTTCTTAGAGCTTCCCGTGGTTCTCTATAAAATTCTCCTATAAACCCCTTCAAAATTTTGCTCTTTCAACATTTCTTTTGGTCCCCAAGTGTTTAGAGAAAGAGAGTAATTTGAATCGTAGTTGAAAGAAAACCAAACAAGATTTGGTAAGTAATAAATAATATAAAATTATATATATATATATATATAAGTATCAGCATCTCCCACCTCAAATACTGCCACGAAATGGCAAGTTATTTAACATGCACCATTTTCTTTTTCCTTTTCCTTTATACAGTCAACAAATTTTTTTTTTTTCTGTTTTCCATTTTCTTTGTAACTATGCCTCCACATGTCTAGTTTTTTTTTTAAGAATTGTTTTATTCAAATAGTAAACCTTTTACATATATTTTATTTTAATTCTGTCATATTTATTAAATTACTTCTTTACCCTTACTTTACGAATACTAGTATTTCAGTAAGGGCTGGCCAAGAGATTAAAAATAGCAAAATAATGGGTGAAAGAAGGTGCATGGCTGGTCATATAGGGAAGGGGAAATGTAGTTTCAACTTTTGAGATGAAACATGTATTTCACTTTTGCGGTTTAAAGGTAGGGCTAAAGAGGTTAGGTGTGGTAAACCAAGTGAAAAGTGAGAGGGAAAATAATTTTAGGTTGCTGGACATGGGGAAGAGGGAGGGTTTTTTTGGATGTGAAAAGAAGTGAAGAAGAAGGTTTGCAAAAAGGTGAACAAGAAGTAATTTTGGACTATTTTCAATAAAGCAAAAGCAAAAACAAAAAGGTTAGGAAAAACTCTCTTTTCTTTGGACGACCAAAGGGGGTAGAAAAGACACAATATTCTTTAGTTTTTTATGTATAATAAAGTGGAAAAGCTTAAGAAAAAAAAGAGTGCAATTTCAAAGCAAAATAAAGGAGAAAAAGGCTTCACATTCTAAAAAAACTGTTGTTTTTTAGGTCCTGTTTTTGGGGTATAAGATGTGATTTTTTGGGTAGAAAAATGTGATACTTAACATTTAGGAAAGGTTTGAGGATTAATAAGGTAATGTCCAATTAACTAAGCAAAAGAAGAAGAAGAGAAACTCCTTCTTTTTGGTACACATGGTTGTCCAAAGAAAGAGAAAAAGCAGCTACTTTATAAGTGCATTGTTGTTGCTTTTTAGGTGAAAAATATCTTATTTTGTGTGGAAAAAATGTAGCATTTGGTAAAAAAAATAAGAAGAGGGAATCTAAGAGGGAGATGTGAGCTCAAAAATCAAAAAGAAAGAGTGAAAATTCCTCATTGTGGCCAGCCACATAGGGAGAGGAGATAGACATCTTTTTTGTTATAAAAAAGTAACTTTTACTTTGAAAAAAATGAACCAATCAAGGAGTGCCAAATGGAGGGTGAAATTGAAAGTTCACTATTAAAAATTAAAAGTCTTAGTGAGCTTAAAATTTAGGCCAAAAGTGTTTGCACTTAGGAAAGATCAAAGGGCTTTAGTGGGTTTTGGATTGGGTCAAAATTTAATTGAAGACTTTGGTCTTGGATTAGTTGAATCAAGTAAAGTCCAATTGATTTAAACCCAAAGTGAATTAAATGGATTGAACAAAAGGGTCTTGCAATTGCTCTTACTCCCAAATTATATCCATACTTCCTCACTTACCAAGTCCTAGCACACTATGATCAAAGATTCGTCATAGGTCATAGGAACCCACACGTGATCTATTAAAAAATTTTGGAACGAAATTGGGTGTCTACACATAGAAACAATTTTTTAGCTCTATATGTGAAGTCAACATTATAAAATTAGATCCTACATAAGGTATCATTCAAATAAATTTTGCAAAAACGAACATCCTTTAATAACAAATATTTTTTCAAAAGACATTTAACAATATATTAAATAAATAAAGTTTCATATTATAGTGTATAGAAGATAATTTTAATGTAGATTTGAAAGTAAACTTATAATATCAAGCATACAAATTGATGTGACCCAAAATAATACGAACCAATAAGGATTGTGCATGTAGCCAACCACTTCTAAGTAATGAAATGATTAGACCGAAATGCGGTAAAGAGTACGCCACCCACTACACCTAACCACGATAGAGAGTACACCACCCACTTCTAGATAGCTCGTCGAGATAACTCAGGCAAAGAGCATCCCTTGTGAGGCTCGAGGTGCAAAGGTACCATCCCTTACAAGGCTCGAGGTCTAAAGGTCACATTCCAACAGTGTCGCACTTCAGGAAGCCAGGAGCATATAAGCGCTTGTATAAAGAGACATCCATCCTTAACAGAGAAGAAGAAGCAAAAAAAAGAGAACTCCAGGTATAGAGAGAAAACATATGAGGAACAAATAGAATCATCCTAATTCTCTCCTCCTCCCAAATATCCCTTTACCTCGGAATAATTATTTCTCTTTCTTAATACTTACTGACTTAATCATCGAAAGGTTCTCCGCAGAGCATTATGCTCTAGGAGACTTCTTTTGTAGGTATTCATCCACTTCAAAGGTAGAGGAAACATTCCCAGTCTTCCCCCTTTTCATACAAGGACAATCTCATGCAAATACCCCATTAAGAACAAAGAAGGAAGACCAGCTCCCATCACCTTTTTTGGCATCCACAGATTGGCATTGTTCGTGGGAATCAATAAATGTATCTCATGATGCCACCTAAAAGCATGTCCATAGAAGTTGAGATGGATAGTATGATACCATCCAATACCCTCCAAATGGTATATAGATGGGCACGACACATACCAATTCTTAGGAATCATCAGTATTCTAATACTCATTAACAAGAAGATCGAGAAATAGTCATTTCAGATCGAATCAAGTAGCAACATAGGCCTGCTTGAGAGACAGAGAGGGATTAAGCCAAACTCACTACCTCCCAAAATTTCAAGTTCAACTCTCATCCAAGTCTGAAATCCACCCAGCTCTAACAGAGCCGATGTAGTTGTGAGATGCCTAAAGTCCCTTAGAAGTCGAGGCTGAGGATACAAGCACCATACCTGCTCTAAAGGATGATAACCTTAGTATCTCGAATGAAGTCAGACTCTAGAGGAACCAACTCTCCCAAGACTTCTCCCAAGAAGCCTCTCTAGATACCTTGAGAACAATAGCACCTAACAATTTTGAGATACCCAAAGATCGAGCCCTATAACGAGAGAGGTCCAATTAAGCTTTGAAGACTAGTAACTCTCCAAAAACTTCACAGGCAGAATCTGTACCAGTCACTATCTTACGCTCTGAAGGAAATGGTACAAATCCAGCCTTACACTCCCCAAGCTCAATCAAAGTTCAGGATGGACATATCACAGCTCACTCTCCCCAAAGGTGATAAGATAAGAGAGCAAACTTGGGGTATGTTTAGCTCCACTCTAAATCTAACAAACCACTCGAAGGACACATCACTAGCCAAGAGAAGAAGCTTGGCTAAAGAACAACTTCGGAGGTTCCCCTCGGTGATCTTCTAGCTCCAAGCTTCAATCACCACTTACCCTACATAACTCTCTTCATCTGGGCAAGCGAAACTGTAGCAACAGAAGCAAACCAAACCTTGTAAGAAGAAGAATCAGAACGCACTCAAAACTTAGTTTTCTCACCACCAACACCTAAGGATCTACCTAGGTAAGTTGAAACAAAAAGAAACTAAGTCAAAACTAACTCATCTAGAGTTCACATGCCTCATAAATACATCAGCATCAAAGGAATTCATCTTAAATGACAGGATCAAAGTCATATATCCAAAAAAGGTTCGTGCAAATACCCACTTCAGTCCACATGAGGGATAGGATCCCGAAGCAAGAAGTCGAAACTTAGAATTAGCCTTTATTCAGAGACTATTCTAGTTAAGGGAAAAGCAAGAAAATAACATAGTATTAACACTTGTAGAATTTCTTGTAAACTCTACTCAATAGAAGTAGCAAAATATAAAGGGAAAAGAAGTAACAAAAATGTAAAGGTAAATGAAATAAAAGTTACTTTATAAAAATAAAAATGTTTATACAAGTGGAGGGCTTTAAGGCCAAAGGTACAAGAAGAGAAAAATAAAGGATAAGAAAAACTAAGTCCTACACTAAGACTATAGCTCTTCATCCTTAACAGGTTTAACCACTTCGACCTCTTCAGTCCCCTCCACGGCCTCCACCACTTCGACTGCCTCTTTTCCTACTTTCTTTTAAGGAGGATCCAGGATCTCTAAGCTAGCCCAATCAAGGTCAAGCCACCTCTTAGCCCCTTCTGCCTTAGCCATTTCAAAGCTAACCAGGTAGTACATCAAAGACTCCCTTAGCAGATCTTTCTTGTAACCTTAAGAGCTATAATAATTTTCCACTACAGAGACTTCAGGTTGGACTAGTTGGGACCTTAGCTTCCATTCGATGTCCCAAAGATCAACCACCACGGCACTGAGATGACTCTCTACCTCATGAAGTCGATCGATTTCGGAGCTAAGTTGATCCTCGATGCCATGAAGTTTTGCTTCCTTGACCTTTAAAGACACCATCTCCTCAGTTGCAGACGAGCAATTGGCATTGGCTATTAACCAAGGAAGCCTGTAGCATCTCTCTCTCTCTCTCTCTCAAGCTTTAGATCATGAATCTGGCTTGAAAGGGCATTTCTTTAAGCTCAACCCTCCTCTAACTATTTTGCAAGATCTGCATCACTCCACTGAAGTCCAGCAATAGTGACATCTATAGATTGGATGAGGTGTCTCAAGAAGAAGGCATACATACCAGCCTACATCAAAAGCAAAACACATAGAAAAATTGAAGAAAATAAAAATATTCAAAAATTCTAAAGAAAAGATCCTTACCTTGTAGCAGTGGTCAAGAGCATTGACCATTAGCTGATCAGAGGTTATGGACCTTATTAAGATAGCATCGGTAGGAATAACAGAGCCTCCTAGCAGCTAACAAATGATATCCACACTAGCAAAAACTGAGTCTGTGCACTTCACCTCCTAATTCATATGGTAAGCATCGAAACTCGAGCTAGCCGCAGAGACAAAGTCTCAAAGAGCAAAAGAAGAAGCCATGAATATATGAGTGGAGTCCTCAAGAGATATAGAAGAATCCTTAAGAACAAGCGTGTAGTTTTCAATAGCAATATATTTTGAGCTAAAGGGAGGAATAATAAGAACCCCATTCATCCTTGGTCTTACTTCTACCCTTTGAACAACCTCAACCTCTTAAGCCAAGTCCTCATATGTCTTCTCCATGGTCGTAGGAGGCTCAGCTTCTCGAACCTCAGTGAGTTGTGCCAAAGTCACCTCAACATCAGATTGTTTTACCCCAGGTGGTTGAGTCGAAGGTTCCTCTGTCCTAGCCTTCTTCTTCCCAGATCAGTCACTAGAAGAAGACTTGGTAGTTTTAGCCCTTTTCCTCTCCTTGGCAATCCTAACGACTTCAGCTTGGCTAAACATGATGTCTTTTGCAAAAGAAAAAGCAACCCATCAAAAAACAAGCAAAAATAGCAAAGGAAAACAACTCAAAAGTTCTCTACTACCAGTAAGAGAATTCAAAAGATGCAAACTGAGCTAGTAGGTCCTCAACCGTGACTTGTCCAAAAGATCCTTATCAAACATCCTGATGTCAGCCTCTAAGACATTATTGACTGCTCGTCACTACTCTTCACCTAAGAAGGGTTCCCAATAATTAGGTATGTCATTGAAGTTCTATTCCAGCAGTATCAAAGAAGAACGGCTCACTTCCAGCTCTTGATAAGAAGGGGTATCCATAATCTTCTTCTCTCTCCTCGATTAAAAGTTTAACCACTTAGGGTCATAATGTTTCTTCAAGGTGTAAGCCTATCCAAATATATGTAACTTTGACTTCATCTCTCCCATATTGAACCTAACATACTTCCTCAGCACCAACACAAACCCCACAACACACCTCATCCCATTCAGGGACAACCAAGTAGGGCAGATACCATAATGGTTTATGATCTCTCTAACATCAGAGTCAATGAGAAACCTCAACCCCGCTTTTAGATGGTCAAGGTAATAGCAAAGAGAGTATGGCTACTCATCCTTCAAAAGGGCACAAGCCCTCTCATCAGGAATAGGAAACCTAACTCTCCGCTCAAGAGGAAAGAGAAACCTAGTAGGCTAAATCACTCTTGGTGATCTAACTAAGGATCTCTCCATCTTAAAGGACTCGACTCATAGGGACCATCACCTCCCCATTCTCAAGAACGACCTTCTTCCTCTCGGTCCTCACTTTCTTAGATATACCAACTCCAGCCCCAGAAATGGTGTGATGGTAAAAAAGAATAAGAGTAAGAAAAAAATAAGCTTACCAGAAAAAAGAACTCGAAAATGAGTAAACTCGTGAGGAAGACAAGGAAGATACAGGGAATTTGCTAGAGAGAGTTAAAAGAATAGTCAAAGAGGAAAAAATAGGAGTCAAGAGCAAAATATCCTTTAAATAGCTTCTGTCAAGGTAATCGCTACCGTAACACATGGTTAATGTGCCCCTTGGGCAAAAAAAGTGCTTCGGCCAGTTGAAGCATCCACTCAATCATTTAATGAGATAGCTCGTAGTGACGCCTCAGAAAATGAAACACCCCATAACAAACATGTGGATCTGTAGAACAATTGGCCAAACCTGCCTAGAAGGCCCAACAAGCCTAAAAATGAACATATGCGTATGAAGCCTAGTTTAAATATACACACAGCCTACAAAGCAACGAAGCCCAATCCTACAAAATCTTATTCAACGAAGCCACGCTCTTCTTTAGAAGCCAACTACAATCAATAATACCTTTTGAAGTTAAATTAAGAGTTTTAAAATGCATAAAGTTCCACTCTGACCAGAAAGAATTACGACTTCAATAATTTTCGCTCCTCTTCAAGAGCCAACTATAATCAACAATTCCTCTCGAAGTTGAACTAAAAGCTTTAAAAGCCAAAAAGTTCCACTTTGGCCATAAGAAATTACGACTTCAGTCATCTTCGCTCCTCTTTAGGAGTCGATTATAATAAAAAATTCCTCTCGAGGTAAAACTAAATGCTCCAAAGGCCACAAAGTTCCACCTCGGCCAGTAGGAATTGTCACAAAAGGGCTTACAAGTTCGTGTCCCATTATTTCTATCATAGTGGAATAATGACTTCGGCCATACAATCCCCACTAAACTAAAACCACGGCCCCTAAACCCATAGTTCACTCGAGCAGGAGAAGGATTATGGCCCTAATTATATCTTCACTCACATAAGATCAAGGTCTCGACCAAACAAACACCTAAAGAAGAAGTTATAGTAAAAATAATCCCAATTAAGTCCATGAAGATACTAAGGTTTGAGCTTTGTGATCCCTACTATACGTGGAATAGTGACTCTAGCCCTACAGTTCTCGTTGAAGTAGAACTACGACTCATGAGCCTCACAATTCACTCAAGCAGAAAAGGAACTATGGCTTCATTCACACTTCCACTAAGAAGAAATCTAGGTCTCAGACTGATAAAAATCTTCAAGAAAGAAATAAATTAACGTCAAGAAGAGCTTCGACAAAACTTCTTTAGTTAAAGATATGACACCGATCAGATAAGATGACTGTCCACAAAGGACTCCCGTAATCATATAACTCTCGAATTAGTCAGGAGTTACAACTTTGACCAGGAAAAAGTTCCTTCTAAATAGGATGAAGATTATCGAGGTCACTCAAGTCCCATCGAGGTAGAGGAGATAATGACTCTAGTCAAGTTACCTCTAATAAAAAACCAACTACAGTTATCAAAATTCCCCCTGATGTAAAACTAAAAAGTTCATAAAACTAGATGCTAAACACTCAAATATCATAGATTAAGGTTATAGTCTTTACTATTGAAAGAGGCTAAAATCTCTTTCACACGATCCACTACGGATTTAAGGTCCCTTATAGACGTAAAAGGAGAATTACTCCTTTAAGGAATCTCACTGAATCCCTTAGGGAGTGGGGGGTATTTGATGTGACCCAAAATAGTATGAACCAATAAGGATTGTGCACATAGCCAACCACTCTTAAGTAATGAAATGACTAGACCTGACTGTTATAGAGATTACACCACCCATTTCCAAACAACTCGATGTGATGACTCAAAAAGAGACCATCCCTTACGAATGTGAGACCATCCCTTGTGAGGCTCAAGGTGCAGAGGTACCATCCCCTGCAAAGCTCGAGATCTAAAGGTCACATCCTAATAGTGTCACACTTTGGGAAGCCAATAATGCACCAACGCCTATATAAAGAACCATCCATCCTCAATAGAGAAGAAGAAGCAAAAATGAGAGAATTACAGGTATGGAAAGAAAACATATAAGGAACAAATAAAATCATCCCAATTCTCTCATCTCTTCAAATATCTCTTCACCTCGGTATAAGTTTTTCCCTTTCTGAACACTTGGTGACTTAATCATCGGAGGGTTTTCCTCGGAGCATCATACTCTAAGAGACTTCTTTTGTATACAAGGACAATCTTAGACAAATACCCTATTGAGAACCAACGAAGGCAGACCAGCTATTGTCATCTTTTTTGGCATCAACACAAATAAAAAAGAAAATAACTGCAAACCTTTTCAGAGCGGAGATATTCCTCGTGTGAGAGTTATCCTCAAAGATCTGTTTACTCTTCTAGAATATGGATGAACACAAAAGAGTAGACTTGTTCTTAAAATGAGACCAATCATAAGTTTAGTGAGATCTCTTGGCTAGTGTTTGATGGATAGGAAATGTGGCTTTAGACTCGACCCATTACAAATAATCTACCCAATACCTAAGGAAATTTTAGAGTAAAATTGCTTGTAACTTCTGAAAGTTTTTGCAAGAGGTGTTATTTTTGAATGGTGTAGGTGAATGGGGTATTTATAGGTGTCAATAAGGGAAAAAAAGTGTGAAAAGGGAGACAAAGATGTAATGGTGAGTTAAGTGGCTACTAGAAAAGGTCAAAAGGGAAGATTTGTAACAGTTTTGTTTGCTATTGAAGGCAGAATTCCATTGATGGAGCTTTTAAGGACAAAATCAGCTTATTCAGAGTTAAAGCAAAAAACTTATGAAAGTTCGAAGTTGAAGGCGTCGCACATTCGAGGACTATGAGTCATACATCATAGGACCAATGGGATACCACCTTAGGACTTGTTCGGCTATGCTGTTCATTCTATTACCATTGTGCAATGGATTTGGCATCAACTAGACAGCTAGGTGGCATCTTTTTCCTCTTATCCTCTAAGCTAATGGCTCCATCCTGATTTTTAAACATCTCTTCACTCTTTTTACAATATATCAAGCTACATTTGGAATTTTTGTATGTGGTTAAGTCCATAAGAAATTATACTCCCATACCTTTCAAATGGTACTAAGACCATCACCATCGAATTCTGGATGAAGATATGTGGTCTTTCAAAGTATGAGGTACAAAATAAATTGTTAGAAAAAATACTAACAAGCCTATTGTTGTGGTGCACAGCGCCTGATGTCAAATGGTTAGCTAGGCATCATCCTCCCACTCATTTCTTCCTCCTATCCAATGGTTTTATGCTGATTTTTAGATAACCATCCATTCTTTTCACCATAATTTTTTTTTATATATTTGTATAAGGTTCATCCCATTTAAAAGTAGACTTCAACATCTTTCCAATAGTACAAAGAACACCATCATTGGAGACCAAACAAAAAAATTATAACATCTCAAACACAAAGGAACGAGACGAGAAGAAAGAAAAAATTGGAGATGAAGTCAGAGGAGGCTCGTCTAGGTTAGCCAACCTATTGCTGTTGTGCTAGCTAGCCAGCCACGATAGTTGTCTCCCTCCCCTTTCTAAACAATTAGTTTTTTCGGATCGATTTGCCTCTAAACTTCATTTTATGATGAGAAATAAAGAATCAAGCATCAAAGATCACCAAAGCACTAGAGTTTGAGCTAATAATGGAAAGGATTGAACCCAAAATCCAAAAAAAATTATCCAAACCAAAGACCTCAGACCCAGCTTGAACCCAAACCCATAATCCAAATATGGAGTAATGGGTTGATCGGACAGGGAAAAAACTTGGCTCCATTTTTTGTCATTTCCTTGATTTACACCCATTTGTTCCTTCGATCACTCCAATTCCGGCCTAAATAAACTAATCTTCAAAAGTAAGCAAAATCATTGGCCATTAGATGTTCTTGGGGTGAAATTAATTATACTCTTCTCAAATTTTCTTTGGATGTGATTGATGTATTTTGGAAATGAATTATCTCGATTTAGTGGTTTTAACTAAGTTTACGCTCCAAGTCTAGAAGGGCATGGTACATCCTCATCGTCATTATATTGAATTTTATCTTATGAGTGTTAATTTTTATTTCTTTGGCATGGCATAATTTTGATGTAGATATGGGCATCAATTAGTTAATTGTGCTTTTAGCTTATGTTAATTTTTTTAATAAAAGGTTTCGGTTGAAGGAAAGATAATACTCTCGTAATTTGACTATTGTAGTTTAATATGTGGTTAAGAGTGATACCAGAAATTAATAAAAAGATAGGATAGGAAGGTTGAAGTTATTATGGGAGTATAATTTTCAAGTGCTTTTAGAAAACATTGATTTATGTGAAGATTTTATTTTGGATGATGAATTAAGTGAGATAATGTTAACATGTTACAATATTTGATTTAAAATAAGAAGAAAAATTGTTGTCGTTATGTATTGATTACTATTTATATATATATAATTATTAAGATGGAAAGTTAGAGAAATATTTGAATACGATTGTTCTACTGATTTGCATTCATGTTTTTAATTATTGAAAAAAAAATGAAATAAAGAAAAGGGTATTGTTATTTGAATATATGTATCTATATAGGCTTTTGTGATTGGGTTGAATATCATTTTCTTTCTTTATCCTTAATAATTCAAATGAGGTTTTGAAAGCTCTTCTATTTGTGTTGTAGTAAAGTGAGGCAAAATATAATATAATATAATATAATAATAATTGAATGGATACAATACTTTTTAACACTCGAGAAATTAATTTTATATATATTAAAAACAATAAAAAGTTATTTGAAAGTTTGATTTTTGTACAAAACAAGAAAAACTTAATTAAATTGGTTCAAGAAATTATGTTGATTATAAGATCTATGTTTATTAAAGATTAACAAGTTAATTACATTGAAGATTGTCTTTTGGGCGTGCTTTGAATCACGTAAAAAAAGATTAATAGATTTTTTTAGTGGAGCATGTGATAATTCTTTGTTGATTGAGTGGTATTTTTGGGATGTGTGATTTTTGTGAGACAGTACCTTTGTGAGCTTTCACTATTGTTATCTTCTCCTCATCCTCTTATAATCTTTAGTCTAACACCCCAAAACTATGATATAGTATAAAATTTTTCTCTTTTAATATAAAGTTGAATTTGTTCATATCATAACCAAACATAATGCTGACCCAAACATTTACTGTGAACATCTATAAGGGTTGTAACACAAGGACATGCAGGCAACCTTGGGTAGTAACACTCAGGGATGTTTTATTCCCTACTTTCATTTGTTATTTCCTATTCATTAACCAGTGTTTCCTTTCATAAGTCGATGGGGCATAATTACCAAAATCTATTTTCTTTTTCTTCCATGGTTTATGAGTAAAAAGATGACTAATTGTTTGATCTTAGGATCTATGGGAGAGAATGTGGTTGCAGAGGTGTTGAGTGGCAAGTTTTGGGGCTGGGACATTCATTTTGAGAGGACTAGGTAAAGTTTTGGTAGCGGGTAAAAGATTAAATTAGCACATTAATCTGCCAATGAAATTCAAAAATTTAAACAAAGTTTTTTGCCTTGAATTCTTTAGTTTATTGGAAACAAAGATCTACTACACCTTTCTTGAAAAGTGTGTGATAAAATATGAAAAAAAAATGATAATAATAATTAATTTTTTCTATAAATCATTGGATCCTATTTTAATATGTAGCATGGAGTATGTTGTGAGCTGTTGAAGGATGTTTCTTAGTTTTCTTGAATTATTTAAAGAGAAGTTACTTAATGTTTGGGATAAAAATAAACATTTAAATTGATCATTTGAGATATGAAACCAATATGGAATATGTTAAACGGTGGATTTCCTTAATTTGTATGAATAGCTTTGATTGGTTTACAAGATTTGTGAGATAACTTAGTTTGGTTTAGCTAAGGTTTACCTAAGTTCGTATTTTTAATAATTAAAATATTACATTAAAAGAGAAACAAATTTATTAGTATATCTTTGTACTTTACTTATTATGTGTTAAGTCCAATTAAACGCATGGTATTTTGTTTGGGATAATTCAGGTTAGGTCAATAATGAGAAATGGTATTCATAGGGTTCAAAATATAAATTTATTGTTTGTAAGGGTTTCAAGAAAATTTCAAAATAGATTAAGTTAGATTTGGTGATTCAAGATATTGGTGTGCTACTCTTCGGGAGCAATACATGTATGCTAACTAATGACGATTTGAAAGAGATCGTCGAATGCTTATTTTACTTATCAATAAGTTAAGATAAATCCTTTTTAGCCTTTTATAAATTCTTAAGGGAAAGCGAGGGCAAGTGACTATTGACCTCGTGATGAGGTTACCATAAATTAAATTTGGGTAGGATGATATAGTAATTATCAATCATCTATTTTGGCAATTCATTTTTTAATCATTTTTTATCCTTTTTTATCTTTTGATAATTTAGTGAGGAGATATGTTTGGTTTTCTCCTTGAGCAAAAGGTTGCCTAGAAGGTTGGTGTTTAAAACATCATATCAAAACTCAAAATCCATATCGGGAGCTAATTTTCAATTAGTTTTTGGTATTTGTTTTCATTTCAACATTTTCAGTTTTGACAATCAATTTTAGTGTATTGTTTAGTTCCTAGAGGTTATTTGGTATGTTTAGGTTATGCCTTCTATAGTTGGGATGTTCACATGCCATCGATTGAGTTCATATGCCATAAAAACTATAAGGAGATTATCATAATTAATTGAAATAAGACCTATTGTACTAATTGTTGTAAACCATCAAATCATTGGGATAACAATAGTGCATTGTAACTTTAGAGCCTGAGTGGAGTCTAAGTTAATTTGAGGAGCTATGAAAACCTAAAGGAGCATGATTTAGACTTGTCTATCGTGGGAATAAGTTGATAGAGGATATTTCTTAAGTTTGGTACATGAGTTTATCAAACTCTAGGAAAATAGATTTTTAGAAACCTATAATCTGATTTTTCACAATCACTTTCATGTGCTTTCGAAGTTCGATTGGTCAGAAAATTTGTAGAAACATCTAAACTATGATTTCTTCTTTTTTTCGTAAATTTTAGTAATTTATAAATTCATTAAATAATTATTTATTTATTTCAAATTTTCAAAAAAAAAAATTTGGCTTTTAGAAATTCTAAATATTCTAAAAATTTTGCAAAATCATTTTGAGTGTATATTTAGTTTGGAAATAAAAGTTGGGCTTCGTTTGATAATTATTTAAAATTTTATGGTGTTAATCGTGATAAGTATCATTAATAACAATATGCATAAAACTACCATACTTTTTTGTTTATGTGTGAGGCTAGGAATTGGTAATTGTTCAGGATATCACGTATGAGGCTAGGAATTGATAAGGTTTTGTCTGATTTAGGGGATAAATTTTGGATTTCAATGTTGTGATTGTTTGGGATATCGCATATGAGGTGCTAGTGAGGATGACACTAAAGCAAAAGGCATCACAAAGGTTTCGATTTGATGAATGATTTTGTGTGTAAGTACAAATATATATATATATATATACATATTTAAAATGTGCATATATTTTAATTAATTTGGTTACGTTGTGATATTGCCTAAATGTGTTGGTTAGTTGTGAATATGACATATGCACTCTTGTGTGGATGCATGAGAATTTTGGTTATCTTGTTGCTCGATTGTGTGTTGAATATGTGTGCATTTTAGACTAAATTCAAAGATAATAATTATAGAGCCTATAGGTCCTAGGGAAGGTAGGACCATGGGTAGGGAGAGTGGTCCGAGAGTTTGTATTAGACAGTTGGATTATTTTTATTAATTAACAACTCAATAAATTTAAATTTATATTCATTTAAGAGTAGGACCTTCAGGTCCAAGGGTGGATGGAATTCCCACTGGTTCGGATATGAGATAATGAACGTGTTGGCATGTGAGGAAACGTCCTCTTGTGATGATGGAGATGGACGAAGATACTGGGATGGAAGATGGTGGGGAGATGGTGTTGTGCACATGCATCATTATGTGATGTTCGTTCTTTTGATGTTTGTGATGATGTAAATGGAAATTGTGTTATGGTATGGACTTGTGTGTGGTTGATTTAGAATTGATGGTGTGATGTGAATTGAGAATTTCTCTTATTCCTTGAGTATGTGTGAAGAGTCTAATAATAGATATACATACATGCATATGAACACACACACACACACACACACATATATATATATATATATATATGTATGTATGTATGTATGTATGTATCGATTGTGAAGTAACAACTTAAAACCGAATATATGATAAGACTTGGTAAATACGATTTAAAAATCAAGTACTCTTAGTAAGTGAATTTCACTGAGCTTTTTAGCTCACTCTCCCTTTTTTCTAATTTTTTCCACTAAGTGATTAGAGAAGATTTTTGGAGTAAGCTCTAAGGAAGAGCTTGCGAGTTGGCTTCTCCTTAGGTGGGTCTATACAAATGGTGTCCTCAACATATTATTTTTTTCGGTTTAGTCCTTTGTATTCATTTTGGGAAAGTTGTTGGTCATGGTTACGTAAATTAAATTTCCTTTGTGATCTGTAATTTATGTGAATTTTCTTGAGCTTGAGTTGAAGTGGTGAGGATATTGTGTATAATTGGATATGTGGATACAAGTCTTAATGTGCGGTGGAACTGTGATTGTGTGGTTGTATCCTAGTGTTAGCCCTTTGAAGTAGTGGATGGGCAAGTGGTAACATGTGATGGGTCTTACACCTATGTTGGCCACGATCATGAGGAAGAAATTCCTAAGTAAGCAAGGTCAATTGATCCAGGCTAAGTGTTGGGCCAGGATATGTAGACAGTGGCTTGTGTGGCAAACAGTGAAGGTGGGCCAAGCATATGGGTTGTGTGCAAAAATTGGGCCAAAGAGAAGCACTTGAAACGGGCTTGGGATAATCTAAACAAGCTTTCAAGAGGGAGCATTTGAGATGAGCTTATTGGTGCCTAAACGGGCCTTCGAGCGGGGCTAGTTGAACCTTTGATCCATGGAAGATCTAGATCATACCAAGTTAACTAATACGAGTTAGTAGTGGCTTAGGCTAAGCAACCAATAGGAACCACGAACTGGACTAAGCACAAACGGGCTAGCATTGTAAGAGTCAAATGACCCAAGTTAGTGACCCAATCTAGTGAGCAAATTGACCAAGTCAAAGACGTGTTAAATGTGGGATAATTGTTAATGGGGAAAGTATTGGGCAATTACTTGAGGACTAGGTTGATCATGGGCTTTGATTAGAATGTGCTCCTAAAACCTAACAACTGGGGGTGTCAGCTGATGGCTATAAATAGCCAAAGCAACAAGTATTTCACTTTATTCAATGAGACTAAAACAGCTAAGAGTGCTAGAAAGAGAAACACATCTAGAAAGAGAAAATGTGCAAGATTAACACTCTGCCTTGTAAGCTTTTGGTCGGGTTCTTTGTACATTGTATGAGTATTAATAAAGCAAATAAAGAGGGCACTTGCCTATAAACACTTGTATGCTTATGCTTTGTGGGTATGTTGGTTGTGGCAGGCTAGTTTGTGGGAAGCTAGGGCCATCAAAGAGCAGAAAATTCGGGTGTGAATTAGGCCCATGTGACAATTGGTATCAAAGCTCGGTTAGTTCAAAAAGTTTGAAAAGATGGTTCGAAATGTTGAGTTGTTGGAATGTATGGCTTGGTTGAAAGATTTTGTTGGCATTCTGTTGTCCGATGAAGTGGTGCCTTTTTAAAATCAATGTAGGGCGTTGGGTAATGAGCTGCAAAGCATGTAGCAAGGGTTGGTTGACAACAAGCGAGCTATGCAAGAAGAGTTAAATGACTTGATAGAGAACATCATTCATTTAAACTCTAACTTTACTTTGCTGATTAAGAAGCTTAGGAGCCATGTTTGTAGGTTCGATAATGAGCTCATTTTGATGAAAAAGCTAGTGGCAAGCTCGAGACAAGACTTTAGAAGCACCTTGGTGTCTTCTAAGCAAAAAGTCCAAAAACCAATATCTTTTGGTGATGCAAAGATGTAATGACCCATCCCGGGTTGGCCATCCCCGAGACGGTGTTGTCACATTTTGAAAATCCCAGCACGACACATATATGCAACAATAAAAATAAATAACACCAATAGAAAATTTTACATCAATCCTCAACCCTCAACAAAAGAGTTACATCAATCTGATCTTTGAAACATTAGATACAACGTACAATACATGAATATTTACAAATAAATTTTTATATTTTATTTTCTCACTAGTCTGAGGATGTTGACACGTATGTGACTTATAGAAAATGATTTCTTTTGAACCTTAACTCACCAAATTATTTGTCATGCCTGCTACCTGAAATCATTGCACAATGAGAGGTGAGCTTCACAAGCTCAGTGAATTAAATTTACTAGAAGTACTCAGTTTGCATAATAGCCCTTTTATATTTAATCATTTATATTTCATATAACTTGATAATAACTTTCTACTATCACTACACATGTCATAAGATTCATTCTCTATCAATCTCTTCTTCTCATTCATTGGTTCACCTTAAGACCATCAATTATCTCATAATTACCTCGTAATGAGGTTCACATCATAAAGTCCACTATTTAGATGGTTCTTATCATTCTCTGTTTCTTTCTCACCATAACTGTCTCTCTGTGTGAGACCAATTCATCTATAACAATTTCATAATAACACACCACACATCAACATTTCAATGATGCAAGCAATAATTAAAACAGATGCAATGCATGAATTATTATTATTATGGGAACGTCTTCCCACATATCGACATGTTTTTATTATCTTAAACCGGCCCCCTCCCGATTCCTTTCTTTACAGCTTGTCCCGGCTGCCACAGAATTCATTTCTAGCATTTACCGATGGTCACGGTGTTCCTTTTTATTCTAGGCTATACCTGTTGTCACAGTTTTTCAATTAGACCGGCACCTTCTCGGTTCTTTTCTTTTATTTAATGCGTATACATATGAACAATGATATAATATAAAAAAAACAATAATTCAAATATTTTTATTTTCATTTAGACCAGCTGCCTTCCCGGTTCTTTTATTCTCATTCAGATGTAAATGAAAACTGATATGAATATGCATATAAATAATAAAATAAAAACAAGCATGTATTCAGACTAGCTATCCTGATTTTTCTCCAATTATATAAAAAAAATTCCACTAAATTTCTCTCATCCCAAATCACATCAAATCATCCATCAAAGCTGTCAATATCCATTAAATTTCATCCCAAATCACATCAAATCATCCATCAAAGCTTGTCAAGATCCACTAAATTTCGTCTCCTCATAATTCGTATCAAAACATCAACCAAAAGTCGTCAAGAATTTATTTATCACCATCATCATTAAATCAACTTATCATTCTAGTAATATTTCTTTTCACATAATAATTTTCTATGTGTCCAATATTTGTACCATACCTATCAACCAAATATTTATCTATCACCAAAATATAAGCTAATAATTTATTTTAATATTACCACTAGATATTTCAAAATTTTTATTTAGATTACTTAAAGTAAATCTAACTCACCACATAGCACCTAAAGCTACCCGTGGATCACTTCCTTCCCTTTCCCGTTCCTCTGAGAAATTTCTCCAGTTGTAGATCGTCAACACTTGACATCATATTTATATTAAATTTATAATTTATTCTTCAATTCATTATAAACCACACCCTTTGAAAATTCTCACTTTGAATTTGGGGAATTTCATGTATGCTAAAAATTCAAAAAAAAAACACTATGTTATTACCTTCTGCTTTTCTGATAGCTTCTCGTGATTCTCTATGAAATTCCGCCGTAAACCCCTTCAAAATTTTGCCCAATCAACCTTTCTTTGGGTACCCAAGTTTTTAGAGAAAACGAATAATTAAAAGAGAATCAAACGAAATAGAAAATAAACTTATATATATATATAGACACACACACACACACAATTATATGTAAGTTTGGTTTTAAAACAAACTTTGGCAGCCCCCCTGTCTCCCACAAAATTTCTTGCTGGAGGGCATGCAAGCTCCCTCTTTACACTTGGCAACAAGTGCTGCCACCTGTGCCATGTGTCTTTTTTTTAAAACTTTTTTTTAAATAATATTTATTTATTTTCTTTCTTTCTTTTTTTTCTTTTGCTGGACCTGGACGTCCAGTTTTTTTCAAAAGAATTATTTTATTCAATACTAAATCTTTCGCATAAAAATATTATTTTAATTTCATGTCATATTTAATAAATTACTTATTTACCCTTACTTTACTATTACAGGTATTACAATTCTACCCACCTTACAAAAATTTCGTCCCCGAAATTTCTTTACTTTACTTCAAAAACAAATGTGAATAATATTTCTTCATAATTTTCTCACGCTTTCAAGTAATCTCTTCAACATCCTTATTCTGCTACAGAACTTAAACTAATGAAATTATTTTATTACACAAGACTTGTTCTTTTTGTCTGAAATTCCTTATTCTGCTACAGAACTTAAACTAATGAAATTATTTTATTACACAAGACTTGTTCTTTTTGTCTGAAATTCTCACTGGTACTTGTATATAAGTCCAAACTTTCTGAATTCCTATAGCTTAGCTCGAAATATTATGAGATTTATCAAGTAAGCACTTCCACAAACGCGAAACGTGGAATAAGTTATGTCACTACTTCAACTTTGGAGGCAAATCCAGGCTATTCACAACTAGCCTTACTTTCTCAACAACCTCATAGGGTCCTATATACCTCGGATTCAACTTTTCTTTCTTTTTGATCCTCAACACACCTTTTCATGGAGATATTTTTAATTACACCCAATCACCTATTTGAAATTCAAGAGATCTTCTTTTATTATTAACAACTATTCGGTCTACTCTGTGCTACTTTATGGTTCTCTCTAACTAATTTGATCATCTTAGCTGATAATTCAATGATTGATGGACCAGATATATTTCTCTCTCTCATTTCTTCCCAACATATAGGAGTTCTACACCTCCTATCATACAATGTCTCAATCGGTGCCATCCCAATACTAGTTTGATACTGATTATTATAAGCAACTTCATTCGATGGCATGTAAGCATCCCAACTTACTGAGAACTCATCATATTTTCCCTTAACATATCTTTTAGTACTCTAAAAATCCTTTCTGTCTGAGCATGAAAATTTATATTAAATTACAACTATGTACCCATGGCTTTCTGAAAGCCTCTCCAAAACCAAGATGTAAATTTAGCATCTTTATTTGACATTATGCTCAAAGGTACTCCATACAATCTCACGATCTCAGCTACATCATTCTTCAATTCTGACCACTAGAATTTCTGTCTCAATTCTCTATACATCTTATTGTTACTTGGTTGTGTCGAATCTATATCATCATGTACCTTTCTCAATATCTTCTTTCTCAACTCCGCATTATTGGGAACTCAAATCCTATGTTCCAATACCAAAATACCTTTACTTCAAATTTTGAGCTCATATTATTTTCTAGTAAGCACTCAATGCTTAATCGTTTCTATCTCTTCATCTCTACCTTGCAACTCTAAAGCATTTTACTATGGATGACTATACAACTATATTCATTTACCATGATCCTCTATCACTGGTATTCAACTTCATTCTTATTTCTCTAAATCTATCATTAATTTCATATTAGGACTCCCAATAGTAGTTAAACTTCTTGTAGACTTTCTACTCAATGCATCAGCTATCACCTTCTCATTTTCTAGATGATAGTGAGTTGTAAAATCGTCATTACTAATCAACTCGATGACCTATTCGAACAATTACAGGGAGCTAGAGTGTTCTCTAAGATAGACCTGAGGTCGAGATATCATCAATTAAGGATAAAAGAAGGGGACGTGCCTAAAACTGCTTTTAGGACACGCTATGGTCATTATGAGTTCTTGGTGATGCCTTTTGGGTTGACCAATGCTCCTGCGGCATTTATGGATCTTATGAACCGGGTGTTTAAACCATTCTTGGACAGATTTGTAATTGTGTTTATTGATGATATTTTAGTATATTCTAAGAATGAAGAGGAGCATATGCGACATTTGGAGATAGTGTTGGAGATTCTGAGGAAAGAGAAATTATATGCCAAATACTCTAAATGTGAGTTTTGGTTGAATGAAATATCCTTCTTGGGGCATGTTGTGTCGGGAGAGGGAATAACAGTTGACCCACAAAAAGTAGAAGCAGTGTTGACTTGGGAGAGACCCACGAATGTAACTGAAATTAGAAGCTTTTTGGGATTGGCTGGTTATTATCGGAGATTTATTCAAAAATTTTCTATGATTGCTAGACCTTTGACTAAATTGACCAGGAAAGATGAAAAGTTTAAGTGGTCAGAGGATTGTGAGAGAAGTTTTCAATTGTTGAAAGAAAAACTGACTACTGTCCCAGTATTAGTGCTTTCATCTGGTGATGAAAGATTTGTGGTCTATAGTGATGCGTCACATCAGGGGTTGGGATGTGTGTTGATGCAATATGGGAAAGTTATAGCTTATGCATCTAGGCAACTGAAGAATCATGAAAGAAATTACCCGACCCATGATTTAGAATTGGCTGCCATAGTTTTTGCTTTGAAGATTTGGAGACACCATTTATATGGAGCCAAGTGTGAAATTTTTACTGATCATAAAAGTTTGACGCATTTACCAACCCATAAGGAATTGAATTTAAGGCAAAGGAGGTGGATGGAATTAATTTGTGATTATGATTGTACAATTCATTATCATCCAGGAAAGGCTAATGTAGTAGCAGATGCATTGAGTACAAAAGTTACAGGGAGATTAGCTGCTTTTGGGAGTCATGATACTAGCCTGATGATAGAATTAAGAGGAATGAGGATGCAATTGAGTGTCAGTGATAAAGAAGCATTAATGGCAAATATGATAGTTCAATCTCCTATTATTGATCGTTTATTACAGCTACAGAGTAAAGATGAGGGAATAGAGAAAATCAGGCAGGAAGTGTTGAGTGGGAAGCCGACCGAGTTTAGAATCAGAGAAGATGGTATGGTAGTATCGGGACAAAGAATTTGTGTTCCCAATGATGTGGAGATGAGAAAAGAAATACTAAAGGAGGCTCATGATTCGATATATTCCATGCACTCGGAAAATAATAAGATGTACAAGGGGCTAAAACAAAATTATTGGTGGTCAGGGATGAAGAAGGATGTAGCAGAATACATTGCTAGATGTTTGACTTGTCAACAGGTAAAACCTGAGAATAGGCATCCAGCAGGTTTATTACAACCTCTTCCGATACCTGAGTGGCCATGGGAAAATGTAAGTATGGATTTTGTCTCTGGTTTTCCCCGTACTCAGAGAGGGCATGATGCTGTGCGGGTTATAGTGGATAGACTTTCTAAATCTTCACATTTTCTTCCTATTAAAACTACCTGGAGTCCAGAAAAGTTGGTTGAGTTGTATGTGGCAGAGATAGTGAAATTACATGGAGTACCCTTGAGTATTATATCAGATAGAGATTCTAGATTTACTTCTAGATTTTGGAGGGGTTTTCAAGAAGCTATGGGTACGCAATTACAGTTTAGTACAGCTTTTCACCCACAAACTGATGGACAGACAGAGAGAATCATCAGAATACTAGAAGATATGCTGAGGGCAAGTGTACTGAGCTTCTCAGTAAGCTGGGATGCTTATTTTCCTTTGATAGAGTTTGCATACAATAATCAGTATCAAACTAGTATTGGGATGGCACCCTTCGAAGCTTTGTATGGAAGGAGGTGTAGAACTCCAGTATGCTGGGAAGAAATTGGAGAGAGAAAGATATATGGCCCAGAAATGATAGACTCTGCCATTTTTACCTCAAATTCAACTCTCTCTAGGTATGTAAGTACTTCAAACTCTTATAACCCATGAATTTCTTACAAGTGGCTCTATACAGATGATGTATTTGTCTTAAAAAACACTCTCACTCCTTACACTACTCAAACAATTTATTTATCTTGGGAAAAAGGTATTTGTTCTTATTTAACTGTTTGTAGTCTATACACAATCTTATCATTCCATCTTCCTTCTTCACGAACAACACAGGGGCTCCCCAAATACATTAGGTCTGATAAATTGTTTATCCAAAAATTCTTAAACTTTCAATTCTTTTAACTCAATGAGTGCCACTCTTGAAAGGTGCTATAAAATATATGTGATAAACCTGGTAACACATCAATAGAGAAATTTAATCTCCCTACTGGGAGACAACTAGGAAATTCCTCAAGAATTACATTAGAATAATCTTTCACCATTAAGATTTACTCTAACTTCCTATTTTCCTTTTTATAATCCATTATCTATGCTAAATACTCCTCATAACCCATCTTCAACCATCTCCTAGTGGTCAAAGTAAAATAAGATAGTTCGAGAGTATTTTATATTCTCTTTGAAAGTTACATTCCTCATGTCCATATCTTGAACACTACATTCTTTAATCAACTATATTCACAGATAATAAATCAGCTTCAGATTCTCTATCACTAATATGAATCACACAACCCTTGTAAACATTTATGATTTTCACTATATCTCTAGTGGGAACTTTAACAAAAATATTTTTCATCCAAGAACTAATACATACTTTAATAGACTTTATATGAATACTGGATACAAAAGAACGGGTTGCACCAAGATCAACCAACATTGATATGTACACCTTCTCTACACACAAATCACTTCAATTTTGACAATTTTGAGATAAATATCTTATCTGAATATATCTATAACAAACTTATGTCTCTCAATCATACGTCAGATTACCACTTCCCATTGGTGGCATACTTACTTTCTCTGCCATGACTTCCAGTTCCAATAACCTGTCTCCCAAATCTAAGGTTCCCACCGATAGTATTCTGAGCTACCAAAGTAGCAGATCCTGCTTGCCTCTGACTCTGTACTTCAGTTCCCTATGATAAGGAATGCCTCCTTTGGGTGGTCTCTCACCCTACACACTCATACTAGTGCCACATCTGGGTTCCTCAAATCTAGACATCTTCCGCTGATTCCTCCAACCTCTAATTTCCATCACATCCTTCTCAATCTGACATAATTTATATGCCTCATATAAGATAGTTTTGATCAAATCTAAAAACATATTTCATCTATGAACCTCTTACACTTCTTGTCATCTAGGTCTACCATTTCTGGTACAAACCTCAACAAAGCCACAAACTCCTATCATACTAAGTCATAGTCAATAAATTGACCCCAAATAAATAAAATCTCTATCTTGTTGGACTCTAAAGGTCTAAGAAAAGCATTTATCAAGAAATCTTCCTTAAACCTGTTCTAGATTAAGGGTCTATCAATTTTTGTACTTACCCTGGAAAGAATATCCTTCCATCATTCCAAAGCTTCTCCTTCTAACTCAAATGAAGCAAAGGCAACCATCTGTCTGTCAGTTACTGGTAGAATACCAAATAATCTCTCTACATGTTCCTCCTAGAACTCAGGCTTAAAAGGACTCATAGATCCTTTAAACAACAAGGCATTCGACTTAACAAAACAATCTCTCTGCATCGTGTGCATAAACTCACTTTTTCCCCTTTTTAAACGTCTATCATTACTGGATTAACAACCTCAGGCACTGTTCTAGCCTGTTCATCAGGTCTATACTATAAGCTATCGTCTGATACCTTCACTTCTCAAGAGCATGTGCAAGAGCTTATCTTAGCTCATCTCTTTCAACTTCAGATTCTCTCATACCTTTACTAATATCAATCATACTATCAACGCGTTCCCTTCTAGGAACCATATATTTAGACTTAATCTCGACTTGTCAAAAATATTGGGGCTTACCATGCTCTCTCAAATCAACAACTCTAACTCTAGCTCTAGCACGTCCATGTGTCATCCTCAGACGATTTAAAATATAATTTATTTTAATCTTCCACTTTCTTACTTTTTATGCAGTCTACCGAATCATAAAACCTAATGCTCTGATACCAAAATTGTAACGACCCGTCCCGGGTTGGCCACCCCCAAGACGGTGTTGTCACATTTTGAAAATCCCAGTATGACACATATATGCAACAATAAAAATAAATAACACCAATAGAAAATTTTACATCAATCCTCAACCCTCAACAGGGGAGTTACATCAATCTAATCTTTTAAACATTAGATACAACGTTAAATGCATGAATATTTACAAATAAATTTTTATATTTTATTTTCTTACTAGTCTGAGGATGTTGACACGTGATGAGTCTTAAATATTGCATATTTAAGACCCTTAACTTATATTTGTTATGCTCTTAGTTAGTAGTATTTCACTTTATTTTATGTTTTTTTTGTGTTTTGTGTATTTTTATAGGTTTGTGGAGAAAATGAAGCATTTCAAGAGATGTGAAGCTTCAGGAGCAATAGCGATCGATCGCACTATGCTGCGATCGAGCACACATGCGATCGATCGCACCATACTACGATCGAGCGCACTCGGGCAGTATCCCACATCGAATTTTAACCCTTTGTACTCCGGGACTCCCCCTATATAAACACCATCTGGCCTCATCATTCGGTGTGCAATTCTTTGTGCCATTGGGTACAATTCCTGGGCCACTTTAGTGTTAACCGGTGGAAGTCTATTAGCATTCTGGTGGATCCCGAAGGCTTTGCTACCACGAGGGGAAACGCCGCCCATCAGCGAGCGGAATTTCTCCCATGTAAAGTTATTTATTTCTTTTTATTTAGTTGTTTTAATTTAATGTTTAGCACTTCTATTTTGAATTGTAGTTTCATAACTATGAGTGGCTAGAATCTTCAGCTAAGGTTGAAGATGAAGCCCTGCCGTTGTTTGGCATAGTAGTTCAGATTTGTTTGTACAAATCTCACTTTTTTTAGTATAAATGTTCTATCAATTATTTGAGTTAATCTTGTGATTGATTGAGTTTAAATTGTTCTGTTGGATATTCCTTGTGTTTCATCTGATGGATACATCAAATTGTTTTCGATTAAATTGGATTTCCTTTGTGATTTGTTAAGAGCGAATACATTGGATGCTTTTGGTTTAATTGGGATATTCTTTGTTTTTTGTCTTATAGTTGGATTCATGGAATGTTTTGATAGGCTATGTTTTTAGGACATATATGCTTAAACTTTGGTGGGGTGGATTCGGAAACCTTAGTGTTTTTATTATTAGTTTTTAAAATCAATTTAGTTTAGTTTTAATTTGTTTTCCAAAATATCATTAAAAATTCGGAGCTATGTTAAGATAAAGTTAGTTTAGATTAAATTATATTTTCACAACGCAATTCCCTGTGGATTCGACCTCGCACTTGCACACGCTATATTGCAAACGACTCGTACGCTTGCAAGTAATTTAAAACTCACAACAAGTTTTTGGCGCCGTTGCTGGGGAATTGTTTTGTTTGTGAAAATTTTTGGTCTGAATTGATTTTATTTTTCTACTAGTTAGTTATAAAAAAATTAAAAAAAGAGTCAGAAAAATTAAAAAATTAAAAAAAAATGTGGATGAATCCAGCGCCAGTTTCACAGTCTATAAAGGACACCATTAAGGAGTACATGAAAATGACCTGCCCATCCATCAATGCTACCAGCACATTCAATGTTGATAGTTGTTCCATCTGTGCTAGCCCTATGCATTTAGCATAGACTTGTCCATCAATGCCGGCTTTTGCCGAGTATCCCATGGAACAAATGAATGCTTTCAATGAGTGTTGTTGGCAATCAAATGGATCTTACTCCAAAATGTACAATCCAGGGTTGTGGGACCACTCTAATTTTTCATGGGAGCAGAACCAACTGATGACTCAGGGAGGAGCCCCTTATCATGCTCACTATCAATACCCTCATGAATTTCCTTCGCTAGTTCTAAGTTATAGTCACTCAGCCTATCCAGCACCATTACCTACTTACCAAGCTCCCATTCAAACACCAGCGTGAGTTTCACAGTCACTTGAGGACACCCTTAAGGAGTACATGAAAATGACTAGCCAATCTATGAGCGAAGTAATGAGTGCAACAATAGAAAACACCCAAGCGATTGCCAAGCTAGAGAGTCTAATGGATCAAATCGCAAGTTACGTGGGTGAAGGAGAGAATGGAGAGTTCCCCAGTCAACCTGATCCTAACCCAAAGGAACAGTTTGCGGTGGGAAATTTATCAACTCCTATACAAGGGCAACAAAGTGGCAACAAAAAAAATAGAGATGCTGAGCCATCTACAGCCACACCTATCATTAAAGATCTCCCTAGGTCATTTTTACCTAAAGCACCTTACCCTGAGAGATTATAAGTGCCCAAGAAAGGAGAGTAGTTTGAGGATCCCCTGGAGGCAAGCTTTGCTCACTTTGGAGAGGACTTGGGCTTAGATAAGTTACTCGAGGAAGTGAATGCCATTTTAGAGTCTGATCCTCAGAAGAGCAGTGAGACGGAGAAGACTATGGATGAATCACGTATTAAGGACCCCCTGGAGGCATGTTTTGCTCAATTTGAAGAGGATTTGGGCTTAGATAAGTTGTTTGAGCAAGAAAATGCTACTTTGGAGTCTGCTCCTCTAAAGATCAGTGAGACGGAGGAAACCACAACACCTGAATCCCCCAAGAAGGAACTTAAGCCTTTACCGGATAATTTTAAGTATAAGTTCCTAGGTCCAGTAGATTCTTTGCCTGTGACTACAGTTTCAAATTTGGTTGATGCTCAAGAAGATAAATTATTGGATGTTTTAAGAGAGCACAATGAAGCTATCGGTTGGACTATTGAGGATATCAAGGGGATAAGCCCCTCGGTGGTGATGCACAAGTTACATTTTGAGGAGAATGCCAAGCCATCGAAGGAGTCACAAAAAGGGCTCAACCCAGCTATACAAGAGGTTCTGATCCTTTATCCAATCTTTGATAGCAAGTGGGTGAGCCCGATTCATGACGTGCCAAAACAAGCTAGATTGACGGTAGTAATAAATAAAGACGACGAGTTGGTTTCAACTCGAGTGCAATCAAGATGGAGAATGTGTTTAGACTACCTTAAGTTGAATGCTACCACACTAAATGATCATTTTTCACTCCCATTTATTGATCAAATGGTAGAGCGTTTATTTGGGCACGATTACTAATGTTGGGTCTGGCTGAAGACGTTAAACTTAGCACTCATGGGAGGCACCCCATAGCTTATCCTTTATGTTTATTTATTATTTTACGTATTTATGATTAATGTTTGTTTCTAGTATTTTTTGTTTTCCAGACTTTTATTTTTCAGGGACAATGCGTACTTCAGTTCAAGTTTGGGGGTATGCTATGAGCCTTACCAGCCCAGATAGTTCTCCATATCTCAGGTCAGCTCTTTCCATATTAGTCACACATTGGGGTTAATGTGTAATTTAAGTTTGGGGGTATGGGAGACACATCACACACTTTATCCTAATTTGTTGTCTTTTCGTTGTAAAGATAAATGCATGTTTATGTTCGTCTAAAAATTTTGGTTGATCTGAAAAATTGTGATGTGATTTCATTAGTGAGTTTAAAACTTTGAACACATGATCTGATGATAGAGTTTAAACTTTAGTTACTTACTTTAGGCATTTTCGAGAATTCACATGTTTAATCTAATCTCACATGAGCACATTAGCACATATTTGTGTGAGGTATGACATGTGAGTTGAATGTATATGTTTCTTTGTCTTAACTAAAACTGGATGACTTGTTGGATAAACACTTGGGCATATATATAAAAAAATAATAAAAATAAAAACTACTAATATTTATAGTGATCATTGTCAATAAACTTTTCACTGAGTAACTGGACCTCTTGCCTCAGTAAGCAGTGAGTGTTCACGTCAAAAGGTGGGAATTTTATTCATAATGATCATTGCAAAAATTTTCGCTGAGTAACTGGACCTCTTGCCTCAGTAAGCAGTGAGTGTTCACGTCAAAAGGTGGAAATTTTGCTTGGTAATATTAAGGCCAGTTTAATTTCGTAGCCTTTTTGACTCAAGTTAGTAAGTCCTTAGGGGTGTCTTTACACCTAATGCCCTAAAACCATCTGGTTTGGGAGTCATTGAATCAACACTCATTACATGGGTCAATTAGAAAGCTTAAGGGAACTAAACATAGCAGAGTCTTATAAAAAAAAAAGAGGAAAAAATAAAATAAAACTATGTCATCGTTGTTCAGTCTAATGAGAAATTCAGTGAATCTTGAGATGTGGAAACCTTGTACATTGAAGTTATTTGGAAACCTCATCTGTATATGCTAATTCACTTTACACTGATTCAAGCTTGTGATGTCTTACCATGCCTCTTGTAAGTAATTAGGTTTTAAATTCTTATTCATTGTGAAGATGGGTTCGACTTATTTAGGCTTTCTCATGATTGAATCTCATGATTTTGTATACTCCTTAAATTTTTAGATACCATGAATACTGAACTTATCTTTATAATCCTTGTTGTTCATTTAGTTTTTTTTATTTTGTTTTGCTAAGGGACTAGCAAAATATAAGTTTGGGGGTATTTGATGAGTCTTAAATATTGCATATTTAAGACCCTTAACTTATATTTGTTATGCTCTTAGTTAGTAGTATTTCACTTTATTTTATGTCTTTTTTGTGTTTTGTGTATTTTTATAGGTTTGTGGAGAAAATGAAGCATTTCAGGATATATGGGAGCAATAGCGATCGATCGCACTATGCTGCGATCGAGCGCATGGTCAACAATCCCACATCGAAATCTTTGCATTGCAGTGTTCTTGCGATCGAGCACGCCAGACTTGCGATCGAGCGCACATGCGATCGTGCGGACAAGACATGCTATCGATCGCACCATACTGCGATCGAGCGCACTCGGGCAGTATCCCACATCGAATTTGTAACCCTTTGTACTCTGGGACTCCCCCTATATAAACACCATCTGGCCTCATCATTCGGTGTGTAATTCTTTGTGCCATTGGGTACAATTCCTGGGCCACTTTGGTGTTAACTGGTGGACGTCTACTAGCATTCTGGTGGATCCCGAAGGCTTTGCTACCACGAGGGGAAGCGCCGCCCATCAGCGAGTGGAATTTCTCCCATGTAAAGTTATTTATTTCTTTTTATTTAGTTGTTTTAGTTTAATGTTTAGCACTTCTATTATGAATTGTAGTTTCATAACTATGAGTGGCTAGAATCTTCAGCTAAGGTTGAAGATGAAGCCCTGCTGTTGTTTGGCATAGTAGTTCAGATTTGCTTGTACAAATCTGATATTTTTTAGTATAAATGTTCTGTCAATTATTTGAGTTAATCTTGTGATTGATTGAGTTTAAATTGTTCTGTTGGATATTCCTTGTATTTCATCTGATGGATACATCAAATTGTTTTCGATTAAATTGGATTTCCTTTGTGATTTGTTAAGAGCGGATACATTGGATGCTTTTGGTTTAATTGGGATATTCTTTGTTTTTTGTCTTGTAGTTGAATTCATGGAATGTTTTGATAGGCTATGTTTTTATGACATATATGCTTAAACTTTGGTGGGGTGGATTCGGAAACCTTAGCGTTTTTATTATTTGTTTTTAAAATCAATTTAGTATAGTTTTAATTTGTTTTCCAAAATATCATTAAAAATTCGGAGCTAGGTTAAAATAAAGTTAGTTTAGATTAAATTATATTTTCACAACGCAATTCCCTGTGGATTCGACCTCGCATTTGCACACGTTATATTGCAAACGACTTGTGTGCTTGCGAGTAATTTAAAACTCACAACAACATGTACGTGACTTACAGAAAATAATTTCTTCTAAACCTTAACTCACCAAATTATTTGTCATGCCTGCTACCTGAAATCATTGCAAAATGAAGGGTGAGCTTCACAAGCTCAATGAATTAAATTTACTAAAAGTATTCAGTTTACATAATAGCCCTTTTTATATTTAATCATTTATATTTCACATAACTTGATGATAACTTTCTACTATCACTACACATGTCATAAGATTCATTATCTATCAATCTCTTCTTCTCATTTATTGGTTCACCTTAAAACCATCAATTATCTTATAATTACACCGTAATGAGGTTCACATCATAAAGTCCACCATTTAGATGGTTCTTATCATTCTCTGTTTCTTTCTCGCCATAACTGTCACTCTCTGTGAGACAAATTCATCTATAACAATTTCATAATAACACACCACACATCTACATTTCAATGATGCAAGCAATAATTAAAACAGATGCAATGCATAAATTATTATTATGGGAACGTCTTCCCACATGTCGACATGTTTTTATTATCTTAGACCGGCCCCCTCCCAGTTCTTTTCTTTAAAGCTTGTCCCGGCTGCCACGGAATTTATTTCCAGCATATACGGACTGTTACGGTGTCCCTTTTAATTCCAGCCTATACCGGCTGTCACAGTTTTTCAATTAGACCGGCCCCTTCCCAGTTCTTTTCTTTTATTTAATGCATATACATATGAATAATGATATAATATAACAAAGTATAATTCAAATATTTTTATTCTCATTTAGACCGGTTGTCTTCCCAGTTCCTTTATTCTCATTCAGATGTATATGAAAACTGATATAAATATACATATAAATAATAAAATAAAAACAAACATGTATTCAGACTAGCTATCCTGATTTTTCTCCAATTATATAAAAAAAAATTAACTAAATTTCATTCATCCCAAATCACATCAAATCATCCATCAAAACTTGTCAAGATCCACTAAATTTTATATCCTCATAATTCGTATCAAAACATCAACCAAAACTCGCCAAGAATTTATTTATCACCATCATTATTAAATCAACTTATCATTCTGGTAATATTTCTTTGTCCAATATTTATACCGTACCTATCAACCAAATATTTATCTATCACCAAAACATAAGCTAATAATTTATTTTAATATTACCATTAGATATTTCAAAAAATTTATTTTCATTACTTAAAGTAAATCCAACTCACCACGTAACACTTAAAGCTACCCGCGAATCACTTTCTTGCCTTTCCCGTTCCTATCAGAAGTTCCCCCAGTTGTAGATCGTCAACACCTGACATTATATTATATTAAATTTTTAATTTATTCTTCAATTCGTTATAAACCACACCCTTTGAAAATTCTCAATTTGAATTTGAGGAATTTCATGTATGCTAAAAATTCAAAAATAAACAATACACTATTACCTTCTGCTTTTCTGATAGCTTCTCGTGATTCTTTATGAAATTCTGCAGTAAACCCCATCAAAATTTTTCTCAATCAACCTTTCTTTGGGTCCCCAAGTATTTAGAGAAAACGAATAATTAAAAGAGAATCAAACGAAATCGAAAATTAACTGAACTTATACATATATAGACACACACATTTATATGTAAGTTTGGTTTTAAAACAAACTTTGGCAGCCCCCCCTGTCTCGCACGAAATTTCTTGGAAGGCATGCAAGCTCCCTCTTTACACTTGGCAACAGGTGGCAGCACCTGTTGCCATGTGTCTTTTTTTTAAAACCTTTTTTTTAAATAGTAATTATTTATTTTTTCTTTCTTTCTTTTTTTTCTTTTGTTGGACTTGGACGTCCATTTTTTTTTTTCAAAAGAATTATTTTATTCAATACTAAATCCTTCGCGTAAAAATATTGTTTTAATTTCATGTCATTTTTATTAAATTACTTATTTACCCTTACTTTACGATTACGGGTATTACAAAGGAACACAAAGGACTTGGAGAACTTTTGTGGGATATGGAGCAATACTTCAATGCTGCTCACATCCTTGACATAGAATAGGTAATTATAATCTCTATGTATTTAATTGGTGATGCTAAATTATGGTGGAGAACTCACGTAAAGAGTGACATTAGTGCAGGCCGACCTAAGATTGAGACATGGGAGACCCTTTGCAAGGAGTTGAAGGATCAATTCCTTCCTTACAACACTGTTTGGGTGGCTAAGGAGTCGTTCAAAAAGCTAAAACACACATGCTCGATGAGAGACTATGTGAAAAAGTTTAGCTCTTTGATGTTGGACATCAAAAACATGTATGAGGAAGACAAGTTCTTTAACTTCTTGTTAGGTTTACAGTCGTGGCCGCAAACAGAACTGAGAAGGTAGAATGTTCATGACTTGCCTACTATAGTTTCGATGACTGAGGGATTGGTGGATTTTCGGAATTCTACTTTAACCAATTTCGAGAAAAAATGGAGATTTTAGGAAAAAGAAGGCCAAAACTTTTCGTGATGGAAAGAAGTTTAAGAAGTGTGACAAGCGAAAGGAAACTCAAAATCATTCGAAGAGTGAAGAACAATAGAAGGACAGAAGTCAAAGAATATAGGTTGTTTCATCTGGGATGGCCCTCATCAAGCAAAAGAGTGCCTTAAATGGGAGAAATTGAATGCACTGGTGGTAGAAAGCTCTAACAGTGATGGAGATTCAGACGTCTCGACTCGAGTGAATCCCTTACAACTACTATTTAGCCTTCAAACTGTAAAGACCCACACTTCACGTGGCTTGATGTATGTGGAAGCCATTATGAATGACAAAAAGTACTAGTGATGGTTGATGCTGGTGCTACTAATAATTTTGTCGCTGATAGGGAAATTTAGAATCTTGGTCTAGAGTTAGAGCAAAAGTCTAGCAGGATCAAATGAGTGAACTCGGAGGCGAAACTCATCCGAGGGATGGCTAAGATTGATTTGGAAGTTGGTCCATGGGCTGGGAAATGTAGTCTTATGGTTGTGCCCTTAGACGAATCTGACATCATTTTGGGCATGAAGTTCTTATTTGCAGCTAAAGTAGTTGTGGCACCCTACATTGGGACTGATTTTTGTTGATGAGAAGTCACTCAAGTTTGTGAAGACGATATGCTTGGATCAATTCAAGAAAGAAAACAAATAGAAAGTGGATATGGTGTTTACATTACAGATTGAGTTTGGCTTAAAGAGGGGAGATCTCACTTACCATGCAAGCTTAGTGGAGATCAAGGCAGATAAGGTGGTGGAAGTCCTTGATCCGATGGAAAATATTCTAGAAGAGTTCTGATGAGAGCCATAAAATGCATCTTAATCGTACTTATTTGTTAGCACTTTGGGTTTGATTTAGGTTTTAATTGCATTTTTTATTCGTTAACAACTCTAAAGTGGTATTCGTAGAACATTAACTTATTTCTTACATTTTTCAGGTATCTTGAGTTAAAAAAAGATGGAAAAAGCATTCGGTGCTTGAAGCAAGATGATTCGATGCATACCAAAGTGGAGCCATAGTTGCGGAAAGATAAAACAAAGAAGATCTCTACCAATCAGGTCAAGGTGCACCCTGGATGGAGCTGGGGCGCACCCTTCAGAAAGAAGCCCAAAAGAAGCCTCAAAGATCCAACAGGTCAAGGTGCAACTTGGATCAAGCTGAGGTGTGCTTGAAAGGCTGAGGTGCACCCCACCACATAAACAAGAAGCCTGATAAAAGCCAAGGTGCGGCGCGACTAAATCCAAGGTGCAACGTGCGCACAGACTCTGTTCTCTGAGTTAGGAACTAATTAGGTCTTTAATGATTTGTTCAAACCTTAAAACACCCTTAGGCCTTGTACACTATAAATAAACCACTTAGGGTTTGTAATTATTCATTCAAAAAATAGATAGAAGGCCGAAAAACTCAAGGGAGGCTGCCACACTCTCCCCTATGGCCGACTAATCTCTAAGCAAGGCGAAGGGATGAATCCCTAGGTTTTGTTGTTCTTTAATTCCTTTATTAGTTCAGTTGTAACATGGATTTATCATTAAACATTATTATGATTTACTTTTCAATTTAATTAGAAGATTTCCCCTTAATCCAGTGATTGCATCTTTCTCCCCTATATAAGTCTAGTCATGCTCTTCTTATGTGATGCTGTTGAGGTGTGATTGAGTCCGGTAGATTTCTCTTATAGATTTGTCCATTACTACAGTATTGTCATCATGATATATTGTCGTTTCTTGATAATCTATAAGTTAGGTCATGTGTGCTTGAAAGTAAAAAGTATTTCATAACAATTACATTAGGGTTTATATATGTGCTTAATTGAATATTTGTCGATTACTTGTTTGGGATGTGAAACTTGCAATCGAGATAAAGACAACTGAATTGAGACTAGAATAAAGCAAAAAACCTAGGGAGGATTCTCAGACCCTTGTTGCCTCCATTATATTATCTACATAATTTTCACACAATTCAGATTCTCTCATTTAATCTTTTATCGTTTGTGTTAAGGTTCACACCTTCTTTTGTAGATAACTTGTTTCCCTGTCGAATCAACACCCCAAAGCTGTGCTATAACAACCGCGTATGTTTTGGGGGTAATCAAATTTTGGCGCCATTACCGGGGAAATGCACTTAAGTACAAAGAAGATTTTCAACTCTAAGACAAGACGGTAGAAGATTTGTAGATAGTTTTTCTTTCAGCAGCTGTAAAGGTGGTAACTTCGTTCCTTCTTTTAGCTTGCTGCATTATTTTTTTTCGTTCTTTCTTTTTGTAGTATTTTTTATTATTGTTCTTTTTTCTAAGTTTTGATTTTCTGATTTTTTTTATTCTGTTTTATTTATTTCCTCTCTAAACTCAATTGGTGTATGCTTAGACCGAGAGATTTGCGAGATAGATTCATTAAGGGACCCGAATTAGAATTACCCTTTCCTTCCACGTCCATTAGTGAAGCCTCGCCTAGATCAAACTATATTGCACCATCAAGGGAGAATTTAGAGAATTTTGTTAACATGATCGATAACCATAATGAGAATGTTACTAGGACACTTCAGGATTACCTCCACCCTACACGCACAGTCACACCATCATGCATTATGTTTCCAGTCAATTCTCGCCAATTAGAGTTTAAAACATTGATGATACAATTACTCCCTATATTTCATGGCTTGGATAGTGAAAACCCATATGTGCACATTTGAGAGTTAGAGGAAGTAATCATGACTTTTCATAGTCAAGATGAAACCGATGACATTGTGAGGCTTAAGTTCTTTCCTTTCGCTTTGAATGATAGAGCTAAGAGTTGGTTATACTCACTAAGACCACGATCTATTGGGTCATGGACTGAGATGACTCGAGCTTTCTTTAACAAATACTTTCCCCAACATAAGACCAACCCTTTGAAAAGGAAAATCTCCACCTTTTCACAAAAGGATAGTGAGACCTTATATCAGTCTTGGGAGAGATTTAATGAGTTATTGAGTATGTGCCCTCACCATGGGTATGAGAACTGGCACTTGGTGAGCTATTTTTATGAGGGACTTACATATAGAGAGCGCCAATTTGTAGAGATGATGTGTAATGGTGAGTTCTTGGAGAAAGATGCTAATGAGGCCATAGAGTACCTCAATGAGCTTGCTGAAAAAGCTCACACTTGGACTGGACCTAGTGCTATTGAAAGCACAAATAGGTCACGACCTATAGGGAACCCAAATGGTGGTGGAATTTACCATCTTAGGGAAGAGGATAACCTTAAAGCAAAGGTCGAGATGCTCACTAGGGAACTAGAGGTATTAAAGACTAAGAGCTTAAAGCTAACACACGTGGTTAATCATGCAAAATCTTTTTAACCATGTTTTGTGTGTGGCAGGGTAGATCATCTCGCCCAAGAGTGTCCCACATTTGCTGAGATGAGAGAGATGTATAAGGAACAATGTAATGCCTTAGGCATGTACAAGAAGCCTTTGATAGCCTTCTCTGATACTTATAATCCGGGATAGCCAAATCACCCCAATTTCAGCTGGAAGTCTGAAAACCAGCAGCTTGCACAACCTCCTACACCATATCATGCACCCATGTCTTCTAGGAGTTCTTTAGAAGAAACTTTACATGCTTTTATTGAGGCACAAGGTAAGACTAATCAAATACTTGAATCTTTAATTACGCAAGCTGTTGAAGAAAATAAAGAGTTAAAGAGCAAAGTGTCCAAGTTGATGAACTACTTAAGTGTGACGGAGCAAGATAAGTTTCCTTCTTAAGCTCAGTCCACACCTCATGGTCAACACCTAGCATAAAAGAATTTGAAGGAGGTGAATGTCATTGAGACACTAAGTGGTAAGTCATTACATATCCCAACAATGAAAAAATTAGAGGATGTGGACGAATCCCACCAAGTATACATGATTGACTCATTCATGGAAAAGGTCCAGCACCTTAATCCATTTGAGTCCACCCTCACCCATGGCTTCACAAGAGCATATATTAAGCCAGAATTTGCAGATATTACTGATGACATCCTTGAGGCCTCTTCAAAGCATACAAGCACCCAATTTGACAGTGAAGTAATTGCTGGTGCATTTAGTTCATGTTTGTTTAGGAGGGAATAAGAGTGTCTGGCTGAAGATGTAAAACTTAGTTCTCATGGAAGGCACCCCACAGCATATCCTTTTACTTTTATTGTTTTCATATTTCTTTTTCTTGTTTATTGTTCGTATTTTTTTTGTTGTTTTCCAGTATTAACTTAGTATTTCTTTTTCAGGGACAAATATGCGAAGCAGTCCAAATGGTGGAGCACAATTTTCAGCTTCTGTGCACCTTTGACTACAAAGAGAGTCTCCTTTACTATTTCTTTTACATTGAGTTCAATGCAATTTTTAAGTTGGGGGTGGAGGAAACGCATCTCTTTGTTTCCATATTCTTTATTTCCATACATTTTTCTCTTTTTCCATTGAACTGCTTGGTGTCATTTTCCTTTTTGTTTGTTTCTAGCATGCTTGGTGTTAGCCTTAGAGTTAATTCACATGTCAATGATATGAGCTTAATTGAGATAGCATATAGCATGTAGAAGAAGTTAAATCTTGCTTCGGTTTGAAATTAATTTAAGTATCAATCTTCATTTGGTTTGAGACTCTAGTTTGTGGTAAGATAGTATGATTAGTCTTAAACATTTAGAAAAAATTTATGTATGATTGCCTTGTGAATACTTTTGCGATCTCGACAAGCTCTAGAACTTACTTGATAACCACTTGAGGTGAATTCCTAGAATGCACATTACTTAGGATATGATATAGGGCATTTTTGGACCGTTTGAGCCTGTTAAACCTACCATTGCTATATTTACCACTAGTCACCTATTTGAGTCTTTTCTTGAAAAAGAAGTGAGCCTTGTTTCTTTCAATAGCCCATTTACTTACCCTTATAAGCCTAAAAATATTTTATCCTTACCCTTCTTTTAAAAGAACTTAGTTATACACATTTACTGAGAAGCACTTAAGAGGAGTAAAGATGGAAAATATGAAAAAAAAAATATATATATTACTGCCATAACCCAAGTACATTAAAAAAGATAAGTTGGGGGTTGTGGAAAAGAAAAGAAAAGAAAAGAATGAAAGAGGAGGTGAATGGTCTTATGCCAAAATAGAAAAGAAAAGAAAAGAAAAAAAGAAGTGAATGATGGCAAAGAAAGAAGAAAAGAAAGGAAAAGTGGTGACTTATCAAAGATATGCTCTTATAAAATATATATATATATATATATATATATATATATATATATATATATATATATAGTGATTTGTTGAAAGAAATGCTCGAACAATAGTTGAAAAAGTGGGTTGATGAAGTAAGGTTATCTAGTGCTTAAAAGTGGTTGTGTTTAAAGCTAAGAGATTGAGTTCTTTTACTTGTAAATCCTTCCCATTCTTTCTTAACCTCTACCTAAGCCTAACGCTACAAGCTTATTAAAGACCTATTGATCTAATGTAATGTGATTTTTCTACAATAGTGGAGGGTGGTTTGAAATATAAGCCTATGGAGTTTGTTTTTATGAGTGATTTCACAAAATTTATCCTATCTTAAAGGCCAAGACTTATATTCACGAATTTTATGCATAAAATCATTCGGATGTTCGGATTAATGGATTGTGGTAAGATGGATGTTAAGAGTTAATAACGACCTTAAGATTGATATTTATATTACTTTTGGACTTAGGTGAAATTTAATGATTCTATATGCAATATGTTAAGTGCAATTTTGAGACAAAAATTGAATTACTCTTTGTTAACAATAGTATTGATTTACTTTGATTCCCACCGTAGAATTCATCTCTTATTTTCGCTTGAATTGCTAGGGACTAGCAGTAAGCTAGTTGGGGGTTGTGATGAGAGCCATAAAATGCATCTTAATCGTACTTATTTGTTAGCACTTTAGGGTTGATTTAGGTTTTAATTGCATTTTTTATTCTTTAACAACTCTAAAGTGGTATTCTTGGAACATTAACTTATTTCTTGCATTTTTAGATATCTTGAGTTAAAAAAAGATGGAAAAAGCATATAGTGCTTGAAGCAAGATGATTCGATGCATACCAAATTGGAGCCATGGTTGCGGAAAGATAAAACAAAGAAGATCTCCACCAATCAGGTCAAGGTGCACCCTGGATGGAGCTGGGGCGCACCCTTCAGAAAGAAGCCTCAAAGATCCAACAGGTCAAGGTGCACCTTGGATCAAGATGAGGTGTACCTTGAAGGGCTGAGGCGCACCTTGGATGAAGCTGAGGCGCACCCCATCGCACAAACAAGAAGCCTGACAAAAGCCAAGGTGCGGCGCGACTAAATCCAAGGTGCAGCGCGCACAAACTCTGTTCTCTTAGACCCTAATTAGGTCTTTAATGATTTGTTCAAACCCTAAAACACCCTTAGGCCTTGTACACTATAAATAGACCACTTAAAGTTTTTAATTATTCATTCAAAAAATAGATAGAAAGCCGAAAAACTCAAGGGAGGCTGCCACACTCTCCCCCATGGCCGACTAATCTCCAAGCAATAGGAAGGGATGAATCCCTAGGTTTTGTTGTTCTTTAATTCCTTTATTAGTTCAGTTGTAATATGGTATTGTTAAACATTATTATGATTTACTTTTCAATTTAATTAGAAGATTTCCCCTTAATCTGGTGATTGCATCTTTCTCCCCCATATAAATCTAGTCATGCTCTTCTTATATGATGTTGTTGAGGTGTGATTGAGTCCGATAGATTTCTCTTATAGATTCGTCCATTATTGCAATATTATCATCATGATATATTGTCATTTCTTGATAATCTATAAGTTAGGTCATGTGTGCTTGAAAGTAAAAAGTATTTCATAACAATTACATTAGGGTTTATATATGTGCTTAATTGAATATTTGCCGATTACTTGTTTGGGATGTGAAACTTGCAATCGAGATAAAGACAACTGAATTGAGACTGGAATAAGGCAACAAACCTAGAGAGAATTCTCGGACCCTTGTTGCCTCCATTATATTATCTACACAATTTTCACACAATTCAGATTCTCTCATTTAATCTTTTATCGTTTGTGTTAAGGTTCACACCTTCTTTTGTAGATAACTTGTTTCCCTGTGGAATCGACACCCCAAATTTGTGCTACAACAACTGCATATGTTTTGGGCATAATCAAGTTCTAAGATGTGATGCCTTCGAAACTTCTCATGACCCTTCCTTCGAGACATACAGTGGATCACAAGATTGAGCTAGAACCTGATGTAAGGGCCCCTGCATAAGCCCCTTACAAAACGACTCCTTTTGAGTTGGTAGAATTACGAAAACAGTTAGACAACCTGTTATAAGTTGACTACATTCAACCTTTGAATGCCTCGTATGGTGCCTCAGTCCTTTTTCAAAAGAAGCAAGATGGATCTTTGAGGATGTGCATTGATTATCAGGCATTAAACAACGTGACAATCAAGAATAAGTATCCAGTGCCTAACATTGCAAACTTGTTTGATTGATTATCCAAAGCCTCATACTTCACAAAGTTAGACTTGAAATTCGGGTATTGGCAAGTGAGGATTGCTGTGGGGATGAACCTAAAATAGCTTGTGTAACGAGGTATGATTCATTTTAATTCTTGGTTATGCCATTCAGTTTGACAAATACACCATATACTTTCTATAATCTTATGAATAATGTGCTTTATGAGTTCATTGACTGCTTTGTGGTAGTATATCTAGATGACATTGTGATATACAGTGAGACCTTAGAAGGTCACCTTAACCATTTGAGGCAGGTGTTTGGGAAGTTGAGATAGCACTAGCTCTATCTGAAGAAAGAGAATTGTGAGTTCTTTCAACATGAGATCATGTTCTTTGGTCATGTGGTGAGCCAAGGGGAGATCAAGATGGATGGTAAGAAGGTTCAAGCAATAATTGAGTGGCCTATTCCTACTAATGTGTCAAAATTATGGTCATTCTTGGGGTTGGAAAATTACTATCAGAAGTTCATACAAGGGTACTCTAAGAAGGTGAATATGCTGACTGATTTCTTATGAAAAGATCACAAGTGGGAGTGGACACCTTCATGTCAAGGCATTCGAGAAACTAAAGAGGGCGATATCTTCAGACCCAGTATTGAAACTTCCCAAATTTGGTTTGTCTTTTGAGTCCATACTGATACTTTTGATAAGGAAATTAGATGAGTGTTAGTCCAAGATGCCCATCCCATTGCATATGAAACTAGGAAGCTCAAGGATGCTGAACAGAGGTACAACACCCATGAGAAGGAAATGATGGCAGTGGTGCATTGCTTAGAAATTTGGAAGCATTACTTGTTGGGAACGAAATTCACTATGGTGATGGAGAATGTGGCTAACACCTATTTCAAAACATAAAAGAAAGTGACTGCCAAGCAAGCCCATTGGTAAGAGATGTTGGTAGTATACGAGTTTATGTGGGTTTATAAGCCGAGAAGACAAAATTTAGTTATCGATTCTCTTAGTAGAAAGGAAATCAAAGAGTTAGTGGCGGCACTAACCCTTGTTCAAAGTGATTTTCTTGACAAAATTCGTGCATAGTCCCAACAAGATAATTCCTACCAGAAACTCCAAAACTAGGTTGAAGAGGGGCTAGTACAAAAATACTAGATTGAAGATGGATTTTTTTATGCAAAGGGTGGAAGACCCTATGTCCCTAGTAGAGGTAGACTTTGAAGACAGTTGCTGAGAGACTTAAGTTCTTTAGTGAGTTGGGCATCTAGGTATAAAGAGGATGTTAGCTCTACTATCCCGATCTTTCTATTGGCCAAAGATGGAAGAATACATAGAAGCTTATGTGAAGACTTTTCTAGTTTGCCAGTTAGACAAGTTGGAAAAGAATGAGGAGGCAGGTATGTTGTAACCCTTACCTATTCTAGAAATTCCATGGAAGTCGGTATCCATGGACTTCATCTCTGGGTTATTAATAGTGGATGGTATGAAATTAATCTTTGTCATTGTTGATCAATTTTATAATTCATTTTCATCACTACACCCCATGTTTGTACCGCTGATGTTGCTGTTGAGTTGTTCTTAAAGCATGCTGTAAAGTACTTCGGGTTACTCAAAGACATTGTGAGTTATAAGGATCGGTTTACTAAAAGATTTTGGATTGTACTGTTCGGATTGTTGGGATCAAACCTAAAGTTCTCCATAGCAAATCATCCTCAGATATATGGGTAGACTGAAAGGGTAAACCAGTTTCTAGAAGAGTACTTAAGACATTACATAACGGCTAGTCAAAAGAATTGGGTAGGATTGCTGGACGCGACTCAATTCAGTTATAATCTGCATAGATCTTTAGCCATGGGGCTGAGTCCATTTGAGGTGGCCACAAGGCAACAACCTCTTACTCCACATGAGGTGGTAGCCTAGAGAATTGGAAGCAAATGCCCTGCTGCCTATAGCTTTGCTCGTTCAAAGAAAGAGCTATTGAACGAAGCACAAGACAATTTGGTAAAAATAGTTTGCTGTATGAAATAAAACTTACTCCCCAAATTTGAAAGAAGATTAGCAGCAAGAAGGTACATCGTGGCCTCATACCCAAATATGATGGTCCCTTTGAGGTAGTCTAGAAAGTTGGGAATATGGCGTATCGTTTAAAGTTGCTTGATCGATTGAAGATCCACCCGACCTTCCATGTGATCTTTCTAAAGCTTTTCCATAAGGATGCTAGTGAACCTAGTTGGAAGTAAGCTAAGAGATCCCCCAATGATCAGGAAGTAGTTCGATTTTGAGGTCAAGAAGATTTTGGCTCATCAAACTCAAGGCATGAACAAGAAGAATAGATGGACTTGGTGCAATGGTCCGGTAAATCCAAAGCAGAAGCAAGTTTGGAAAGAGATGTGACATTATGGTAGTTTGAAGACCAGATTAAAGAGTATTAAGGACACCTTCCAACGAAGATGTCAGACTCTTATGGTGAAGGTGGGTTATTAGCCCATTGAAGTAGTGGATGCACAAGTGGCAACATGTAGTGGGTCTTGCACCCATGTTGGCCATATATATGAGGAAGAAATGCCTAAGTAAGCAAGTTCAATTAATCCAGGCTAAGTATTGGGCCATGATGTGCAGATAGTAGGCTTGTGTGGCAAACAGTGAAGGTGGTCACAAAACATGTAGACTGCGAGCAGACATTTGGCCAAAGAGAAGTAATTGAGATGAGCTTGGGATCATCTAAACAAGTTGTTAGGAACATTTGAGATAGGCTTATTGGTACTTAAACGGGCCTTCGTGCAGGCTTTCGATTGAGCTTACTTGAACCTTTAATCCATGGAAGATCTGGACCATATCAAGTTAACCAATACAAGCTAGCATTAGCTTGGGCCAAGTAGCCAAGAGGAACCACAGACTTGACCAAGCACAAATGTGCTAATATTGCATGAGTCAAGTGGCCCAAGTTAGTGACCCAAACTGGTGAGAAGATTGAGCAAGTCAAGGACATGTGCTAAATGTAGGATAACTGTTAGTGGGGAAAGTAGTGGGCGGTCACTTGAATAGTGGGTTGATCATGGGCCATAATCAGAATGTGCTCCTAAAACCTAAAATTTTGAGGTGTTAGTTGATGGCCATAAATAACCAAGGCAACAGGCATTTTATTTCATTTAGTGAGAGTAAAAGAGCTAAAGGTGCTAGAGAGAGAAAGTGTGTGAGACTAGCACAATGCCTTGAAAGCCTTTGGCCAAGTTCTTTGTGTAAGATTCTTACCCTTAGGGTAAGAGTAATTTGGAAATCTCTTATATGATATTATAATTATCATGCATACATGTACACATTTGTTTAAATGAAAATTCAAATTTGAGGCAATATTGAGACAAGAATTTGAAAATATATGACGAAAACAAGTTGGAATGCAATAATGTAAGAAAAAATGGATTTTTGAAGATGTTAGAAGGCACCAATCGCCTAGGTAGGCAACTAGTGCCTCACCAATCACCTAGGTAGGCAACAAAGACCTTACTAATCGCCTAGGTAACAACTAGGAAGCCCTAGTCGCCTAGGCAGGTGACTAGTGCCTCACCAATCGCCTAGGTAGGCAACAAAGACCTAACTAATCACCTAGGTAAGCAACTAGGAAGCCCCATTCACCTAGATAGGCAACTAGCCTCTCCATCATTCGACTAAGCCTACCCTAGTCACCTAAGGTACTCCATTCAATTGGGTAGGCGACTAGCAAGGCTTTGACTATATAAAAAACTTCATTTTTACGTTTAAAACTCATTTTCTTGATATAAACTCTCCCCTCTCTCTCTCTAAAACTCTTTATTTTTCTAAATTTCTCTCAAATTATTGAAGAACTATACTAAAACATGAGGTTTTCATAATCGATTGTTATATTCGATGGTTCAAGAAGTTTCTAATAAAATCTTTTTTAAGGTAATTTTTTCTTCTCTTATACTTTTTCATATAGAAATCATTATTTTAAGAGATTAAAATCTCAAGTTCTTTTTTAAATGAGTTTAAATTTGATTCAAGATAAAAAAAAAATAGTTCACTCTAAAACTTTGAATTTGAGACTAAGCTGGAACATACATTCATATATACATGCATTTAACCCATTATAAGGGTTTCAATTAAACTATAAGATATTAATATTGGTTCAACATATTCTTGTTAGGTGGATGTGAAACATTCGTAGGTGTTGCTAAAAGGAGTGAAAATGAGAAGGAAGTGATTCACGGATAGTGATTTGTACTTCGTGGTGAGTTCACTTTACTACTAATAAGCGAGAAGAAGTAAGAAATGTGGATAAAACTTAAAATGAACCATAAGTGAAAAAAGCTAATTAGAATATTATGAATATGTTAAATTTGATGGAATAAAGGATATAAGAACAAATTTAATGATTAAAGTGAAATATAATTCTTAATGATGTTAATTTGATGAAAAGATTGGATGTATGGATATACATAATAAACCGAGGTGAAATGTATCCTTGAAAGGATGTGTAAATCATATACACTATTTTTTTTTATGATAAATTGTTAAATTTTGTGATGTAATTAGTTGATTGAAATATTATTATCTTGGTGCTTGCTTGTATGCGCTTGTACATGCATTATTGGTCCTTAAGTGAGAATGTCGACACATGGGGAGATGTTCTTATACCTATATCAGAGATTGGTATAGATGACCATATCTAAGAGTGATATAGATGAGAAATGAAAATGAGATAAAATTATTTGTAATAAGATATGATTTGGAAAGAATGAATGAGACTATGCATATGCATTCATGACATATTCTCATTATTTTATTAAGATGTTGATAAATCAATATGATTGTGAAATCTTGTGATGAGATAAATGATGTTGAACTAGATATCATGAGTTATATATATATATTTGAATGAAATTCATGAGATCTAATATGATATGAAAAATGATGATTAAATGAAGAATAATGACTTGAATATCTATTGCAATTAAATTTATGAATTGAAGTATACAAATCGAATACTTCTGATAAATTAAACATCACTGAGCTTTGTAAAACTCACTCCCTCACTTTTTATTAAATTCCAAGTTACAGGTAGAAAGATTGATATAATCTCTTCATATCAGATATATTCGTGGCTATCTAGGTGGGTCCCCGTGGTCGGCATCCTTAGGAAAACACTTTTGTTATTTGTAATTGAGTCTTGTACATAATCATGCATTAATGTGTTTACTTTTACATAATATGTAATAAACTTCTATATCTCCTCATGAAAGAGTTGAAGTGTATATAATGTAAACATGTTTCAAGTTTTTGAAATTTTTTCATATAAGTATGTGCTTAGTGCTAAAAAGTGATGATTCCATCTTGGGTGGGCTCGTATGGGATGGGTCGTTACATTTTTGGTATCAGAGCTTTAGGTTTAAAGTTCTGTAGACTGTGTGAAATTGGTATTGTTATTTCTTAAACGAATTCTTTTGGTGGAGGTCTGAGGATGCCATGTGGATGTGGTAGACATAAAACTAGGGTAGTAGAACATAACAGAGGTAGGAATGATCCAGTTAGAGGGCATGGACGAATTCCTTTGTTTAGAATGAAGGAGATTGACGTTGACTCTGTAGTTCCTAATAGAGAACATGTAGATAGTGCACTTGGCGCTACCAATGGTATAGTGAAAGACTCTAAGGTTGAAACAGATGAGTTAAGAGGAGTTCTTGCTCAAGCTCTTGATATATTAAATCAGACTAAAGGTAGAGTTAATGAATTGCAGCATAGATTGGATGAACAGACTAGGTAGAGTCTAGACCTAGTGATAGATCCTGTGAGAATTCTAGAGGGATAGGATATCCACAGAAGAGAGGGTGGTTCTGTTCAAGAGATGCAGGGGATAGTTTTGCCCGATTTATTAAGTTAAAGCCTCCATCCTTTAAAGATTTTGAAAACCCATCTGAAATTGAATTATGGATCAAATGAATATAACATTTGTTTGAAGTGTTATCAGTTATTGATAGACAAAATACTGCCTTCATTTTGTTTCAATTGGAAGGTGAGGCTTCTAATTTGAGGGATGATATTTCTCCTAGACTTAATATGGATGTAGATCAACCTTTGATATGCAATAGGTTTAAGGAAGTGTTCTTTGCTAAGTACTTTCCTGATACATATAGGTCTCAGCAAGAGAGACACTTCATTTAGTTAAAACAATGTGATAAATGTATCTTAATATGATGGAAGATTTGTGGCTTTGTCTAGGTCTGTTCTCGAATTGGTGAATACTGAAGAAAAGAAAATGTAAAATATTTCTAGATGGATTGAAATTTGAGATTCGTTCTCGACTTTTTTAAGCATTATAATTATGTTGCATTGGTGAACATGGCACTTCAAGTAGAAAAAAATATATTTGAGTTTAGAGGACGTCGAGAACGGTAGAAGAGGAGTAGATCTGAGGGTGTTAAAGGTGGTAATCTTGGATTCGAGATACATGGAGGTCACCCTTCTCAAATGAGTCGTTCTTTTTGCTCAAGGACCAGTTGCTTAGAGTCAGCAGAGGCAGAGTGGGTCAACGACATCTGTTGTTCAGAGTTCAATAGGAGGAACTCATAGGTTTAGGAAACAACTTATGGCAGTGGAAGATTTTAGTAGATGAGGGAGTGTAACAGCTAGAGGAGGTGGTAGTAATATATCAGACGGGAAAACTAGGGCATCTTTTTAGTGTAAGCAAGTAGGACACCTGTCTCGCGATTGCTCTATTCTAATGTATTACCAATGTGGATTAACTGGACATGTTTCGAAGGGTTGTGTTGCACAAACTCATGGTCGTTTTGTTTGTGGTCAAAGTGGATATAGAGGTTTGGATTGCCCATTGAGAGCTAAATCAATTGTCAGGTTTACCACTAGAGGTTGTAATATAGGCCAACAAGGCCGAGGTAATGGATCGGGATAATGATAAAAAGGGGATGTTAGCTAGAGTTAGTAGGGGAAAATTCGAATGTATGCCCTTACTCAACAGGATGCTCAAGCCACACCTGATATTGTTATAGGTACAGTTTCTATCTTTCGTAAAACTGATAAAATATTAAATGATCTAGGAGCTACTCATTCCTTTGTATCCATATATTTTATTATGTCTATAAATGCACCTATTTTATCCTTGCATAATGATATAAATGTTGAGGTTCCCACCAGAGATAGAGTGGTGGTTAAAAATATTTATCGAGGATGCAGTATAAATATTAGGGATAAAAAATTGAAGTTAACTTGTTAGCTTTGAATATGGTGGACTTTGATTTGTTATTAAGAATGGATTGGTTGTTTGCGCATCATGCTTGAGTATGTTGTTTTAGAAAGAATGAGATTTTTAGGATACTTAAGCAAGAGGAGTTTAGTTTTCAATGAGAACGTAAAATACTCTTCAATTGGCTTATTTCTACTTTGACAGCTAGAAAATTGTTGAGAGAAGGGTGTGAAGGGTACCTAGCTTATGTGATGGATTCTAATAAGAGAGGTATGAAATTAGAGAAAATATCAATGGTTAGAAATTTTCTAGATGTGTTTCCTCATGAATTATCTAGTTTACCACCTAGTAGAGAGATTGAATTTTTCATTGATGTAGTTCTCGGTTCTACACCAATTTCCATATCCCCTTATAGAATGACACCAGTTGAATTGAAATAGCTTATGGTACAACTTCAAGAGTTGTTAAGTAAACAATTTATCCGTCCTAGTATATCATCTTGGGGAGCCCTTGTATCATTTGTTAAAAAGAAAGATGGGACCTTGAGGCTGTGTATAGATTACAAACAATTGAATAAGATAACAGTTAGAAATTAATATCCTTTACCTCGAATTGATGATTTGTTTGAACAATTACAAAAGCTTAAGTATTTTCCAAAATAGATTTGAGGTCAGAGTATCATCAGTTGAGAATTAAGGAAGAAGATGTTCCTAAGACTGCCTTTAGGACTCGAAATGGTCACCGTAAGTTTCTAGTTATGCCATTGGGATTGACAAATGCTCCCACCAATTTTATGGAATTAATGAATAGGTTATTTAAACCTTTCTTGGATAAATTTATAATGGTGTTTATTGATGATATTTTGGTATATTCTATGAATGAAGAAGAGAATGCAAAACACTTAGAGATGGTATTGGAAACTCTTAGAAGGGATAAATTATATGCGAAGTATGCCAAATGTGAATTCTGGTTGAATTAAGTATCATTTTTGGGACATATAGTGTCAAGTGAAAGGGTGACAGTAGATCCCCAAAAGATTAAAACAGTTTTGAATTGGGAGTGACCTCCTAATATGACTGAAATCCAAAGTTTCTTGGGGTTAGCAAGATACTATAGGAGTTTTATTCAAAACTTTTCAATTATTGCAACACCTTTGACTAGACTGACTAGAAAGGAAGTAGGATTTAAATGGTCTGAAGAATGTGACAAGAGTTTTCAGTTATTGAAAGAAAAGTTAACTACTGCTTTAGTAGTTGTACTTCCCTCATGAGATGAAGGATTTATGGTATATAGTAATGCGTCACATCAGGGGTTAGGTTGTGTATTAATGCAACATGGGAAAGTAGTGGCATATGCTTCTAGATCGTTGAAAAACCATGAGAGAAACTATCATATCCATGATTTAGAACTGGCTACTATAGTCTTTACCTTAAAATTTTGGAAACACCACTTATATGGAACCACTTGATATATACATATCATAAGAGTCTTGCTTATTTACCCACCTAAAATGAGTTGAATTTGAGACAAATGCGATGGATGTAGTTAATTAGTGATTATAACTAAACTATTCATTATCATCCAGGGAAAGCAAATATAGCAGCTGATGCTTTGAGTCGAAAATCCACAAGTAGATTGGCTGCTTTGGAGAGTCATGATATAAATATGATGGTGAAATTAAAAAGTATGAGAATGAAGTTGAAAATAAGTGAGAGTGGAAGATTGATAGCAAATATAAGTGTGAAGTCATCTGTAATAGATTGTATTTTAGAAGCTCAAAGTAAGGACAAGGTGATAGAAATAATAAAGGATGAAGTATTGAGTGGAAAACGATCATATTTTAGAATACAAGAATATGGTATGGTGGTGTTGGGACATCGGATTTGTGTTCTAAATGATGTGGAGTTGAGAAAAGAAATTTTAAGAGAGGCTCATGATACTATTTACTCAACGCACCTAGGGAATAATAAGATGTATAGGGGACTGAAACAAAATTATTGGTGGTCAAGCTTAAAGAAGGATGTAGCAGAATATATTTCTTTATGTTTGATTTGTCAATAGGTGAAATCAGAGAATAAACATCCAGCATATTTACTACCTCCTTTTCCCGTGCCTGAGTGGCCTTGGGAAAATGTGACTATGGATTTTGTTATAGAATTTTTCCCATACTAAGAGAAGTTATGATGTTATATAGGTAAGAGTAGATTGGTTATCAAAGTCTTCTCATTTTCTTCCCATTAGAATCACTTGGACTTCTGAAAAGTTAGTCGAGTTATATGTAGCAGAGATAATGAAATTACATGGAGTACCATTGAGAATTGTCATAGATCGAGATGCTAGATTTAGTTCTCAGTTTTGGAAAGGTTTTCAGCAAACTATGGGTACTCAATTATAATTTAGTATTGCTTTTCACCACGAATTAGATTGTCAGATTGAAAGAGTCATTCGTATACTAGAAAAAATGTAGAAGGCATGTGTAATGAGTTTTTCTGGGAGTTGGGATGCTTATTTACCTCTTATAGAGTTTGCTGATAACAATCAATTCTAAGCTAGTATCAAGATGGCACCATTCGAAGCTTTATATGGTCGGCGATGTAGAACTCCAATGTGTTAGGAGGAAGTATGAGAGGAAGATTTTTGGGCCATAATTAATAGATCTAACAATTGAAATGATCAAAGTGATCAAAGAACATCTTAGAGCAGCTCAGAATAGACAGAAGAGTTATGCAGATAAGAGACGAGTGCCTCTTGAGTTTCAAGTAGGTGATTGGGTACATTTGAAAATTTCTATTTGGAAAGGAGTACTATGTTTTAGACAAAAAGGGAAGTCTTCAGTATGTTGGGCCATATGAAATTATTGAAAAAATTAGACCAGTGGCTTATAGACTGGCATTACCTCTAGAACTTACTCAGTTGCATAATGTTTTTCATTTATCTACTTTACGTATATATATACCTAATGAGTCGCATGTGATTCCATATCAATCTGTAGAAATTCAAGAAGACTTATCTTTTGTACAAGTGCCAATCAAAAGTTTCGGCAAAAGAACAGGCTTTATGCAATAAAGTCATCCTGTTAATGCAAGTGCTTTAGAGGAATCTAGATGTTGAGGAAATTACATGGGAACATGAAGCGAACATTAGTAAACAATATCCTCAACTTTTTTCTAATATAGGTAAGAAAATTTCGATGATGAAATTTTTATATGGTCGATAGAAATGTAAGATCTTTACTCTTAGGGTAAGGGTAATTTGGTTATCTCTTATATGATATTATGATTGTCATGCATACATATACACATTTGTTTATATGACAATTCAAATTTGAGGCAATATTGAGACAAGAATTTGAAAACATACTAAAGAAAACAAGTTAGAATGCATTAAAATGATTTTAAAAAAAATGGATTTTTGAAGGTTTCAGAAGGTACTAGTCGCCTAGGTATGCGAGTAACACCTTACCAATCCCTTAGGTAGGTGACTAGGAAGCTTTAGTTTCCTAGGTAGGCAACTAGCCTCTCCATCAGTCTATTATGCCTACCCCAATCGCATAAGGCACTCCAGTCGACTACGTAGGTAACTAGCAAGGATTGGACTATATAAAAAACTTCATTTTTACATTTAAAATTCATTTTCTTCATATGAACTCTCCATTCTCTCTCTCTAAAACTCTTTCTTTCTCTAAATTTCTCTCAAATTATTGAAGAACTATACTAAAACTTAAGGTTTCATAAATGATTGTTGCATTCGATTGTTCAAGAATTAATTTCAATAAGTTTCTAATAAAATCTTTGTGAAGGTAATTTTTTTCTTCTCTTATACTTTTTTCATATAGAAATCATGATTTTAAGAGATTAAAACCTCATGTTCATCTTAAACGAGTTTAAATTTGATTCAAGATAAAAAGGAAAATAGGTCACTCTAAAACTTTGAATTGGAGACTAAGTTGGAGTATATATATATGCATTAAACCCATTGTAAGGGTTTAAATTAAACTATGAGATAGTGATTTTGGTTAAGCATGTTTTTGTAAGGTGGGGGTGAAACATCCGTAAGTGTTGCTGAAATGAGCGAAAAGATGGAAAGAAATGGTTCACAAATATTGGTTTGTGCTTCGTTGTGAGTTCACTTTACTACTAGTAAGCGAGAAGAAGTAAGAAATGTGGATAAAACTTAAAATGAACCATAAATGAGAAAAGCTAATGAGAATATTATGAATATGTTAAATTTGATGAAATAAAGGATATAAGCATGAATTTAATCACTAAAGTGAAATGTAATTCTTAATAATGTTAATTTGATGAAAATATTAGATGTATGGATATACATGATAAATTGATGTGAATTCTATCATTGAAAGGATGTGTTATCATATACACTGGTTTGTTATGATAAATTGTTAAATTTTGTAATGTAATTAGTTGATTGAAATATTATTATCCCGGTGCTTGCTTGTATGTGCTTGTACATGAATTGTATGGCCACAAAAGAGGAAGGATGTGGTCTGAGAAGGGTTAGAACCATAGCTAGTCCTTAGGTGAGAGTGTCAGCACATGGATAGACATCCCTATACCTGTATCAGAGACTGGTATGGATGTCCATATCTAAGAGTGATATGGATGAGAAATGAAAATGACATAAAAAAAATATTTGTAATGAGATATGATGTGAAAAGAAAGAAGGAGACTATGCACATGCATTCATGACATATGTTCATTATTTTATTGAAATGTTGATAAATCAATATGATTGTGAAATCTTGTGATGAGGTAAATGATGTTAAACTAGATATCATGAGTGATATCTATATTTGAATGAAATTCATGAGATCTAATATGATATGAAAAATAATGATTAAATGAAGAATAATGACTTGAATATAAATCGTAATTAAGTTTATGAATTAAAGTAAACAAATTGAATACTTCTGGTAAATTGGACATCACTAAGCTTTGTAAAGCTCACCACCTTCCTTTTTATTAAATTTCAAGTTGCTAGCAGAAAGATTGATAGAATCCCTTGATATAAGATTTAACCGTTGCTATCTAGGTGGGTCCCCATGGTTGGCATCCTTAGGAAAATACTTTTGTTATTTGTAATTAAGTCTTGTACATAATCGTGCGTAGACATGTTTCCTTTTATATAATATGTAATAAACTTTTGCATCTCCTCATGAAAGAGTTGAGGTGTATATAATGTAAACATGTTTCAAGTTTTGGAAATTATTGCATGTAAGCTTGTGCTTAGTGCTGAAAGGTGACTATTCCATCTTGGGTGGGCACGTCCAGGATGGGTTGTTACACTTTGTACAGTCTGTGAGTAGAAATAAAGCAAAGAAGGTGGGTAATTTACCATAATCACTTGTGTGCTTGTGCTTTGTGGGTGTGTTGGTTGTTGTTGGCTAATTTGTGGGAAGCTAGTGCCATCGTAGGGCAAAAAATTCAGGTGTGAATTAGACCCCTGTGACACGTAGCATCATGTGGCATTATATTTGCAAGTTAGGGCTCGATACTTAAAAGTTATGATTCTGTTTCAAGTATAGCTCATCTAGGATGGGTCTTTATAGTGCACCTCCTGGGTAATCCCATGCTTACCCCCATTTTGATCTGAACCCTCACTCATCCCTTAGGGAGGGGAGCCTTGGGTAATAAGCCAAAGTTATGGGGGCACACAGGGGGATTGAAGGCTAGGACCCTACACACCCCATCTTTTTTATGTATGAAATAAGAACCTTCAATCAAACAAGTACATGAAAAAGGGGAAACCATCACAAGTTTGGCACTTATACATGCTCACACATGGGTTTTATGTGTAAAAGTAAAAGTTATACAATATAAATTATCTCTTATTAGTTTTTTTTTTACCTTTGAAAAAGGTTAAATAAAAAAACAATGCTAATCACAAAATCAATCATTTAAAACATAAATTACGATATAAGGAATTTTTTTATTCAACAAAGCATCACATTTGTTCTATGATTTTTAAAATGATTTGAGCAAAGAACTCATTAACATGATGCAATAAATAAGATTCTGGAGTTTCAAAATCTTGCCAAACTCTTGAAACCAACTCCAAGATCACCCATAAATCTTCGTTAAGTTGAAATATCAAAGTGCCAACCTCTCAAACAATCACACAGCTTTTTCAATAAGCTGTACTTTCATTTGAGGAGTACTTTCATTAAGCTGCATTTAGAGGGAAAAAAATCAATTTGCATTTTCATTTGATTCTTGAAATTATTTTGATGATTTATGATAATGTGGTGTGAAAAATTGAATATATGTTATTTTTTATTTTTCAAAACGCATAGTTTGGTATTAGTATTTATATGGCTATATAAACCATATTTTTAATCTTTATTTACAAATTACATAATAAGTTATTTTAAATCAGTTATCCAACAATTCGAACTTATTTGATCTTACACTAAAAAGAATTTGAGTTGTTGTGGTTTTTTCTTTCAAAAGACGTTATCACTCATATGAGTTATATCAAATCAAATATGTAAACGTTAATCTAAATTAATAAAGATGAGTCTATGGAATGCTCAAAACAGTAGCAAAAGTCTAATAAAGATATATATTTAATTATAAAAATTACATTTTCTGATCACATTAATTGGTTAATTGATCAATTTTGTAATGTTGTGGATCAATGAATGAAACCAGAGTCTATGTAACATTGAGCATATGCAGTTATGTACAGTTAATTATATGTAATCTTTTTAGCCATGAAAAACGATTAAACTTATGTAAGAATGAAGATCACATGAGCTAAAAGTTTATGATACCAAATTAGCGTTATAGAGGAATATACTCGTGGCTTTTTTCTTTATAACAAATAATGGTTGAATAATAAGATAAATAACCCAATTCCTAATAATCATATTTTGGCTAAACAATCCCACTAAACTCAACAAGACACCAAATTATTATGAAAACTAATGATGGTCGATAATATCCAAGCACACGACACCACAAGCGAGTCCAAGAGTCACCCCTCCGCATCCTGAATATCCACCAAAGCCATTAACCCATCGGTCAAATTTTGCACGATCTAAAGTTTTCATGTTTTCGGAAACATTGCATAATCTATGACTTTGATATTTACTGTTGGCTCTTTGTACTTGTATACTATGAGTGACTGAAAGTAGTAGTTTCGTTACTTTGGTAAAGTCATAACGAGTGGAAACATTGAAATCGTAGGATTATTTGGCTTCCCTATATTTTTTTTCTGAACGGTAATCAAAGAAAAAAAAAAGGACATTATTATAAGTTTACCTCAAACACAGATAAATGAATTTATAAAATTAAAACTCAATAGCAATGCAACTTTGTTGTTTTGCTAATTTTGTATAATTGGAAAGCAATCTTTCATTTATTTTGTCTCGAAACTTGAAATTAATAAATAGAAATACATCAAGTTTTAAAAATTAAGTGAGATAGAGATCTCTTTGTCTCACATTTTGATTTTAGTGGAGTTAATTATAATAGTATAGGTTTTGTAAGTCTAAATTAATAAATGTTTCAATTTTTATTTTGAAAATTGGAATGCCGTCCATGCATATGATATATGAATAACATAATTGTTTAATCTTCACTAACCATAATTTTTTAGTGTTCTTCTGAAACAATTTTTTTCATAGATATCTTTTAAAAGGTTAATAAAATAACTCCCAATTTAATAAAATAACTTCTAATTAATTCTTTGACACATGGTGATGGAGCCCAAAACACCCTTGCCCAACAGACCATCGACATGTGGAAATCCTCCCGGCCAATGGGCCATCAACACATGGAGCCAGAAGGTCACGCAATCGCCACGTCAAACCGCAATTAACGGACCAACCTCCATCTGATCACGCAATCGTCATGACTAAGCGTGATTAATGGACCAACCTTCGTCCGATCACGCAACCCTCTGAGCACACAACTGAGACGTAACATCAGAAGCCTGGAATCACAGGGACGAAGCCATCCCTTCCCCACGTGGCCGACCTCTACTCAGAATACTATAAATAGCCTGAGATACGTAGGTTCAAGACACGACATTCTCGTTTCACACACACAAAAGGAAATTTGCATTAATCCGTTTTAAAATTAGTCATCGGTCTCTCTTAAGCCTTCGTCCTAACTAGAGCGTCGGAGTGCCCTCGGGAGAATCCCCCCCCCTTCCTTCCGTGGAACCCCCGTAGTTCACCCCTGTTCACGTGTGCAGATCCCAAGAAGTCAACGCCCAGTTAGCAGCATTCTCGCGGCATCAACAGATTAGAGCCATCCGTGGGAAACCACCATCTCTTGCTAAGCAGTAAAAGCAAAGAAGTATAAAGAACTCGTCTATTATCAGGCCGCCTAGAAACGCTGCCAAAAGAACTAGCAAGGGAGCCCCCACGGCATGCTCGGCTCCCATCCGGAGCCGCACCTAGAACCAATAGTCTAGGTCAAGATTCCCTAGGGTACCTGAGCATTCGACCCCTAGGTCAAGCAAGCGACCTCCTGTCAGAGAGCAGAGTCCTCGCCACTCTGGAACCGACTGGCCCGACACCGAAGGAGCAGTTGTGTACTGTCAGACTACCCCAGTGACTCAGGCTCAGTTCCAAAAACTGTCTAGATGCTAGCATTCAAGAATAGGCTGAGATCCGGGATCTTCAGTTCCAAGCTCACCAGACGCCTGCCTAAAGATATGAACGAGGTCCTGGCCTGGGCCGAGAAATATATGTTGGTGGAAGACGATCAAGTATTTAGGAAAGAAAGAGAAAGAGAAACAGAGAAGAAGAGGAAGGACCTCAACCCTCAGAGATGAGCGGTTAAGAGGCCTCACCAAGAAAGCAGATACAAGCCCTATCCCCGGCCTGATGGCTTCACCCCTCTCAATGCGTTCAGGACTAACGTCCTGATGTAGCTTCAAGACAGATCAGTCCAATAGTGGCCGCCCAAGACACTGCACCTCAGCGGGGACCAAAGAAAGTGGTACTGATTTCACAAGAACCACGGGCACAACACCAAAGAGTGCCACAGTCTGAAGATACAAATTGAAGCCCTCATCAGCCGGGGGCACCTGAGGGAGTTCATAGGGCCTCGGGGAAGGAAAGCGCCCACCTAGCCAAAAGGGGACTCCAGACGCCCTTATCCTCCACAGCAAGAGCGGCGTGACCCTCGAAGAGACCCTAGGTCCAGGCAGGAAGGGCCCAGTCAGAGGAGCCAAGAGGTGGCGACTACCATCAGGATCATTAAAACAATCTACGGAGGCCGAAGGTAGCTCGAGACAGAATAGTAAAGCGTATGCCAAGACAGTGGCCTCCGTCAGTAGCCCCCATAAGCGAAGAAAGTCAAGTCTGATAATCTCCTTCACGGATGACGACTTGGAAAGAGTGCAAACTCCACATGACGATGCGATAGTGGTCTCTCTCCTGGTGGCCAACCACGAAGTAAGGCATATCCTGGTTGACAATGAAAGTTCGGAGGACATCCTGTTCTATGATGCCTTCCAGCGCATGGAACTAAAGGATGAGCACTTAGAGCCAGCCCCGGCCCCTCTCTATGGTTTCGGTGGTTCCCTTGTATTCTTCAAAGGAAGTATAGTCCTTCCCGTTATCGTTGGAACAGCGCCGCAAACAATCACCGTCCAAACCACCTTCTTTGTAGTCAAGCGACCATCTTCTTACAATATGATCCTCGGCCAGCCCACTCTCAACAAACTAAAGGTAGTCGTCTCCACCTATCATTTGAAGCTCAAGTTCCCCACCAAAGAGGGAGTAGGAGTGGTCAGTGGAGACCAACGAGCTTCTCAGTCCTGTTACCTAAACACCATCAAAGAAGGGAAAAAGACTGAGGTCCTAACCCTCAAGATAGAAGATCTTAGAGACGAGGTAAAAACTCCAAGGGGGCGACCCGTGGAAGAATTAACCTCGGTCCCCCTCGGAGACGACCCTTCCTGAACTGTTCAGATTAGATCCAATCTCCCAACAAGCCACAGAGAGGTGCTTCTCTTCCTTCTTAGGAATAACCATGACTTGTTCGCCTGGTCTACGTCAGACATGCCCAGAATCGACCCCAGAATTATTGAACACCATCTGAACGTAGATCCAAAGCACAAGCCAGTAATTCAGTAGAAGAGAACTTTCAGCCCGAAACGATAAGTCACCATAAAGACAGAGGTGGACAAGTTGCTTGAGGTCGGCTTCATCTGAGAAATGAAATACCCCGACTGGGTCTCCAACGTGGTGATGGTCCGATACGCTAGCGGCAAGTGGTGGATCTGCATCGACTTCACCAATCTAAACAAAGCCTGTCCAAAGGATAGTTTTCTCCTACCTCGGATCGATTAGCTGGTGGATGCTACCTCGGGGTATGAACTTCTCTCCTTTATGGATGCGTATTTCGGCTACAACCAGATCCTTGTGTACGAGCCCGACCAAGACAAGACCACCTTCGTCACCGACCAATGGCTATACTATTACAAAGTCATGCCTTTCAGACTGAAAACACCGGCGCTACTTACCAAAGGCTGGTAAACAAGATATTCAAAGAGCAGATCGGGCGAAACATAGAAGTCTATATGGACGACATGTTAGTCAAAAGCACTGAGGCGTGAAACCACGACTCCGACTTAAAAGAGGCATTCGGGGTATTGTGTAGACATAAGATGAGGTTGAACCCGATGAAATGTGCATTCGGAGTAACAGAGGGAAAGTTCTTGGGCTTCATGGTCACACAGAGAGGGATAGAAGCTAACTCAGAGAAGATAAAGACCATCATTGATATGGCCCCTCCTAAGACCGTGAAAGAAGTACAGCAGCTCACCGAAAAATAACAGCCCTGAACTGTTTCATGTCTAAATCTACAAAAAGATGCCTATCTTTCTTCAAAGACATCAGGAAAATAAGAGATTTTGCCTGGATAGAAGACTGTCAGGAAGCATTTGAGGAACTGAAGAAGTACCTAAGCTCGCCCCCACTCTTAACCAAGCCGCTCCCAAGTGAAGAACTGTTCCTGTACCTGTCGGCTAGGCAAAGCACTGTGGCTTTTGTCCTGATCCGAGAATATAAAGGCATTCAAAAACCCATATATTACGTCAGCAAGATCTTCCACGAAGCAGAGGTGAGGTATCCTTCAATAGAAAAGATAGCTTACGCCCTCGTAGTAACAGTAAGGAAGCTTCAGCCATATTTCCAAGCGCACACTATCATCCTTCTGACTGACCAATCCTTGAGACAAGTCCTACACAACCCGGACATTTCTGGAATAATGGTCAAGTGGTCAGTAGAGCTCGGAGAATTTGATATCTGGTACCACTCTCGCAAGGCGATTAAAGAGGAGGTCCTAGCTGACTTTATCGTCGAAACAACCTTCCACATAGATCCAAGCGAAGGAATAGGATCAGAGTCGGACGAGCCACCTCTAAGATGGACCCTTCATGTAGACAGATCCTCGAACACCATAAGAAGTAGAGCGGGACTCATCCTTTGTAGCCCGAATGGGTTCGTCGTTGAATACACCTTGAGATTCGAGTTCAGAGCCTCCAACAGCAAGGCAGAGTACGAAGCTTTACTTGCGGGTTTGAAATTAGCGAAAACGCTGGCCGCCGAAGTCCTGGATGTATATAGTGACTCACAGTTGGTAGTGAGCCAGATGACGGGGGAGTTCAAGGCCCATGGAGAGAAAACTACCCGGTACTTCGAGAAGGCCAAGGACCTCACAGCTAAGTTCAAGACGTTCCGAATAGCCCACGTCCCATGGTCGGAGAACTCAAAGGCGGACGCCTTAGCTCGGCTGGCCTCTTCCTGACATCTCGAACTAGCTCAAGCCATATATCTCGAGACCCTCACCATCCCTAGCATTGATGAAGCCATAATACTGTTAGTAATAGAGAAAGAAACATGGATGGACCTGATCCTTCGTTATTTAAAAAATGGAGAACTCCTCGAGCAAAGGAACGAAGCAAGAAAGTTAATCTCCCGTGCATCGCAGTACACGGTCATAGACGGACGACTGTATAAAAGAGCCCTTACCACGCCTTACCTAAGGTGTCTCCGCCCGATCAAAGCTAACTACGCCATTTGGGAAATCCACGAGGGGATATACGAAAATCATTTCAGTGGACGAGCCTTTTCATTTAAGGTCCTCTGACAAGGTTACTAGCAGCCTGAAATAAAAAAAGACGCCACAGATTTAGTTCAGAAGTGCAAAAGCTGCCAACAATACTCTCTTGTGCCCCATCAGCTGACCAATCCTCTCACCTCGGTCACGAGTCCTATCCCCTTTCCCACGTGGGGGATGGACATACTCGAAACTTTTACCAGATCCCCCAGGAAAAGAAACATCTCATTGTGGCTATCGATTATTTCACCAAGTGGGTCGAAGCAGAACCACTAGCTAGCATAATAGATCACCATACCGGGAACTTTGTTTGGAAATCTATCATATGTTGGTTCGGCATACCTCGAGTGTTGGTCACCGACACTGACAAGCAATTCGATAGTTCTCTATTCAAAACATTTTGCGAAGATCTCCTCATCGAGCATCGATTCTCATCCGTTGGTCCATAGGCTAATGGCCAAGCTGAGGTGATCAATAGAACGCTTCTCCAAAGCATCAAGAAGAGACTTGACGAAGCGGATAAATGATGGGTCAACCAACTTCCCAATGTCCTCTGGGCGTATTGAACAATCGCCCGGACTTCTACGGGAGAAACTCCGTTCTTCATGGCATACAGCTCAAAAGTAGTTATCCCCCTCGAGATCGGGGTACCCTCGATGCACGTGCATCACTTCGAGCAAAGTAATAATGAGGAAGGTCTGCGATTGAACGTCGACTTGATTGACGAAGCTCGGGATGAAGCACAAATTCGCCTTACCGCTTGCCAATAAAGGGCAGCTTGGTACCACAACTCCCTAGTCCGGAATAGAAACTTCCAATTACATGACCTCATACTCTGTAAAAGCAAAGTATCTCGTCCTCGAGAAACAAGAAAGCTCATTCCGAACTAGGAAGGCCCGTACCGGATTCGAAAAGTGTCGAGTCAGCACCTTCGAACTCGAAGAGCTAGATGGCAGACCTATCTCGCACACTTAGAACGCGAAAAATCTCTGCAAGTTCTATCAATAACATATAATATAAAAGCGAGAAATGAATAAATGAAAACTCAGGTTTATAAAAGAATGATGTTTCATTAAAAAAGAAGTTTCGATTACAAAACAGGCGCTATCAGCCCTCACATACAAGAACAAGAAAAAGCAAAACTACACTAAATCCTCTCGAGGAGCCTCGTCATCGGGGGCCTTTTGAGGCTTGGCCCCAACTGTGTCTTCGGTGTCCCCACTGGCAGCAGCAGCACCTTCCTCTCCAGAGGACTCCAGCTCAAGGCCGAAAAAGTTGATCTCAGGGAAGAGAAATTTGGCTTTCCTCTTGACCTCGTAGAAGCCCTCAAGGAACTGGCATTCGGCCTCCTCCAGCAAGGCCTCCTTCTCCTTCGTGGCCTTCTGAGTGGCCTCAGCCGCCTCCTCCCGAGCCTGGTGCTCAGACTCACGAACCGCGTCCCTCTTTGCCCGAAGTGTGCCCTCGGCTTGGCGCCTTTGGTCCCTCTCCCGATTGGGCTCCACCCTGGCCTTCTCGACCACTTCGAAGGGGGAGGACAACACCTGGACGAGCTCCCGACTATTGTCGAGCTTTTGCTTGGTCTTCACTAGATACTCGGCGCACTGAGAGAGGAATCCAACAAGGACGCTGGTCTGAAACAAACACAGAAAAAACAGTTAGAAATTTGGAAGCTAAAGTTAAAAACTAAAAGAAAAGGCTAAGAATGTTACCTGGGAAGTCATGGCTTCCACGGCCGAGCACAGCCCCTCGAAGGGCCTTCGACTGATCTTCACTATATCACGAGGAGGGATCCCCATGATGAGGTGTTCTCGGGCAACCCTCGAGTGGGCGAACACCGAGTCATCAACCTTCAGTGTCCATTGGGGCGTGAAGGGAGCAGCAACCATTGGCACCTCCTTAAAAGAGGATGCGCCCTAGGGTGGAGGTGGCGTTGCTGGGGCGACCGATGACTCTGGGACGAAAGGCCTCGGAGGGCTCTCCACTGCGATGGGGATCGGGCTGGATGCCCGGGCCTTTTTCTTTTGCTGTTACTCTAGGGTCGAGCCTTTCCCCTCCGAGGCCTGTCTCCTCTCTTTAGCTATCCTCTTGGCCCTCTCCCTCGCCTGCGCAGCCATCTCCATCTTTGCCCAAAGAAAAAGCATTAACAACTTGAGATAAAAAGAACAACAAACAAAAATTAACTAAGTATTAAAAGTTACCATGCTCCAAGTCCATTGGGAGGCAGGGAGGGCAGAAGCCGCACCTATGAAGCTTCTCATTGTCACAATGAACCTTAGCATCCAAAGAGACAGCCAGCATCGCCTTCAACGTCTCCTACTCTCGGTGTAGAAGATGCGACTTCTTGCATTTGCCAGCATGATCTAAGCTCCAGCCAAGGGGGATGTTGAAGCTCTCGGCACTTTGGATGAAAAAGAATGACCTCTTCCACTTCTTTATGGTGGACTGCTTCTTCTTCAGCACACTCCTTATGGCCTTCAAGCTGACCACTACCCACTCAGTCTGCCCATGCTCGCTGATCTGGAAGTGGGCCTTGAAGACGTTAAGATTCATAATGCCTCCCACTTTCTGGCACACGGCTATGAAAGCCATGATCAGGCCCATCGAGTTGGGCACCAGTTGGCTCAGTGCTATACCGAAGTATCTAATCACCGAGCAAAAGAACGGGTGGAGAGGGAACCTAAGCTTGGCCTTCATGTGCTGCTCATAGACGCACAGCTCATAAAGTGTGCGGCTTAGAAGGGCATCACAAGCTCTCTCCCCTCCCTCTAGTGCTTGAAGGGCATAGGCCATTGGAATCTTATATGCCATCCTCATCCTCTGGAGCTCCACCTCCCTAATTATGCTGGACATAGAATTGGCCTCGAACAACCATTCCTCCCATTCCGCTTCTGAGGCATCATCCCTGATGTTTATCAGCGTACGATCAGCCTCATCCTCCTCTCCGGAAAAGGGCTCACCCTCCTCCTCACTCCTTTCTTTGTTATCATCCCCCGAAATGAAGGGCACCAGGGCAAGGGTACCTTCCCAAGGAATGATCTCCAAGGAAGAGACGTCATCACTAGAGGAGAAACCCATAGCCTCCTCCAACTTTCGTGACAAATCCCTACTGCCCTCACTACCACTACTAACTCTATGATTAGACATGGTAAAAGAAGAAAGGGACTCACCAAGGGTGTGAATTTGGGTAGTGCGTACGGCCTCGGTCCCTTCACGATAAATCACCACCTCGAGCACTTGAACTCCGAACCCTCGATTCACTAGGACTCCCGAAGCTGTTGATCAAAGTACTCTGAACTTCCAACTTAACTCCGAGTGCTCTCAAAGTTCCTTTCTCTCTAGCTCCAAGTGCTCTCAAGATTTATTTCCCTCTCATAAGCTTTAAAAAATGCAAGTGAGAAGAAGAGGGGAAGAAATCATCCTTATATAAAGGATTGCGGCACCAGGAACGAGGGACATTAATCCCCCTCCAGCTGGAAAGATGTGACCCTTGATCTCACCCAGGCACCATTCTCTTTCCCCAAAGCATCAACTGTCATAAAGGTACGACCCTCCCCATGCCCCAGACGCCATCATACGAAAAGCAGCCACCACCCTATTTAATGTGTCTTTAAACATAGAGTAAGCCCATGGGCCCAAAGAAAGAAAGCCCACTATTTAATGTGTCTTTAAACATAGAGTAAGCCCATGGGCCCATGGAAAGAAAGCCCATGGGAGGAGAAGTCCAGAGAAGAACCCAAAGGAAAAAAGCTCCAAGACTGAGCGTGTGAGGTTCTTGTCACATGCTCAGTCTAGATCCTCCAAGATCGAGCGTTTGAGCTGCTTGTCAAACACTCGGCCTAAATTCTCCAAGTCCGAACATGTGAGCTGCTTGTCACATGCTCGGCCTAGATTCTCCAAGACCGAGCGTTTGAACTGCTTGTTACATGCTCGACCTAGATTCTCCAAGACCGAGCGTTTGAGCTGCTTGTCAAACACTCAGCCTAAATTCACCAAGTCCAAGTATGTGAGCTGTTTGTCACATGCTCGACCTAGATCCTCCAAGACCGAGCATTTAAGCTGCTTGTCAAACACTCGACTTAAATTCTCTAAGTCCAAGTGTTTGAGCTACTTGTCAAACACTCGAACTAAATTCTCTAAGTCCGAGCATGTGAGCTGTTTGTCACATGCTTGGCCTAGATTCTCCAAGACCGAGTGTGTGAGCTGCTTGTCACATGCTCGGCCTAGATCCTCCAAGACCAATCGTTTGAGCTCCTTGTCAAATGTTCGGCCCTGATTCTCCAAGACCGAGCGTTTGAACCGCTTGTCAAACACTCGGCCTAGATTCTCCAAGACCAAGCGTTTGAACCGCTCCTCAAAAGCTCGGCCCAGATTCTCCAAGACCGAGCGTTTAAACTGCTCCTCAAACGCTTGGCCCAGAATCTCCAAGACCGAGCACTCGGCCAAATAAATCCAAATCCAGGAAACTAAAGCTACACTCATTCCAAGATCTTCTAGTCCGAAGGCATAAAACTATCCGTTTCCCAAATATCTCAAGTACAAACACTCGGTCGCGGCGCGAACATCACATCTTACTTCCTTGAAGCACACGAATGCTTGAGGAAGTGGGGGGCCTATGATGGAGCCTAAAACACCCTTGGCTAACAGACCATCGACACGTGGAAATACTCTAAGCCAACAGACCATCGACACGTGGAAATACTCCCGGCCAATGGGTCATCAACACGTGGAGCCAGAAGGTCACGCAATCGCCACGTCAAGGCTTAATTAACGGACCAACCTTCGTCTGATCACGCAACCCTTTGAGCACGCAACTGAGGCGTAACATCAAAAGCTCGGAATCACAGGGATGAAACCATTCCTTTCCCACGTGGCCGACCTCTACTCAAAATACTATAAATAGGCTGAGGTACGTAGGTTCAAGACACGACATTCTCGTTTTACACGCACAAAAGGAAATCTGCATTAATCTATTTTAAAATTAGTCATCGACCTCTCTTAAGCCCTTGTCCTAACTAAAGCGTCGGAGTGCCCACGGGAGCATCCCCTTCCCTTCCTTCTGTGGCCCCCCTTAGTTTACCCTTGTTCATATGTGCAGATCCCAAGAAGTCAATGCCCAGTCATCAGCATTCTCGTGGCATCAACACATGGTATCCATTAAGACTGCTACATTATAAAATAGGTTATATTAGTAACTAATTGTGAGGATAAAATTTTTTCTTTATTTTTTTTTGGTTTTCTCCCTATCTCGTTATTGCAAAAGTATTCTCCACGCGGTAGAGGGCGATATGGTACAGTAAAATATAGGTTTGGTTTTTATATAATAAAAAATTTAAACTATCACACATAGTACGAATATAACGAATAGTTTACAAAATGATAAAAAAAAAGAAAAACCGACAGTTTATTTTCGCTGTTCCGTTACTTTTTTTCTCTATGTCTACAGTCTACTCACCTCCTATCTCTTAATGAACTCACTGAAACTTTAAAAACACACTACAATTATAAAATATTAGTTAAATAATTATTTAATCATAATATTAGACAAAAATATGATAGTACTACTACGAATTATTTTATTATTAATACTAATTGAGCCCACAATAATCTTACACTAGATAAGCGGCCCATAAATTTGCAGGGATCTCAATTTTTATTTTTGTTTTTAAATATTGAAATAATATTAAATACTCTAATTTTTTTTTTCTACCATCTAATTTTTTTTTTAAAAAGTCAAAATAGATTTAACTTTAAATTGTTAATAATAATAATAATAACTAGTTGTTGGGCCTCTATCAACAAGAAAGAAAATTGTGAGCCCATGTGTGGGTTCAGAATTTTTTTTTCTTTATTTATTTTTTGTTTTCCGCCCTTTTCCCCTCCATTTCCCTTTCTACCCCCTCCCTCTTGATTGCAAAAAACAAAAAAGGATTCTCACGTGGCAGTGGAGGAAATGGCTGAAAAACATATAGGTTTGCCTTAATATATAATATATATGATATATATAAAAGACAATAATAATAATACAAACAGAATTGTAGAAATACAAACGGACACAGCTCACAATTTTCCTCGAGAGAGAAAAGAGAGAAAAGAGGTTTAGCGAGCGAAAGAAACCCTAAGGTTCTATCTCTAGAATTAGTCGGGGAGACCTTCAAAGCTTCTCTTTCTCTTTCGCTACGAGAATTAGGGTTTTATTATCCTACAAAAACTTAAAAATGGTCAGTTTCTCATTTATTATATCTCAAATTTGGTCGACTTTTTCATATTTTCCTCTGATTTTTCTGTTTTGCAAGTTAATTCTACTTTCTTGAGTTTGTATGCAATTTGTACCGTTTGTTGCTATTAGTCTTTTATGCTAATCTAATCAGTGTTTTTTCTTTAACATTTCTCTATTTTAATTTTGAAGTTTTAGTTGAATTATTTGGAAACTTATCCCTTTTGAGTTTTCTTTATTTTTATTTCCTAAATTTATTAAAACTTTGATAAATTTTAAGATAATTGTTCATGTTCAACATAAAAGGCTAAAATTATTTCTTTTTCTCCCCAATTTTTTACTGGGGATTCTACTAACCCTGTCAGCTCTACTAATTTTCTCCCGTTATTGTGTGAAGTTCGAAATATTATGTGAATGATTCTGTTTATGGGTTTAGCATGTTTGTCTTGATGTAATTATGTCAGTAGACGTGTGATATGGTTTTGTTTTTCTTGACAGCACAAGTTGGGTAGAGGCAACCGTGACAAAGTCCAACAGTTTATGACAATAACGGGAGCAAGGTAACCTAATTAATCATGTGATTTTGTTTCTTTTAGCAGTTCATGTGTCCCGCAAAATAAAAAAAAGAAGATAATTGATTGGTTGGTTGATGAAAACTGGGGCACCATAAATCATTCTCGTGTTTCCATCGTTAAAAATATTTAAGCCTTGGGGAGAGATAAATTTGAAGCTCGTGTTTCCATCGTTAAAATTATTTATGTTTTGGGGAGAGATAAATTTGATGCTTGCTAGTTTGAAGATGGACTGGTATAAAGGCCCAAAATTGTAAACATAAAATAGGATGAAGAGTGGAAATTATGCTCGTGTGGACAGAAGCAATGAAATAAACTTACTGATCTGGAGAAAGCTAAGAAAAGAAGGCACTATGTAATCTACTAATGAACTGATATGAGGGCTTGAAGAAGTAAACAAAGAAAGGGAGGGAGTGGAAGTTATAGCTAGCATGGATGTGGAAAGAAAGAACTGGATTAACTTGGACTTCATACTAACTGAGAAAGACCAGACAACCATAGTTATTGGAAGTGCAAGGTGCAATAATGTGCAAAGGGCTGTTAGAGCCTAAGTGGAAGGCCTATTGCAGAGGTGCAGGCCTGAGGAAGATAGAGTATATCAGAGAGAAATATGCATACAGAGCATTATATGATATAACTGGTCAAATAATATTAATATTACAAATGAATTTTCAAACTGAGCTATTGCAAATATTTAGATTCACGTACATCACAAACAAACAAACGAAAAGTATATGAAAAATGTATATATGCTTAAGCTTAGAACTGGGATTCAAGAATTCATGCAGCAAAGAAAAATATAGACAATAAGAGAAGATAAGTGAATGAGAGAGGTAAAAAAGGGAAAAGGTTGAATGTGTGTCTGTGAAAGAGGGAGAGGGGATGGAAGAAGGGAATTTTCGTGAGAAAAGATGATGAAGGAGAGAGGTAATATAAAGGAAGTTCAGAGGGGGAGAGAGAGAGAGAAGATAGTTGATTTGTTGATTGATCTTTTTTATTAGAACTTGCTTTACTGATTTTACTAAGAGGAAAACCACTTACTATCGATCAAGTAAAGACAAAAAGTTTGGTATTGAAGCATTGGGGGCAGATTTGGTAGGGTTTGCGTTGATTGATTTAAAGGACTGTGTGAACATCTGAAATGCTTGTATCAATACATCTTTCATGCACTAATAGTAAACATGAAAAATCAACTTAAAAAGATGATATAATATAAAAGTACTCCTTCCATGTCATTAGTTCCATTGACCTTTCTTTATTTGGATGTCCCAAAATCTGTCCGCTTTGAAAAGGAAAAGTACCATATTTCCCCTTAGCATTTCTTTCTATAGAAATAGGGTAACTTCGTATTATCAATTCAACCTACCAGGGCAATTTTAAAAGGCCAAATGATTTCATGAGTCAAATATATTGGACTTGATAAAGGTGATATTGGGTGGTAAATGTGCGCTAGCCTAGTGCCTCGCTGAGCCTTGACCCCAGGTGCACCTGTGGTGTGCCTTTAATATATATTTTTTTTCAAGAAGTACTTGGTGTGCCTTTAATATTATGCATGTAACATCCTAAGCGAGCTCTTCGTCTTCAAACTAGTCTTCATCTGTCTTTTAAAGGACTTCAGAGACTGCTGCAAGCATGTTCTATCACTAGTGCTAGCTTCAAAATCTATTGAGTTTTTTCTTTGGTTTAAAAGAAAGCCTTTTCTCAAATCCTCTAGTCTTCTCCAAATTTAAATCAATCTGGTGTATGCAATTTTTATGTGGCCTTGGATGGAGCTTGTCTCCCTCTTCGTTCCTCACTGTGTGTCATTGTCCTTATTCATGAGCCTGCTAAGCAATAAGAAGTTCTTGCTTGCTGTTGACTGGTGGATGGACAAACTTGACTGAGCTGATTAATTTGTGTAGGTGAATTAGTAAATAGTCTTGGGCGCCAATTCAACTCTGGCTTTTGTTGCTATCTTAGGCCCTGGTTTGTTTTGCTATATTTTGGCTACAGTTGATACATACCATAGTGCCCTTCGTGTTATGCGTTCTTTGTAATGTATTTACCTAATTGTAAGAGACATTTGATCCTGGTGTATTTTTGCTGCTGTTTCTCTTGAGTATTCTTGCATTTCAAGTTCGAATTTTGAAATGTTTCCTTAGGAATTGGGTACTTTAAACTTATAAAAAAAAAGGAATTGGGTTCTTTAAACTTAATGCATTAATTTATTTTGAATTTTTGGTGTGGATTATCTCCCCTCCCTCCCCCACCTTTTTGTTTCTTTTGCGTGCTACTGGTAGATAATATCTCTCATTCATTATATCATAGGAATTTCTTTACTTCTTTATTATTTAATTTGGATGCTTTACAGATAAATTATTATTGCTAGCCTTATTTCAGAATGACCTTCCAATCATTGTATGATCCTCTGAAAGGGATTGTCAAGGTCTACTAGTTTTACCTTAATTGCCTTATCACTTGATTGCTTTGTTCCCTGACAGGACATTCTGATCAGCCATATTCTTTTTTTCAGTTCTTTTTTCGATTCTTTATTCCTTCTCCCTTTCTAGTTTTAATTAGTTTCATCGCTGTGGTAATATGCTACCTTCATTTATAATTTGCAACCAAGTCACTGTCTCAACGGATAATTACATGTTTAGAAATTTATCCATAATGTTTAATCAATCAGTTATCAGCATATACTCCATGGGTTTGGTGATTCAACATTATTCTTGAAGACTAATGTAATTCACATAATTTTCTTTTGTAGCATCTTGTTGTTGTAAGATTAAAAGAAGAAAGGAAGAGAAATTAAATAAAATTTCTAAGGAAAAAAAGAGAATAAAGAAATGAGGGAACTGTAAGAAAAAAAGGAAAATTCTGAAGCATCACTATAAGAGAAAACTGAGGAATTTAAGCAAACAAGATTATCAGGTACTATCATGTAGATTTTGTATATGGGTTGCACCCCCTTAGCGCCTTTTTATACAATTTTTTCTTACTAAAAAAGGAAAACAAGATTTTCTTGGGAAAATTATCAAAAAAAAGAGAAGATCATCATGCGGGCAAAGCATTCCTCATATAAGTTTCCAGTTAATACTCTTTTTCCCCTTGCCCAATTGTGTACTCTTTGTTAGTTGAGTCAGTTTGTATTGCTCAACTTATTTGTCTGTCCCCTTCGCCTCTATATTTTTGTGAGAATTACACTGTTCTCTGAATTTTTAGCATAAAACATATGAACTTTTTTGTACTTTCAATCTTGAAACTTTCAGTTGGCTACAATCTGACCAATCTCTCCCAATTTCATGTTGAATTTTCGGAGTAATTTTGTTGTAGATGTATTAAGCATTTTTATATAAACATAAATTTAATAGGGATATTAAAGTTTCTAAATCCATTTTGGTCTTAATTTTGCTCTCGAAAGTCAATAGTGATTGGGGGCCTTATTCTCTTTGTTACTAATTGAAAGGTTGAAGATCTATTTATTCAAATTGAAAGTTAAAGTATTTGGATATTCTAAGATTAAAGTTACCCTTGTTTTAACTTTATCTGTTCATTTGATTGAAAGATTAGAAGCTTATAATTCATGTTAGTTGGGTATAGATGCGTATCTTCTTGAAGGGCCTTCCTCTCTTGCTTCCTCCCTTCTTTCCGTCTTTCTATATAAATTTGTGTGTGTGTAATTGAGGCAGGATGGCTCTGTACGTTTTCCTTCAAAGTTTGATAATACTCTTTTTTCTTCTTATAAAATATATGGCAGTGAAAAGGTTGCCCTTCAGGCTTTAAAGGCAAGCGATTGGCATCTCGAAGGAGCATTTGATGTGTTTTACAGCCAGCCACAGATCAAAACTTTTACTGATACTAGACACATGGAGGAGCTCTATAATAGATATAAAGGCAAGCTTTTACTTTTTGGACTTAACTTCTCTCCTTGATCTTGTTCTTAAACGTTGTCCTCTTTAGCATGTTTGTTAAAAAAAAAGTGTGCGCTGAAATTCACAAATGTGTATGCAACCTGATACTTTAGTTGTGATTGTATTGAATTCAAGATTCTGAATAGGGTATTGATGCTTAGGCTTCAACAATGTAGAATTTCGGTTGCTTTTGGGATGCAGATGTACATAATGGCTTCACTGCACGATTTCTTGAAATAATGTATATTTTTTACTTTGTGCATAGTGCAATATTTGAAGTGCTAAAATATGCTCCTTGATTTGGTGGTATCTAGGAATGGTGTCTGATAATAATGTGGTGCTACTGTAAGTGGTGTCGCCACTCTTCAGAAGAGCCGTTTCTTTGTTGATGATGTGTTGGACACTGGTATAAGGATTGGATTTAAATTTTCTTTTTCCCTTTTTTCCTTCCTTTGGGCACTCTTATCTTGTCTGATTAAAAGATGGTTATGTGCAGAAATGGCTTTATCATATTTTGGAATATTATCCTTATATGCTGCTTTATTATAAGCACGTGGAATATTAGCCTTGGATACTTCTTTATTATAAGCACATCGAATATTATTGATATCCATTTTATGCATGTTCTATTAATGACAGGTTGATAAATGGTTGCTATTTTCATACATTTTTCTTTAATCTTTGTTAATTCTTATTTGGTTACGGTGTTCTCACAATGATATGGTATTACAGTCAGTTGAGTTATTTGCTCAACTGCAGTTTACAGAACTGTTGTTTCTAAAGTCTCATTGCTTGTTTGTATCTTCATAGGCTTTGAAGTCACTTAAAAATAAACGAGGCGTTTTCTTCTTTTCTTTTTTGTGCGGTCAGATACTATTGTTTTCCTAAATAATTTGTATGGTTAGACGCTATTTGAAACTTATATTCATAAGGTTACTGTAAAATATATATAAATTTGCCAATTTTGGCTGATAAGATACATAAGTTCTCTCTTGAGTTACCTATTCTCCTTTTAAGAATAACTTGGTTTTTCTTAAATGGGTTAGTATTTCTATATCCTAAAATTTTGGTTCTGATATGTTCTGCAGATCCATATTTTGATATGATAATGGCTGATGGTATCACTCTCCTTTGCAATGACCTTCAGGTAGCTCTTTTGGTTGCTAGTTAATTTATATCCTTATCCCTGTAACTGATAAAAAATTATTCATTATCCCTGAACTGTTTTAATTATTCAATTTTCCTTGCTGTTTGTTTTTACGGGTGATCTTAATCTTCTAGTCTAGATTCTTTAGAATGCTCTTCTGTCATTCCAGAGGCAGCTAAGACCTTTTTATTTTTCACAGTTTGAATGACCTGTGGGCCTTCATTTTTTTGGCAGGTGGACCCTCAAGATATTGTAATGGTATGTATAAGATTAAATACCTTGAACCCAGTTCTATGAAAAGCATGCATGTTTTAAAATCTTTGATTTTCTGGATAACCTATTCTAAATTTTGAAATTTGGATTATACTAAAAAATTATGTTTAAAATCAACTGGAAAATGTAATATCTTAGAAAGAGTGGGAAATTTTCTGTGGAACATTTCTTAGTCATGGCTCTTCTGAAACGTAGGAGTTTATAGCTAGTGAGATGTAGATGACTTTTAGAGCTCTTTTAGGCTTTTAATTCTTCCCCTCATTTCTTGATTTTGTATATGCTGGAATGACCCCTCTCTCTCATGCTTTTCTGTTTACATAACTGGATGAAATTTCATGTAGAGCTAATTATCTTGACAAATTGGGGTGTATGTCTTCCTAGGATAGATGTGTGCATTTACTTGAATAATTCCCTATTTATAAATGGTGTATTTATTTATTTCTGTTGAACTTGATTGCTCTCCGTTAGAATCTGTACTAAAGGAAATTAAAATGAAGAAGAATTGGCATGCTTGATGCTTATTTCCCAATCGTACCAGTAAATACAGTCAATTTTGGTTTTTAATTGCTACCTTGACAAGTGCATAAGCTATTGAGTTTGCTAGATATTTCTGGTGACGTGGACTGTTTGCTATTGTTGCAGTTAGTTGTTTCGTGGCACATGAAGGCTGCCACAATGTGTGAATTTTCCAAGCAGGAGTTCATTGATGGATTAGAGGCACTAGGGTGAGTGTATAAATCTTTCTGTTTTGTTGCTTTTCCTAAATTCAAATTGTTATAGGTTTGTAATTTGGAATTCTTGTGATGGAAAGCCTGATGAAAAGTCAAGTATTTTGATGACAGGATAGATTCTCTCGAAAAGTTCCGTGAAAGGCTACCATTCATGCACTCTGAGCTGAAAGATGAACGTATGTGCAGTGTGCATACTTATCAGTATTTACTCAATAGAAAATTGTAACTATAAATGTCATATTTAGTGGAGATGAATTCTAATATTGATGTATTTCTCAACAAGTATGACTATTCCAAATAAGTTAATTTGATTAGTATTTTGAGAGTTGTGGCTAACATATTTTGTGTATGTTTCTAAATGATCTTCTTGTGGTTGTGCAGAAAAGTTCCGTGAAATATATAACTTCGCTTTTGGCTGGGCAAAGGAGAAGGTATGTCTTTTTATCCTAGTCAGTCATACCTATTGTTGAATGTTCCTAGTCCCGGTTTCTTGCTTAGTCATTGTGCCACATCCCAAATGTTATAGAAAATAATGTACGATTAAAAAGTTCATTAACAATACAGTCCAGAGCATTTATCACCCCACGGCCTATGGGTAACTTGAGTATTAATTTTATCTTGTGTTTCTTTCCTGAGTAAACAAGTTACCTTAATACAAATGGGGGTTTCCTCTCCATATTGCACTGTAATCAATATGCTAGAGAAGTTTCTTTTCTCTATTGTTATGAATCCACATAATTGGTTCCCGTTTTCAGTGCTACCCTCTATGTTAGATGAACCTGGATACAAGTGTCAAGTCTGGATGTGTTTGTGGTTGTAACATTCCTTTTCTCCCCCTCCCTGTAAATTTGCAAATCCCAGATTCCGGTACCTGTTAAAATAAAGCAACTGTCTAATTCTTGTTCTTATATGGTCAGGGTTTACCTTCTTAGATTGACAATTTATGCTTTTCTTCTTTTGTTGGACATACCTGAAGGTGAAATATAGATCAGTACGATTTTGTACACATTTGATCCGTGCTTATGTTGATGTTCTATTGCTGTTGCATCGTGCCTGACACATGGACTTCCCTGACCGGCATTTATGAAATGTGGTCTAGTCTCTTAATTCCTGCATCAATTAAAAGTAGTTGATGCATGTGAAATTATCATTTGCCTTCTTAAATCCCTTGATATGAAGCCCCGGTTTGATCATATGGTGAACACTATTTTTGGAACGATTGTTATCTTGTTCTATGATATATGGTCTTCCTGTATGTCTCTTTTTTTTAATAAAAAAGGAAAAAAAAGGAACAAGAAATTTTGGATAAGTATTCCTGTAAATTTTTTATACCTGTCCCAAAGGTTATGATATGCACATAATAGATTTTGAATCTTTGAACTTATGAAAAGAAGATATTGAACCAATGAAAAACAGAGCTGAAGCCTGGATCTTCGATTGGTACATGTGTGAGGATTAAGACTCCTTTATTCAAGCTGTTCCAATTTTTGGTGGTAATGCCTATTAGTGGCAGACAGAATACACCTGTGGGACTCATCAATCGGCAGAAATTAGAAAACAGAATGCATATTTTTAGTATCTTTATTCTTAATGGATGTGAGTTTTATGATAAGACTTGGAAAGCGTAAATATATTCACTGTTAGCTTCAGGGTTGGCTCTGTGCTATACTTAGCTATAAATTTATAATAGACTTAATTCAAATGCAATCAGCACTGTACAAAAGTTCAACCATGCATTTCCTATAATATTTTTTGCCGCTTTAGATATTTTGTATGTATTTATGTAGGCTTTGATGTTTCTTTGTCTATGTCAGGGCCAGAAATCTTTGGCATTGGATACTGCAATTGGCATGTGGCAGTTGCTATTTGCTGAGAAACAGTGGGCGTTGGTTGATCATTGGTGCCAGTTCTTACAGGTAGCTTTATATCCATGCTTGATAATTTTTCTCTTGGTTTATTTGAAATATTTTGGAGGATGCAAATGACTTAAAGGTAAAGGAAAGCAATGTTTATGTAGTTGTCAATTTGTGGTACTTGATCAGGATTTATGGTTTGTTGAGTTGAGTTGAGTTGAGCTGAGCTGCTTTGCACATGCAGGATTTATGGTTTGTTGAGTTGTATTTTTTCAGAATCTTTGTTGTATATTTTTATGTTTAATATATATTTTAGATGACATGGCATGAAAAATAGGACTCGGATCAGTCACATCTGTCAGATTTTTAAAGGAAGTTTTGACAGATTCCATCAATTGCAACATTTTTGTAAAATTAGGGTTTAAATTGCAACAATTGAAACGGAAGGGTCGTAAGCACAACTACCCCCCTCCCTCCCCCCAAAATCCAATGTTAAAATTGCATTTAAGCCATCTCTATATGAACATTAAATAATCATGCTCATATTATCTACAAAATCTGATGTATTTTCAACTTTCTTTGTTCTAACATTTGTTTTTCTTTCTGATGCCTTTGATTTAGGCTCGGCATAATAAAGCAATCTCTAGGGACACATGGTCTCAACTATTGGAGTTTGCGAGGGTAAGATATATGTACAATGGCAGTTGTTTATTCGCATTTGCATAAGTAGCTGGTATATGTTTCAACCGCTTCTGCCTCCCCAATCCTTGTGACTGATGCTAAATGAGAATTTTATGCATCCAGATAAGAATAAAGGAAAGATTCTTAGCTTCGTTGCTATTAATTTTTTGTTTTCCTGATTCTGTCCTAATGTCACCATCCAATTCGTAAGGCTATGCTGTCCATTGGCACATGCTGCAGTTGTTTATTGTATTATTTGCTGCCAAAGCCAATGGTTGCTACTCGCACTACTATTTGTTTGTCATATGGTTTTTACTGCCTTTGTTTGTTGCACCCTTTCCACTCAGATGAAAAGGCATATGACGAAGATAAATGGTGGTGAGATTAGCATTTTTGGGTTGTACGATAGGAACAAGATTCTACTTCAAAATTAAACTAATGATTTTCTTGCTCTTTGCTTTGCAGATGGTTGACCCAACCTTGTCAAACTATGACGCGGAAGGTGCATGGCCATATCTTATTGATGAATTTGTTGAATATTTGAATGAGAATGACATCGTTCAAAAGGGTTAGTTGGCTGGTTGGAGCCAAAATTGATGATGGGCTGCTGGGTGGGTCATTTATGCATGGAGTGTTCTGTCTGTTTTTAGTGTGATTTGAGTTGTGCTGCTCTGTGAATTAACTTGGTCCACCTTCAGAAAATAAGGCAAAAGAAAAGATAAACAGAAGAAGTTTAATTTTATATTTATTTTCTACCAACAATTCCTGCACAGAGATTTGATATATATGTGATTGTCAGTATGGTACATGCATTTTCTTGTCAAATAATGATTGGAACTAATTTCCAATTGATGTGAGTATGACTATTTAATACCTAATAGTTTCTTTTTCTCCCTTCATTTTTGTCATATAACATTTTTTTAATAAATTGGGTTGGGGATATGGAGGTGTGTTTTCTTGAGTTGTACTCAAATAGCATTGATTATCCTGTTGGAATAAACAGCGTATGTTTACAGTGGGATCTCAGGTGTAAACTTTAAATTAATGGCTAATGATTGAAATGAGAAGATAAGCATGAATTTTTGGTACATATTTACACAAAATTCAGATCGGTAGTAGAAGAAATCATGGTAGCAGTATTATTGGGTTTTCCACTCGAATCATTCAACAAGGTACAGTGCAAATGCAGTAACCTAAGAAAGTCTCACAAAAGCCGGTATCCATTAGTTCATGCTGGCAAGCTAAATCGCACTCAGGAGGAGAGATGCATGGACCCTCGAATGTTTCGCTACGTATTTTGCAAGTTTTCGCGTTACAGTACACTGTCTTAACTAGTTAATTTATCTTTTATTGGTTTCAAAATATTTTTGAAATCAACATAAAACTTAGTCAAGGGCATGTTAATTTTTCATTTCATAATAATAATTCCATTTCAAGTTAAAGCACCCAATGAATTTATCAAATGTAATTATTCGATCAGTTTTTTCAAGCTAATCTTCTATGCCTTGAATGTGATTGGGTTGGTAAATGATTTTTTTTTTTTATCAGTCATGGAATTTATAATTATATGTACTAAGATTTCACTTGAAGAAGGAATACATAAGAAGTATGAAGATTTCAAACCAATCCCACCTTACACTCATCTTTTACTACAAGCGTGAAAGAAAAACATGCATTTAAATTTAAATCAAAATATAAACTTGCTTTAGGATCTGAAAAAGTTATGAAACCCTGACACTAATGATTCAAGCTTTTGATATAGGAAGTATATTTCAAGCATAAAATTTCACATTCACTGTAATCTAATGATACATCGGATTAAGAAGAATGCTAGGATGAAATATTATTTTTTTAGTATAAAAAATAAGATGAGATGAATATTCTCTTATTTTATTTACCTCTTAATCCTATCTCGTTTTCAATCTGATGTACCAAACGATCGCAAAATGATTTCATGATGTCAAGATTTCACGGTATTACTCATCTTTTGAGTGCTCTTCTTTGCTACTTAATTCAAACTGTGTATCGTATATGTACCCATGCGCTTATATAAAGAGAGGGGACTTGCGAGAAGCGAAGAGGAGGAAGAGAAAGCAGAGCAAACCAAAAACTCTTGTTGCCATTGTTCTTTACTTGCAGCGCTTCAATGAAATGATGGCTTTCTGAGTCTTAACGCTAAGAATTTCTTTCAGTTCTTCTTGATATGTATAGAGGAAAGTTCTAAAGTTGGAAAGTGAAAGCCGATTTTGTCTGTACATATGGTATGATATTACAAATATTTGCAGTTCTTACTTCTTTTTTTTTTCTTTCTTAATGAAATTTGCAATTTTTACTAAAGTTAGCTTTTTTTTTTTTGGCTTTGTATTCAATTTGGTTATGCTCATATGGTATGATGATGTCAAACTCAAATTTAGAAGCACCACCAAAAGTCACACATTCACAACCAAATATATTGTTTATTGGAACTCCAGAAAAAGTTCAACCTTATATCCACCACAGTTTGCAGTTGTACACCACCACACACTGGCATTGCTATAGCCACCAATTACAACACTTGTTTGTCATTACAACAACACCCAAATTGCTCAGATTAAGCCCATTCGTCTTATAATTTCACAAAATCTGAAAAACGTCCATTTGCATTCTCCAACCATCATACCAAAATGCTGATACGTTCCCACTATTTCCTTTTTCTATTGAATATATTAATTAAGTAATTCTAGATTATTTCCTTTCCTTGATTTATAATTTCCTATTTAGTAGTTTCTTTTTTCTAGTAGACTAAGGCAATGTTTCATGCTGAATTTAAGAAGAGATTTAAGAAAGCAGATTTAAGTTGGATTAAATTCATTCCCAAACATAACCTAAGTGAAGTAGGGTAATTTTATCACCCAATTAGACAATGACATTTGGCACCCCAGGATAAGCCCACAAGATCAAAAGTACCACTAGTAAACTCATCACACGTGCCTAGGGGTATAAAGGTAATTTCATACCTAAACCCTAGAACACAAAAACCCTAGTACAATGAGAACACTCATCTCTGAAAAATCCTAATCTTGCCTCAAAAATCACCTATGAGTTACTTTCCTAATCAGACTATGGTCCAAAATACTATATAAAGAGGCTTTCATTATCAAATAGGTGCGCCACAAACACCTCTCCCAACCTTTTGCCTTTTCATCTTCTACAAATAGATTATCTATTTAGGCATCGGAGAGTCCTCTTGGTCCTCCGACAACTCCTTAGTGTTTTTTTATTTCGTGTGCGCAGGTTCGTCTTTGCATTTCCAAGGGACGACGATCAAATTTTTGGCATAAAAAAATTCAAACCGTTCGTGGGAAAAGACTAAAGAAGAACTCATCTGTTGATGATGCCGACTCAAAATAAGACCAAAAACATAGTTACTGTCGATGCCACTGCCACCATTACGACCCGGGCCTCAACTAATCAAGACTTGCTTCTCAGCCCTAACCTCCTTGTAATTCCAGAGGACACCATTTCCAGAGAAGTCCTAGCTGAGCATCCTAATCGACAGCCTAAGCAGATCCTGCGACCTCAACCAAGTGATCCCGCCCGTGACCAAAGCAGCGTCTGTCTAGGTGTGTGACTCAGGCAGGCCTTTCACCAAATTTGCCAAATACCGTGACAAATCCCTCAGCCAGCAAGGCATTCAGATCCAAATAAGGATCTTCACCCTATAAACTGCTGATCCACCACTAGACTCTCCCCTCTCCATCGTAAGGAAAGGTCATAAAGCCACTCCATGATCATAAACACCTTCAATACCATCTCTGGTAGCCCAGCTGCTGGAGAACGGTCACTCCATGTATAGGGAACCCATAACAGGTTGATAGTGCTATTCGGCAGGCCAAACAAAAGGACAAGAATAGGACAAATAATCTCTTTTAGAGGTGACGGCTTGGAAAGACTCCGAACGCCACATGATGACGCAACGATCATCACCTTATTCATTGGGAAGTACAAAGTGAAAAGTATCTTAGTTGACAATGGGAGCTTGGCTGGCATCCTGTACCATGACATGTTCAAGAAAATGGGACTTAGTAACGAACAACTCTATAATGCCCGTATTTGTAAAGTAAGGGTAAAGAAGTAATTTAATAAATATGACATAGAAATAAAAACAAAAATCTATGTGAAGGGTTTAGTAGTATTTGAATAAAGCAATTCTAAAAAAATAAATATATCTGGGACCTGAACGTCCCAGAGAACAGAACTGCAGAAGAAAGAAAAGACAAAACTAAAAAGTAAGAGTAAAAAAAAATATATCTGTGAACAATAAAACGTGGCAGCAAGTGGTAGCCACCTACTGCCAATTTAATTGTTGATTGCCAAGTATAAAGGAAGGAAATTGTATGCCTTGCAAGTGTCCAATACATGGAGAAATTTAGAGATTTCATAGTGACTATGCGAACAACTTTTAGGAGCTGCAAAGATTTTTTTCAGCCAACTTGTATATATACATATAGTATGCGTAAACTTAACTTACACTTACCAAATTCATTTAGTTTTCTTTCCATTACATGTCTTCTTTAAACACTTAGAGACAGAAAGAAATGTTGAAATAGCAAAATTTTGAAGGAGTTTACGATGGAAATTTTATAGAGAATTAAGAAAGGCTATCGGAAAAATAGAAGGTAATAACGTAATGTTTATTGTTGAATTTTTTTAGCATTCATGAAATTTCTTGGAATTCAAAGTGGGAATTTTCAAAGGGTATGGTTAGAAATTTAATACAAATATTAGGTCAGGTGTTGACGAACAGTGACTGGAGGAAATTTCTGAGAAGAACGGGAAAGGGAAGGAAGTAATCCACGGGTAGCTTTAAGTGCTACGTGGTGAGTTGGATTTATTTTAAGTAATCTAAATAAAAAATCAAATATATAGTAATAATAGTAAAATAAATTATTAGCTTATGCTTGGTGGTAGGTAAAAAATTAAATTGATATGTATGATATGAATATTGATCACATAGAAATTTATTATGTGAAAAGAAATATTTTTAGAATAATTAGTTGATTTAATAATGATGGTGATAAAGAGATTTTGGCTAGTTGGTGAATAAATTGATGTGATATATGAGGAGAAGAAAAATTGTGAAATTTATTAAGCAGAAAGTTGAGGAAAGACCGGATAGTTAATTGGAATATTTGGAATTTATGTGGTGTTTATATTACTATTTATATGCATATTTCATATCATTGTTCATATGTGTATGCATTAAATAATATAACCGAAAGAATTGGGAAGAGGTCAGTCTAATGGAACAACCGTGATAGCCGGTATATACTGGAAATAAAAGGGACACCGTGATAGCCAGTATATGCTGGAAATAAATTCCGTGACAGCTGGGATAAGCTGTAAAGAACTGGGAAGGGGCTGGTCTAAGATAATAATAACCTGTCGACAGGTGGGAAGATGTTCCCATCATAACCATTCATGCATTACATTTATTTTAAATTATTGCTTGCATTATTAAAATGTTGATGTATGATATATTATGGTTAATTTATTTATAGATGGATGAGTCTTCCAGAGAGAGACAGTTACAATGAGAAAAAGACATAGAAATATGATAATATGAGAATTATTTAAATGTTAGATATTATGCTATTATCCAGTTAATTGGAGAAATAAATGATTAAATATTAACGGGCTATTTATAAAATTGGAATACTTTTAGTAAATTTAATTCACTGAGCTTATGAAGCTCATCCCTCATTGTACAATGATTTCAGGTAGCAGACAGGACAAATGGTCTGGTGGGTCAAAAGTCAGACGGTTTCATTTTCTGTAAGTCACGTACGTGTCAATATCCTCAAACTAGTGAGAAAATGAAATAAATATTTGTAAATATTCATGCATCTTACGTTGTATATTATATGTAAATGAATATCAGATTTATGTACCTCCCCTGTTGGGGATTGAGGATTAAAATAAATTTTTTTGTTAGTATTATTTTATTGTTGCATATATGTGTCGTGCTGGGATTCTCAAAATGTGATGACACTGTCTAAGGGGTGGCCAACCTGGGATGGGTCGTTACAATTTTGGTATCAGAGCATTAGGTTTTAAGATTCTGTAGACTGCATGAGAACTCAAAAAAAAAAACAGAAGATTAAAATAAATAATATTTTAATAGTCTGAGGATGACATGTGGACAAGCTAGAGCTAGAGTTATAGTTGTTGATTTGAGAGGGAGTGGTAGGCCCCTAATATTTTTGACAAGTTGAGGTTGAAGTCTGAATCTGTGGTTCCTAGAAGGGAACATATTGATAGTATGATCGATATTAATATAACTGATATTATTAAAGGTATGAGAGAACCTTAAGTTGAAAGAGATGAGCTAAGATAAGCTCTTACTAATATTGTTGAGAAAATAAATGTAACAGATGATAGAGTTGGTAGCTTATCGCATTAACGTGATGAACAGGCCAGAGCAGTGCCCGAGGTTGTTAATCCAGTAATGGTAGACGTTTAAAAAGGAGGAAAAGTGAGTTTATGCATAAGATGCAGGGAGATTGTTAAGTTGAATGCTTTGTTGTTTAAAGGATCTATGAATCCTTTTAAGCCTGAGTGTTGGGAAAAACATGGAGAGAGATTTATTTGGTATTTTTACCAGTAACTGACAGGCAGATGGTTGCCTTTACTTCGTTTGAGTTAGAAGGAGAAGTTTTAGAATGATGAGAGGATATTCGTCACAGGGTAAGCGCAGATGTTGATAGATCCGTAACCTGGAATAGGTTTAAGGAGATTTTCCTTGATAAATACTTTCCTTAGATCTTTAGAGCCCAACAAGATAAAGATTTTATTTATTTGAGCCGAATGGGTTGACTATGACTCGGTATGATAAATAATTATGGTTTTGTCGAGGTTTGTATCAGAAATGGTAGACCTAGAGGAGAAGAAGTGTAAGAGGTTCATAGATGAACTATGTTTTAAGATTTGATCAAAACTATCTTACATAAGGCATATGAATTATGTCAAATTTATGGATATAACACTTCTGATTGAGAAGGATGGGATATAATTTAGAGGAAGGAGGAATTAACGGAAGAAGTCTAGATTTGAGAAACCCAGAGGTGGTACTAGTATGAGTGTGCAAGGTGGGAGACCACCTAGATGAGGCATTCTTTGTCACAGGGAACTGAAGTATAGAGTCAGAGGCAAGCAGGATCTGTTATTTCTGTAGCTTAGAATACTATCAGTGGGACCCCTAGATTTGGGAGACAGATTATGGGAACTGGGAGTCATGGCAGAGAAAATAAGTATGCCACCAAGGGAAAGTGGTAATCTGATGTATGATTGAGAGACAGAAGCTTGTCATAGATATATTCAGGTAAGACATTTATTCCATAATTGTTCTAATTTGGGGTGTTTGGTATATAGAAAAGGTGGACATATCAATGTTGGTTGATCTTGGTGCAACCCAATCTTTTGCATCCAGTATTCATATGAAGTCTATTGAAGTATGTATTAGTCATTTGATGCAAAAATATTTCTATTGAAGTTTCCACTAGAAATAGAGTGATAAACATAAATTTTTATAAGGGTTGTGTGATTCATATCAGTGATAGAGAATCAGACACTAATTTATTATCTTTGAATATGATATAATTTCATTTAATTTTGAGAATGAATTGGTTGTCGATGTATTACGCTTGGGTTGATTTTTCCAGAAGGATGATTGTATTCAAGATATGGACATGAAGAGTTTAACTTTCAGGGAAAACATAAGATACTCTCGAACTATCTTATTTTGTTATGACCACTAGGAGATGGTTGAAAAAGGGTTGTGAGGAGCATTTGGCATATATAATGGATTCTAGAAAGAAAAATAGGAAATTAGAATAAATCTTAGTGGTGAAAGATTATTCTAATGTAATTCCTGATGAATTGTCTAGGTTACCTCCAAGTAGGGAGAGTTAATTCTCTATTGATGTGATATCAAGATCATCACATATATTTAATAGCACCTTACAGAATGATGCCAGATGAATTGAGAAAGTTGAACGTACCATTTTAAGAAATTCTTTGGATAAACAATTTATCGGACCTAAGGTTTTTAAGGAGTCTCAGTGTGGTTCGTGAAGAAGGAAGATGGAACGATAAGAGTGTGTATAGACTACAGATAGTTGAATAAGAACAAATACGTTTTTCCTAGGATAAATAAATTGTTGAGCAGTGCAAGGAGTGAGAGTGTCTTTTAAGATAAATCTGAGATCAGATTATCACCAGTTAAGGATAGAGAAGGGAGACGTGCCTAAGACTGCTTTTGGGACGCGTTATGGTCATAAGTTTTTTGTGATGTCATTTGGATTAACTAATGTTCCAAAAACATTCATAGACTGAATAAAATGAGTGTTCAAACTATATCTTAACAAGTTTATGGTTGTATTTGACTTTCTGATATCTTCTAAGAAGGAAAACTAACAGGTGAAACATTAGACAGCGTGTTGGAGATCTTAAGCAGAGAAAAATTATATGCGAAGTTCTCTAAGTGTGAGTTCTGGTTGAGTGAAATATCTTTTTGGGGCATGTTGTGTCTGGAAATGGTATAACAGTTGATCCACAAAAGATAAAGACAATGTTGAGTTGGGAGAGACCAACTAATGTGACTGAAATTTGAATCTCCTTGGGGTTAGCTGGTTATTATAGAAGATTCATACACATTTTTTTTTTATTATTGCAGTACTATTGACTAGATTGACAAAGAAAGAGGTGAGAGTTGTATGGTCTGGGAGTGTGAGAAAAGTTTCCAATTACTAAAAGAGAAATTGACTACAAATCCAATATTGGTGCTTCCTTATGGCGATGAAGGATTGGTGGGGTATAGTGATGCATCCCATCAAGAGTTGGGATGCGTGTTGATGCAACATGAGAAGGTAATAGGTGCTTCTAGGAAATTGAGGAATTATGAGAGAAATTACCTTACCCATGATTTAGAGTTAGCTGCTATAGGTTTGCTTTGCAGATTTGGAGACATTATCTGTATGGAATCACTTGTGAAACATTTACTGATCACAAGAGTTTAACATACTTACCTACCTAGAGAGAGTTGAATTTGAGACAGAGAACGTGTATGGAGTTGATTTGTGACTATGATTGTATAATTCACTATCATCTAGAAAAAGAAAAGGTGGTAGTTAATGCATTGAGTAGAAAAGCTACAGGAAGATTAACTGCTATTGAGAGTCGTGATGTGAAATTGATGATAGATTTAAGAGAGATAAGAATGAAGTTGAATATTAATGATAAAGGATAATGGTCAGCAAATATTGTTGTATAGTCATCCATTGTAAAATGCTTATTAGAAATGCAAGGTAGAATAAAAAGATAGAGAAAATTGAGCAGGAAGTGCGTAGTAGAAAGCAACATGAGTTCAAAATTGAAATGATGATATTTTGGTATTGGAACATAGGATTTGTGTTCCCAATGATGCGGAATTAAGAAAAAGATATGGAATGAAGCACGTGATGATGTATATTCGATGCAACCGAGTAACAATAAGATGTACAGAGGATTAAGACAACATTACTGGTGGTTAGAATTAAAGAGGGATGCAGCTTAATATAATTCTAGATGTTTGATTTGTCAGCGAGTGAAGTCAGAGAACAAACATCTGGGAGGCTTACTATAGTCTCTTCCTGTAACGATCCATCCCGGGTTGGCCACCCCGAAACGAAGTCCTCACATTTTGAGAATCTCAGCACGACACATATATGCAACCAAAAAAAAATAATAATAATAATACTAACAAAAAATTCATTATCAACCTCAACAAGGGAGGTATATAAATCTGACATTATTTTACATATAATTTACAACATAAGATGCATGAATATTTACAAATATTTATTTTCTTTTCACACTAGTCTGAGGATATGGACACGTACATGGTTACAGAATTTTATTCTGTCTGAGCTGGGACCCACCAACTACTTGACCTGATTGTTACCTGAAATCATTGTACAATGGGGGGATGAGCTTCACAAGCTCAGTGAATTAAATTTACTAAAAGTATTCTAATCTTATAACTAACCCATTCATATTTAATCATTTATTTCTCTTATAACTAGATAATAGCATAAATATCTAACAATTAAATAATTCCCATTTTCTCATTTTATATCCTTCTCATTTTCTCATGGTAATTGTCTCTCTCTAAGAGACTCATCTATCTCTAAATAAATTCACCATCATACACCACACATCAGCATTTCAATAATGCAAGCAATAATTCAATCCGATGTCATGAATGAATGATTATGATGGGAACGTCTTCCCCCTGTCGACAGGTTGTTATTATCTTAGACCGGCTGCCCTTTCGGTTTTTTTTTTTTTTTTATTCTCATCAGACTGGCTGCCTTCACGGTTAATTCCAGCATATACCGGCTGTCACGGTTTTCACTTTTCATTCCAGCATGTACCGGCTGTCACGGTTTTCACTTTTCATTCCAGCATATACCGGCTGTCACGGTTATTTCATTAGACCAGTTGCCTTCCCGGTTCTTTTCTTTTCATTAGACCGGCTGCCTTCCCGGTTCTTTTCTTTTCATTTAATGCATATGCATATGAACAATGATATAAAAAAACAACATATAAATTCAAAATATTTAAAATTGGCTAACCTCATTATTCTCAAAAATTCCTCTCATCCCAAATCACATCAAATCACCCATCAAAACTTGTCAAGATTCACGAAATTTCATCTCATCATAATTCGTGTTAAAACATAATTATAACTCATCAATAATTTATTTATCTCTTTTATGCTCAAATAACTTATTATTTCCAAAAATATCACTTCTCACCGAAAAATATTTCTACATGTCCAAATTTCCTATCATACTCATAAATCAATTTTTCATCTATCACCCAAACATACTTTAATAATTAAATTTAATATTATCACTAAATAATTAATTTTTTTTATTTAGACTACTTAAAGTAAATCCAACTCACCACATAGTACTTAAAGCTACCCGTGGACCACCTCTTTGCCTTTCTCGTTCTTCTCCAAAATTTTCCCCGATCGTTGACCACCGACACCTGACATAACATTTGAATTCAAATTTCTAATTATTCATTTATTTCTTCATAAACTACACATTTTGAAAATTTCCACTTTAGCTTCCTGGAATTTTCGTAAATGCTAAAATTTTAAAATAAACATTACCTTATTACCTTCTGCTATTCTGATAGCTTCTCGTAATTCTCTATAAAATATTTCCGAAAATCTCTTCAAAATTTTGCTCCCACAACCTTTCTTTAAACTCTCAAGTGATTTGAGAAAACAAATGAACGAAATTCCTTTAGAACCATAAAAACCTAGACTGAAAAACTTAAGCAGCTCTCCTTCTACAATATCCACGAGCGAGGCAACATCAACTTAAATCAGCAGCTTCAATTTTTTTTTTCTTTTTCACTCACTTTCACCTTTCACTTTCACCTTTCACCTTTCACTTTTCACCTTCACCTTCACCTTTCACTTTTCACCTTCACCTTTCACTATTCTTTCTTTGAAACTCTGTTGACCACCGAATTTTACTATTCATGCCAAATTTTTTTTTTTTTTTTTTTTTTTACAAATACGGGTATTACAATTCTACCCACCTTATAAAAATTTCGTCCCCGAAATTTCCTTGCTGAAATCAAGTAAAGAGTTGGGGATAATCCTTCCTCATTATTTCTTCATGTTCCCACGTGACTTCTTCAACATCTTTATTGCGCCATAATACTTGAATCAAAGGAATAACTTTATTGCGTAAAACTTGCTCCTTTCTGTCTAGGATTTTGACTGGTGCTAGCATAAAAGTCAAGTTTTTCTGAATTTTTATCATCTGATTCGTGACATTATGGGACTCATCGTGCAAGTACTTCCTCAGTAGAGACACATGAAAAACATTATGTAATTGCTTTAATTCCGGAGGCAAATTCAATCGATATGCTACGGGCCCAATTCTCTCAATTACCTTATAGGGCCCCATAAATCTTGGGTTTAACTTTCCCTTCTTCTTAAATCTCAACACTCCCTTCCACGGAGATATCTTCAAAAATACCCAGTCACCAACTTGAAACTCGAGAGGTCGTCTTCTTTTATCAGCATATCCCTTCTGTCTGTTCTGAGCTGCTCTGAGGTTTTCCCTAACCAGTTTGATTCTCTCAGTAGTCAAGTCAATCATTTCTGGACCATATATCTTTCTCTCTCCAACTTCTTCCCAACATACTGGAGTTCTACATCTTCTGCCATATAAAGCCTCGAAAGGTGCCATCCCAATACTAGTTTGATACTGATTATTGTAGGCAAACTCGATCAAAGGCAAATAAGCATCCCAGCTTACTGAGAAACTTAATACACTTACCCTCAACATATCTTCTAGTATCCTGATAATCCTCTCTGTCTGTCCATCAGTTTGTGGATGAAAAGCTGTACTAAACTGTAATTGTGTACCCATAGCTTCTTGGAAACCCTTCCAAAATCTAGAGGTAAATCTAGAATCCCGATCTGATATGATACTCAAGGGTACTCCATGTAATTTTACTATCTCTGCCACATACAACTCAGCTAACTTCTCTGGACTCCATGTAGTTTTGATAGGAAGAAAATGTGAAGACTTAGAAAGTCTATCCACTATAACCCACACAACATCATGCATTCTCTGGGTACGGGGAAAACCAGAGACAAAATCCATACTTACATTTTCCCATGGCCACTCAGGTACTGGAAGAGGTTGTAATAAACCTGCGGGATGTCAATTCTCAGACTTTACCTGCTGACAAGTCAAACATCTAGAGATATATTCTGCTACATCCTTCTTCATCCCTGACCACCAATAATTTTGTTTCAATCCCCTGTACATCTTATTATTACCTGGGTGCATGGAATATACAGAATCATGAGCCTCTCTTAATATCTCTTTTCTCATCTCCACATCGTTGGGAACACAAACTCTATGCCCCAATACTACCATTCCATCTTCTCTAATTCTAAATTCAGTTAACTTCTCACTCATCACTTCCTGCCTGATCTTTTCTATCCCCTCATCTCTACTCTGCATCTGAAATATGCTATCAATAATAGAAGATTGTATCACCATATTTGCCATTAATACTCCTCTATCATTGACACTCAATTGCATCCTCATTCTTCTTAATTCTATCATCAGGCTAGTATTATGACTCCCAATAACCGCTAATCTCCCTGTAGCTTTTCTACTCAATGCATCAGCTACTACATTAGCTTTTCCTGGATGATAATGAATGGTACAATCATAATCAAAAATCAATTCCATCCACCTCCTCTGCCTCAGATTCAACTCCTTCTGGGTTGGTAAATGCGTCAAACTTTTATGATCAGTAAAAATTTCGCACTTAGCTCCATATAGATGGTGTCTCCAATTCTTCAAAGCAAAAACTATGGCAGCCAATTCTAAATCATGGGTTGGGTAATTCTTCTCATGGTTTTTCAGTTGCCTAGATGCGTAAGCTATAACTTTCCCATGTTGCATCAACACACATCCCAATCCCTGATGCGACGCATCACTATAGACCACAAATCCTTCATTACCAGAAGGAAGCACTAATACCGGGGCAGTAGTCAGTTTTTCTTTCAACAGTTGGAAACTTCTCTCACATTCCTCTGACCACCTAAACTTCACATTCTTCCTGGTCAATTTAGTCAAAGGTACAGCAATCATAGAAATTTTTTGGATAAATCTTCTATAATAACCAGCCAACCCCAAAAAGCTTCTAATTTCAGTTACACTTGTGGGTCTCACCCAATTCAACACTGCTTCTACTTTTTGTGGGTCAACTGCTATCCCCTCTCCCGACACAACACGCCCCAAGAAAGATATCTCATTCAACCAAAACTCACATTTAGAGAATTTCGCATATAATTTCTCCTTCCTCAGAATCTCCAACACTATCTCTAAATGTCGCATATGCTCCTCTTCATTTTTAGAATATACTAAAATATCATCAATAAACACAATTACAAACTGTCCAAGAATGGTTTAAACACCCGGTTCATAAGATCCATAAATGCCGCAGGAGCATTGGTCAACCCAAAAGGCATCACTAAGAACTCATAATGACCATAACATGTCCTAAAAGAAGTTTTAGGTACGTCCCCCTCTTTTATCCTCAATTGATGATATCCCGACCTCAAGTCTATCTTAGAGAACACTCTAGCTCCCTGTAATTGCTCGAATAGGTCATCTATCCTGGGTAAAGGATATCTATTTTGATTGTGATCTTATTCAATTGTCTATAATCAATACACAACCTCAATGTCCCATCCTTCTTCTTGACAAATAACACAGGGGCTCCCCAGGGTGATGTACTAGGTTGGATAAACTGTTTATCTAGCAACTCCTGAAGCTGAACTTTCAGCTCTCTCAATTCAGCTGGGGCCATTCTATTGGGTGCTATAGATATGGGTACTGATCTTGGAATTACTTCAATAGAAAATTCAATCTCTCTATTGGGAGGCAACCCAGTCAACTCTTCAGGAAATACATCAAGAAAATCTTTCACTACCAAAATATCTTCTAACTTTCTACCCTCCTTGCTAGAATCCACTACATAAGCTAAATACCCCTCACAACCCTTCCTCAACCATTTACTAGCAGTTAAGGCAGAAATCAGACAATTTGCAAGTATCTTACGTTCTCCCTGAAAATTAAACTCCTCTTGTCCAGGAATCCTGAACACTACATTTTTCCTAAAACAATCTACCCAAGCATGATATGCAGATAGCCAATTCATCCCCAGAATTACATCAAAATCTGTCATATCTAAAGGCAATAAATCAACTTCAAATTCTCTTTCAGCAATATTAATCACACACCCTTGATAGATTGTTCTGATAATAACCCTATCTCCCGTAGGAATCTCAACAATAATTGCATGCATCATAGGACTAGCACTAGCATCAATAGATTTCATATAACTACTAGATGCAAAAGAATGAGTCGCACCAGGATCAATCAATAATCTAGCAGGCCTACCAAGAATAGAGATCATACCCATAACAACATCAGGAGTGGCTTGGGCATCTTGTTGGGTCAAAGCATAGACTCTGCCATCTCTGGACTGAATCTGACTGCCACGTCCTCGCTCTGCTACTAATCCTCGACCTCTGCCTCGCACACCCCCTGATCCACCTCCTTTCTCCATTGATCTTCCCCCAACGCTTCCAACACTTACGTCAGTAGATTTTCCCACTGGGAAATTTACAGCAACATGTCCTCCCTCACCACATATAAAGCATATCTGCGTAGGGCAATTCCGAGCTAAATGTCCCATCTGATTACATTTAAAGCAAATAATTGACTCCCGGTCATACATCAGATTACCGCTTCCTCTTGGTGGCATACTTATTCCTCTACCATGACTCCCAATTCCTATAGTCTGCCTCCCAAATCGGGGTGTCCCATCGATATTACTCCGAGCTACAGAAGTAACAGATCCTGCTTGCCTCTGAGTCTGCCCTACAGTTCCTTGTGACAAGGAACGCCCCCTCTGAGGTGGTCTCCCGCCATGCACACCCATACTGCTACCACCTCTAGATCTCTCAAACCTAGTTCTCTTCAACCAATCCCTCCTACCTTTAAACTCCATTAAATCCCTCTCAATCTGTAATGCTTTATCTACCAGTACAGCATAATTTCCTATGCCCATGTAAGAGAGTTTAGAACGAATTTCGTAGTGTAACCCGTCTAAAAATCTCTTGCATTTTCTTTGCTCTGTATTCACGAATTCAAGTACAAATCTCGACAGGGCTATAAATTTACTATCATATTCAACCACCGATAAATTTCCCTGTTTTAGGTGGATAAACTCTCTTTCTTGTTGTGCCCGAAAAGTATCTGGAAAGTACTTTGAAAAAAACTCATCCTTAAATTTATTCCAAGTCAAAGGTTGATCTATTCGTGAACTCATCCTAGGCAAAATATCCTTCCACCATTGAGAAGCCTCACCTTCCAGCATAAACGAAGCAAAAGCAACCTTCTGTTTATCAGAAATTGGTAAGACCTCAAAATATTTCTCCACATGCTCGATCCACTGTTTAGCTTCCACCGGATTTACAGATCCTCTAAAAGACTGAGGTTTAAACTTAAGAAACCTCACAAAACAATCCCCTTGCATCTCATTTGTAAATACCCTTCCTTCAGGAACCTCTTGTCTCACCACATCCGGTTCTCTCCTATCCCTTTTCTCTAATCTTCTCTGTAAATTATTAGCCCTTTCTTCAGCTGCATTCATCATTTCTATAGCACGATTAAGGGCTTCTTTCAATTCATCATTCCTACCCTCAGGTTCTCTCCCAACTCTACTGGTACTAGCTGCACCATCAGCATGTTCCCTTGAGGGAACTACAGACTCAACTTCCTCCTCTACTTCAGTCCCTCTAAAAATTGGGGGTCTACCACGTCCCCTTTGATTTAGAGTTCTACCTCTACCTCTCGCACGACCACGTGTCATCCTCAGACTCTGCATTTAAGAATATTATTTATTTAGATCTCCCACTTTTTTAGGTTCTCATGCAGTCTACAGAATCTTAAAACCTAATGCTCTGATACCAAAATTGTAACGACCCATCCCGGGTTGGCCACCCCGAAACGAAGTCCTCACATTTTGAGAATCTCAGCACGACACATATATGCAACCAAAAAATAATAATAATAATAATACTAACAAAAAGTTCATTATCAACCTCAACAAGGGAGGTATATAAATCTGACATTATTTTACATATAATTTACAACATAAGATGCATGAATATTTACAAATATTTATTTTCTTTTCACACTAGTCTGAGGATATGGACACATACATGGTTACAGAATTTTATTCTGTCTGAGCTGGGACCCACCAACTACTTGACCTGATTGTTACCTGAAATCATTGTACAATGGGGGGATGAGCTTCACAAGCTCAGTGAATTAAATTTACTAAAAGTATTCTAATCTCATAACTAACCCATTCATATTTAATCATTTATTTCTCTTATAACTAGATAATAGCATAAATATCTAACAATTAAATAATTCCCATTTTCTCATTTTATATCCTTCTCATTTTCTCATGGTAATTGTCTCTCTCTAAGAGACTCATCTATCTCTAAATAAATTCACCATCATACACCACACATCAGCATTTCAATAATGCAAGCAATAATTCAATCCGATGTCATGAATGAATGATTATGATGGGAACGTCTTCCCACCTGTCGACAGGTTGTTATTATCTTAGACCAGCTGCCCTCCCGGTTTTTTTTTTTTTTTTTTTTATTCTCATCAGACCGGTTGCCTTCCCGGTTAATTCCAGCATATACCGGCTGTCACAGTTTTCACTTTTCATTCCAGCATGTACCGGCTGTCACGGTTTTCACTTTTCATTCCAGCATATACCGGCTGTCACGGTTATTTCATTAGACCGGCTGCCTTCCCGATTATTTTCTTTCCATTAGACCGGCTGCCTTCCCAGTTCTTTTCTTTTCATTTAATGCATATGCATATGAACAATGATATAAAAAAATAACATATAAATTTAAAATATTTAAAATTGGCTAACCTCATTATTCTAAAAAATTCCTCTCATCCCAAATCACATCAAATCACCAATCAAAACTTGTCAAGATTCACGAAATTTCATCTCATCATAATTCGTGTTAAAACATAATTATAACTCATCAATAATTTATTTATCTCTTTTATGCTCAAATAACTTATTATTTCCAAAAATATCACTTCTCACCGAAAAATATTTCTACATGTCCAAATTTCCTATCATACTCATAAATCAATTTTTCATCTATCACCCAAACATACTTTAATAATTAAATTTAATATTATCACTAAATAATTAATTTTTTTTTATTTAGACTACTTAAAGTAAATCCAACTCACCACGTAGTACTTAAAGCTAACCGTGGACCACCTCCTTGCCTTTCTCGTTCTTCTCCGAAATTTTCCCCAATCGTTGACCACCGACACCTGACATAATATTTGAATTCAAATTTTTAATTATTTATTCATTTCTCCATAAACTACACATTTTGAAAATTTCCACTTTAGCTTCCTGGAATTTTCATAAATGATAAAATTTTAAAATAAACATTACCTTATTACCTTCTGCTATTCTGATAGCTTCTCGTAATTCTCTATAAAATATTTTCGAAAATCTCTTCAAAATTTTGCTCCCTCAACCTTTCTTTAAACTCTCAAGTGATTTGAGAAAACAAATGAACGAAATTCCTTTAGAACCATAAAAACCTGGACTGAAAAACTTAAGCAGCTCTCATTCCACAATATCCACGAGCGAGGCAACATCAACTTAAATCAGCAGCTTCAATTTTTTTTTTCTTTTTCACTTTCACTTTCACTTTCACTTTCACTTTCACTTTCACTTTCACCTTTCACTTTTCACCTTCACTTTTCACCTTCACCTTTCACTTTTCACCTTCACCTTTCACCTTTCACTTTTCACCTTCACCTTTCACTATTCTTTCTTTGAAACTCTGTTGACCACCGAATTTTATTATTCACACCAATTTTTTTGTTTTTTTTTTTTTTTTACAAATACAGGTATTACACTTCCTATGATAGAATGATCATAGAAAAATGTGAGTATGGATTTTGTTTCTGGATTTTTCCCTAACTAGAGAGGTCACGATACAGTGTAAGTGATAGTAGATAGAATTTTTTAAGCCATCTTAATTTCTTCCAATTAAAACTAATTGGAGTCTTAAAAAGGTGGCTGAACAGTATGTAGCTAAGATTGTGAAGTTGTATAGAGTAACATTGAGCATAGTGTCAAGTAGAGATGTTATAGTTATATATTGGTTTTTGAGAGGTTTTCAGAAAGCCACAGGTAAGCAGTTACAATTTAGTAAAACTCTTCATCTTCAAACAGATGAGCAGGTAGAAAGAATTATTAAAATACTAGAAGATATATTGAGGGCAAATATGAGGAGTTTTCAGTAAGTTGGAATGCCTACTTGTCATTGATTGAATTTTTCTTATAATAATCAACATCAAACTAGTATGGGGATGGCACCATTTCGAGGTTTTATATGGTAAAAAGTGTAGAACTCCAGTATACTGGGAAGAGGTTGGAGAGAGAAAGATATATGGTCCAGAAATGATAGACTTGACTACTGAGAGGATCAAACTAGTTAGGGAGAACCTTAGAGCAGCTTAAAACAGACAGAAAGGATATGCTGATAAAAGAAGACGACCTCTCGAGTTCCAAGTTGGTGATTGGATATTTTTGAATATATCTCCGTGGAAGGGAGTGTTGAGAATTAAGAAGAAGGGAAAGTTGAGCCTGAGATTTGTGGGGCCGTATGATGTGATCGAGAAGATTGGACCGGTAGCATATCGTTTGAATTTGCCTCCAGAATTAAAGTAATTACATAATGTGTTTCATGTGTCACTGTTGAGAAAATACTTACACAATGAATCCCATAGTATCTCTGATAAGGAAATAGAAATTCAGGAAGATTTGACTTTTATGCTAGTACCAGTCAGAATCCTAAACAGAAAGGAGCATGTCTTGCGCAATAAAGTCATTTATTTGATTCAAGTATTGTGGAGAAATAAAGATGTCGAAGAGGTTATGTGGGAGCATGAAGCGAGAATGAGAAAAGATTGCCCCCAACTCTTTTCTTGATTTTAGGTAAGGAAATTTCGGGGACGAAATTTTTGTAAGGTGGGTAGAATTGTAATGCCCGTATTTGTAAAGTAAGGGTAAAGAAGTAATTTAATAAATATGGCATCGAATTAAAAACAAAAATCTATGTGAAAGGTTTAGTAGTACTTGAATAAAGCAATTCTAAAAAAATATATATATCTGGGACCTGAACATCCTAGACAGCAAAACTGCAAAAGAAAGAAAAAGACAAAACTGAAAAGTAAAATAAAAAAAATGTGAACAGTATATAAGAATTGTATGCCTTGTAAGTGTCCAATACATGGATAAATTTGGAGATTTCATAGTGACTATGCGAACAACTTTTAGGAGCTGCAGAGATATTTTTTTCAGCCAACTTGTATATATACATGTAGTATGTGTGAACTTAACTTACGCTTACCAAACTCGTTTAGTTTTCTTTCCATTACGTGTCTTCTTTAAACACTTGGGGACCGAAAGAAATGTTGAAATAGCAAAATTTTGAAGGGGTTTACAATGGAAATTTTATAAAGAATTAAGAAAGGCTATCGGAAAAATAGAAGATAATAACATAATGTTTATTGTTGAATTTTTTAAGCATTCATGAAATTTTTCGAAATTCAAAGTGAAAATTTTCACAGGGTATGGTTAGAAATTTAATACAAATATTAGGTCAGGTGTTGACGAACAGCGACCGGAGAAAATTTCTGAGAAGAACGGGAAAGCCAAGGAAGTGATCCATGAGTAGCTTTAAGTGCTACGTGGTGAGTTGGATTTACTTTAAGTAATCTAAATAAAAAATCAAATATATAGTAATAATAGTAAAATAAATTATTAGCTTATGCTTGGTGGTTGGTAAAAAATTAAATTGATATGTATGATATGAATATTGGTCACGTAGAAATTTATTAAGTGAAAAGAAATTTTTTTAGAATAACGAATTGATTTAATAATGATGGTGATAAAGAGATTTTGACTAGTTGGTGAATAAATTGATGTGATATATGAGGAGAAGAAAAATTGTGAAATTTATTAAGTAGAAAGTTGAGGAAAGATCAGATAGTTAATTAGAATATTTGAAATTTATGTGGTGTTTATATTACTGTTCATATGCATATTTCATATCATTGTTCATATGCATATGCATTAAATAATATAACCGAAAGAACGGGGAATGGGCCAGTCTAACGGAACAACCGTGACAGCTCGTATATGCTGAAAATAAAAGGGACACCATAACAGCTGGCATATGCTGGAAATAAATTCCGTGATAGCCGAGATAAGCTGTAAAGAACTGGGAAGGGGTTGGTCTAAGATAATAATAACCTGTCGACAGGTGGGAAGATGTTCCCATCATAATCATTCATGCATTACATCTATTTTAAATTATTTCTTGTATTATTAAAATGTTGATGTATGGTATATTATGGTTAATTTGTTTATAGATGGATTAGTCTCTAAGAGAGAGACAATTATAGTGAGAAAAAGAGAAAAAGACATAGAAATATGATAATATGAGAATTATTTAAATGTTAGATATTATACTATTATTCAGTTATAGGAGAAATAAATAATTAAATATTAACGAGCTTTTTATGAAATTGGAATACTTTTAGTAAATTTAATTCACTGAGCTTGTGAAGCTCATCCCCTATTGTACAATGATTTCAGGTAGCAGACAAGACAAATAGTCTGGTGGGTTAAAAGTCAGATGGATTTGTTTTCTGTAAGTCGTGTACGTGTCAATATCCTCAGACTAGTGAAAAAATGAAATAAATATTTGTAAATATTCATGCATCTTACGTTGTATATTATATTTAAGTGAATATGAGATTTATGTACGTTCCCTGTTGGGGGTTGATGATTAAAATAAAAATTTCTATTAGTATTATTTTATTATTGCATATATGTGTCGTATTGGGATTCTCAAAATGTGATGACACCGTCTCGGGGGTAGCCAACCCAGGATGGGTCATTAAAATGTTACATCGATCACTTCCCCTCTTTATGAGTTTTCAGGAGAGTCGATGTTCCCCAAAGGTAGCATTGTCCTATCAGTCACCTTAGGAACAACCTCTAAGCAGGACACTGTCCCGATCACATTCTTGGCCATCCTCGATATACCAAGTCAGGACACTATGAAGGCGGTGGTATCCAGATACAGCTTGAAGATAAAGTTCCTTACTGAAAAGAGTGTTGGAGAAGTTCGCAGTGAGCAGGAAACTTCTTACTTCTACTACCTAAGCTCCGTCAAGGGACATCAAAAGACAGAGGTCTTGCCTCCAAAAATTGAAGATTTTAGGGACGACTTCAAAGCACCAAGAGGGTAACCTATAGAAGAGCTGATCAATGTTCCCCTAAGCAAGGAAGCGAGCCACAAGGTTGTCCAGATTGGGTCTAACCTATCAAAAGAACTTCGCACCTCACTTGTCTCGTTCCTCTAAGAAAACCAAGACGTATTTGCATGGTCGACCTCTGACATGATGAGAATCGACCATCAGGTCAGAGTTCACAAGTTGAACGTAGACCTTAACCATAAGGTCGTAGTACAGAAGAAGAGGTCATTTTCCCCTAAACGACAGAAAGATATTGAAGAAGAAGTGGATAAGCTACTTGAGGCTGGCTTTATCCAAGAAGTCCATTACCCAAATTGGGTCATCAATGTCATGAGGTGAAAAAAGAAAACAACAAATGGAGAATCTGCATTGATTTCGTCAATCTCAACAAAGCTTGTCTGAAAGACAGTTTTCAGCTTCTAAGGATAGATTTGTTAGTAGATGCCACCTTGGGATATGAGCTATTCAAATTTATGGACCTCTACTCTGGTTATATACAAATACGTATGCATGAGCCTGACCAATCTAAGACCTCATTTGCTACAAATAAATGACTTTAATGCTATAAACTTATGCTTTTTGGGCTAAAAAAAATACAAGAGCCACTTATCAATGGTTGGTCAACAAAATCTTCAAAGAACATATCAGAAAGAACATGGAAGTCTACTTCGATGACATGCTCATCAGGAGTGTGCAATCAACAAGACACATATCTAATTTCAAAGAAGCCTTTGAAGTCCTCTGTGATACTAGATGAAGCTTTACTATGGGAAATGTGCCTTCGGATTCACTTCAGGAAAATTCCTTGGGTTTAAGGTGACTTAGCGTGGAATAGAAGTCAACCCTGAGAAAATCAAATCAATTCTAGACATGAGCCCACCTCAGAACACCAATAAAATCTAGAGGCTGATAGGGCACATTGCCATCTTCATCCGCTTCATGTCTAAATCCACCGAAAGGTGTTTTCCCTTTTTTAAGGAATTAAAAAAGAATAGAGATTTCACATGGATTGAGGACTATTAAAAGTCCTTCGAAGAGTTAAAAGAATATATGAGCTCACATGTTCTGTTGACCAAGCTTTGGATGGGGAAAATTGTTCCTTTACATCGTTGTAAGTCCTATGGCTATCATCACAGTTTTGATTGGAGAAGAAGATGGAATACAAAAACCTATGAACTATGTAAGTTGAGCACTCCATGATACAGAAACTCGAGGCTTTTTCGTTCTCAACATCACAAGAAAGTTACGGCCATACTTCCAATCACATACAATTATAGTGTGGACTGATCAACTGTTGAAGAAAATATTTCACAAACTAGACATATCTCGAAGATTAGTCAAGTGGTCTGTAGAGCTTGTAGAGTTCGACATCCACTACAAGCCTAAAATGGCTATCAAGGCTCAAGCCTTTGTTGAATTCATTATTGAGAGTTCATTCTTCGATGCACTCACAGAGGGGAAATAACCTAAAAATGGTGGGGAACCACTAAGCTAGAACCTCTTTGTTGGCAGATCCTTTAATAGTAGCAGGAGTGAGGTCAGCCTCATACTTACTAGCCCCAAGGGCTTTAATATTGAATATACAGTTAGATTTGAATTTCACACCTCTTACAATTAAACAAAATATGAAGCCTTTCTTGTAGGCATGATAGAAAAAAAATAGCCGTCTAGGCTTTGAAAATCCATAGAGATTCCCAACTGGTGGTCAACCAGATGAAAGGCCAGTATGAAGCTAGATGATATAAAATTATTAGATACCTTGAAAAGGCTAAAAAAATGGCTGTAACCTACAAGAAATTCAAAAACTTCTAAATACCAAGAACAGAGAACTCTAAGGCAGATGCCTTAGCACGATTAAGGCATGGCTAGAATCATTTAGATAATTAGACCTCATCCAAATTGTCTACTTGGAGATTTTGGTCGCTCCAAGTATAGATGAACTTCTAGTTACACCCACCATTAGGGAACCAACATGGATGGATCCAATCTTTAAGTACCTCAAGGACATAAAAATTCCTGAGAAAGAGGATTAAAGATGATCAACTACATCGAGCAGTTAGACAAACTTAGATTTAGTATGGATGTAGAGTTGATTAATGACTCGATTCTACAATCTCTTTCATAACCATTTTAGAAACTTTTCATGAAATACAACATGAATAAGATAGAAGATACTATTCTAAAGCATGTCAATATGTTGAAGACTACAGAAGGGATGATCAAGAAAGGTAAGACACCTATTATGCTTGTAAATAGGGTTTCTTCTTCTAAGCCTAAAGGCAAAAATGTCTCAAAGAAGTAGAAAAAACCATTGAAAGCAAAGAGAGGTTCCAGCATGACAAGTTCGTCAAAGGCCAAGAAAAATAAGGGAAAGTACTTCCACTTAGGGGTGGCCTCAAGCCAAATCGAATCATAATACTAAGGTATTCAAGCTCGGCTTTACCTTAAGTGAACAAGCTTGAGCTTGAACTTGAGTTCGAATCGAGCTTAAAAATTGGAGTCGAACTAGAGCTCGATAAATTTTATGAGGGCTTGAGCTCGATAACAAACGAGTCTATTTGAGCTCGAGCCTTGGATTTCCAATTCGAGCTCGAACTCAAGCCTAAATTATAATTTTAATAATTAAAAATATTAAATAAATATTGGTTTGAGATCGACCTCGATAATACCTTATCAAACTGTTCGAGAGCTTTTTGAGCCAAACTTTAAGGCATTCGAGCTTGGCTCGATAAGCTACTCGAGCCTAATTTTTAGGCTCTAGCTCGATCGAACTGAGCTTTGACCAAGCTTGAGCTCGATAAAAGCTCGACTTGATTCCAGCTCTACTTCTATTATAGCAAGGATGGGCATTGAAAAGGAAAGTGTAGTGATTATCTTGCAACCTTGAAGGACAAGCCTTCAGAAGGTACGTCTGATTTGTTTATTATTGATGTTAACTTAAGTGTTAACAATACTTCTTCATGGGTATTAGAACTAGTTATGACTCACATAGTCACATATCTACAATAATTTGTAGGTGCTGAGAAGAAGTAGAAAGTTGAGTAAAGTAAGGTGGACCTATGCCTTGGAAATGGAGCAAAAGTTGCAAAATTTGTCGTAGGGACATATTTCTTGGAGTTGCCATCTAGAAAAACTTTAGAACTCAGGGATTGTAATTATATGTCAGTTTTAATTAGGAACATTATTTTAGTTTCTAAATTAAATAGAGAAAGTTATGAATTTTCACTTAAGGACAATCTTTATTTTATTTATTTTGATAATAAATATTATCGTACTGATACATTAAATAATGGAATTTATATTCTTAAAGTAGATAGTAATATTTTTAATATCGAACAGAATAAAAGGATCAAAGATAATGATCTAGATCATTTTTACATGTGGCACTTAAGACTAGGTCATATTAATGAGCATAGGGTAAACAAGTTGGTAAAAGGAAGATACTTGGATCTATCATATTTTGAATCCTATCCAACTTGTGAAGTCTATCTCATAGGGAACATAACTAGTTCTCCATTTATTGGACATGGATAAGGAGCCACAAATTTATTAGGGTTAATACACACCGACGTGTGTGGACCCCTAGAAATCAATGCTAGAGGAGGTTACACCTACTTCTTTACCTTTACTGATGATCATTCTAGGTATGAGTACGTGTACTTAATTAATTATAAGTCTAAATCATTTTAAAATTTCAAAGAATTTAGGACTGAAGCCGAAAAGCAAACTTGAAGGGTATTAAAGCTCTTCGATCTGATCGAGGAGGTAAATACTTGATTGATTATTTTCTCGATTATCTCAAAAAGAATGGAATTCTCTTTTAGTGATCTCCTCCTTGAACACCACAATTAAACGGTGACTCCAAAAATTGAAATCTTACTCAATTAGATATGGTGCGATCCATGATGAGTTACACTAATCTTCCTAAATCCTTTTGGTAATATGCCGTCCAAACCACCAAAAATTTATCAAACAAAGTTCCCTCAAAAGTAGTACCTAAAACGCCATATGAGATATGAAAAGGGACAAAACATAATCTTAAACACATTAAAATTTTGGGTTGTACTGCTTATGTAAAGAAGTTACATACAAACAAGTTGAGAATTAGGTTTGAGAAGTGTAGGTCTGCGGGATCTCCTTAAAAAAAACTTCATAATATTATTTTTGTCATTCACATGAACAAAATATGTTTGTTTTTAAGGATGCTGCCTTTTTAGAAAAAATGTTTATGCTAAAAGAGAGTAAGGGGAGTAAGATTGAACTTGATGAAGTTCATAAGAACCGCAAGCTAGTACAATTCAAATTGAGGAACTTGAATCAATAGATCTTTCTATTACATAATCAGTTCGCACATCTAGCATAATACCTAAGGCTCCAGAGAGATTTGGATTTCTCATAAATGGTGACTTAGAGGTATACTCTATAGATGATAAGGAACTTTCTAACTACGAAGAAGCGATGTTAGACATCGATTAAGAGAAATGACTAAAAGCCATGAAATCCGAGATGGATTCCATGTACTCCAACAAAGTATGGACTTTAGTTGATGCACCTGAAGATATAGTACCTATAGGTTGCAAATAAATATATAAGAGAAAGATTGGAGTATATGGGAAGGTAGAGACCTGCAACGCTAGGCTAGTAGCGAAGGGTTTAAAGCAAAGATAAGGTATTGAGTTTGAGAAAACCTTATCTCAAGTACCAACTCTTAAATCCTTTAGGATTTTACTTGCTATAGCTGTATACTATAACTATGAGATATGGAAGATGGATGTCGAGACTGCTTTCCTCAATGAAAAAATAGAGGAGGATAAGTATAAGACACAAACTAAGGGTTTTATAACTAGTAGTAGTGACTACAAGGTATGCAAGCTTCAAAAATTTGTTTATGGATTAAAGAAAGATTCTCAAAGTTGGAATATCTGTATTGATGAGACAATCAAACCGTTTGATTTCACCAAGAATGAGGTTGAACCATATGTGTATAAGTAGGTAAGTGGGAGTGTTGTGACATTCTTAATGTTTTACGTAGATGGTATACTACTAATTGGGAATGATGTAGATACGTTGTAGTCAGTCAATGTTTAACTGTCAAAGAACTTCTACATAAAAGATTTGGGTGAAGCATCCTATATTTTGGGGATAAAGATCTATTGAGATAGATCTATAAGGATACTAGGCTTGTCCTAATCCACTTATTTAGACAATGTGCTAAAGAGGTTCAACATGGAAAATTCCAATATGATTCAATGAATCACTCTCCCAAAAGAAATGTACCTAAAAACACTTGAAGAAAGAGATCCCATGAGTAGATTGGATCTGTCATGTACTCTTTGTTATGTACGAGGTCTGATATTGCATATGTTCTAAGTCTTATGTGTAGATATCAGTCCAATCTGGTTGAAGGTCACTGGATAGGTATGAAGAACATTCTTATGTTATTGAAAATAAATAAAGATTTGTTCCACATAGATAGAAGAAAGGAGTTGAAACTTGAAGTATTCACACATTCTAGTTTCAATCTTACAAATATGATAGTAAGTCAATATTTAGATATATGCTCACCTTAAATGGTTGAGCAGTGAGTTGGAAGAGTTCCAAGCAAGTGACCACTGTGGATTCGACCATAGAGGATAAATAAATTGTTGTATCTAAAACTACGAAGGAAGCTGTTTGAATAAAGAAGTTCATCACTGAGCTTGGAATGGTTCTTAACATTTTAAATCAAGTGTCTTGATACTATTACAACAATGACACTATTGCACATCATTGGGAACCAATATCTCATAAAAAATCCAAACACATCTTGAAGAGATTCCATCTGATTATAGAGACCATTCAAAGAGGCGATGTAAAGATAGAGAAAGTTTCATCGATAGATAATATTACAGACCCACAAACTAAAGCAACACATATGAGATATATGGGTTATTCTCTTTAATTTATGTGGGATATTGATAGTAGTATACCGTATAGGGCAATAGCATTCGATGTCTAGGTGTATTTCTTGTAATTAATCTAATTCATTTATTGATAATATTATTAATTATGGCAATACTAATATTTATCATGTTCTAATCATAACAATGAAATGTATTTACATGATAAAGTCCATAGAATATAAACAATCAAAGTAAGGTCCATAGAATACAAGTATTTTTTTCATCTATGATTAAAAACCGGGCATTGTTCAAATAACGAAAAAACAACAGTTTTTCCAAAATTGCAAGTTTTTGCTTGTTCTTAAGATTCCAAATTCGGTTTGGATTGAAATTTGAAATCTAAATTTTATTCAACTAAATAAATTATTTTTATCAAAAATTATATTTTTTAATTAAGAATTATTTTTAATTTTGGATTAAATTTTAAAGAAATTGAAATTTGATTAGGAATTGAAGCTCCAAAATCCATATCACATTAGAATTATGATTTCTAATGGATAAGAAATCGAAATCATTTTTGGAATAGGATGTGGGATTTAAGCCCAAAAACTTCTGCTCACGCTGAAATCTCGCACAGCTCGCACAACCTGACCTTTGTCTACTTAAACTGCCATAACTTTCTCTAGAAAAATCATTTTTATGAAATGTAAAATTCTCCAGAAAATAGACTTTCGGATCTTTCTAAGAATATATGGCTCATCTCTTGGTTCTTCCTACATCAATACAGTTTAATTTTCAAAAATGACTGATCTGTATGGGCAATTCTAGCAATTTAGTGAAACTCCTTTCTTGGTTTCTCTTCATCTTGGCTCTTCTGCGACCATTATCTTACTCGAGTATTCATTGAAACTTCGCGTTTAAAACGATGATAGCTTTTCTATCTCTTTTTTAAGCTCAAAGTAACTGAAAATGCACTGAAATAAGTCAACGATTCAAGACTAACACTTTAGAGTTATTAAGGTATAAAAGTGTAATTCCAACCTCGATCAACCCTAAAATGCTAACAATTAAGTATTGTTTAGATGCATTTTATGACTCTCATCACAACCCCCAACTAGCTTATTGCTAGTCCCTAGCAATTCAAGTGAAAACAAGAGATGAATTCTATGGTAGGAGTTAAAAACAAAGTAAAGCAATGCTAGCGTTGAACCAAGAGTAATTCACTTTTTGTCTTAAAAATCGCACATAATATACGGCACATAGAATCATTAAATTTCACCTAAGTCCAAAAGTAATCCAAACATCAATCTTAAAATCATTATTGACCCTTAACATCCATCTTACCACAAACCATTAATTCGAACACCCGGTGATTTTATGCATAACATTCATGAATACAAGAGGTATTGTAGAAGATGTTTTGTTACAAATTGATAATTTCTACTATCCTATTGATTTTTTGGTTTTAGATACTATTTCTACTATAAACACGGAGTCCAAAATTCCTTTGATACTTGGAAGACCATTCTTTGCCACCGCTAATGCCCTCATTAATTGTAGGAATGGCCTAATGACATTATCATTTGGAAATAGGACCCTAGAGGTAAATGTTTTTCGAGTCCCATGGCAGCCACATGAAGAGGATGAGTATATCAAAGATAATTCTAACTCTTCGGAATTCATTCCTAATAATCTTGAGTTCAAAGATTCTTCAAATTATCCCCATGCCGTTAATGTTGTTGATGTTTTCGATAAGCCACAGGAATTTATTAAGACATCTTGCCAGCCATGCTTTGAGAAGTTGCTTGAGAGAAGTCACATGGATGTGGGAATCAAATACCCTACTGCTGATAGTAAATGGGCATCACCAAAAACACTTGAGCCACGTGGTGGACTTTAAGTATTCCTTGCCATCACCAAAGCATACAAGCACCGAATTTAGAAATGAAGCAGTGGCTGGTGCATTCAACCAATGTTTTTTTAGGAGGGAACAAGAGCGTCTGGCTGAAGACGTAAAACTTAGCGCTCATGGGAGGCAACCAACAACATATCCTTTTATTTTTACTGTTTTTTTATATTTCTTTTTTCTTGTTTATTATCATTATTTTGCTATTTTCCAGTTTTACTTTCGTATTTCTTTTTCACGGACAAATATACGCATCAGTTCAATTGGTCGTGCACAACTTTCAGATCCATGCACCTTTGGTTAAAAAATGGAGTTTCCTTAACTTTTGCTTTTACATTGAGGACAATGCTTATCTTAAGTTGGGGGTGGAGGATACACAATTCCTATTGCATTCCATTGAGTTGTTGGGTGTCATTTTCCCTTTTGTGTGTTTTTAGCATGCTTGGTGTTAGCCTTTGAGTTAATTCACATGTCAATGATATGAGCTTAATTGAGATAGCATATAGCATTTAGAAGAAGTTAAATCTTGCTTCAGTTTGAGAATAATCTAAGTGTCAATCTTCATTTGGTTTGAGACTCTAGTTTGCAGTAAGACTGTATGATTATGATGTAGGAGGATCTGAGTCAGATGATGCTGAGTTGTCAGATAACACGTTGTTGGCACTGAGATACCTTGAGTTGGCAGATCAGTGCAAAGATAGCAAGTGGGCTACCTAGACCGGTTTACATCGTTTAGCTAGCCACAGGCTTGGATCGGGTCCCGGAGACCCTAATCTGATTGGAAACGGGCTTCCGGGAAAAACTCAGGTTAAATCTTGAGCGTCATCGTTTTTAAGCCAAAAAATGACGTTTAGGCCCTCAATTTGGCAGTTTTTAGTTTTTAAGAAACTTTTTATTTTATTTGTAATTACTTCAAATTTGGCCTTAATTTAATTTTTCTATTTTAGCTTGACCTTATAAATAAGGTTTTAGGGTTTAGCAATCATTATTATTGGTATTTACATAATTTTAAATAAAGCATCAGAGTTGTTTCTCTGTGTTTTTAGGGTTTTTTTTGTGTTTCTCCCTGTGAAATATCTGTTACGACTAGCCTGCAGAATAATCGCTATTCTGCCCGGCGTCAGTTGGTATCAGAGCTTCAACATCTTCCTGGGGTAAGATTTCATCAGTTTCCATGGCTGGTGGTCGTGGTCGTAGCGGGCAGGTTCCGAATGAGGAAGCCCTACGCTGCGATCGTAACGTTCAGGATGTGCTGATTGAGGATTTACAGAGGCAAGTTACAGAGTTAACCCAGCGTCTAGCAACGCAGAATTTCGGTGATCGTGAGATGGAAGATCACGATTCCGATTCCAGTTTCGAAAACCTGCATCATAATCCTGCTCGATTCTGAGAGCACCATGGTCGAGAAGAACGTTATGGAGACCTCGGTTTCAGAGTGGATCTTCCCGAGTTTTCTGGTACGTTACAGGCCAAGGGATTCATTGATTAGTTGAATGAAGTTGAGCGTATTTTCGAGTATAAGGAAGTCCTAGATTGTATCAAAGTGAAACTGGTCGCCATCAAACTCAAAGGCGGAGCATTTTCATAGTGGGAGCAGTTGAGGCGCTCACACGACCGACATGGCAAGGCGAAGATCACAGATTAGGAGAAGATGAAGAAGAAGATGAAGGGTCACTTCCTTTCTTTCGACTACACTCAAACCTTATTTCAACGACTTCATTCGTTGAGGCAGGGCATGAGATTGGTGGATGATTACACGGAGGAGTTTTATCAATTGATAGCCCGAAATGATTTATCCGAGACAGAGGAGCAGATGGTGGCACAGTATTTGGGGGGATTACGGCAGCCCCTGCAGGATGTCCTCACTGTGGACCGTTTCTGAAGCATACCAGCGTGCACTTGCGGTGGAAAAACAGCAGAACATGAGGCCAATGAATCGAAGCAGCGATCAAAGCAGTCGGTCAGTTCGCCCTCAAGAATTTTGTCCTGCCCAGCAGCCACCCCAAGGTAACCCTAGCTCAAATATTAGATGTTTCAGATGTGATAAACAGGGACATAAAGCGACTGAGTGCAGGAAGACTGCTAGTCAGAAGGGCAAAAATCTCCTAATTGAGGACGATGTGGTAGACGAAACTGAGGAGATTGGAGAGCCTGTGTATGACGATGATAAAGATGGAGATGTTGGGTATGTGAAACAGAAGATTGCAAAGAGGACGAAAGAATTTGTTGATCTTGATGAGCAAGAAGTTGTTTATGATGGGGAGTGGTTGGAGGATCATAGGCTTATTGATGACATCAGTAAGCACAATAATGCAGTGTTGCATTTGTTGGTCCAAAAATCTGCAAAAGTTCAGGCTAGGCCAGTTGAGAAGAATTTTGAATTGTCCATTGTGTCCCCAAAGTTGAACGATAGAAAAAATTACGATGCTCCTGGGGAGAACAATAGGAGACACTATGATGCCCGTGAATAAAACAATAGGAGAGTTTATGAAGTTAATCGAGAAATTCTACCAAGGAAGCCTCCTGATAGGCATTTTTCTTTGGAGCCAATCATCATTAGTCCTAAGACTGAATTAGCATCAATGATTTTGGATATGCTTAATTCCACTTTTGATGGATTAGATAGTGGGAATTACCCAGTCAGGTCCAGGGAGGGTACAAGAGGAGTTTATTTCATGCTGGATTCATCAGGCCAGAAATTTGTTACCGTTTTAAAGCCAATTGATGAGGAACCATTGGCATTGAACAACCCCCAGAGGTTGCCATTGTCACCAAATGGTGAAAGGTTAAAGAAGGGAACGAGAGTTGGAGAACGAGCACTTAAGGAAGTTGCTGCTTACATATTGGATCATCCAAAGAGCGGGCGTCTCTCGTTATTTGGTTATGAGAAGGGCTTTTCTGGGGTACCCCCCATAGTTATGATTAAGTGCTTGCATCAGGGATTCAACCATCCTGGGGAAATAAAATCCAAGATTGGGTCATTACAGATGTTTATGGAGAATGATGGTGGTTATGAGGATATGGGTCCTGTAGCATTCCCAGTTGAGGAAATCATTGACTATATAAAATCACTTGATGCTGAAGAAGATATCACTCTTCTTGAATTCCATGGATGGGACATACCACTTGAATGTGCCCGTACACTCCGCATCTCCACCATGCTCTTAAAGAAAGGAGTTGAAAAAGAGCTGACTCCCTTTAACATTGGAAGCATAATGTGCAGAGAAACCTTGACAAAGAAATCTATCCATGAGCTGGTGAAGCTGGCCATTCATGAGAGTAATGCCAAGTACAAGGTTCAGAGCGACAGACACCGTCGTCAGGTACTTTTTGATGTTGGTGATTTTGTTTGGATGGTATTAACTCGGGATCGTTTTCCTGTGGGAGAACATAATAAACTTAAGGAGCGGAAGATTGGACCCTGTGAGATCCTGCAGAAGATCAATGATAACGCCTACAGACTACGCCTACCTATTTATTTGAGAACTTGTGATGTCTTTAATGTGAAATACCTGAGTCCTTGTTTTGGGGATTCTGATGAGGCTATTGTGAACTCGAGGACGAGTTCTTTCCAACCGGGGGCGACTGATGTAGGAAGATCTGAGTCAGATGATGCTGAGTTATCAGATAGCACGTTGTTGGCACTGAGATACCTTGAGTTGGCAGATCAGCGCAAAGATAGCAAGTGGGCTACCTAGACCGGTTTACATCGTTTAGCTAGCCATGGGCTCGGATTGGGTCCCAGAGACCCTAGTCTGATTGGAAACAGGCTTTCGGGAAAAACTCAGGCAAAATCCTTAGCGTCATTGTTTTTAAGCCAAAAAATGACGTTTAGGCCCTCAATTTGGCAGTTTTTAGTTTTTAGGAAACTTTTTATTTTATTTACAATTACTTCAAATTCGGCCTTAATTTAATTTTTCTATTTTAGCTTGACCTTATAAAAAGGTTTTAGGGTTTAGCAATCGTTATTATTGGTATTTACATAATTTTAAATAAAGTATCAGAGTTGTTTCTTTGTGTTTTTAGGGTTTTTTTTGTGTTTCTCCCTGTGAAATATCTGTTACGACTAGCCTGCAGAATAATCTCTATTCTGTTTGGCGTCAGATTAGTCTAAAACATTTAGAGAAGTTTTATGTGTGATTACTTTGTGAATACTTTTGCAGTCTCGATAAGCTCTAGAACTTATTTGATAATCACTTGAGGTGAATTCCTAGAATGCACATTACTTAGGATATGATAAGCTATTTTTGGACCGTTTGAGCCTGTTAAACCTACCATTACTATGTTTACCACTAGTTACCTATTTGAGCCTTTTCTTGAAAAAGAAGTGAGCCTTGTTTCTTTCAATAGCCCATTTACTCACCTTTATGAGCCTAAAGAGAATATTTTATCCTTTCCTTTCTCTTAAAAGAACTTAACTATACACATTTGTTGAGAAGCACTTAAAAGGAGTAAGGATGAAAAAATGAGAAAATATCACTACCATAACCTAAGTACATTAAAGGAGATTAGTTGGGGGTTATGTAAAAGAAAAAAAAATGAAAAAGGAGGTGAATGGTCTTATGCTAAAATACAAAAGAAAAGTGAATTATGGCAAAGAAAGAAGAAAAGAAAATAAAAGTGGTGATTTTGAAAAGAAAAAAAAATGAAAAATGCTCGAAAAATGGTTGAGAAAGTTGGGTGTTGAAGTAAAGTTATCTAGTGCTTAAAAGTGATTGTGTTTAAAAGCTAAGAGATTGAGTTCTTTTTGATAACCTAATAAAATTAGGAATTCAATCTAAGAATAAGGCCATAGCTAAAATAAAATTATTTTATTTGATTTTACAATATGATTGTAGGAGCGGAAGACTATTTGACATTAACCTTAGCAATTGGTTACATTTTAATAGTATTATTATTGATTTTTTTAGTTTAAATGGGGTATGCATACCTCATACTCTCTTCTTTCTCTCAATGCAAATTTTCTATCTCCCTCCAATGTAATCCTCATTGACTTTTGATCAAGGTTTCTTATATATATATTTGACATGCATAGTTACTTAGAGTTAAATAGGATTTTATTGAGGAGAATCAAGGAGTGCGCAAGGAAGTTTGGTGGACCATTTAAAGATTAAAAATCCATGAATGTATAGGATATATTCATATAATAATTATCTAAGATTTGACTAAGTAATTTACTTAATTGGTTCAAGTAAATCATGATTAGAAAGTCCATAGTCATCCACTTAAGGTTTAATACATATGATGTATGTTTGCTATGCATGAGATGTATGCTTTAACTATGTATTTGATGCATGATTATATAATAAGACTCAAATGTAAAGACTAAAACTCCTTACTCACAATTAATTAATATTAATTTACAAACAAAAATCATTAGGAATGATTGTTCGTAGCCTTCCATGATTATAATCAATATGAGAAATTCTTAGTGGTGTAAATTTGTTGCATCACCGTAAGGTTTACTCTCTTAAAAAATTTATATTGTCTATTAAAACATGTGATGTACATGAGGTAAAAAAATGATATAACTTTTTTGTGTCATTGTAAGGGTTATAACACTAATTTATACTTGTAAGGAATGGTGGGTTTGACTTAACTAAAGTGGATATGATTTGTTGTGTTACCGTAAGTTCATATGCATTTATGAGGCTAAATTATGATTGGGAATATCATGAGATGAAAATTATAAAAGTTATCTACCTACCAAGTGCATTATAGTTTGTTGTGTCACCATAAGACTATAGTGTGCAAGTGATAGGATCCTAATCCTTGCTAGGAGACCTTCCAAAGGGGTCTTCTGCTTTCCACAATGGGGGTTGTTGGAATCGAAAAGAATAGTGGAAGGCACCATCTAAATTAAAGACCAAATCTTTATGTTAGATAATAAAATGAATAAATGCTAATATTATTTGTTGTTACATTGTAGAGTGCAATGGAAAATCTCAACCCATTATCTAGAATCTTGGATACAAAAAGGTTGACTAGGTCCAATTTTCTTGATTGACTGAGGAATTTGAGAATTTTTCTCATTTCTAAGAAAATAACATATGTTCTTGATTAAGCACTTACAATAAGTATTGCTGAGAATACCCTGGAAGATGAGGTCACTATGTTTCAGAAGTGGCAAGAGGATGAAATAAAGGTAAGGTGCTACATACTAGCATCCATGTCTAATGAGCTTAAAAAGAAACATGATAAAAAGGAAAGTGTATATGCAATGTTGCTTCATCTAAAAGAGTTGTATTCTAAGCATAGTCATAATGCAATGCTCCAGATCTCCACCTCCTTAGGGTTAGGATTCCTGAATGATCATTAGTTTATGAGCATGGATTGAGGATGATCAACTACATCGAGTAGTTAGACAGGCTCGGATTTAATATGGCGCGGTGTTGAGTAATGACTCGATTCTATAATCTCTTTCAAAATTCTTTTAGAAATTTGTTATGATGTACAACATGAACATGACAGAAGCTACTCTTCTAAAGCTAGCTAATATGTTGAAGACTGCTGAAGGTATGACCAAGAAAGGCAAGTCACCTATTATACTTGTTAATGGGGCTTCTTTTTCTAAGTCTAAGGGTAAAAATGTCTCAAAAAAGAAGAAGAAACCATTGACAGCAAAAGGAGGTTCCAACAAGGAAAATTCATCAAAGGACAAGAAAAATAAGAGACAATGCTTCTACTATGGCAAGGATGGGCACTAGAAGAGGAATTGTAATGATTATCTTATAACCTTGAAAGACAAGACATTGGAAGGTACATCCGATTTGTTTGTTATTGATGTTAACTTAAGTGTTAGAAATACTTCTTGATGGGTATTAGATACCTGTTGTGGCTCATAATTTGCAATATTTTGCCAGAACTAAGAAGAAGTAGAAAGTTGAGCAAAGATGAGGTGGACCTACACCTTGGAAATGGAGCAAACGTAGCAACATTAGTCGTAGGGACATATTTCTTGGAGTTGTTATCTGAACCAACTTTAGAACTAAAGGGTTGTTATTATGTGCCAGTTTTAATTAGGATTATTGTTTAATTTGTTAAAATTAGATAGAGAAGGTTATGAATTTTCTCTCAAGGACAATTGTTATTCTATTTATTTTGATAATAAATATTATGGTACTGGTACATTAAATAATGGTATTTATGTTCTTGAAGTACTTGGTAATATTTTCGATATCGAACAAAATAAAATTCAAAAAGATAATGATCTAAATCATTCCTACATGTAGCACTTAAGACTAGGTCATATTAATGAGGATAGGATAAATAAGTTGGTAAATGGTGGATATTTGGATCTTTCATATTTTGAATCCTATCCAACTTGTGAAGCTTGTCTCATGAGGAAGATGACTAGATCTCCCTTTAGTGGATATTGAGAAAGAGCCTATGATGTATTAGGGTTATTACACACTGACGTGCGTGGACCCCTAACAGTCAATGCTAGAGGAGCTTACTCATAATTCATTACCTTTACTGATTATCATTCTAGGTATGGGTATGTGCACTTAATGAAGTAAAATTCTAAATCATTTTAAAAGTTCAAGGAATTCAGGAACGAAGTTGAAAAGAAAACTTGGAAGGTATTAAAGCTTTTTGATCTGATCAAGGAGGCAAATACTCAACTGATGATTTTCTCGATTATATCAAAGTGAATAGAATTCTATTTCAGTGAACTCCTCTTTGAACACCACAGTTGAATGGTGTCTTCAAAAATTGAAATCATATTCTATTAGATATGGTATGATCCATGATGAGTTACATTGATCTTCCTATATCCTTTTGAGGATATACTGTCCTAACCGCCACAGATTTATTAAACAAAGTTCCCTCAAAGGAAGTACCTAAAAGTCCATATGAGATATTGAAAGGGAGGAAACCTAATCTTAAACACATTAATATTTGGGGTTACCCTGCCTATGTAAAAGGGTTACATACGAACAAGTTGGAAACTAGGATTGACAAGTGTAGGTTTGTGGGATATTCTAAAAACAGTTCAAGATATTATTTCTATCATCCATAGGAACAAAATGTGTTTATTTCTAAGGATGCTACCTTTCTAGAAAAAGTGATTTTTCTAGAAGAGAGAAGGGGGAGTAAGATAGAACTGAATGATGTTTCAAAAGAACCACAACCTAGTACTGTTCAAATTGAGAAACCTAAATCAATAGATCTTCCTATTACACAATCAATTCGTACATCTAGTAGAATACCCGAGGCTTTAGAGGGATATTGATTTCTCATGAATGGAGACCTAAAGATATACCTTATAGATGATAAGGGACTTTCTAACTACAAAAAAATGATGTTAGACATCAATTTAGAGAAGTGGCTAAAAGCCATGAAATCCGATATGGATTCCATGTACTCCAAAAAAGTTGGGACTTTAGTCGATTCACCCGAAGATATAGTATCTATAGGTTATAAATGGGTCCTTAAAAGAAAGATTCAATTTTATTAGAAGGTAGAGACCTATAAGGCTAGGCTAGTAGTGAAGGGTTTCAAGAAAAGGCAAGGAGTTAACTTTGAGGAAACCTTATTTCCAGTAGCCATAAATCTCTCAGGATTTTACTTGATATAACTCCATACTATGACTATGAGATATGGAAGATGGATATCAAGACTTGTTTCCTTAATGGAAACATAGAGGGGGACATGTACATGACACAACCTAAAGGTTTTACAATTAGTGGTAGTGACCACAAGGTATTAAAGCTTAAAAAATCCATTTATAGATTAAAGCAAGCTTCTCGAAGTTGGTACATCTATTTTTAATGAGACAATCAAATCGTTCGATTTCACCAAGAATGGGGATGAACCACGTGTGTATAAGTAGGTTAGTGGGAGCGTTGTGAAATTCTTAGTGTTTTACATAGATAGCACTACTCATTGAGAATGATGTAGATATGTTGTAGTCAGTCAAGGTTAACTGTCAAAGAACTTCAACATAAAAGATTTGGGTGAAGCATTATATATTTTAGGGATCAATATCTATAAAGATAGTTCTAGAAGGATACTAGGCTTGTCCAATTCCATAAACTTAGACAATGTGCTAAAGAGGTTTAGCATGAAAAATTCATAGACAAGTTAAAGAATTACTCTCCCAATAGAGATGTACCCAAAGACACTTGAAGAGAGAGAATGCATGAGTAGATTGGACCCATCAAGAACTTCATGTTATGTAAAAAGTATGGTATTGAATATGTTCTAAGTGTTATGAGCAGATATCAGTCCAATTTGGGTGAGGGGCATTGGATAACTGTTAAGAACATTTTTATGTTCTTGAAAAGAACTAGAGATTTGTTCCTCATAGATGGAGGAGAGGAGTTGAAACTTGGAGTCTTCATGGAATCTATTATAAATATGGAAATTATGATTGTAAGTCAATATTTGGATATGTGTTCACCTTAAATAGTTGAGTAGTTAGGTGGAAGAGTTCCAAGCAAGTGACCACTGCGGATTCGACCATGGAGGTTGAATTCATTGTTGCATCTAAAGCTGTGAAGAAAGCTGTTTGGATAAAGAAGTTCATCACTGAGCTTAGAATGGTTCCTAATATTATAAATTCAATATCTTAATACTATGACATAAATGGTCCTATTGTGCATGCATAGGAACCAAGGTCTCATTAGAAATCTAAATGCATCTTGCAGCGATTCCACTTGATTAGAGAGATCATTCAAAGAAGCGATGTAAAGATAGAAAGAGTTTCATCAATAGATGATATTATAAATGCACTGAATAAAATGAGTATGAGATACATGGGCTATTGACTTTAGTGTAAGTGGGAGATTGATAGTAATGTGCCTTATAGGGCAATAGTGTTCAATATCTAGGCATATGTAATCTTATTCATTTATTGAAAATATTATTAATTATAACAATACTAATATTTATCTTGTTTTAGTTACAAGCATAAATGTGTTTACATGATAAAGGCCATAGAATATAAATAACGAAAATAAGCACCATAATGAGATCATGGTAATGAGATGAATTTCCTTAAGCTTTATTCTTAAATGTTCCTAATCATAAGATCACTAAGAAGGTCATTAGTGAATTCGTATAAATTAGTATATACAATGCTTCAACAAGGAGTTGAGAGTGATTGATCTCATAGTCACTAGTGTATGAGACACTAAAACAATTTATGCTGGCGCTTGTTAGAGAACTGGTACACCGAACTTAATCAACTTAAGTAATACCAAATGGACATTTTACTGGCTATCAATAGTTATGTTGCAGTTATGCAAGTAATCATTGGACTTGAAGCACTATGGATATCTTATGTATAGGTCATCATGCTTTGATGCTATTCAAATACACTTATAATCATGGGCCACACAAAGGTAGCAATTAGGTATGACCACTTATGCATGGAGATATGGGAGTGTACAATAGAAGATCCATCAGTTTCAGTAAAATAAAGAACACCATATGTAATATGATTAAGTCATAGCTTGAAAATTCTTTGCCCAAGTTGGTGTGAAAATTATAAAGAAGCTTTTAATTTAACCATTTAAGTTATTGACTTGAGATCGAGATACACAATATTAAATAATTAAAGTTAAATTAATTCCATACTTTAGTGTTAATAAGGGGCATTACATGATGGAATAATTAAATTGCATGGTAACTGACAGCATGAAGGTTTAACTAAGTTCATATTGTCTGTGTAATCATGATATATTGCTAGGTATCACTCATGATTTGTAGAAGACATGAGAATTAATTTTAATTATGTAATTCTCATTAAAAGGAGAATTGAAAGTGATTTAAATTCGAATAAACTAGAAGATGTTATAATTAATTGGACGAGGTCCAATTGACGCGTAATGGTTATGACCTACTGCAAGCGCAATGTTGAACCTATGGATTGCAAACAATACGGAAATGTAGCAATACAAAAATTAAGGTGCTAATGGAGAGATTTTTAGGATTCAAATTAAACCATGGATTTAATTGCAATTCTAAAAGTTTATAGAGCCTTTAGGAGTAATTGTTATATATTAATAGGGTTTCTATTTGATAGAAACCCTAATGGTTATTATTTGAGATTAAGATCAAATCTTAAGCTCTTTCTCTATAAGCCAAAATCGATAATCCTAGGAACTAGCACTCTACGATTTTCGGCCACCTTTAATTAGAGATTTCTAGTTCTTCGTTGCTCGTGTGGATATGCTTAAGACCAGACGCTTGAACTGCTTGTGAACATGATTTGAAGTTCCTAAAAATCTCCATTAAAGCAAAGGTATAAATCTCTAACCTTGTATGGTGGTTGTTTATCTCATTCTAATATGTTCGTAAAGAGTTTTTGGGAGTTAAGTTTGATAGCATAAATTTTTTGCTATTTTTGTTTTGTTTTCTATCCCGAAAGACTTACAAAAGATTGAGTCAAAGCTTTGAATTTAGATTTTAGGATTTTGAATATTGTAAATCTGAGATATTTGTGAGGATTTGGAGTTTGATCTTACTGTGTTGTTTTGGGTTCTAATATGGATTTGAGCTATTGTTAAGTATTCACTTCTCTACCCTTTCCTTTTGATTCTAATTGTATTCTATCTGGTCTTAGTTACGATATAATTTCTTGTGCCTTCTATGGAAATTTTTGTTTTTCTTCTAAAAAATTGAATAAATTTTTTTTATAGATTGATAACATAGGACCTTTAGGTAGGGTTTTGATTACTCAATCCCTTAACCTATATTTGATTAACTTCTCGATTTGTTTTCTGGTGCTTGAGCTTTGCTGATTTTTTGAGCTCATGAGCTCTTAGTTTTCATGATTTCTTCTTTGCTTTAGGCTTTCTTTTTGGTAGAGAAGAAATGAGAATGTTTAAGGCTTGAATAACCTAGAGAAGAAATGAGAATGTTTAAGGCTTGAATAACAGCTATGCTCTCTACCTCTCTCCCAAATCTTTGAAGCCGTTTTTTTTTTTGTTTTTCTTCTCCTTTGTTCTGGGTTGAATAAAACCATTGGGGGTAATCAATGGGGAAATGGGCACCCCATTGATGGAGACACCCTCGAGGGACTCTTAGTTTTTCATTTCTATAAATATTTTGTGGCTTTTCATTCAATAAAACTCTTACTACATTGCTGAAGTTGCAGTAGAAAGTTCATTATTTAGTGGGAAAATGAAAGGAAAACAACTTTCCTAGACTCAGTTCTTGTTTTAATTCTCTTATTCTATCTGTTTTTTGAATTTCCATTAAAAAAATGTTTTTTTTTTTACAAAAAATCTTAGGGCTACTAACTAGTGTAGTTCTTGAGAATCCACCATAAGTGTTTATTTCTAAGAATGCTACCTTTCTAGAAATTGTGATTTTTTAATAGAAGAGAGCAAGGGGAGTAAGATAGAGCTTTATGAAGTTTCACAAGAACCATAACCCAATATTGTTCAAATTGAGGAATCTGAATCAAAAGATCTTCCTATTACACAATCAGTTCGTACATCTAGCATAATACCCAAGGCTCCAAAGAGATTTGGATTTCTCATAAATAGTGACCTAGATGTACACCTTATAGATTATAAGGAACCTAAATTACAAAAAATAAATGTTAAACATGGATTCAGAGAAGTTGTTAGAAGCCATGACATCTGAGATGGATTCCATGTAGTCCAACAAAGTATATACTTTGGTAGATGCACCTGAAGATATATAACCTATAGGTTACAAATGGGTCTATAAGAGAAAAATTGGAGTATATGGGAAGATAGAGACCTAATTACGCCCAAAGTATGACACGATAGTTGTAGTACAACTTTGGGGTGTCGATTCCACAGGGAAACAAGTTAAGTACAAAGGAAAATGTGTAAACCTTAAAACGAACGATAAAAGTTAAACGAAATATTTTTGGGTTTTGATAATGAGATAATGTAAGAAAAATTGCGTGAATATAAATGAAATATAAATAAGAAATAACAAGGTTCCGGGAATCCTCCTTAGGTTCGTTCCCTATTTCCACTCTTGATTCAATTGATTTTATCTCGATTGCAAGTTTCACATCCCAAACAAGCAATCAGAATATATTCAATCTAGCGCATTTATAACTCTAATATAATTGCTACAAATTACTCATTGATTTCAATTCAAGCACATAAGACCGATCTTAAAGATTATCAAGAAACGACAATATATCACAATGATAATATCGCAGTAATGGACAATCAGTAAAATAAATCTTCTGGAATCAATCACATCCAAACAATATCAATGGAGGAGAAGGATGCAATCACTGGATTAAGAGAATCTAAAAGAAGAAGAATAAAAAGTGCATCTATCACATGAACTCAGATCCTTCTTACTTAATCAATGAATAATTCACAAACAATATTCAACAGTAAATTCGTACAACCGAATCAAGAAAAGGAAATAAGGAACAATAAATCCCTAAGGATTCATCCCTTTCCCTTGTATGAAGATTAGTTGGCCATGAAACTCAAGGTGGAAGAACAATATGGATGCTCTCCCCTTGATTTGGCCATGGAGTTCAAGTTGGAAGAACAATATTAATGCTCTCCCCCTTGATTTCCAGCTCTCAAGAAACTTAGAAATAAAATGGAAGAATGCTGGATTTGGATCCCTTGGATCCTCTCTTTTTTCTCTTCTCCTTGCTTGCCCGGCTGCACACTTCTTAAAGGTGTATTTATAGCCCATGAGGAGGCATTTTGGTCTTGGAATAATGTCATTTGCTCGCCCTAATCAGGTCAAGAGGCGAGTGGGCGCCTAGGTGCTGCCTTACCTGCGCCTAGGCGCTGGTTATGTCTGAGATTGAAGTGTTCTGGAAGGTATGGTGCTCATTTTTGGGCGCCTAGGCGCTCACTCTTGCATATTGGAGAAGTCTGGGCGGTGCAGTGCTCTATTCTCCACGCCTAGGCGCTAGGCAGATGCTGTTATGGAGGTCTAACCTATGTCCACTAAAACTGCCATAACTTTCTCTAGAAAAATCCTTTTTATGAACCGTAAAATTCTCCAGAAAATAGACTTCCGGATCTTTCTAAGCATATATGGTTCATCTCCTGGTTCTTCCTGCATCAATACAGTTTAATCTGCAAAGATGATTGATCTGCATAGGAAATTCTGGCGATTTAGTGAAACTACTTCAGCTTGTATGCAGAAGTGCACACACTAGTGTGCCTACCCTTTCCTTGCTCCAAAGTGATGCACACACTTGTGTGCAGTCTTTTTACTTACTTTAATTTATTACTTCAACCTTAGTTTAGAATCTAACAATCTTTGAATAATGTTTGGACATGTCTAAACCTTGGACAAATACGAGCACCGACACCTAAGATCTTTTGGCGCTTTAAACATGAATCGCTTTATCATCTCTTTTGCACTCAAAGCACCTGAAAATGCATCGAATTAAGTCAATGATTTATGAATATCACTTTAGAGTTATTAACATGTAAAAGTGCGATTACGACCGAGATCAACCCTAAAATGCTAACAATTAAGTATTGTTTAGATGCATTATATGACTCTCATCAAGACCTATAAGGCTAGGCTAATAGCAAAGAGTTTCAAGCAAAGACAAAGAATTAACTTTGAGGAAACCTTTTCTTTAGTAGCCATGCTTAAATCCATTAGGATTTTACTTGCTATAATTACATACCATGACTATGAGATATGGAAGACTGATGTCAAGACTACTTTCCATCAATGGAAACATAGCGAGGGATACAAACTGAAGGCTTTACAACTAGTGGTAGTGACCACAAGGTATGCAAGATTCAAAAATCCATTTATGGATTAAAGCAAGCTTCTCGAAGTTGGAACATCTATTTTGATGAGATAACCAAACTGTTTGATTTCACAAAGAACGATGATAAACCATGTGTGTATAAGTTGGTCAGTGGGAGTGTTGTGACATTCTTAGTGTTTTATATAGATGACATACTACTTAGTGGGAATGATGTAGAAATGTTGAAGTAAGTCAAGGTTTAACTGTCAATTAACTTCTACATAAAGGATTTGGGTGAAACATCATATATTTTGGGGATCAAGATATATAAAGATAGATCTAGAGTGATGCTAGGCTTGTCCCAATCCACATACATAGACAATGTGTTAAAGAGGTTTAGCATGGAAAATTCCAATATGAGTCAAGGAATTACTCTCCCAAAAGACATATACCCAATGACACCCAAAGAGAGAGAACGCATATATTGATTGGATTTGTTGACCCATATTTGATTTTAATAATGACAAAATACTACTTAAATTACACTAATAGTTTTATCTAAGTATTTAAGTGATAAAAGCATTCAGTTCAGAAACAAGATGCAAGAACTCAACACGTTCAGACACCAAAAGAAGACAGAAGATCTAGAATAGGCATTAAGGTAATTGAATCACTCTTTAAATCTCTAAATTCAATTACTTAGCTTGATCTATGGATCAATTCACAAAAAGCTTTGTCAAAACTAAAATACAAAAAGTTTCTAAGTAAAAAAAAAAAAAAAACTGTTTTGAAACATGAAAATTGGGCTGAAGGATAGCCCAGTCGATTGGGTCTACATGACAGATGATTGGGAAATAGGACAGTAAGTTCCCAATCAACTGGTACTAAGGACCCAATCGACTGGTAACTTCACTCAATCGACTGGTCCTATGACCCAGTCGACTGGTACTCTCCCTAAGCCTAAAAGTGAAGATTTTTCACTTGACCCAGTCGACTAGTACAAGGACCCAATCGACTGGTAATTCAGAAATATGACCATCTGAGATGCGATACTTGAGTATTTAATTCCCTAACCTACAAAGTAAGTGTCAAATGGCCATAGTGATTCAAGGCTATATAAACCTAACTTCAATGAGCATTTAAAAGAAGCAATATAACGCATTAAATTCATCATATAGCTCATTAATTCTCAAAAGCTTTGAAAAATTCATTGTGAGCCATTCTTCAAGCTTGATCTTGAAAGAGAGATATTAGTCATTTGTAAAAGCATTCATTGCTATTTCTCTACCATTTACTTTATAGTTAATACAATTTATTATAAAGGGAAAGAGTTGGTGTAACTCTTAGAGTATTTAGGATTAAACACTTTATTTGTAACTTCCGTGAGAAAGAGATTGTTTGTAAGGTTTGTGCAACACCTGTGAAGTTGCTTGACTAATGATTAGTGGATTATTTTAAAGAGGTTCCTTGAAGAGAGTGGATGTAGGGTCAGAGAGATTTTGATATTACTGAACCACTATAAACAAAGTTTGCATTTTCTCTTCCTTAACTCCTTTATTTACAAGCATATAATTTGATTGTGTGCATTACTGATAAGTGCTTAAATAGTCATATTTAAGCCCCTTAATTTACACTTGTTAGGCTCTTTATTTATCTATTTCTATGGATTCTACTTCATTTTCGTGTTTTATGTGTTTTTCACAGGACTTGGACAAAAAGATGATAATTTGGAGCTTTTAGGAGCAAAAGTCAAGATCTGCCAACCAGCAAGGTGTGCTCGAGTGCACCCCATTGAGATCGAGCGCACAAGAGCACGCTCGCACTTGAAGAAGGCCCGAGCACACACTTGCACTCGAGCGCATCCCGCATACGCTCGAGTGCAATCACTCCAGAGGCGGCAGAGCCAGATATGAAAAGAAGTCTTCCTACTCCAAAAAGGAATTAGGGTTTCAGGACACCAAAAGGACCCCATAAATAGCCTTGTAAAACACACATACTAGACCTTTTGTTCTAGATTCGAAGTAGAGAGCTTAGGAGAGGAATTGACGACTTGTCTCCCGAGTCTTCTTCGGTTTTAGTTTTCTGTTTTTATTTCATTATGTTTAGAATGTTTAATTTACTTAGTATGTGTAACTAAACTCCTATAGGGCTCGATTGAAGCCCTAGTTATGCTTTTCCACATGTTCATTCATTGATTATCTTTGCTATAGCCTTGTTAGAATATTTAACTTGATTAATACCTGTTTATATTTACATTCCTCATATGTATGTGCCTGATCAACATATGCATGTGGTATGGATAGGTTACTCGAATCAATTTGGATGACCGAGTCCTGGGTTAGACATTAGTAACAAGGGATATCCACACCGAATTCCCGGGTTAATCAACATGGGAAACCGGGAGCGGACCAAGCCCTAGGTCCCGTGTGGTTGCCGATCTCCACAGCCCTCATGCTCTATTAAGGAACAACTCAGTATACACCCATGCTGAATCCCTTAAGAGAGAAGAGTTAGAGTATACACCATGCCTAACTTGTTGCATAGGGAGATCAATAGCCTAAGGTGTGGACCAAGCCCTTAGGTTGGCAACCATTAGATATTCATGATAAGGCTAGAGCATTGAAGCTTTACTTAGTGGGAAAGTATAATTAGGGTGGATATTGTAGTCCTATGTTCTCATTATTGTTATTTACTCACAATCAAATTTGTTATTTCTCTTTTTAAACTTGAAGAAATCAATTCTAAAACGAAATTCACCAATCTCTGTGGAAATGATCTCGCACTTGCACACTATGCTACCACAGACCTTGTGCACTTGCAAGTAAAACTAGGACGATTATTTGCATATTTATTTTGGTAGATAATCACTCCAACAAGTTTTTGGCGCCGTTGCCGAGGATTGTGCTAAATTTCTTTTTAGAATTAATTTCTCATTTAATTTAATTATTGTTATTTCCTTTTTATTCGATTCTTAATTATTGTGTTTATCTTATTTTTTCGCTTCATTAAAAACCCTAATCAATTTCCTTTTTCTCTGTTTCAGGTACTCAAGGAGAAAATTTCTGTGCCACTTGCGATCAAGTGTACCCTCTGTGCGATCGAGTGAGGACTGTTGCACTCACGTAACTGCCACTGATTCATGCACGGACGTCAATCCAAGCATCTGACATTCCTTCCCCTTGATCCTGAGCTAAAGAGAACTATCCGACAAAGACTTAGAGATAACTCGAAAGAGGACGAAGGAGGAATTGAGGAGGACACACCAATGACAGAATAGATAGCCAAACAGCAACCACCTGAGCGGAGGCAGATGAAGCAATCCTTCATCCCGCAGAACCTCGATCAACCATCGTGCATCGCGTATCAACCTGAGGCGAAAAGAAACTACTATATATCCCCACAAATACTGAGTGCACTGACTCACTTTAGGGGTACATCTAGTGAGGATCCACATTTGCACCTTCGAGAGTTCTTCGACCTCGGCAAATTCCAGCACATCCGAGGCTTAGACCAAGAAGAAATAAGGTTAATTCTTTTCCCTTTTTCCTTGAAAGATAATTCTAAATTATGGTATAATTCGTTGCATGCAGTTTCCATCCACACTTGGGAGGAGTTGGCTAGCAAATTCCTAAGGAAGTTCTTCCCAGCACAAAAGACGAGGCAAATGAGAAAAAAAATTCAATCCTTCCAACAAAAGGATGGTGATCTATTCTTCGAGGCCAGGGGTGCCCACACCACAACCTACCCCAAGACGAACTGGTACAAGCTTTCTATGAAGTTTTGAGTGATTCTAACAAAAATATCGTTGATTCAGGTTGTGGAGGAGTGCTGATGGAAAAAAGCGACGAAGAAGCAATGGAACTCTTCGAAACCCTAAGCGAACACACGCAGCAGTTCTCCTCTCGAGGTAGACATATAACCAAGAATAAAGGTATGTATGAGGTAAGCCTGAATGGAGGATCATCTCCTCAAATAGCAGCAGTAGAGAGGAAACTTGACCTATTAGTTAAAGCCATGGCTGCTCAGAACACCTCAACGAACCCACCAGCTACACCACTCCAGGTATGTGCCATTTGCTCACAATTTGATAATAATACTGATATGTGTCCTTTATATTCATCTACAGATCATGAGCAAGCCAACTTTGTGGGACCAAATAATTATTCGCCGAAGAACAACCCCTATGCCAACACATACAACCCTGGATGGCGGAATCACCTGAATTTCTCATGGAGCAACAACCAAAATAGTCAAAGGCAGCAAAGAAACTTCCAACCAACAACCCAATCCGCTCCTGAACCAAATAAGAATGACCTCGAAAGTCTTGTGAGGCAACTAGCGACTCAGCAGCAACAAATCCTAAATAAACATGAACAATTCATGGAAGAGTCAGGGCAATTTCGGAATGAAATGAAGCAAATCACTGCAAAACATTATCAAGCCATTCAAGGACTAGAGGTAAAAATGGGACAGTTAGCCAAGGAATTGAGTAGCAGGAAGCAAGGAGAGCTCCCAGCCCAGCCACTGCCTAATCCAAGAGGACATCAACAACTGAATGATGTAACTACCTTAAGAAGTGGTAAGATCATCGGTACCAATGAGCCTACACAAGCATCTCTAGACCAGACCTCCACATCTAAGGTAAAAGAGATGGAAAAGGTATATACACCTCCACCCTTCCCTCAGAGGTTAGTGAAGCCTAAAAAGGAAACTAAAATAATTGACATTTTCGAAACCTTGAAAAAGGTGGAAATAAATATTCCTTTATTAGATGCAATAAGACAACTTCTTGCTTATGCTAAGTTTTTAAAAGATTGTTGCACTAACAAACGGAAATTTTTGGAGCATGAGATAGTAGCCTTGACTGAAGAGGTGAGTGCTATATTATTGAGAAAATTACCACCTAAACTAAAAGATCTGGGTAGTTTTACTATTCTTTGCAGGCTAGGTGACCAGCTTTTCGAGCATGTATTATTAGACCTAGGAGTGAGTGTCAACTTGCTACCTTATAGTGTATTCGAGACACTAGGTTTAGGGGAGCTCCAACCCACCTCCATTACATTACAATTGGCTGACAGAAGCATCAAACGACCAAGAGGTATCCTCAAGGATGTTTTGGTAAGAGTAGGTAAATTTATCTTACCTGCTGATTTTATTGTATTAGACATGGAGGAATGCCATATGCCTCTACCATTACCCATCATCTTAGAGAGACCATTTATGATCACTGCTGACACAAACATTAATGTAAAAAGGGGCATTGTTACCATGCGAGTAAATCATTAAGAGATAGAATTTAAAATATTTAATACAATAGACCCCCTTAAAATTGCTGATAAATGTCATAATGTGAGTTTCACGCAAGGCATTGGTGAGGAAGTGGCTAAAGTCCATTACACTGTTCCATTAGAGACCATCCCCAACCATGCTAACACAAGATTGGATGGTAAACCAGAGGAAGATAATGTAATTAAGGATATGACTGGAGCTGTGCACACCATCAAGAACACACCCGAGCTTTCAAGTAAGTGTAATCCCTAATTTAAAAAACTTGCATTCACTAATAATATTTCTCCTTATTTTACTGACCAGGCACCACAATTGGAGACAAAGAAGCTGTTGACATCACTGGAACCACCTGATGGGGGTCCTAAGTGCCTCTTTCAAGGGACATAGCCTTAAAGCTACCATAAAGAGCACTTGAGCAATTCCACTTACTTTTACATATAGTTCAAAGTGCCTCTATCAAGGTTAGTGGTACTGAGGCCACTACAAGTTGGTATGACTGTATCATTCCTATTTTCACTTTAATTCATTTCTTTATGTAAACTCCTTTTTAGCAAATTTCTGTCTTGCGATCGAGCATACACCCCATGCGCTCGAACGCCACCTCGCCCTGCATTGCGCATAAGCGCATCACACTAAGCAGTTGCGCACAAATGCGATTGAGCGCACTTCACAATGCGCTCAAGCGCACATGAGACAGAGAGGTCACGTGCATATTATAAACAGTTTTTCTTTTTCTCACTCATTTACGCTCAATCGCACCATTGATGTCTCTCTCGCACTCACTAGCTCATACAATAGAAATCTCACCCTGAATCCAGATCTTAGCACATCACCAACCCAACCTTACCCCATTTCCATCACCTATACCATACATCTTGTTATCCTCTGCCCATCCATACCCATTCACAACCCCAGGTAAGCTATACTTGTATTTCTTGCAAATTTCATAACAATTATTGTATTACACGTACACACATTTCTGAATTACATTCCCATAGTAAATTTGCATCCACATTCACTGAGGAATCGTGTTTACAATTTTCAAGAGGTTGAGATATCATTGGAATACATTCTATAGCTTCAAAAGTTTTTAGTGCACATAAGGTGTTCGACAAATTGCCTGACCGAGTGCGATCGAGCGCTAGGTATCAGCGATCAAGCGCACTACCTCTTGTGCGATCGAGGGCACAATATCTGTGATCGAGTGCAATCTTGTCAGTAACACAGTTTCAGATTTCAGAACATGGCTTCCACATCCCAAGCTTCCAACAGCCGTCATCAGACATCCTGGCCCAGTTTCAAACAATGTGAACTACTGTTCGAAACCACATTCAGTGTAGATGAGGACTTCAAGAGTTTGGACACCACAAGATGGGCAGTCCAAGAGTTCAAGAACCGTGGTCTTAAGCGGTTGTTCAAGCCAGTCTGCTCGACCTTATACACTCGATTCGTGGTCAGTTTCTATGAGAACCTGAACTACGACTGTACCAGACTAGAGATTTTATCTTCCTCAGTCCAGGGCAGATTCATAGAGCTGACAACGACCGATATAGCCAGCTCTTTACACTGCCGTGATGAGTCCCCTTCAGAGGACAGCCACATGGATGAGCAGCCTGATCCATTCCCTCTATCACACATCATAGAGGATATGTGTGCGGGACAGTACGTAGACCGTCACAACAATGCAGGGAGCTGGTCGAGGTTGCCTCCCCGTTTATGGTTCATTGACTCAATCTTACAGCGGAACGTGTGTCCTTTGGGGCACAAGACACAGAGACGGGATCAGTTCTTACAGACTCTCTACGCCTTTCACAGGGGTCACTGGTACTCCATCCCAGCAGTCATATGGAGTTTGATACACAAATTCTGGGATGGGGTGCATAACCGACAGACGACCACAGCTAATGCGTGGGGCCTTCCTTTCTCCTTCTTGCTCAGTCACATCTTCAAGAAGAAGGGGATTAGAGGCTCTTCTATTGATGGCCCGATTAGTGACCATCTCTTCTTTGGGAGAGCCCAGTGGAGCCTCAGCCAGTCTCACATGCACCGAGGATCCCGGGTACAGATTCCAACAGTCGAACCTATAGTGGATGATCCGATGGAGACTGAGCATCCACCAATGGGTCCTTCATGAAAGGAGGATCAGACAGACATGAGATCCATAGATTATCAGCACCTCCTAGATGAGCTATCCTCCTTTCGCTATGAGCTGTCCGACATCCATCGAGAGGATCGTGAGGCAGCCCATTTGATCCATCAACGAATCAATGGGTTAGAAGCATAGTTTACACGACAAGAGGCGATGCTACAGGCCATCCTTGACCGCCTACCTCCTGCATCCGGTACCTCCTCGACTACACCCACAAATGATCAGCAGTGAGAGGATACCCCGTTTGGCTGAAAATGTAAAACTTAGCGCTCATGAGAGGCACCCCAAACATATCCTTTTTTCATTTTCAGTACTTTTAATTTGTTTATAGTTATATTTACATGTCTATTATTATTTATATTTTCTTTTCTGGAACAATGTTTATTTTTATTTGTTAGGTACTTAATGCGTGCATCCAGTTCAAGTTTGAGGGCGTGTACAAACAAGCAAGCAAGCAACCTAGTTCTCCATCTCTCAGGTCAGATCTTTCCATGCCACACACACATTGGGGACAACGTGTATTTTAAGTTTGGGGGTAGTGGGAGATACTAGATACTGTTACACACACACTTGAAACACATGCACACACTAAATCCCCAAATTTTTTTTTTAGAAAAGATAAATGCATGTTCAGTTGGTAACAAAAATTTTGGTTGATTTAAAAATTTGATAACACTTCATTAGTAAGCTTAAAAGATAGAACACATAGTCTTGTATTAGGAATTTTACAAAGTTAGTTACCTATCTCAAGGCACCAAAGAATTCATAAGTTTGATCCAAATTTGCACAAGCACATTTAACACGCATTTGTGTGGGGTATGGCACATAATTCTTTTATATATGTTTCCATAACCTAACTATAATCTAAGGACTTGTTGAAAAGAACACTTTGGCATTAGAAAAATAAAGAAAAATGTTCATCATGCAAAAAGAAAATGAAAAGCTTCTAATGATCAATAAAAACTTTCCACTGAGTAACTGGCCCTCTTGCCTCAATAAGCATTGAGTGTTCACGTCAAAAAGTGGGAAGTAAACCTTTAATGATCATAATAACAAATTTCCACTAAGTAACTGGGCCTCTTGCCTCAGTAAGCATTGAGTGTTCACGTCAAAAGGTGGGAATTTCATTTAGAAGCATTAAAACCTGTTAGTTCCGTAGCCTTTTTGATTCGAGTTAGTAAGTCCTTAGGAGTATCTTTACACCTAATGCTCTAAAACCATCTGGTTTGGGAGTCATTGGCTAAACATTCATTACACAAGTCAAATAGAAAGCTCGATGGAACTCAACATGGTAAAGATAACATGATAAAAGAAAAAGAAAGAAAAAGCAAGTATTATGCCATTTTTGTTCTCTTTGATAAAGGTTTGGCCACTGAAACACTATACACTAAAATTATGTGGAAACCCCATCTTATATGTGCTAATTCATCATACACAAATCAAACTTGTGATGCCTTAGGCCAGCCTTAGGTAAGTAACACGAGCTTTTGAAAATCCTTTTTCAATACAAAAATGTGTTTTTATTTAAGCTTACTCATGAACGGTTATCACAGTTTTATGCACAACCCAAATCTTTGAGTATCATGGAAATGAATTTATCTTTAAATTTTGTTCTAACTTAGTCTTTAGTTTTGTATTGCTAAGGGACTAGCAATATGTAAGTTTGGGGGTATGATAAGTGCTTAAATAGTCATATTTAAGCCCCTTAATTTACACTTGTTAGGCTCTTTATTTATCTATTTCTATGGATTCTACTTCATTTTCGTGTTTTATGTGTTTTTCATAGGACTTGGACAAAAAGATGATAATTTGGAGCTTTTAGGAGCAAAAGTCAAGATCTACCATCCAGCAAGGTGCGCTCGAGCGCACCCCATTGAGATCGAGCACACAAGAGCACGAGCACACTTGAAGAAGGCTCGAGCGCACACTTGCGCTTGAGCGCATCCCGTATACGCTCGAGCGCAATCACTCCAGAGGTGGCAGAGCCAGATATGGAAAGAAATCTTCCTACTCCAAAAAGGAATTAGGGTTTTGGGACACCAAAAAGACCCTATAAATAGCCTTGTAAAACACATAAACTAGACCTTTTGTTCTAGATTCGAAGTAGAGAGCTTAGGAGAGGAATTGACGACTCGTCTCCCGAGTCTTCTTCGGTTTTAGTTTTCTGTTTTTATTTCATTATGTTTAGAATGTTAAGTTTACTTAGTATGTGTAACTAAACTCCTATAGAGCTCGATTGAAGCCCTAGTTATGCTTTTCCACATGTTCATTCATTGATTATCTTTGCTATAGCCTTGTTAGAATATTTAACTTGATTAATACCTGTTTATATTTACATTCCTCATATGTATGTGCCTGATCAACGTATGCATGTGGTATGGATAGGTTAATCGAATCAATTTGGATGATTGAGTCCTAGGTTTGACATTAGTAACAAAGGATATCCACACCGGATTCCTGAGTTAATCAACATGAGAAACTGGGAGCGAACCAAGCCCTAGGTCCTGTGTGGTTGCCCATCTCCACAGCCCTCATGCTCTCTTAAGGAACAACTCAATATACACCCATGTTGAATCCCTTATGAGAGAAAAGAGTTAGAGTATACACCATGCCTAACTCGTTGCATAGGGAGCTCAATAGCCTAAGGTGTGGACCAAGCCCTTTGGTTGGCAACCATTAGATATTCATGACAAGGTTAGTGAATTGAAGCTTTACTTAGTGGGAAAGTATAAATAGGGTGGATATCGTATTCCTATGTTCTCATTATTGTTATTTACTCACAATCAAATTTGTTATTTCTCTTTTTAAACTTGAAAAAACTAATTCTAAAACGAAATTTACCAATCCCTGTGGAAATGATCTCGCACTTGCACACTATGCTACAACAGACCTTGTGCACTTGCAAGTAAAACTAGGACGATTATTTACATATTTATTTAGGTAGATAATCGCTCCAACAATTACTTATAAAACTGTTTTAAAAACTAGAAAGTTATTTAACAAAAAGTTTTTAAAACCCAATTCACCCCCCACTTGGGTTTGAACCTCGGTTTACAATTGGTATCAGAGCTTTGTACTTAATTTCAGGCTTAAAATCCTTGAATTGATCCGATGGCATCTAATAGTTATATCGAAGGATATTCCTATACTAGGCCTTCTTTGTTCAATGGCTCCAACTATAACTATTGGAAAAATATAATGAAAATCTTTGTCGAAGGAGAAGATTGCAATCTATGGAGAGTCATTGAAGAAGGACCTAGAATTCCTACAAAGGAAATAACCATTGGAGAAATCAATAATACAATGCCTAAACTCAAAACAGAGTTTAATGAAGAGGATTGTAGAATGATGTCTCTAAATAGTAGAGTAACTAGCATGTTACATTGTGCTCTAGATATTGCGGAATAGAATAAAATTTCTACATGTATTTCAGCTAAAGAAATTTGGGATAAATTACAAGTTATATATGAAGGCATTAGCGAACTGAAAAATTCAAAAATTTATATGCTAGTGTCAGAATATGAATCATTCAAAATATCTCCCAATGAAACTATTTATCAAATGCACTCACATTTTACTACCATTGTTAACGGTTTAAAGCTTCTTGGTAGGAACATTGAGGAATTTGAACTAACAAGGAAGATCTTAAGGTCTTTGCCATCCACTTGGAAAGCAAAGAAGATGGCCATAAGGGAGGCCAACGATCTTGACAAACTCGATGTCGAAACATTCCTTGGATTACTATTGACACATGAGATGGAAGAAATGAATCTTGTTGTCAATGATGAAGAGAAGAAGAAAAAGTTGATTGCTCTCAAGGCCTCTACAAGCAACAAAGAGGAATAAAAAGAAGAAGAGAATGAGAGCAACGAAGAAAATGGTGAGATGACTTTAATCACCAAAAGGTTTCACAAATTATTGAAGAAGAGCAAAAAACCTTACACAAAGGATTTCACTCTAAAAAGGGAACCTCTTGTGTGTTTCGGTTGCAAAAGCCCGGTCACATCAAGGTCGATTTTCCAACAACGAGCAAACCTTATAAGAACTTCAAAAATAAAGCCATTCTAGCAATCACATGGAATGATGACGAAGAGGAAGAAATTTCGGACAATGAAGTTGGATACGAGGAGATGGCCAACCTATACTTGATGGCAATCAACAATGAGAATGAGGTATCAATTTCTTCCCCTTCTAATAATAATAACATTGTTAGTTGTAGTGAAGAATTAATTAAAGTTATAAATGAGATGCATGAAGAATTGAAGAAATTCGATTCTAGAAATGTGGCTCTTAAGAAGGAAGTCTCATATCTTTCTAAAGAGATGGAAGGCTTAAAGGAAGAAAAAGAAAAACTATATTCGATGCTTTATAACTCCTTACAAGATTTTCTAAAAAATGAAAATGATATTTTAAAAAAGAAAATAACGGATTTGAGTAGCACTATATCTAGATTTATGCTTAGAAAAGAAAAGCTAGATGAAGTGCTATCTTGCCAAAGGTTAAGTGGAGGAAAATCTGGCTTGGGTTATTCCCTATTAGGCACACAAAAATCAAAAGAGACTTTGTTCATGAAAGCAATATGTGTGAATGAAGCCTCCACTTCCAAGGCCACTAGCAAGATTAAAAGCACTCCCTCAATATATGCTAGTAGGTCTAAGAATAGAAATTTAAATCCTAATGCATATACTAGAGATAAGCATCCTAGAAATACTCATGCATATATGTATACTCACTCAAGAAATGCAAATGCTAGGAATAATCATTCAAGGAATTCAAATACTAGAAATACACATCCTAGGAATTACAATCATGTATATCTAGAGATAATGCGTATGCTCATAACTTGCATGGTAAAAGCATACATCCTATAAATTACCATCATACATTTCCTAGAGATAACATGCGTGTTTATAATTTTCATAATAGAAACATGTATTCTAGGAATACTTATCCAAGGAACTATAGACATGCATATTTAAGAAATCATAGAAACTTCAATAACTATTATCCTAGGATCATGCATCATCAATATGTCTATAATTATAGAGGACCTTATAATATTAAGAAAGTATGGGTCTCGAAAGGAATCATATTTTCTAGGACTAACCCCAAAGGACCCAAGAAATTTTGGGTACTTAAAAGTGCAGTTGTATATCTTTGGGTAATGTAGATATGTCTCCACACCAAGGGAAAAGGTAACTATTGGTACCTTGATAGTGGATGCTCAAAGCACATGACCGATGATCAAAGTGTATTCAAAGAGCTAAATCTAAAGGATGACGAACACATCACCATTAGAGACAACACAAAGATAAAGATCATCGGGCATGGAAAATTTGGTAATGATTTCTCAACCATTGATCATATGTTATATGTGCAACGCTTTAAGCCAAATTTACTTAGTATAAGTTAACTATGTGACAAAGGAAACAAAGTCATATTTGAAACTCTCATTGTCTAGTTATGGACATCAACAGTAACAAGATCAAGTTTGTTGGCCATAGACACAAAAATGTCTATATAGTTGATTTAAAATCTTTGCATTTGGAAAATGAAAAATGTTTTCCCGCTTTTAGTGAAAACCCATGGCTATGGCGTAGAAGATTTGGCCATGTGAACATGGATTTGCTCAGAATCATTTCAAGAAAAGATTTAGTCATTGGACTTCCAAAAATCAAATTTGAAAAAGACAAGGTGTGTGATGCTTGTCAAATAGGAAAACAAACAAGAATTTCTTTTAAATCAAAAAATATAATCTCAACCTCTAGACCATTAGAACTTTTGCATATGGACTTGTTTGGTCCAATAAGTACTATCAATCTAGGCGGCCATCAATATGCTCTTGTTATTGTTGATGATTATTCAAGATATACCTTTGTTATTTGTATTGCTTACAAGGATGAAACATATAAAGGATTTGTGAACTTTTGCAAGAAGGTTCAAAATGTAAAAGGTATTTCTATTCTAAGCATTAGAAGTGATCATGGAAAAGAATTTGAAAACCAAAGCTTTTCAAAATTTTGTGATGAAAATGGAATTGATCACAATTGTTCAGCACCTAGAACTCCTTAACAAAATGGAGTTGTTGAGAGGAAAAATAGAGTTCTAGAAGAGTTTGTTAGAACAATGCTTTGTGAAAATAGTTTGCTAAAATAATTTTGGGTAGAAGTCGTAAACACTTCTTGCTATGTTTTAAATAGAGTATTAATTAGGCCTATGCTTGACAAAACTCCATATGAACTATGGAAAGGTAAAAAGCCTAATATCTATTATTTTCGTGCTTTTGGTTGCAAGTGCTTTATCCTAAATAACAATAAAACTAATTTAGGTAAATTTGACTCCAAGACCGATGAAGGGATATTCTTAGAATATTCAACCTCTAGTAAAGCTTATAGCGTTTTTAACAAAAGAATTCTAGTGGTTGAAGAATCTATACATGTTACCTTTGATGAGTCTAACACAATTAGTAGTAGAGTAGTTTCTTTTAATGATGATGCAGATTTTATTCCAAGAATGGAAACACCTACTCCCATTGTTGACCTAAAGGAGAGTCAACCTCAAACAAGACAAGAGGTAGATGCTCTCAATCTTGATCAACCATCTACAAGTCAACAAGAGGATAGTCTTTCCAAAGATTGGAGGTATGTGAATTATCATCCAATTGATCAATTGATTGGTGATCCTTCACAAGGGCTAAGAACTCATTCATCTATAAGAAATATTTGCAATTGTGTAGCCTATTTATCTCAAGTAGAACCTAAGACTTTTTTAGAATTCGAAAAAGATGTTGAATGGGTAAATGTTATGCAAGAAGAATTAAATCAATTTGAAATAAACAAAGTATGGAATCTAGTTCCTAGACCAAAGAATCACACTATAATAGGAACTAAATGGATATATAGAAATAAAATGGATGAAAATGGAATAGTAACTAGGAACCAGTTTAGACTAGTTGCTAAGGGATATAATCAAGAAAAATAAGTAGATTTTGATGAGACTTATGCTCCCGTAGCTAGATTAGAAGCCATTCGTATGTTATTGGCCTTTGCATGCTTTAATAAATTTAAGTTATTTCAAATGGATGTAAAAAGTGCATTTTTAAATGGTTTTATAGAAGAAGAGGTGTATGTTGTGCAACCTTTTGGATTTGAAAATCCTAGTCTTCTAAACCATGTCTATAAGCTTTCTAAAGCTCTCTATAGGTTGAAGCAAGCTCCAAGAGAATGGTATAAAAGACTAAGTTTTTGATTGAAAATGGTTTTACAAGAGAAAAAATATACACAACCCTCTTCACAAAAACTCACAAAAATGACACACTACTAGTCCAAATATATGTTGATGATATTATATTTAGTGCTACTAATGAATCTATGTGTCAAGAGTTTACTAAGTGTATGTAAGCTGAATTTGAAATGAGCATGATGGGAGAGCTTACCTACTTTCTTGGATTTAAAATCAAACAATTGAAAAAAGATGTCTTCATCAATCAATCAAAGGACACCAAAGACCTATTAAAGAGTTTGGGATGGAAAGCTCAAAGTCAATTGACACCCCAATGAGCACTTCTACAAAACTTGACCTAGATGAGGAAGGTAAGTGTGTAGATACTAAAACTTATAGAAACATGATAGGAGCTTTACTATATCTAACTGCAAGTAGATCTGATATAATGTTCAGTGTATGCATGTGTGCTAGATTTCAAGCTAATCCTAAGAAATCACATATAATTGTTGTAAAAAGAATCCTAAGATATTTACAAGGTACTCAAAACCTAGGGTTATGGTATTCTTGAAAATCAACTTTTGAACTTGTTAAATATTTGGATGCTGACTTTGTGGGCTGTAGGCTAGATAAAAAAAAGCACTAGTGGAACATGCTAAGTTTTAGGTGCAATGTTAACCTCTTGGTATTCTATGCAGCAAAATTCGATTACGCTATCAATCACCGAAGCGGAATATGTAGCAGCCAGAAGTTGTTGTGCACAAATGTTGTGGATGAAACAATAATTAGAAGACTATGGCATGAACTTTAAAAATATACCAATTAATTATGATAGCACTAGTGCTATCAACTTGACCAAAAACCCTATTCAGCATTCGAGAACCAAACACATAGAAATAAGGCATCACTTCATAAGAGACCAGGCTCAAAATGGTGATATTAGATTAGAATTCATCCCTACCAAATAGCTTACATTCTTACTAAGCCCTTGAACGAAGATAGCTTTAGCAAGATTAGACTATTAATGGGATTAACCAATTATGAAAATATATATGTCTGATTGCATTTACATTTCATCATATGCATATTTGACATCTAGTGAATGAGTATTAACTCCCATTTAATATATCTCTCACTCAAGATAACATAGATAAATCATTTCTTGCTAAAATTCCAAGTTGGAGCTCAAAATTTTATGTTCTGTGAAAAAACCAGCCGACTAGTATATTGATCCAGTCGACTGGTATCTCTCTGTCCAGTTACCCAGTCAACTAGTTGAGTCAATCCAGTCGACTAGTAACTCACTGCCCATTTCACCAGTCGACTAGTACAAGAACCTAGTCGAATTGTATTACACGAGAATATTTGGAGCCAAAAATTTGAATTTCTCCTGGACAAACTAATCGACTAGTAAAGTACACCCAGTCGACTGGTGTCTTACTGCTAGATTACCCAATCGACTGGTATGTCGAAATGTCCCCAAAATATAAAGGACCTAGTTGACTGGTACCCTAACCCAGTCGACTGGTATTGCGATTCTATAAATAGTCGCTTCAAATTTTTTCAGTTTTTACGCCATTTTTGCAAACCCTAAGCTTTTCTCTCTAGAAGGTCTTTGATTTTAGACCGCAATCTCTCAAAATAACTCCATAAAACCCTTAATCATCCCTCAAATCACATCCATTTCAACCTTTCATGGTTGAAACCCTATCATTTCCTCAAAATTCTCTGCAAACAAATTTTCTGCAAAATGTCTGAAAGAATTTGGGTAAAAACCATGGTTGTCGGACCTCACGCACCCACAACACCTCGTTCCAAGAAGTCCTCAACATCGGACACCAAGGGTAAGGGGTTAGCTGGTTTCTTGAACAAACAGGCGAGGACTGAGAATTAATTTATATTATTTCAATTTTTTAGTATTTTTATAATTTAATAAATATTATTTTATTCAAAACGCCCCAACGTTTCAAAAGGCTTACGCCCCAACGTCTCGGGGCTTACGCCTCGCCTCATTGAGGCAAAACACCTTGCCCAACGCCCTCGTCTCTAAAAACACTTATCAACACCTCTCTTTACTCCCTCCTGCAGGCTATAATTAAAAATAGATTGACCAAGCTAACCCCTAGGTCTCTCACTCATATTGAAAAGACTTTCTCTCCTGCAGTGACATACGTGGCAACAAATAACCATGGAACTTGTCCAAGACCCTCTTTTTGTAACTAGAAATTTCAAATTCAAAGAGGAAACCCCACCACAGACTTCCCTAATAAAAAGTTTATTGTCTACCTTCCATATGTGCTGCAAAGTTCCTCTTCAATGCATCCTTGCTAAACTGCAAATCCGTTAATAGCTTGCCCACCAAACAATACTTCCCTTGATTATGAGAAACCTCTTGTGCCTCCCCTCCTATATCAACCTCCAGTGTTTCAGCCTCAGATAAACGAAGTTTCTCCTAAGGGAGACAGTATGCATCAGACATCCTGTCAAGCTCGCTACAAATGAAACCATACTCGTAAACACCCTATAAAACCCACCTCCAAACCTTAACTCACTAGGACTAGAAACCCAAAACCCTCCCCATGTAGAGAGGACTATGTAATTTACCATAAAATTTAATGTCACATTCATTTTGAAACAAATGAAAGTAAAAAAAAAGTTAGACATTCAGGTCATTTTTAGAGATTTTTTCAAGAAAAGCACACATATGGGGAGGGGAGAATAGAGATAAAATATATATGAATAACTACTCATATCAACTAAAAAAAAATATCAAACTTTTATAGCTGTGGAATGATGCTTATATGTATCTACATTCTGTTTGAAATATCTTGATTCTCTCAATTTTTTTACGAAAAATAGAGAGACAATTTGATCACATCTCAATCGTTCTATTAAATCTAATGATCATTATTTTTCCAGATCAACAAATCACTCAAGGCTATTAAAGTTGCACTGTTTTATGCTGCTTCAAGTTGTACTGTAACCATAACTATAATTCCCTTTCTCCAACCCCGAGCCATGTCTATCTTGAAATCAAGTTAGAGTTACATTGAATACTCAACATTCTCTACAACAAGCTCGAGGTATGTGTATAGTATTGTGAGGTTTCAGTCTTGTAAACCCCTTATATCAGCATTGTTTTAAATTTCAATATCAATATAAATAAATTGAGTTTGTTGTCACGTTACACTTGTTACTTATTCAATTTGTTTTTTGCTAGATTAAATTATTGTCTTTGAATTTATAATGGCATATCATTAAAGTCCTCTTAATTGAGGCATTACCGAACCCTTTTAGAGAAGTACTGTTCCAATTGAGCTAGCTTTAATCTCAGTTGACACATAAATAAAATCTTGCACCAACAAAAGTCAAGAATTTTGGGCTACTAAACTCATAGCCATCCCCCATTGGCAAGATTTTTCTAGATGTAATATCTATAAGAGTGTTAATGAAGTTGGGCTACCCATACTTCCTTTGTGTTCTTAATGATAATAGCTGCAAAAAGATAGATGAATTCATGTGCCACTCTCATAAAATAAATGAAAGCACTTTAGTAGTCTGCGCTACTGGTTTGATAGATATGTGCTATGAAGAAGTTGCTCCTGGTTATGAGTTAATAGAAAAATTTAAAACAAATGGATGGTTGCACAAAAGGCTTAGTTAGTAAGTTAATTTGTTGGATTTTGTTGGTTAGCTAAGTCTTATTATTTTTACATCATTTTGGGTATCAAACTATTAGTACCACTTTTTTCCATATAAGAACCAAATTATTAATTTACTTGTTCAGACTTGCTTAATTCTATAGTTGATACTAGTAAAAATTGAAAGTAGAGATACAACTTAAAGAAGAAGAATTCAACTTGGTCCAATTTCTTGAAGATGCGGTTGATTTGTATCATCTTGTGAGCATGAAGAAAGGTTTAGATGTGAGTTGGACCCTTATAATGGCTCAATTATCAAGATCTCAAATGTGAAAGAGGACAAGGGAAAACTGAAGCAAATCTTGTGTAATTTACTAAGCAATGCTATTAAATTTACTTCTGAGGGGGCATTTATCGCTAAGAGCTTGGGTTCAGAAACATAGTTTAGAAAATTCTATATTTGCTTTTAATTAGAATAGTTTCTTTTACAAGATCAAAGATGTTTGCAATAACTTGGAAGCTGTAAATGCAGTTCAACAAAATTTCAACTCTATGGAATTTGTTAAGATTCAAAAGAGAGAGAGAGAGCTGTACATCTCCTTGGACTACTTTTCATGAACAAGATGAAAATCTATCTCAATATGCTTGGTGCGAGCATTAAAAAACTGGATTAGCGGCAAGAAAAATGGCACCGATGTTATCACAGTACACTCAAATTGGACGAGTTAAGAACACATGTAAGTCATATAGAAGCTAACAAATCCAGTTGGTTTCAGCTACGACATAAGTAAGGGATCTATATTCAGATTCATTGCTAGAAAAAGACATAGTTGGTTGTTTCTTTGCTTTCCAAGAAATAAAATTCGGTCCAAGAAAGATTGCATAAACTATGGTGGACTGAAGAGTCAGGGCAGCCTACCTAGTTTGCATATGCATAACAAAAAAGAGAGAAATCTTTTGCGAAAGTAAGAAGTAACCCATGATTAGTAGTACCACATAAATATCTAAAAAAACATTTGACAAGCTGAAAATGAACCATGCGAGAAGCATGCAAAAACCGACTAGCCAGATTAACAGCATATAAAATATCAGATCGGGCCATAGTTAAATACTGAAGACCCCCAACCATACTCCTAAATTTAGAGGGATCTACTAGTAGTTCACCATCGTGTTGTGAAGGTGCTGACTAGGAAGGTAGAGGAGTTTTAACTGGTTTTATAGGAGACAAAAAATTTAAGTAAAAGCTTCAATTATAAGAAAATAAAGAAGATCACTAAGATCCTTCATAGAAAATTGGTTAGATAAAGTATTAATAAAGCAAAAAATGAGGGTGATATTATTACATGTGAGGATATTGTCATCAACATAAAGAAGTAAGATAAGAAGACCATGAGAAGACTTGAGAACAAACATAGAAGTGTTTGCCCGACTTCAAGAAAACCCAAGAGAGAGAAGGAAAGAACTAAAGCGGTGAAACCAAGCCCTAGGAGCTTGTTTCAGGCCATAAAGAGCTTTTCGTAATTTATAGACATGAGATGGACAAAGGTTATCAACAAAACCAAGGGGTTATTTCCTGTACACAACTTCATCAAGATAACCATGATGAAAAGAATTCTTAACATCCAACTGTCTAATCACACAATGACGAGAAATAGCTAAGGATAAAACAGTACGGATAGTAGTAGGTTTAACAACTAGACTAAAAGTTTCATGATAGTCAATACCTAGTTTTTGGTGGAATACTTGAGCAACCAACCTCTCTTTGTACCTCTCCACAAACTTATCAACCCGATATTTAATCCTGTAAATCCACTTACACCAAACTAAATTTTTCATTGGATCATATGGAACCAGATGTAGAACCCGATATTTCTTTTAAGCTTTCATAATCTTGTTTTATAATTCATTTTTTTTCTTTCTTTTAAGGGGGACTCCTAGTAAGAAACAAAAACTTTGGGGTTGTTTAAATACTAGAAGGAAAATTAAAGGAAATGACATATAAATTAATAAAAGAAGAAGGGGAAGAGTAGAGTGGTAAAAGGCCAACACTTAGAGGGAGTATATAAGCTAAAAGTTGACCTAGAATAGCAAAATCTCTCATTTGGCAATTTGCAAATTCGACTGAAGGAGAGAGGAAAGAAAGAAAAGCTCCAGATTTTTTCCTTCTCAAAACCCATTTCTTCCAAACTTTGACCTAGCCTTAACCTAATTATTAAAGCTCCGTTTGACCTCCAACTTTGAAAACCTTCTTCTGCCACCATCAGCTATCTTTCGGCCAGGGAGGTGAGCCTCCACAAGGGGGCTACAGTGGCGCGTGGACCCCACGCTCCGAGCAGGGGAGGAATAGCCCGTTTTGTTCCCTTGGCTTTTTCGTGCAGATTTTGAGGTAATTTCGAAAAGTGTTCAACTACAAACTTAAAGTAGACTTCTTGATGTTAATTTTTAGCTTTTTTTTGAGATCTTTTGGATTTAAATTGAGGGATTTATGAGTTGTATAAGTTGGGAGAATTGTGCAGAAATTCTGGAAATAATTTGTGTTCTAGGCAGTTTTGTGAGCTGTTTTTCAGCAAGAATTTGAGGTAGTTTTGTGTCCCAACTATTTTTAAGTTAAATTATACTTCTTAAAGTTTATCTAGAACTTTATTTGGGATGATTTGATTTTAAATTGGTTTAGTTTGAAATATTTGAAGTTGGGAGAAAATTTGAGAGAAATCTGGAAATTTCTGTATTATGGAACTTTGGAAGAAAGTAATAAGAGTGTGTGAAGTTTGAAGATTTTTAGGATGATTGTATGTACAAAGTTTGAAGTTTTATTCTTGTACAACATGATTTTTGAGATGAGTATTGTTAGAAAATTTTACTATGGGCTGTAAATTTGAAACCCTTTTTGGAGTTGAAAGAAATTCCTAAGTAAGAGACTTTTTCTGGATTGGGAAATTATATTTAGAATGAATATTTTTTACAAGTTGATATTTGTTGGTAATTACCCTAAGTTAGTGTCTTGAAATTTAAGTCTATATGAATTGAGAGTTTTATGGAGTAAAGAATGAAGGAAAGAAGGGAAAGAGTGAAAATAGATGATTAAGGAGAAGAATGAACTTTAGTAGTATTTTCTTTGATTTATATGTGTAAGTAAATGGAATGATTGATTTGTTATTAAGTGTCTAAGCTTTAAATACTATACTCATTGGCTACTTGTATATGTAGTTTGCTTTAATTGTTAAAATTGACATTTCAATAGGTGAGGTGGATGATCGTAGTAAAGGTAAAGAAGTGAAACACGAGTAGTGTTTGGTGTAAGGTGAGTATTACCCTACTCTTGGTAAGCATGAATGTTAGTGGGGAAACCAAAACAATAAGGTTGCATAAGAGTTGTAATTCGCTATTTAGATATAATAATTATATTTATAACTATGTGGTAAGATAAGTAAATTATATATTAATGATGAGATAGTGATTTCAAAACCTTTGTGCTGAATGTTGTGTGATTGTATGGATTGTTGAGAATTTGATGATGTTCATCACTTGATTTCATTTCATATCATGCATTGAAATTTACGGTATGTTATTGAGGGGGGAGTGATGTGTGAGGACGATAGGTCCCTACCCACAAGGGGTGAAAAAGGGTACCGAATATATTTGGATGATTGGACCCGGCCCGGATCAAGGGGGGTTCTGAAAATTTATTGTTTGTGAAACGTACCGGTACGTGGGGTGACGTCCCCGATGGATTATGATTGATTATGAGATGATACATTTCATTGCATCATGCTGCATTGGCATATCATACATGAATTTGAATTACTTGGCCCGTAAGAGGGCATATGAAATGTTTGGTTGTATGGATAAATTGTGATATTTGATGGACTGTGGAATGACGATTGCAAGTTGGTTGTGGGTCTTATAGGACCGTATTATGATTACTATGATTGTTGTTTTGCAAAGTGCTAAATGACTATGTATACGAACAAACATAGTAGAAAGGAAAAAGAAATAATAATAAGCCCTCAACTTTTTCTAACAAGTGATTACTTTGTGTAGTGTAAGAACTCGCTGAGCTTTATAGCTCACCCACCCTTCCTATTTCTAACCTTTCAGGTGATTTTGGATTTTAAGCGGTGAAGCTTTGAAGTTCAATGAAATTTTAGGTGGGTCCACGAGCGTCGCATCCTCAGTCAATCTTTTTTCTTAGTGTTATATTGTATAGTAGGTGTGAAGTTGTAACCGGTTGGCTGTGTCTCTTTAGACTTCTTGTAAAGCTACAACCTTATAGTTGTAATCTCTGTATGATCTTAACTAATATATGTTAGATGTTGTTTTGTTGTAGTATATATTTGTGTGTCCAGGTGCTCGATTTCGAAAGGTAATTGATACCGTCCTGAGTGGGCTCGCTCGGGATGGGTCGTTACAATTTTGTTATTATTGCTTTAGGTTAAAGATTCTGTAGACTTAAATTTTCATGGTGTGTGATGTATAGAGTAGTTGTGGGGAGTCGGTTGTGTAAAGTTAGAGAGGATGTTGCATAGAAGTGGTAAATCGTAATGGTTTAGGTGGGGGTAAGATATATTGAGCGTAATGTTGAGTCGACATATGTTTGGGAGTTTTATAAATTGATGTTGATTGAAATGGCCTCGTTTTACTATGTTTCGTAAAACCTTATGGGTGATTGCCTTGATGAGAATACTGAATGTAAATGCTTTGATGTGATACAAACACTTCGATTGTTATATCTTTCATGTGTTTGTAAAGATTTTATTATGTGGTTTGGTTGTTGGTAGAAATTTGGAAAGGTGACAAGAGTAAGGGATTGCATTGATTTTGTGAGCATTGGTAAATTATTATTGAATTATTAGTTAAAGGACTTGGAGATATTGTTAAGAATATTTCTCTAAGGGTATGAGCTAAAATGAGTTTTAGTGGACTAATGAACCTTATTGAGTTATGTATGAAATTTCATTGGATGATTTTTTTTATGCTATCTATGCTAAAGTGCTTGTGATTGATGATTGTGTGAATGCTATGTAAGGTTTGATTTAAGAAGTATTTATTGTAGAGATTGTAAAATTGAAAATTGAGAAAATCTTGAGTACTAGGTACGTGTGTTTCTATACTCAAGTGGTGATATGGGAGAACGCTAGTTGATTGGATATCGGACTTAAGGTATTCTAAAATTTGAGTTGTGATTATCTATTATAAGGTGTAGAAAGGTTTGAGAAGTGGGAAATTGTATCAATTCATAGAAATTGTAAGCATCTCATTATGAAGTGGGACTTGAGAAGGGTAATAAAAATATTGGTAGGAGTTTAGATGGATTAACGAGTATTGTAAGAGTAAGGTATAGTAGGGTTGTTTGCAATAAAATAAACAAAACAAATTTTTTTTAAGTGAAGCAATGCTGGTGTTAGATAAATCACAAGTGAAGATTCCTTAGTATTTTGAGAGGTAGTAAAAGAAGTATGGTTTTCTTAAACAAGAACTTTTTGGATAATTAGAATACCTTATGCGATAGATTCGAAATATATGAGTTTTGTAGAGGACCAATTGGAAATATTTGGAAGATGAAATTTGTAAAGGGAAAAGTTGTAGCAAACCATGACTTTTGATTATGGAAGGAATGATTAAATGGTTGATGCTAGTTGTTAAGAACTTATTTGAAGATGTAAATTGACGAATATTAATTTGGTTGTGGTAAGAGATGTGTGATGCTGAATTTAGATATTGTAAGTACTTAGAAATCTAATGACCGATGAGTAATTTGTTTTAGATATGGTTAACATATTAGAAGGAGGATGATTTGTGAAAGTATGATGTATATGCACAGAAAAGGAGGTTACAAAGTAAAGCGAGATGTTTAAAAGGTGTATTAGAGAAGACCAAAAGTTCAAATAAGATATCAAAGTATTAGAGAAATTATGATAAAATAAAAGTAAGTATGGAATACAAGGCCAAATGATTGCTAGATAAGGGATTACGGTATAAATAGATAATGGAAAGATTGAGATTGAGGCAATTAGTTATAACCCCTCCACCATAGTTAATAATAAGGATTTGTCAACTATCAGTAACAGGATAAAAGGGAGGCATGGTAAGAGGAAAGCTTTCGACTCATGAATCTATGAAATTTAGAGTAAAAAAAAAAAAGAGTATTGGGAGAAATGGTTAGTGAAAAAAAAAAAAAAGAGTATTGGGAGAAATGGTTAGTGAAGGATGTAATTAAAGGGAATAAAGGTTATTAAATGTTGTGAATGTATGTAGAAGCAAAATATAAAGTGAAGGGAAAGATTCTAAACTAATCAAGGAATTATCATAAAGCGTTAAAGAGTTGAGATTTGACTTTTACTAAGTGTATGAAGAAAATATCAGTTATTATCGGACTAAGAGTCACCTTTGAGGAATTGTATAAGATTGTGTGTTGTAAATGATAAGTATTGTATATGAAGACTACTAGTTGTAGTGAATTTACGAGGAGTATGGGATTTTTGACGTATATAGTGTGTTAAACTTATAATTTGGTAAGGAAAAGTGGAGAAGTGACGTTTTAAATGGTTTTCAAGAAGGTTTGATTTCGTAAATGGACTGAAAAGAGAAATGAGAAAAGAAAAAGGGTTAAAATGAAAATGAAATGAAAGTCAAAGATTAAAAAATAAAGGTCTAAGTATGAATCGAGATACTACGGGTATGAATGGGTAGAAAGTTGGAAAGTTGGAAACTAGTTCGTTTGATAAACAAAAGTGAGAAATTGTTAATGAAAGGACTAATGGTAATGAGGATAAAGGATAGACACTTTTGAAAATTTTTTGGGGTGGAGAGTCATCTAAAATGTATCTTTAATATTTTTCTAAGAGAAATACTGATTTGACATGAGGTGCAGAGTATATAACATGAAGAATGAGTAGAAGACTTGATCTATGAGGATATATAAAATAATGAAAAGGTTCTAAGAGAATGTAAATTTAAGTGCAATGAATATCAAATGGGAAGTTTATGTGAGTAAAAATCTGTTGGTATTTGTCAAAGGTTTAAACATGGTTTAAACATGGTTAAGGTTTAAACAACAAGTGGAAGAGTGAAGTTCAGCATGTTAAAGGAGTGCACACAAATGTGCGCGGCACTTTGGAGCAAGGCAAAGGAAGGCACATTAGTGTGTGTGCTTCAGCACACAAGCTGGAAATTGCGTGCGCACCAGTGTGCGCACAGCTGAGAGAGGGCCAGCATTAGTGTGCGCCACAACTCTCCCTCACCAGCGTCGCACCACCCAGCAAGTGATGAAAAGGGTGTTTGCTTAGCGCCGCACCACCCTTTTTATAGTGCCTAGGCTCTAGGCACACTGAGGCATACATGTACAACTTGGTTAAGCCTCTTGTTAGGTGCGTAGATGCAAGGTTAAAACGCACAACATCACTTAGAATTGATGGAGGGCTATGGTTGAGTGGTCATCAAGATCTATGGGTGGAGAATGAAGCTCAAGATTGGACAAGAAGTGGCACACTATATAAAGGGTCACCTAACTTCATTCTCTTATGACATAAGATGTGAAACACATTGTGATACAAGACACAGACATACAAGAGGGACTCATTATAGGGAGGCTGGTTGTAAAGAGAGAGAAGTAGTATAGATTTGATAGAGAGCATTGTAATGGATTGTGTTCTTTTCTTTCTTACTTTCGATTGCTGTATTTTTTTCTATAAGTCATTTTAGACATGGGTTTTTGGAAGATCACCACCTGGGCATCTTGTCAAGGTGATTTCCAACAAAATCATTGGGAGTTCAAGTAGAAGTCAAAGACAAATTAAACAAGTAATATTTGAGGACAACTAAGTGATAAAGTTGGAGAAGAAATTTGTAGAATAGAGTTGTTAGATGTAAATAAAAGTAATTGGTTCACCAAATGCTCAAACAATGTTATGGAATGGGTTGTGGCATATTATAGTTGCTAAGGAGAGACTAGTCAACTTGGAGTCATAATAGAAAGTAAAGTACTTAACTATTACTATTTGAGAGTTAAATATGAATTTATTGTTTAATATATGGTGATTAAAAAAAAAAAGAGAAATTTTTTTTTTGAAGCTTTTGCTTGAGAGATGTTGAAAAGTGAATGAACTCAGAAGTTGAACGAAGAACTAAACTAAAGCGAGTACTAAAATTTTGGTAACATTGTTGATGAACCCTAAGTATAATATTTATTTTGGAGAAGAAGTTATTAAATAATAAGAAAAAGTGAATAGTCAGCAAATGATTTTGTGGAGAGGTATTTTGGGAGAGATACTTGATTAAGTTATAAAAAATTGGAGGCTCTTGAAGCTTGAAGCCTAGAGTTGAGATAGAAAAGTAAATATGTAGATAGGAGTATGAAATGGTAAAATTTTAGTTTTTGAAGCAAGAGCAAAGAAAAGATGTAAAAAGATGATGACTATGAATAATACTTTTGTTTAGGAATGTGTGGTTGAGGGACTAGTTGGATAAACCGAATGGTAGAGATATAAAAATATGAAGTTGAGTAGTTGATTAAAGGTCAAGCACAACTTAGTGAGCAAAAGAGTTTCTAGTAAGATCGGACGAGATTTATTAAAATAGTACGTAAAATTACTATAGTATTTGAGTAGTTGGTTGGCAACGAAATATAAAAAGTTCAAGTTAATAATGAGATAGAATTTTAATCTTGTAATGTCAAATCTTGAAGAAAGTGGAGAATTTGAAGAATATACTTGAGAAAGTAAGAAAACTTAGGAAGGTGATAATTTAGAAGTTTTGTGAACTCTGGTCAAGAAAATTTTGAGGATGAAATTTAATCTTGTTAACAGGGGAGAATTGTAGAGTCTGGTTTTATTTTATTTTTGTCTTAATACATGTATGTGTTAGCTTTGCGCAAATATGTACCGGATGAGTCGCACATCATTCCGTTCCAATCCATAGAAGTTCAAAAGGACTTTTCATATGTGGAGATGCTAGTAAAAATCTTGGACTCTAGGGAACACGTTCTTCGCAACAAAGTCATTCCCTTGGTTAAAGTGCTTCGGAGAAATAGAGGAGTCGAAGAAGCTACATGGGAAAGGAAAGTGGAAATGAAGAACCAATACCCTTATCTATTCCTCAATTCAGGTTAGTTGAAAATTTCGAATGAAGAACCAATACCCTTATCTATTCCTCAATTCAGGTTAGTTGAAAATTTCGAGGCGAAATTTTTTTTAGGAGGGGAGAATTGTAGAACCCGATATTTCTTTTAAGCTTTCATAATCTTGTTTTATAATTCAGTTTTTTTTTCTTTCTTTTAAGGGGGACTCCTAGTAAGAAACAAAAACTTTGGGGTTGTTTAAATACTAGAAGGAAAATTAAAGGAAATGACATGTAAATTAATAAAAGAAGAAGGGGAAGGGTAGAGTGGTAAAAGGCCAAGACTTAGAGGGAGTATATAAGCTAAAAGTTGACCTAGAATAGAAAAATCTCTCATTTGGCAATTTGCAAATTCGGCTGAAGGAGAGAGGAAAGAAAGAAAAGCTCCAGATTTTTTCCTTCTCAAAACCCTTTTCTTCCAAACTTTGACCTAGCCTTAACCTAACTATTCAAGCTCTGTTTTCCCTCTAACTTTGAAAACCTTATTCTGCAACCATCAGCTATCTTCCGGCCAGGGAGGTGAGCCTCCACGAGGGGACTACAGTGGCATGTGGACCCCACGCTCCGAGCAGGGGAGCAATAGCCCGTTTCGTTCCCTTCGATTTTTCGTGCAGATTTTGAGGTAATTTCGAAAAGTGTTCAACTAAAAACTTAAAGTAGACTTCTGGATGTTGATTTTTGGCTTTTGTTTGAGGTCTTTTGGATTTAAATTGAGGGATTTATGAGTTGTATAAGTTGGGAGAATTGTGCAGAAATTATGGAAATAATTTGTGTTCTGGGCAGTTTTGTGAGCTGTTTTTCAGCAAGAATTTGAGGTAGTTTTGTGTCCCAACTATTTTTAAGTTAAATTATACTTCTTAAAGTTTATCTAGAACTTTATTTGGAATGAGTTGAATTTAAATTGGTTTAGTTTGAAATATTTGAAGTTGGGAGAAAATTTGAGAGAAATCTGGAAATTTTTGTATTATGGAACTTTGGAAGAAAGTAATAAGAGTGTGTGAAGTTTGAAGATTTTTAGGATGATTGTATGTACAAAGTTTGAAGTTTTATTCTTGTATAACATGATTTTTGAGATGAGTATTGTTAGAAAATTTTACTATGGGCTGTAAATTTGAAACCCTTTTTGGAGTTAAAAGAAATTCCTAAGTAATAGACTTTTTCTGGATTGGGAAATTATATTTAGAATGAATATTTTTTACAAGTTGATAATTTTTGTAGTTAACCTAAGTTAGTGTCTTGAAATTTAAGTCCATATGAATTAAGAGTTTTATGGAGTAAAGAATGAAGGAAAGAAGGGAAAGAGTGAAAATAGATGATTAAAGAGAAGAATGAACTTTAGTGGTATTTTCTTTGATTTATATGTGTAAGTAAATGGAATGATTGATTTGTTATTAAGTGTCTAAGTTTTAAATACTATACTCATTGGCTATTTGTATATGCAGTTTGCTTTAATTGTTAAAAATGACATTTCAATAGGTGAGGTGGATGATCGTAGTAAAGGTAAAGAAGTGATACACGAGTAGTGTTTGGCGTAAGGTGAGTATTACCCTACTCTTGGTAAGCATGAATGTTAGTGGGGAAACCAAAACAATAAGGTTGCATAAGAGTTGTAATTCGCTATTTAGATATAATAATTATATTTATAACTATGTGGTAAGATAAGTAAATTATATATTAATGATGAGATAGTGATTTCAAAACCTTTGTGCTGAATGTTGTGTGATTGTATGGATTGTTGAGAATTTGATGATGTTCATCACTTGATTTCGTTTCATATCATGCATTGAAATTTACGGTATGTTATTGAGGGGGGAGTGATGTGTGTGGACGATAGGTCCCTACCCACAAGGGGTGAAAAAGGGTACCGAATATATTTGGATGATTAGACCCGGCCCGGATCAAGGGGGGTTCTGAAAATTTATTGTTTGTGAAACGTACCGGTACGTGGGGAGACGTCCCCGATGGATTATGATTGATTATGAGATGATTCATTTCATTGCATCATGCTACATTAGCATATCATACATGAATTTGAATTACTTGGCCCGTAAGGGGGCATATGAAATGTTTGGTTGTATGGATAAATTGTGATATTTTGATGGACTATGGAATGGCGATTGCAAGTTGGTTGTGGGTCTTATAGGACCGTATTATGATTACTAAGATTGTTGTTTTGCAAAGTGCTAAATGACTATGTATACGAACAAACAAAGTAGAAAGGAAAAAGAAATAATAATAAGCCCTCAACTTTTTCTAACAAGAGATTACTTTGTGTAGTGTAAGAACTCGCTGAGCTTTATAGCTCACCCCCCCTTCCTATTTCTAACCTTTCATATGATTTTAGATTTTAAGTGGTGAAGCTTTGAAGTTCAATGAAATTTTAGGTGGGTCCACGAGCGTCGCATCCTCAGTCAATCTTTTTTCTTAGTGTTATATTGTATAGTAGGTGTGAAGTTGTAACCGGTTGGCTGTGTCTCTTTAGAATTCTTGTAAAGCTACAACCTTATAGTTGTAATCTCTGTATGATCTTAACTAATATATGTTAGATGTTGTTTTGTTGTAGTATATATTTGTGTGTCCAGGTGCTCGATTTCGAAAGGTAATTGATACCCTCATGAGTGGGCCCGCTCGGGATGGGTCGTTACACCAGATCCCAAGTGTGGTTAGTTAAAATTGCATTAAATTCATCAATCATGGTTGACCGCCACTCGGGATCTTTATTTGCTTGAGAAAAACAAGTTGGTTATGATGTTAGGGAAATAGTTGAAAGAGAGAGTAAGTAATTAGGTTTGTAAATGCCAGTTTTAGAACGAGTGATCATGGGATGACACGAGGCGGTGGTAGGGGGGAAGAAAGAGTAGAAGTAGAGGTAGAGGTAGATGGATGGGTAGGGGAACTAGAAGAGGCCGAAGTTAGTGATAAAGTGGCAGTCAGAGAAGGCAACAAGGGAGGAGGTGCTACTTGTGATGGAGATGAGATGGTGGGTAAGGGAGGTGACTGAGAATGCACTAGGGAAGAGCCCAAAGCAGAAGGTAGCATGCCAATAGGGGTCGGGGTAGGGAAGGTAGACTAGGAGCAAGGATATTGGACATAAGGTTGGTGGGAGATATAGTGGACAAGGTAGAAAATGGATATAAAGGTTCAGTAGTGGTAAGTTTATGTGGAGGAGTAGGAGTTGGGGTAGATGACATGTTTAGAGAGACTAGGATAGGGAAAACAAAGTTCATGAAAGACGACGTGATGACTAGTATTGAAACGGCTAGTGGTAGGATCAAGACACCTATATCCTTTGTAATATTGAGCATAGCCTAAGAAGACACATTGTTTGGAGTGAGATACAAGTTTGTGTGGAGTATTGGCAGTGAGGTTAGGATAACATGCATATCTGAAAAATGTGAAAAGTAGAGTAATCAGGATTTTTAGAAAACAATTTTGTATATGGAGCATGATTTTGCAAAACAGAAGTAGGGAGATGATTGATAATGTAAAGTGTAGTGTGTGTAGCATCAACCCAAAATGACTCGGGAAGTTAGGAGTAAATTAATAAAGTGCATATGTAATGACCCATCCTAAATTGGCCACCCCCGAGATGGAATCATCACATTTTGAAAATCCCAGCATGACACATATATGCAACAATAAAAATTTACCAACTGCAAGTATTTACATCAATCCTCAAACCTTAACAAGGGAGATACATCATTCAAATCTCAACTTAAACACTGTATACAACATAATATGCATGAATATTTACAATTTTTTTTTCTCATTAGTCTGAGGATGTGGACCACGTGGCTTACAGATAATGAATCCGTCTGAATCTCAGCTCACCAACTATCTATCCTACCTGCTTCCTGAAATCGTTCAACATTGAGGGATGAGCTTCACAAGCTCAGTGAATTAAATTTACTAGAAGTATTCAATTTGTATAAATAGTCTTTGTAAACCGAGGTTCTAACCCAAGAGGGGGAAGGGGGTGAATTGGGTTTTTAAAAACTTTTTCTAATTACTTGCAAGTTTATAAAACACAGTTAAATGCTCAAGCATACAAATAAGTAATGTGCTTTAAGTAAAAAGGTTTAAGGAAGAGAAAGTACAAGCTCAGTTTATAGTGGTTCAGCAATATTGGATTTCTTCTGACCCTATGTCCACTCTCTTCAAGGAACCTCCTTGAAGTAATCCACTAAAAATTTTAGTTGTGCAACTTCACGGGTGTTGTACAAACCTTACAACCAATCCCTTCCTCACGGAAGCTATTCCTTTCCTCACAGAAGCTATTCCTTTCCTCATAAAAGCTAATCCCTTCCTCACGAAAGCTTACAAAGAAGCGTTTAATTCTAAACACTCTAAGAGCTATTACAACTCTTTCCCCTTTACAATAAATGTGATTTGCTATAAATTAAATAGTAGAGAAATAGCAATGAATACTTTTACAAATGAACAATATCTCTCTTTCAAAAATAAGCTTAAAGAATGGCTCAACAATAAATTTTTCAAAGCTTTGAGAATTAATGAGTAAACTTATAAATTGAATGTGTTATTTCCCTGTTTTAAGTTCTCATTGAAGTGGGTTTATATAGTCTTGAATCAATATGGTCATTAGACACTGACTTGGTAGGTTTGGTGCATTAAATGCTCAAGTCCTGTGTCTTAAACGGTCATATTTTTGAATTACCAGTCGACTGGGTCTTTGTACTAGTCGACTGGGTCAAGTGAGAAATCTCACTTTTAGGCTGTGGGAGAGTACCAGTCGAATGGGAACTCATTGTCCCAGATGCTAGTTGACTGGGTGCTCTACACCAGTTAACTGAGGACATTCTATCCCATACCCCAGTCAATTGGTATATTGAACCAGTCGACTAGGTTGCCCTTCAACCCAGTTTTTTATGCTTCAAAACTGTTTTTGACTTAGAAGTGTTTGGATTAATAGTTTTTTCAAAATTCTTTTGTAAAAAGAGCCATAGGACAAGCTAAGTACTTGAACATGAGAGATTTATAGTTGGTTTCAATTCTTTAATGTCTATTCTATATCATTTGTCTTGTCTTGGCATTTCAAACTGGGTGAATTCTTGCATCGTGTTTCTTTGCTGAAATTTTTTACCAGTTAAACACTTAGATAAAATTATTAGTATAATTAGAGTAGTGTTTTGTCATTATTAAAATTAGATAAGGGTCAACAATCTCCCCCTTTTGATGATGACAAAACTAATGAGAGAAAACAGTTTTAAAATACTAAGTGTTGGGTTTTTAGAAAAAAATGGGCAGAGGTTCCTCTATTTTTTGGATAAAACCAACTTGTAAAGCAGTTCAAACATAGTTTATAAACAACCCAACCAAGCAAAGTAAGACAAACTTATATTCATCAAGGTTTTCAGAGCAATACTCCCCCTAAATCTATGCTCTATTTTAAGTTTACATTGATATTTCTCTTTTTCTCATTTTTTTCCCCCGTTTTGACAATAACAGAAAGGACAGTGCAAACTTAAAAAATAAGCAACATGGATAACAAAGACAGAAATATAATGCAAAAATAAACTTGCATGCAAAAACTAGTCATTATTTGGTGTTGAAAAGACTTCCCGATAAGAACCGGAAGTTTTCACACTAGCATAGGTAGTTAAAGCATATTACGGAGTATGAATGGCTTAAACCAAGTAATCATATAGCTTAAAAGTAAAGCAAGTATATGAACCATAAGCTAGATAACTAAAATATAGGCAAATATATACAAGCATCCATACATCATAGGCTTCGAGATGCTAAATATTGAGTACAATAACATAAATGTATGATAAAGTATTAAATGTTCGTGCTAAGATCTTCTAAGAGCTATATATACAAGATAAGGGATAAAACAGGAAGCTTACTGAGTGGGAGAATTAGAGCCATCTTGAATAAGATCTTGAAGCTCAGTCGAAGAGCCCTCTGTGTGCTCTCGGTGCAGCTCAAAGTCGTCTTGAAGTGAGCAAAGGTCATGGTGCATGGAATCAATAGAAGAGCTCAAGCTCTAGAACCCGTACTGCATGGATAGCTGGAGGCTTGAGATAGCCTGGAGTAGATCATTGTACCCAGCTTGACCAGTACTAGAACCACCATGCTGTGGTGCTTGGTCATCAGTGTCCATAGCAGTGGGAGGGGTTACATCACCTGGAACCTCATCGTCCTCCTCGCTGCTATCACCCTCTGTAATCCTTATGTTCTTCCCAGTCTTGGAGTAGATTAATCCATCACGGATAGTGTACCCCATCTTCTTCAAAGAAGAGACATTGATGATGTCCTTAGCGTCAATATCGTGAGCCTCAGAGGTGAGAAGGGGCACCCGAAAATGCTGGAGGATGAGGGTGATGAGCATCCCATAGGGAAGGTACCCAGAGTCACTAGCTTCATCGTTGATAATGTTGGCGAGTAGTAGGGGGTAAATATTGAACTGGTGTCCAGTTTTGAGACACCAAATCAATATGACATCTATCTTCGAGAGATAGCCCCGACTCTCAAGTCGTGGATGGATGGTCCAGCTCACGATGAGATTGAACAGCTTCGAATCGAGGGGCATATCACTACATGTGTGAAATGTAGTGGGCTGAAAGATGTAGTTAGGGTCTCCCCTAATGATCTGGCATGCCTCCTTATAGTCAAAGTTGTCCGACCATCCATCCAAACTCCATTGAGGGATCCTCAATATGCTCACTATGAGGTCAATATTCACCTCAAACTCCACGCCCATCACACTGGTTCTGAAACGAAGAGCCAGTGGACTAGGTTTCACCAAGTTCACATAGAACTGGTGAATCAGGCGTGGGTAGTACTTTTGGTGAATCTTGACAAGTGGTGTCAAGTGCACTGCCTCAAAAGAGGTAATATGTCAAAATTTGCATGACGGATAGAATCGAAGTCAACGAATCTGCCCGTCATGATCTTTTTTGTGTTGAATGACGGAATTATACCTCTCTTTGGCGGATGGACTCCAGAAGAGTGAGTCGTCGAGCTCAGTCCTCGCCCTTTTGCTCGAGGATCCTGCCAAGCCTTTTTCTTTGGCATCCGGTGCCATGGATTTCTTGGATGGTGGCATTGTAGGCATTTGGGGTCCTCTAATGGTGGTTTTGATCCGAATTCTCTCAGACATTTTGAAAAAAGTGTTTTTAGGGAAATCTGAGAGATTTTTGGGAAAAAAGAAACTTTCAACCGTGCAAAGTTGAAATAAAGGTGATAGGGGATGAGACTAAGGTTTCAATGGAGTGTTTTTCTGAGATTATTGACAGAAATTGGAGATTTTCTAGAGAGAGAAAGCTTCATGGTTTTGAAAATGACGTGAAATTTTTGAAAAATCGAAACAACTATTTATAGAATCGCGATACCAGTCGACTGGGTTAGGTCACCAATCAACTGGGTCCTTCATTGATTTAGGAATTTTTGTCATACTAGTCGACTGGGTTGGGACACCAGTCGACTAGGTAAACTGGCAGAGATATATCAGTCGACTGAGTCATCCATACTAGTCGACTGGGTGGTTATCAGAATTTCAAATTTTGGATCCAAACAAGGTCTTGTGTTACTAGTCGATTGGGTACTTGGACTAGTCGACTGGTTGATAAGGTAGTGTATTACCAGTCGACTGGGGTCATCTTATCAGTCGATTGGACCCTTAAAGAAACTTAAAAAGATGAGCTCTAGCTTATAGTTTTAGCACGAATTTTGTTTATCTATGCCATCTTGAGTGAGAGAAATATTAAATAAGGTTTAATACTCATTCACTAAATGTAAAATATGCACATGATGAATGATGATGCAATCAACCATACAGTTTATCATAGTCTATTAAGCCCATTGATAGTCTAATCTTACAAAAACTAACTTCACTTAAGGGTTTTGTAAGAATATCAGCTATTTGATCTTCTGAAGGAATGAATTCTAGTCTTATATCACATTTTTTAGCATGATCTCTTACGAAATGATGTCTAATTTCTATGTGTTTGGTTCTAGAATGTTGAATAGGGTTTTTGGTTAAGTTGATAGCACTAGTGTTATCACAATGAATAGGAATATCTTTAAATTTCATACTACTGTCTTCTAGTTATTGTTTCATCCATAATACTTGCGCACAACAACTTCTGGCTACTACGTATTCCACCTCAGTGGTTGATAACACAACTAGATTTTGTTTCTTGGAAAACTAAGAGGTTAGCAATGCACCTAAGAATTGGCATATTCCACTAGTGCTTTTTCTATCTAGCTTACACCCTACAAAATCAGCATTTGAATATCCTACAAACTCAAAAGATGAATCTCTAGAGTACCATAATCCTAGGTTTTAAGTCCCTTGCAGATATCTAAGGATTCTTTTTACTGCAATCACATGTGATTCCTTAGGATTAGCTTGAAATCTAGCACACATGCATACACTAAACATTATATCAGGTTTACTTGCAGTTAAATAAAGTAAAGTTCCTATCATGCTTCTATAAGTTTTAGTATCTACACACTTACCTCCTTCATCAAGGTCAAGTTTTGTAGAAGTGCTCATAGGAGTGCCAAGTGACTCTGAGCTTTCCATCCCGAGCCTTTTTAATAGGTCCTTGGTGTATTTTGATTGATTAATGAAGATGCTTCTTTTCAATTGTTTGATTTGAAGTCCAAGGAAGTAGGTAAGCTCTCCCATCATGCTCATTTCAAATTCACCTTGCATGCACTTTAATGAGTGCCAAATATTGCATATTTTGGCCCTTTAATTTACACTTGTTAGCTTAGGAATTTGTTACTTTGAGTTATTTTCGTTGTTTTACATGTTTACAAGCACTCAGAAAGGAGTTTCACTAAAATTGCCAAAATTGCCTGTACAAGTCAGTCATTTTTGTGGATTTTACTGTATTGATTCAGGAAGAACCAGGAGATGAGCCATATATACTTGGAAAGATCCAGATGTCTATTTTCTGATGAATTTCACAGTTCATAAAAATGATTTTTCTAGAGAAAGTTATGGCAGCTTTAGTAGACAAAGGTAAAGCTGTGAGTGATTTCAGCGTGGCATATTAGTCATTTTTGTAGATTTTAATGTATTGATTCAAGAAGAACCAGGAGATGGGCCATATATTCTTAGAAAGATCCAGATGTCTATTTTCTGAGGAATTTTATGGCTTGTAAAAATGATTTTTATAGAGAACGTTATGGTAGTTTTAGTAGACAAAGGTCATGCAGTGCACCATGCTGAGCTCGAGCACATAAGATTGTGATCGAGCGCACTCGGGTAGTATCCCACATCGAATTTGAAACACATTACACTCTTGAGTTTTCCTATAAAGGCCCCACCTCACTGAAGCAATTGGTGTGCAATCCGGAGGACTTCTGCTAGAATTCTGGTGGATCTCGAATGCTTTGCTACCACGAGGGGAAGCGCCGCCCAGCAGCGAGTGGAATTTCTCCCAATGTATAGTCAGTTTTAATTTATTTCTTTTTAGTTTTAAAGTTTAATATTTAGAAATTTTATTGTGAACTTTAGTTTCATAATTATGAGAGCCTAAAATCTTCATCTAAGGTTGAAGATGAAGCCTCGCCATTGTTCGGCATAATATTTTTAGATTTGTTCATACAATTATGATATTTTTAGTATAAATGTTCTGTTCAATTACTTTAGTAAAATCTTATGATTGATTGCTTTTAAATTGTTAAATTGGATATTCCTTCTATTTCATCTGTTGGATACAGCGGATCATTCAAATTAGATTGGATATCCATTGTGATTTGTGAATTAAACGGATACATTAGATGGTTTTGGTTTAGTTTGGGTATTCGCTGTGATTTGTATAATGGTGGATTCATGAAATGATTTGATAGATTATTTTTTTACAGATCATGAAGATATATACTTTACTCTGGTGGGGTGGATTCAGAAAACCTTAGTATTTTTATCAGTTGTTTTAAAATCAGTTTAGTTTAGTTTATATTTCTTTGCAAGATACAATCCAAAATTCGGAACTAGGTTAAAATATGGTTAGTTTAGATAAAAATATATTTTCACAATGTAATTCCCTATGGATTTGACCTTGCACTTGCGACTAATTTAAAACTCACAACAAGATTTTGGGGCCGTTGCCGGGGAGTTGCTTTGTTTGTGAAATTTTTGTCTAAATTGATTTTATTTTTCTACTAGTTTAGTTAGCATTTTTGTTTTATTTTTCTTTTGTAATTTTATTTTAGTTTATTTGTTTCTATTGGCAATTTCCCATAAAAAAATAAAAAAATAAAAAAAATGTGGATGAATCCAGCGTCGGTTTCACAGTCTTTAGAGGACACCCTCAAGGATTTCATGAAGATGACCGGACAGTCCATTAATACAGCCAATACATTCAATGTTGATAACTGTTCCATCTGTGCTAGTCCTATGCATTTAGCACAAAATTGTCCATCTACGCCGGCTTTTGCCGAGTATCCCATGGAACAAATGAACGCTTTTAATGACTATCGGTGGCAATCAAATGGATCGTACTCCGAGACGTACAATGAGAGTGGTGGAACCACCTTAATTTTTTATGGAAGCAGAACCAACTAATAAATCAGGGAAGAGCCCCTCATCATACTCATAATCAATACCCTCATGGATTTCCTCCACCAATTCCAAGTTATGCTCGCTCAGCCCATCCAGCACCATCACTCGCTTACCAAGCTCCTATTTAAGCGCCAGCGTCAGTTTCACAGTCATTGGAGGATACCTTCAAGGATTTCATGAAGATGATCAGCCACTCCATCAGCGAAGAAAGGAGTGCATAAATAGTAAACACCCAAGTGATTGCCAAGCTAGAGAGTCAAATGGATCAAATCACAAGTCACGTGGGTGAAGGAGAGAAGAGAAAGTTCCCCAGTCAACTTGTGCCCAACCCAAAGGAACAGTTTGCAGTGGGAAATTCATCGACTCCTACCGACAGACAGGAATAAGTGTAGTCGATTACCACATCGAAGTCTAGGAGACAACTGGACAATCAAGTTGAAGAGAACCCTGCTATGCAGCAAGGGCAAGAAAGTAACAACAAGGAGAAGAGAGGTGCTGAGCCATCTATAGCCACACCTACTATTAAGGATCTTCCATAGTCTTTTGTACCTAAAGCACCTTACTCTGAGAGATTACAAGCGCCCAAGAAAGGAGGGCAGTCCGAGGACATTGTGGAGGCATACTTTGTTCAGTTTGGAGAGGATTTGGATTTGGATAAGCCATTTGAGCAAGCAAATGCTATCTTGGAGTCTGCTCCTCGGGAGAGCAGTAGGACGGAGGAGACTGTGGGTGAATCAAGCATTGAGGACCTCCTGGAGGCATGCTTTGCTCAGTTTGGAGAGGATTTGGATTTGGATAAGTTACTTGAGCAAGCAAATGCTACTTTGGAGTCTGCTCCTTGGAAGAGCAGTGAGACGGAGGAGACCACAGCACTTGAACCCCCCAATAAGGAACTTAAGCCTTTACCGGACAATCTTAAGTATAAGTTCCTAGGTCTAGCAGATTCTTTGCCTGTGATTATAGCTTCAGATTTGGTTGGGGCTCAAAAGGAGAAATTAGTGGACGCTTTAAGAGAGCACAAGGAAGTTATCGGCTGGACTATTGAGGATATCAAGGGAATCAGCCCCTCGGTGGTGATGCCCAAGTTACATTTGGAGGAGAATGCCAAGCCATCGAGGGAGCCATAAAGAAGGCTCAACCTAGCTATGCAAGAGGTTGTGAGGACTGAACTGATTCAGCTGTTGGATGTAGGGATCATTTATCCAATCTTTGATAGCGAGTGGGTGAGCCCGATTCATGTCGTACCAAAATGGGCTGGATTGGCGGTAGTGATGAATAAAGACAACGAGTTGGTTCCAACTCGTGTGCAGTCAGGATGGAGAGTGAGTATAAACTATCGTAAGTTGAATGCTGTCACAAGGAATGATCATTTTTCACTCCCATTTATTGATCAGATGGTAGAGCGCTTAGCTGGGCACGATTACTAATGCTGTGTCTGGCTGAAGACGTTAAACTTGGCACTCATGGGAGACATCCCACAACATATCCTTTTTGTTTGTTTATTATTTTACATATTTCTTATTACTGTTTTTCTCTAGTGTTTTTTGTTTTCTAGTCTTTATTTTTCAGGGACAAAGCGTACTTCAGATCAAGTTTGGGGGTATGCTATGAGCCATACCAGTCCAGATAGTTCTCCATAACCCAGGTCAGCTCTTTCCATATTATTCACACATTGGGGTCAATGTGTAATTTAAGTTTGGGGGTATGGGAGACACATTACACACACTTTGTCCTAATTTGTTGTTGTTTTTCTTCATTTAAGAAAAAAAAGAGAAAGAAGGTAAATGCATGCTCATGTTATTTTGAAATTTTAGTTGATTTAAACAAATACTGTGATGTGATGTCATTGGTGAGCTTAAAATTGTGAACACGCCATTTAATGATAGAGTTTTAAAACTTTGTTACTTACTTTAGGCATTTGAGAATTCATATGTTTGATCTAATTTGACACAAGCACATTAGCATAAAATTGTGTGAGGTATGACATGCGATTTCAATGTGTATGATTCCTTGACTTAACTGAAACTGGATGACTTGTAGGATAAACACTTTGGCAGAGAAACGTAAAAAAAATAAAAAAGAAAAAAAGAAGAAGAAATATTTAAAATGATCATCAATAAACTTTCCATTGAGTAACTGGACATCTTGCTTCAGTAAGCAGTGAGTGTTCACGTCAAAAGGTGGGAATTTTATTCATAATGATCATTGTGAAGCTTTCTGTTGAGTAACTGGACCTCTTGCTTTAGTATGCAGTGAGTGTTCACGTCAAAAGGTGGGAATTTTGCTTGGTAGCAATAAGGCCAGTCTAGTTTCGTAGCCTTTTTGACTCGAGTTAGTAAGTCCTTAGGGGTGTCTTTACACTTAATTCCCTACAACCATCTGGTTTGGGAGTCGTTGACTCAGCACTCGATACATGGGTCAATTAGAAAGCTTAAGGGAACTAAACATAGCAGAGCCTTATAATAAAATAAAATAAAGCTATGTCATCGTTGTTCATTCTGATGAGAAATTCTGTGAATCTTGAGACATGGAGACATTGTACATTGAAGTAATTTGGAAACCTTATCTGTATATGCTAATTCACTTTACACTGATTCAAGCTTGTGATGTCTTAGCCTGCCTCTTGTAAGTAATTAGGTTTTAAAATTGCTATTCATTGCGAAGATGGGTTATATCTTTTTAAGCTTGCTCATGAATGAATATCATGGTTTTGAGTGCTCTTTAAATTTTTGGATACTATGAGTGATGAACTTATCTTTATGTTCTTTGTTTTTCATTTAGTTTTTTATTTTGTTTTGCTAAGGGACTAGCAAAATGTAAGTTTGGAGGTATTTGATGAGTGCCAAATATTGCATAATTTAGCCCCTTAATTTACATTTGTTAGCTTAGGAATTTGTTACTTTGAGTTGTTTTTGTTGTTTTACATGTTTACAAGCACTCGGATAGGAGTTTCACTAAAATTGCAAGAATTGCCTATACATATCAGTCATTTTTGTGGATTTTACTGTATTGATTCAGGAAGAATCAGGAAATGAGCCATATATTCTTGGAAAGATCTGGATGTCTATTTTCTGAAGAATTTTACAGCTTGTAAAAATGATTTTTTTAGAGAAAGTTATGGCAGTTTTAGTAGACAAAGGTCAGGCTGTGTGTGATTTCAGCGTGGCAGATCAGTCATTTTTGTGGATTTTACTGTATTGATTCAGGAAGAACCAGGAGATGGGCCATATATGCTTGGAAAGATCCGGATATCTATTTTTTGAAGAATTTTATGGCTTGTAAAAATGATTTTTCTAGAGAAAATTATGGTAGTTTTAGTAGACAAAGGTCAAGCAGTGCACCATGCTGCGCTCGAGCGCACAAGACTGTGATCAAGCGCACACGGGCAATATCCTACATCAAATTTGAAACACATTGCACTCTTGAGTTTCCCTATAAAAGCCCCACCTCACTGAAGCAATTGGTGTGCAATGCGGAGGACTTTTGCTAGCATTCTGGTTGATCTCGAAGGCTTTGCTACCACGAGGGGAAGCACCGCCCAACAGCGAGTGGAATTTCTCCCAATGTATAGTCAGTTTTAAAGTTTAATGTTTAACACTTTTATTGTGAACTTTAGTTTCATAATTATGAGAGCCTAAAATCTTCATCTAAGGTTGAAGATGAAGCCTCACCATTGTTTGGCATAATATTTTCAGATTTGTTCATACAATTATGATATTTTTAGTATAAATGTTTTGTTCAATTATTTGAGTAAAATCTTATGATTGATTGCTTTTAATTGTTAAATTGGATATTCCTTGTGTTTCATTTGCCAGATACGGCGGATCATTCAAATTGGATTGGATATCCATGATTTGTGAATTAAACGGATACATTCAATGGTTTTGGTTTAGTTTGGGTATTCGCCATGATTTGTATAATGGTGGATTCATGGAATGACTTGATAGATTATTTTTATATAGAACATGAAGATATATGCTTTACTTTGGTGGGGTGGATTCAGAAAATCTTAGTATTTTTATCAGTTGTTTTAAAATCAAAGTAGTTTAGTTTATATTTCTTTGCAAGATACAATCCAAAATTCGGAACTAGGTTAAAATAGGATTAGTTTAGATAAAAATATATTTTCACAATGCAATTCCCTGTGGATTCGACCTTGCACTTGCACAACACTATTGCAAATGACTCGTGCACTTGCGAGTAATTTAAAACTCACAACACACTTAGCAAACTCTTGACATATAGATTCATTAGTAGCACCAAATATGATATCATCAACATATATTTGGGCTAGTAGTGTGTCATTTTTGTGAGTTTTTGTGAAGAGAGTTGTGTCTATTTTTCCTCTTGTAAAATTATTTTCAGTCAAAATTACTTAGTCTTTCATACCATGCTCTTGGAGCTTGCTTCAACCCATATAGAGCTTTAGAAAGCTTATAAACATGATTTGGAAGACTAGGATTTTCAAATCCAAGAGGTTGCTCAACATATACTTCTTCTTCTATAAAGCCATTTAAAAAGACATTTTTTACATCCATTTGAAATAATTTAAACTTGTTAAAGCATGTAAAGGCTAATAACATTCGAATTGCTTCTAATATAGCTACAGGAGCATAGGTCTCATCAAAGTCTATTCCTTCTTCTTGATTATATCCTTTAGCAACTAGTCTAGCCTTGTTCCTAGTTACTATTCCATTTTCATCCATCTTATTTCTAAATACCAATTTAATTCCTATTATAGTATGATTCTTTAGTCTAGGAACTAGATTCCATACATTGTTTCTTTCAAATTGATTTATTTCTTCTTGCATGGAATTTATCCAATCAACATCCTTCTTGGCTTCTACAAATGTCTTAAGTTCTATTTGAGATAAATAGCTACATAATTACAAATATTTCTAATAGAGGAACGAGTTCTTACCCCTTGTGAAGGATCATCAATCACTTGATCGATTGGGTGATAATTTACATACCTCCAATCTTCGGGAAAACTATCATCTTGTTGACTTGTAGATGGTTGGTCAAGTTTGAGAGCTTTTACCTCTTGATTTGTTTGAGGAGGGCTCTCCTTTGGGTCAATAATGGGAGTAGGTGTTTCCATTCTTGGAATGAAATTTGCATCATCATTGAAAGAAACTACTCTACTACTAATTAGGTTAGACTCATCAAAGGCTATATGTATAGATTCTTCTACCACTAGTATTCTTTCGTTAAATACTCTAGAAGCTTTACTAGAGGTTGAATATCCTAAGAATATCCCTTCATCGGTCTTTGAGTCAAATTTACCTAAGTTAGTTTTGTTAAGCATAGACCTAATTAAAATTTTATTTAAGATATAGCAAGAGGTGTTTACAGCTTCCGCCCAAAAGTATTTTGGCAAGTTATTTTCGCAAAGTATTGTTCTTGCAAATTCTTCTAGAATTCTATTTTTCCTCTCAACAACTCCATTTTGTTGAAGAGTTCTAGGAGTGAAAAGTTATGATAAATTCTATTTTCATCACAAAATTTTGAAAAGCTTTGGTTTTCAAATTCTTTTCCATGATCACTTCTAATGTTTGAAATTCAAATTCCATTTTCATTTTGAACATTTTTACAAAAGTTTTCAAATCCTTTGTAAACTTCATCCTTGTAAGAAATAAAGATAACAAAGGAATATCTTGAATAATCATCAACAATAACAAGGGCATATTGATGGCCACCTAGACTAATGGTACTTATTGGACCAAATAAATCCATATGCAAAAGGCCTAATGGTCTAGTAATTGAGATTACATTTTTTTGATTTAAAAGAAATTCTAGTTTGGTTTCCCATTTGACAAGCGTCACACACCTTGTCTTTTTCAAATTTGATTTTCGGAAGTCCAATGACTAAATCTTTTCTTGAAATGATTTTAAGCAAATTCATATTCACATGACCAAGTCTTCTATATCATAGCCATGGGTTTTCACTAATAGCAGGAAAATGTTTTTCATTTTTCGAATGCAAGGATTTTAAATCAATTATATAGACATTTTCGTGTCTACGGCCAACAAACTTGATCTTGTTACTCTTGATGTCTATAACTAGACAATGAGAGGTTTCAAATATGACTTTGTTGCCTTTGTCACATAGTATATTTGGCTTAAGGCCTCGCACATATAATACATGATAAGTGGTTGAGAAATCATTACCAACTCTTCCATGCCCGATGATCTTTATTTTTGTGTTGTCTCCAATGGTGACATGTCCGCCAACTCTTAGAGTTACCTCTTTGAATACACTTCGATCACCGATCAAGTGCTTTGAGCATCCACTATCAAGGTACCAACAATTACCTTTTTCTTTGGTGTGGAGACATACCTACATCACACAAGGATACACAATTGCACTCTTAGATACCTAAAATTTCTTGGGTCCTTTGGGGTTAGTCCTAGAAAATATGGTTCCTTTAGGGACCCTTACTTTCATAACATTGTAAGGTGTTCTTTATTTATAGACATGCTGACGATGCACAATCCTAGGATAATAGTTATTAAAATTTTCAGGATTTCTTAGTTGTGCATGTCTATAGCTCCTTGGATGAGTATTCCTAGGATATATGTTTCTATTGTGAAAATTATGAACATACATGTCATTTCTAAGAAATGTATTATGATGATTTCTAGGATATATGCTTGCATTATTATGAACATGCATATTATTTCTAGGATACATATGATGGTAATTCCTAGGATATGCACGTGTAGTGTGCAAGTTTTGAGTATGCATATTATCTCTAGGAAGCATATAGTGGTTACTCCTAGGATTGTTCAAGAAATGCAAAAGCTAGGAACAATCATTTATGAAATTCAAATACTAGAAATACACATCCTAGGAATAATCATTCTTGAATACATCCTAGTTTTGAGTATGCATGTGTATATACATTTCTTGAATGATTGTTCCTAGCATTTGCATTTCTTAAGTGAGCATACATATGTGCATGAGCATTTCTAGGATTCTTATTCTTGTAGATGCATTAGAATTTAAATTCACATTTTTAGACCTACTAGCATACATTGAGGGAGTACTTTAACCTTGCTAGTAGTCTTGGAAGTAGAGGCTTCATTCACACATGTTGCTTTCACGAATAAGGTCTCTTTTGATTTTTGCTTGCCTAATGGAGTATAACCCAACCTGGATTTTCCTCCACTTAATCTTTGGCAAGACATCACTTCATCTAGCTTTTCTTTTCCAAGCATAAGTCTCGATATAGTGCCATTCAATTCGATTATTTTCTTATTTAAATTTTCATTTTCATCTTTAAGAAAATCTTGAGAAGAATTACAAAGCAAGGAAGATAGTTTTTCTTTTTCTTCTTTTAAGCCTTCCATCTCTTTAGAAAAAGAGATGACACTTCCTTTTTGAGAATGGTGTTCCTAGAATCAAATTTCTTAAACTTCATGCATTTCATTTATGATTGTTGGAAATCACCTTGGAGATGCCTAGGTGGTGATCTTCCAAACACCCAAGTCTAGAATGACTTACAAAGATGAATCGGAAATAGAAACAGAAATCAAAGAAAGAAAAGGACACAACAATTGTTATCGAGGTTCGGCAATAGCCTACGTCCCCATGAGTTCCTCTGAACTCTCTGCACTAAATCAATGGTTCTTTACAAATACAGCAACCCTCTCCAAGAAACTCAAGTTCTTGAAGAACCAAAAAAGAGAAAAAAGAAAGTGATAAGAACTATTACAAAGCCCTCTACTCAAGCTATGCTACTCTCTCTTTACAACCAGCCTCTCTTTTGAGATCTATTCTAGGGCCTCTCCTATGTTTTGTGTCTTTGCACTTTCACACTTGCACTTGAATTCTCTTGTATGATGATCACTTGTATGTCTTATCTCACAATTGTGTTGAGATTGAAACTAGGTGACCTTTTATATAGTGCACAACTTCTTGAGCCAATCTTTTAAGTCAATCTTCGCCCTTAGATCTTGAAGACCATTCAATCATAGCCCTTCATCAATCCTTAGTGATCCTGTGCATTTTGTTCATGCATCCACGCACCTCTCAAAAGGTTGAAGAAACTAGTCTCAGTGTGCCTGGCGTTGTGGCCCAGAATAGGGCAGGTCGCGGCTTAAGCCAGGGCACACATGCATTACTCTCTGGGTGCCGTGGCCTTGGGGAGGCTGAGCCGCGGTGCACACCTCCTCCAGGCTTCCTCCATGCTGGGTGCTGCGGCCTAGGAAGGCTGGGCCGAGACTTGACCTAATGCTGCACTCTTCTTAACTTGTTGTGCACTGAGGCGCACACTTTGTGTACTGAGGTGCCAAGTTCTTATGAAGAACCTTTTCAAACCATGTTTAAACCTTAGACAAACACCAACAATGGCCTCTATTAATTCTTCACTACTACTAACAATGTTATTATTAGAAGAGGAAGAATCTGATACTTCATTTTTGTCGTCGATTACCATTAGACATAGGTTGGAAATCTCCTTATATCCGAACTCATTGTGTGAGGATTCCTCTTCTTCATCATAACTCTAAGTGGTTGTAATCATAGCTTTCTTTTTGAAGCTCTTATATGGTTTGCTTGTCGCTGTACAATCGGCCTTGATGTGACCGGGCTTCTTGCAACCATAACACACAAGCGGTTCCCTTTTTGAAGTGGGATCCTTTGTATAAGGTTTCTTGCTCTTCTTCAAGAATCTGTGAAACCTCTTGGTGATTAGAGCCATCTCACCATCTTCTTCGCTACTCTCCACCTCTTCTTCCATTTCTTTCTCTTTGTTGCTCGTGGAGGCTTTGAGAGCAATCACCTTTTTCTTCTTCTCATCATCATTGACAACAGGATTCATTTCTTCTATCTTGTATGTCAATAGTGATCCGAGAACTGTTTTGACATCAAGTTTATCGAGATCTTTGGCCTCCATGATGGTCGTCTTCTTTCGTTTCCAAGTGGATGGCAAAGACCTTAAGATTTTCCTTATTAGTTCAAATTCCTCAATGTTCCTACAAAGAAGCTTCAAACCGTTAACAATAGTGGTGAAACGTTAGTGCATTTGAGAAATTGTTTCATTAGGAGACATTTTGAAATATTCATACTCAGACACTAGCATATAAATTTTTAATTTTTAACTTCGCTAGTTCCTTCATATGTAACTTGCAATTTGTCTCAAATCTCCTTAGCCGAAAGACAAGCATAAATTTTATTATATTCAGAAATATCTAAAGCAAAATGTAAAATACTTGTGGCTCTACTATTTAGAGATATCATTCTACAATTCTCTTCATTGAACTCAGTTTTGAGTTTAGGCATTGTATGATTGATTTATCCAATAGTTATTTCCTTTGTAGGAATTCTATCCTCCCTCAATGATTCTCCATAGATTGTAATCTTGTCATTCGACAAAGATTTTCATTATATTTTTCCAATAGTTATAGTTGGAGCCATTGAACAAGGGAGGCCTAGTACAGGAATGTCCTTTGGAGTAGCTATTTGATGCCATTAGATCAACTCAAGGATTTTAAGCCTGAAATTGAGAACGAGGCTCTGATACCAATTGTAAACTGAGGTTCTAACCCAAGATGGGGGTGAATTAGGTTTTTCAAAACTTTTTCTAATTACTTGCAAGTTTATAAAAATAGTTAAATGCTCAAGCATACAAACAAGTAATGTGTTTTAAGTAAAAGAGTTTAAGGAAGAGAAAGTTCAAACTCGGTTTATAGTGGTTTGACAATATCAGATTCCTTCCGACCCTATGTCCACTCTCTTCAAGGAACCTCCTTGAAGTAATCAACTAAAATTTTTAGTCGTACAACTTCACAGGTGTTGTACAAACCTTACAACCAATCCCTTCCTCACGGAAGCTAAACCCTTCCTCACAGAAGCTTACAAAGAAGTGTTTAATTCTAAAAACTCTAAGAGTTATTATAACTCTTTCCCCCTTACAATAAATGTGATTTGCTATAAAGTAAATAGTAGAGAGATATAAATGAATGCTTTTATAAATAAACAATATCTCTCTTTCAAGAATAAGCTTAAAGAATGGTTCAACAATAAATTTTTCAAAGCTTTTGAGAATTAATGAGCAAACTTATAAATTGAATGTGTTATCTCCCTGTTTTAAATGCTTATTGAAGTGGCTTTATATAGCCTTGAATCAATATGGCCGTTAGACACTGACTTGGTAGGTTTGGTGCATTAAATACTCAAGTCTTGTGTCTTAAACGGTCATATTTTCGAATTACCAGTCGACTGGGTCAAGTGAGAAATCTCACTTTTAGGCTGTGGCAGAGTACCAGTCCACTGGGTCCTAAGCACCAGTCGACTGGGAACTCATTGTCCCAGATGCTAGTTGACTTAGTGCTCAATATTCCAGTCAACTGGGGACCTTTTGTCCCATACCCCAGTCAATTGGTATATTGAGCCAGTCGATTAGGTTGCCCTTCAACCCAGTTTTTCATGCTTCAAAAATGTTTTTGACTTAGAAGTGTTTGGATTAAAAGTTTTGTCAAAATTCTTTTGTAAAAAGAGCCATAAGATAAGCTAAGTACTTGAACATGAGAGATTTACAGTTGGTTTCAATACCTTAATGTCTATTCTATATCTTTTGTCTTATCTTGGCGTCTGAAACTGGCTGAGTTCTTGCATCTTGTTTCTTTGCTGAAAGCTTTTACCGTTTAAACACTTAGATAAAACTGTTAGTAAAATTAGAGTAGTGTTTTTTTCATTATTAAAATTAGATAAGGGTCAACAGTCTTTTAATACTTAATCATTTATATCTCACATAACTTGATAATAATATTTTACTATCACTGCACATATCACAAGCTCCATTCGCTATCAATCTCTTCTTCTTATATATTTGTTCACTTTATGACCATCAATTCTCTCATAATTACCTCGTATGAGGTTCACAGCATATAGTCTGCCATTTAGATAGTTCTTATCATATCATACTTCATGTTTCTTTCTCACCATAATTGTCTCTCTGTGAGACTCATTCATCTATAAATAAATTTACAATAACAAACAACACTTCAATATTTCAGTAATACAATCAATATTTAAAATAGATGCAATGCATGAATTATCATTAGGGAACATCTTCCCACATGTCGACATGTTTTTATCTTAGACCGGCTGCCTTCTCGATTTTTATTTTATTTTATTTATACTGGCTGCCCCTCCTGGTTCTTTTATGTCCAGCATATTACGACTGTCATGATTTTTCATTTAGACTGGCCCCCTCCTGGTTCTTTTATTTCCAGCATATACTGGTTATCACGGTTTTTCATTTAGACCAGCCTCCTCTCAGTTCTTTTATTTCATGCATATGCATATGAACAATGATATAAAAACAAGCATATATTCATACATTTAATTTAGCTATCCTGTTTTTTCTCAACTTATTATTTGATCAATTTCACTAAATTCTTCTCCTCATATATCACATCAATTTATCAACCATAACTCATCAAGAATTTCATTTATCACCTTCATTATTAAGTCAACTCATTATTCCAATAATATTACTTCTCATGTAATAACTTTCCACATATCAGTTATACCTATCATACTCATCAAATAACTTTCATCTATCATCAAATCATAGGTTAATAATTTATTCAAATATTATCACTATATATTTCATATTTATCTTGATTACTTAAAGTAAATCTAACTCACCACGTAGCACTTAGAGCTACCCGTGGATCACCTTCTTGCCTTTTCGGCTCCTCTCAGCAATTTTTTCTGGTTGCTGATCGTCAACACCTGACATAATATTTATATTAAAATTTTAATTTATTCTTAAATTCTTCCATAATTCACACCGTTTGAAAATTCTCACTTTGAATTTCGGGAAATATTTTGATGCTAAATTTTAAAAATAAACTTTACATTATTTCCTTATGTTTTTCTTAGAGTTTCCTGTGATTCTCTATAAAATTCTCCCGCAAACCCCTTCAAAATTTTACTCTTTCAACATTTCTTTCGGTCTCCAAGTGTTTAAAGAAATAGAGTAATTTGAATCGTAGTTGAAGGAAAACCAAACAGGATTTGGTAAGTAATTAATAAAATAAACTAAAATTATATATATATATATATATATATATATATATATATATATATAACATTTCAACAGTCATCACCCCCTCTCCCATACTTTTCCATGAAATCTCCTTGCTGCCTTACATGCAGCCTTAGTTTTCTTTTGGCAACATGTGTTGCCACCTGTTGCCGCGTTTTTTTTTTGTTTGAAAAAAGATTTTTTTTAAGAATTGTTTTATAAAATAAAATTTTTCGCATATATGTATTTATATATATATATATAAATAATTTTAACTCCGTGCAATATTTATTAAATTACTTCTTTACCCTTCCTTTACGAATACGGGTATTACAATCCTACATGCCTTACAAAATTTTCGTCCCCGAAATTTCCTTACCTAATTAATGAAAGAGTTGGGGGTATTCTTTCCTCATTCTTGCTTGATGCTCCTAAGTTACTTCTTCGACATCTTTGTTCCACTATAATATTTGAATCAAAGGAATGACTTTATTGCGTAAGACTTGTTCCTTTCTATCTAGAATTCTGACTGGTACTTGCATAAAAGTCAAATATTCCTGAAGTTCTATCGCCTGATTCGAGATACTATGAGATTCATTGTGTAAGTACTTTCTCAAAAGTTACACATTAAACACATTATGTAATTGTTTTAACTCTGGAGACAAATCCAATCTATATGTTACTAGTCCAACTCTCTCAAGCACCTCATATGGCGCCAAAAATCTCGGGCTCAACTTTCTTTTCTTTTTAAACCTCAACATGCCCTGCCACGAAGATATCTTCAAAAATACCCAATCACCAACTTGAAACTTGAGAGGTCGTCTTCTATTATCAGCATATCCCTGTTGTCTGTTTTATGCTGCTATAAGTTTCTCTCTAACCAATTTGATCCTCTCAGTAGTCAAATCTATCATTTCTGGACCAAATATCTTTCTCTCTCCAGCTTCTTCCTAGCATACTGAAGTTCTACACCTCCTACCATATAAAGCTTCAAATGTTGCCATCCCAATACTAGTTTGATACTGATTATTATATGCAAACTCGATCAAAGGCAAATAAGCATCCCAGTTCATTGAGAAACTCAATACACTTGCCCTCAACATATCTTCTAATATTCTGATGATTCTCTCCATTTGTCCATTAGTTTGTAGATGAAAAGCTGTACTAAACTGTAATTGTGTACCCATAGCTTCTTAGAAACCTCTCCAAAATCTAGAGGTAAATCTAGAATCTCTATCTGATATAATACTCAAGGGTACTCCATGTAATCTTATAATCTCCACTACATACAATTCAACCAACTTTTCAGGACTCTGGGTAGTTTTAATAGGAAGGAGATGTGAAGACTTAGAAAGTCTATCCACTATAACCCACACAGCATCATGCCCTCTCTAGGTATAGGGAAAACCATAGACAAAATCTATACTCATATTTTCCCATGGACACTCAGGTACTGGAAGAGGTTGTAACAAACCTGCTAGATGTCTATTCTCAGACTTCACCTGTTGATAAGTCAAACATATAGAAATATGTTTCGCTACATCCTTCTTCATCCCTGGCCACCAATAATTCTGTCTCAACCCCCTGTACATCTTATTATTACCTCGATGCATGGAATATACAGAATCATAAGCCTCCCTTATCTCTTTTCTCATCTCCACATCATTGGGAACACAAACTCGATGCCTCAATACCACCATACCATCTTCTTTAATTCTAAACTCAGTTGGTTTCCCACTCAACACTTCCCGTCTGATCTTCTTTATCCCCTTATCTCTATCCTGCATCTGTAATAAACGATCAATAATAGAAGATTGTACCACCATATTTGCCATCAATACTCGTCTATCTTTGACACTTAACTGGATCCTCATTCTTCTTAATTCTATCATCAAGCTAGTATTATGACTCCCAATAGCAACTAATCTCCCTGTAGCCTTTCTACTCAATGCATCAGCTACTACATTACCTTTTCCTGGATATAATGAATTGTATAGTCATAATCACTAATCAATTTCATGCACCTCCTCTGCCTAAATTTCAACTCCTTCTAGGTAGGTAAATGCACCAAACTTTTATGATCAGTAAAAATTTCACAATTGGCTCCATACAGATGATGTCTCCAAATCTTCAAAGCAAAAATGATGGCAGCCAATTCTAAATCATGGGTCGGGTAATTTCTCTCATGGATCTTCAATTTCCTAGATACATAAGCTATAACTCTCCCATGTTACACCTAACACATATCCCAACCCCTGATGTGAAACGTCACTATATACTACAAATCTTTGATCCTTAGAAAGAAGTACTAATACCAAGGCAGTAGTCAATTTTTCTTTTAACAGCTGGAAACTTCTCTCAGATTCCTCTAACCACTTAAACTTCATGTCCTTTCTGGTCAATTTAGTCAATGGTCCAGCAATCATAGAAATTTTTGGATGAATCTCTTATAATAACCAGCTAACCCAAAAAAGCTTCTAACTTTAGTTACATTAGTGGGTCTTTCCAAATTCTACACTGCTTCTACTTTCAATGGGTCAACTACTATTCCCTCTCCCGACACAACATGCCCCAAGAAAGATTTTTCACTCAACCAAAACTCACATGTAGAGAACTTTGCATATAATTTCTCTCTCCTCAGAATTTCCAATACTATCTCTAAATGCTGCATATGCTTCTCTTCATTCTTAGAATATACTAGAATACCATCAATAAACACAATCACAAATCTATCCAATAATGGTTTAAACACTTAATTCATTAGATCCATAAATGCTCCAGGAGCATTAGTCAACCCAAATGGCATGACCAGAAACTCATGATGGCCATAACATGTCCTCAAAGCAGTCTTAGGCACGTCCCCCTCTTTTATCCTCAATTGATGATAACCTGATCTCAAGTCTATCTTAGAAAACACCCTAGTTCCCTATAACTATTTGAACAAATCATCTATCCTTGGTAAAGGATGTCTATTCTTTATGGTGATCTTATTCAACTGTCTATAATCCATACACAATCTCATTGTCCCATCTTTCTTCTTGACAAACAATACATGGGCTCCCCAAGGTGACATACTAGGTCGAATAAATTGTTTATCTAGCAACTTTGGAAGCTGAACTTTCAAAACTCTCAATTCAACTGGTGTCATTCTATAAGGTGCTATAGATATGGGTGCTGATCTTGGAATCACTTCAATAGAAAACTCAATCTCCCTATTGGGAGGCAAACCAGACAACTCTTCAGGGAATACATCAGAAAAATCTTTGACTACCAAGATTTCTTCTAACTTCTTAGAATCCTTGCTAGAATCCACCATATATGCCAAATACCCCTCATAACCCTTCTTCAACTATTTAAGGCAGAAATAAGACAGTTAGCAAGTATCTTACGTTCTCCTTGAAAATTAAACTCTTCCTGTCCAGGTATCTTAAACTCCACATTCTTCCTAAAATAATCTACCCAAGCATGATATGTAGATAACCAGTTCATCTCCAGAATTAAATCAAAATCCATCATATCTAAAGATAATAAATCAACTTCAAATTCTTTATCAGCCATATAAATCAGAGAACTTCAATAAATTGTCCTGATAATAACCCTATACCTAGTAGGAACCTCAACAACGATGGCATGCACCAAAAGACTAGCACTAGCATCAATAGATTTCATATAAACACTGAATGCAAAAGAACGGATTGCACCAGGATCAATCAATAATCTAACAGGTTTATCAAGGATAGATAACATACCCATAACAACATCAGGAGTGGCTTGTGCATCCTGTTGGGTCAATGCATAAGCTCTGCTATCTTTGGACTGTAATTGGCTACTACGTTCTCTCTCAGCTACTAATCCTCGACTTTTGCCCTACACACTCCCTGATCCACCACTTCTTTCCACCGGTCTTTTCCCAACACTTCCAATGCCTACATCAGTAGATTTCCCCACTGGACAATCTACAGCAACACATCCTCCCTCACCACATACAAAGCATATCTATGTAGGGAAATTTCGAGACAGATACCCTGTCTGATTACATCTGAAGCAAACTTTTAACTGTCGATTATACATCATATTATCACCTCCCCTTGGTAGCATACTTACTCCTCTACTATAACTCCAACTTCCAATAGCTTGTCTCCCGAACCTAGGGGTCCTACCGGTATTACTCTGAGCGACAGAAGCAATAGATCCTGCTTGCCTCTGACTCTATACTATAGTTCCTTGTGGAAAAAAACACCCTCTCTGAGGTGGTCTCCCACCCTGCACACTGATACTACCACCACCTCTAGGTCCCTCAAATCTAGACCTCTTCAGCCACTCCCTCCTACCTCTAAACTTCCTTAAATCCTTCTGAATTTGTAATGCTTTATCCACCAATAGAGCATAATTTCTAATGCCTATATAAGAGAGTTAATTCTGAATGTCATAGTGTAATCCATCTAAAAATCTCTTACATTTCCTCTCCTCCGTATTCATTAATTCAGGTAAAAACCTTGACAGGACTATGAATCTATTATCATATTCAGCCACAGATAAATTACCCTACCTTAGATGAATAAAATCTCTCTCTTGTTGTGCACGAAAGGTATATGGAAAATACTTCGCAAATAACTCATCCTTAAACTTACTCCAAATTAAAGGTTGTTCTACCTGTGTGCTTACCCTGGGCAAAATATCCTCCCACCATTGAGAAGCTTTACCCTCAAGTATAAATGAAGCAAAAACAACCTTCTGTCAATCTGTCACTAGTAAGACCTCAAAATATTTCTCGACATACCTAATCCACTGCTCAGCTTCTACAAGAATTACAGATCCTCTAAAAGATTGGGGTTTAAACTTAGGAAATCTCACAAAATAACCACCTTGCATTTCATGAGCAAACACACCTTCTCCCTCATGAACCTCTTGTCTTACCACATCAGGTTCTATTCTACCCCTCTCCTCTAATCTCTTATGAAAATTATCAGCATTTTCTTCATCTACATTCATCATCTCTAGGGCATACTCAAGAGCTTCTCTCAATTCATCCCTCCTAACCTCAGATTCTCTCCCAACTCTACTAATACCTGTAGCACTATCAATTTGTTCCCTCGTAGGAACCACAGACTTAACTTCCTCCTTTGTTTCAGTTCTTCTAAATATTGGAGGTCTACCACGTCCCCTTTGATTTAGAACTTTACCTTTAGCTCTAGTACGTCTACGTGTCATCCTCAGACTCTGCATTAAAATATAGTTTATTTAGATCTTCCACTTCTTTAAGTTCTTATGTAGTCTACAGAATCATGAAACCTAATGCTTTGATACCAAAATTGTAACAACCCATCTCGAGTTGGCCACCCCTAAGATAGAGTCATCATATTTTGAAAATCCCAACATGACACATATATGCAACAATAAAAATTTACCAACTGCAAGTATTTACATCAATCCTCAACCCTTAATAGGGGAGATACATCATTCATATCTCAACTTAAACATTGTATAAAACATAATACATATGAATATTTACAAATATTTTTTTTCCTCAGTAGTCTGAGGATGTGGACCACGTGGCTTACAAATAATGAATCCATCTGAATCTCAGCTCACTAACTATCTGTCCTGCTTGCTGCCTGGAATCATTTAACATTGAGGGATGAGCTTCACAAGCTCAGTGAATTAAATTTACTAGAAGTATTCAATTTGTATAAATAGTCTTTTAATATTTAATCATTTATATCTCATATAAGTTGTTAATAGCATTCTACTATCACTATACATAGCGTAAGCCCCATTCTCTATCAATCCTTTTTTCTTATATATTTGTTCACCTTAAGACCATCAATTACCTCATAATTACCTCGTTATGAGGTTCACCACATACAGTCTACCATTTAGATAGTTCTTATCATATCATACTTTCATGTTTCTTTCTCACCATAACTGTCTCTCTGTGAGACTCATTCATCTATAAATAAATTTACAATAGCAAACAACACTTCAACATTTCAGTAATACAATCAATATTTAAAATAGATGCAATGCATAAATTATTATTAGGGAACGTCTTCCCACATGTCAACATGTTTTTATCTTAGACCGGCTACCTTCCCGGTTCTTTTATTTTTTTTAGACCGGGTGCCCTCTCAGTTATTTTATTTCCAGCATATACCGGCTATCACGATTTTTCATTTAGACCGGCTCCTCCCAGTTCTTTTATTTCCAATATATACCGGCTGTCATGATTTTTCATTTAGACCGGCCCCCTCCCGGTTATTTTATTTCATGCATATGCATATAAACAATGATATAAAAATAAGCATATATTCAGACATTTAATTTAGCTATCCTGCTTTTTCTCAGCTTATTATTTGATCAATTTCACTAAATTCTTCTCCTCATATATCACATCAATTTATCAACCATAACTCGTCAAGAATTTTATTTATCACCTCCATTATTAAGTCAAATCATTATTCCAGTAATATTACTTCTCATATAATAACTTTCCATATATCAATTATACATATCATACTCATCAAACAACTTTCATCTATCATCAAATCATAGGTTAATAATTTATTCAAATATTATCACTATATATTTCATATTTATCTTGACTACTTAAAGTAAATTTGATTACTTAAAGTAAATCTAACTCACTATGTAGCACTTAGAGCTACCCGTGGATCACCTTCTTGCCTTTCCAGCTTCTCTCAGCAATTTCCTTTAGTTGTTGATCGTCAACACCTGACATAATATTTATATTAAATTTCTAATTTATTCTTAAATTCTTCCATAATTCACACCCTTTGAAAATTCCCACTTTGAATTTCGGGAAATCTCATGTATGCTAAATTTCAAAAATAAACTTCACATTATTACCTTTTGTGTTTCTTAGAGCTTCCCATGATCCTCTATAAAATTCTCCCGTAAATTCCTTCAAAATTTTACCCTTTGAACCTTTCTCTCGGTCCCCAAGTGTTTAAAGAAATAGAGTAATTTGAATCGTAGTTGAAGGAAAACCAAATAGGATTTGGTACGTAATTAATAAAATAAACTAAAGTTTATATATATATGTATGTATAACATTTCAACAGTCAGCACACCCTCCCCCATACTTTACCATGAAATCTCCTTGATGCCTTACATGCAGCCTTAGTTTTCTTTTGGCAACAGGTGTTGCCACTTGTTGCCACGTTTTTTTTAAAAAGACTTTTTTTTAAGAATTATTTTTTAAAATTAAATCTTTCACATATATATTATTTTAACTCTATGTCATATTTATTAGATTACTTTTTTACCCTTTCTTTATGAATATGGGTATTATAGCATACCATTTCGCTAATATGTCAATGCTTACGCTTAGCGACACTATTTTGTTGAGGGGTGTCCGGGCAAGACAAACGAAAGGCAATACTATGATGAGCAAGAAATTGTTTTAAATGTGTTTGGTCAAATTCTTTACCCCCATCACTTTGAAAATTTTTTATTTGGTGGAAAACTGATTTTCAACAAGAGCTTTAAAGTTACAAAAATGTTGAAAAACTTCAAATTTCTTATGCATAGGAAAAATCCAAGAATATCGAGAAAAATCATCCACAAAAATAACAAAATAACGAATTAGACAAAATAGGACATTTCTAAACATTAGAATGTATTAAAGCTAATGGTTGTGCAGTACAATGTTCAATAGAATCAAAAGGTGAATGTTTAGACTTGCCTAACTAACACTTAGAACAAAAACCAGAATATTTAGAAGACAAATAAATATTCTTATGAGTTTGTAAAAGAGATAACATGAGTTTTTAAAAGAGATAACACACGAGAAACTAAATAACCTAACCTACTCTGCCAAACATCACCAGAGACTTTACGAGAGACCAGTGCTAGAGGAGAGATAGTGATCAAATTTAGGGGAAGAGGTTATAAATCACCATTACTAGAGGATTTGAGAAGAATTTTCGTCGTACTTTTGTCCTTAATAACAACATGAGAGGCATCAAAGTAAGCACAATATTTGTTATCAAAACATAAACGTTTAATAAAAAGCAAGTTGTGAGATAATTGTGGTACATACAAGGTGTTGTTAAGGTGAAGAGGTGTAGTGGATGTGCATAAGAAAGTAGAACGAACATTATTAATATAAAACAATTGTCCATTGCCAACTAAAATTTTAGTTTTGCCAAAATAACGTGTAAGGTTAGCAAGTATACCTGACTGAGGAGTGATGTGAGTAGAGGCGGCTGAATGAAGAGCCACTGGGCATCATGGAAGAGGATCCATGATATGGTCCCAATAGACATTCATGACTGTAGCAGTACTAGTAGAGCGATTAAATATAGGAGAATAATTAGAGGAGTGATTAGTACTTGAACCATATTAAGTGTAGTCACCACGATCGGTATTACGTCCATGACGATAGCCTGAACAACCCCTGTCACAACCATGAGAAGCGCCAAAAGTTGTGGTGGTGGTAAGGGCTATAGGAAAGTTAAGAAAAAAATTGAAGATGTTTCAGCCATTGTTCTTGTAGGAGCAGCTTGGTACGCAAACTATCAAAGGTAAGGTTTATATTCATATTGGTGACCATAGTGATGAAGCTCTCATACTCGGTAATTTGACCTGCAAAGGCATAGGAGATGAGGTCTTTGGTGAAGAGTGGGGAGTTAATGGTAGCAAGGGCATCAATGATGGCTTTAGGATCACAGAAGTATTACTTCATTGACTTACCATCCTTGGTATGTTTGCGAAGCTTTAGATGAAGGTCAAACTCATTGGCATTGGACTGATCAAGGTATCATTGTTCTAGTGTAATCCAGACATCCTAGGAAGTATTTAGATCATGAACATCTTACAAGATGTCAGAGGTGAGGGTAGTGTTAATCCAGGATCTAAGGCATTGGTCAATCCTATCCTAGGTCGTGTAGGCAGGATTGAGAACAATTTGACCATCATTGGTGAGGGCTAGGTGAAAGTGACAAGGAGTGGAACCATTAACATAGCCTAGTAGGTCGTAACTGATGAGGACCGGTAGAAATTGAGACCGACAAAGGATGTAGTTAGTTTTGTCTAATTTTAGACTCACTAGGTGAGTTATGTTGGGAGAATAGAATAGAGATAGATTTGGAAAAACAGGTGGAGGTGTGGTGGGCATAGGTAGGGTTTGATGGGTGGCCGGGTGGATAATGGAGCAGGAGAGAAGGGTGATCGGGTAGGGTAGGGACAATAGATATCGTTGCATGGGGCAGGAGGGTGCGGTTGTGAAGGGAGCTATGGTGGTCGCGCTTGCTAGGTCAAAGTAGAGGTTGCAGGTGAATGGAGGGTTGAATTAGGGTTATGATTAGATGTATAGAGGGAGGGCAAAACTATAGTTACAACATTATAGTGATGACATTGTTCATCGACACTGTTCACCGGCATTGTAGCAATGACACTATTCGCAAGTATATTTTCTGTGAGGGAAGTGTTTTTTTTTTATGAGTTTTGGGGTTTAGAGAAGAAAAAAAAGCAGTGTTTTAGGGTTTAGGATCTTTACTGCTCTGATACCATGAAGAAACTAAAAGATAAATTAGGGTTTTGTGTTTACTGACTGCTTAATATTGCAGTAGTAGGAGCTTACATTTATAGTGTATGTACATAAAAGTTTCATATTTACAATAGAACTAGGTTTCCTATATATATAGAAAGGAATTGTGAGAATGGATTGAGGGAACAAAGGAAGAATTGTTTTACAGTTCAATTACTAAAATGTACCTATTTAAAGTTAAGTGGTAGAGGTACTTTAAGTCCAAGTAAATTTAGACCCAATGCATTACTAATTGAGCTGTAAAAAATTATTATTATTATTATTATTATTATTTTTTGTTTACTTAATCTATTCTCTTTCTCTCCTCCGAATCATAATAGATTTCCAAATCCAAAGCTACCTATAGGATCTTGCCGGAATATGTATCAAAACCTCAAAAAACAAATTCCATAAAGTTGGGATTTTGTTGAACCCGCATTCACAGTTTCCAAGTTATTGCAAGCATCTTAATAATGTAAAAGAAATCGTTCCGATTAGAAGCAAGTATAGAATTTTCTGGAGTAGGTTTATGGACTCAAGCTCTTAGCAATATATGCCCTTCAAAGGTAAATGTATCAATATTACTAGTAAATGTATTAATATTACTAGTAAATGTATCAATACAATAAAAATCAAAACTAGAGCATGAAGTAAGTATATATTCCCTTTCACATTTGAGAACTTGATAATTAAGACATTATATGGGTCCAACACCATATCTAAACCTTTCTTCATGCTCTAGTTTTGATTTTTATTATATTATATCAACTCCAGAAGTACGCATGTTTGAACAAGTAAATTAATAATTTGGTTCTATATGGAAAAAAGATTGTACTAATAGCTTGATACTCAAAATGATGTGAAAATAATAAGACTTGGCTAACCAACAAAGCAAACAAATTAACTTAACAACTAAGTCTTTTGTACAACCATTCATTTGTTATAATTTTTTCTTTAACATAGAACTTAGAGAAACTTATTCATAGTATATCTCTGTCAAACCAATGATGTCGACTACTAAAGTGCTTCCTATTGATGCCGAAAATAAGTCAGGTTTGTTAGAGTCTAGTACGGTTGGTTATTGGGGTTAGGTCTGGGTTGTTCACTTGAATGTATTCCAAGTTGGGTTGAATCTAGGTATCTGAAAAAAGAAACTGACCCAAAGTGTTTTACTTTGAGGAAAGCCCTATGATGCTTATGTCAGAGTAGGTGGTGGGGAGAGCAAGTTAATGAAAAAAGATTCTTGATGATGATATTGTTTAAGGAGCCCCTATTTATAAGGCTTAAATGACGTAAAGATTACCATTTTACCCTTATGATTGACAAGTGTCACCTTTTGGTAGGAGGGTATATTTGAAAAATATCATATGCCCCCCACTCTTTTGGAGTTGATTCAACTTTAAAGAAGTTGAAGTGTCTGGATTCCATGTAGTAAGTCTTGTTTCGATTTTCTGTCTAGATTTGTTATTTTTTCTAGTGCAATGAGTAGCCCCACCTTGGTACTCGGTCTTGTTTGGGCTGAGATGGTGGGTCCTAGTAAAATTGGGACACCCACCTCGGTACTTGGCCTTGTTTGGGCCGAGATGGTTCATCTCTTGTGAAATTGGGACACCCACCTTGGTACTCGGCCTTATTTGGCAGAAGTTGTTTGAGCTCTTGGCTTTAACCTCAGTACTCGACCTTGTCCAGGCTGAGGTGGGGGGTCCTAGTGAAATTTGGACACCTACCTCGGTACTTGGGCTTTTTTGTGAATGATTCAAGACCTGTCAATCACATGAATTATAAACAGAAAGAAAATAAGACAACATTTACCCAGATTCACCCCAAAATAGGGCTACATCCTGCCAGAAGTTACTTATTATCAATCTTACAAATCTCTCGTTACAATGTTTGCTTAGTACATAAAGAGTATTTATAAGAAATTTAAGACATCCTAATTAGGGTATAATTAGGATTTTCGACTTGCTGTAGAACTATGGCTATTCATGGGCCCAAGCCTAAACCGCCAAGCAAAAACCTAAACCTAACTCACCGGGGAGCGGGACCCCCTGTATTTGTCCGAGGTTTTACAGATTTGGTCCTGTGAAGTATACACCAACTTTAAAAACCTCCTGCTTGGTAAATACTTCACACACATGGAAAACTTCACAGGACTCTATTTCTTCAAGCCCATCTCAGTAGCACACCACTCAAATTTTGCTATACTAACTGCCTTAGTCAAGAAATCTGTGTTGTTCACTGTTGTATCGACTTTCTCTAAGATTATCAACTTTTTCAATCTTTTCCCGGATGAAGTGATATTGGATATCAATGTGCTTCATCCGTGAATGAAATACATGATTCTTTGCTAAGAAGATAACACCTTGATTGTAACATTTCACCTTCATTGCTTCTTGTTTAAACCCAAGCTCAGCACATAACCTTTGAAGTCAAACTGCTTCCCTTCTAGCATGAGTTATTGCCATATACTCTGCTTTTGTAGATGAAAGGGCAACAACACTTTTCCTTTTGCTCATCCAACTCACTGCCCCACCAAACAGATTGAATGCATATCATCTTGTAGACCTCCTGCTATCAATGTCTCCTCCCCAGTCAGCATCAACTAATCATACAATATCAATATTCTTCTTACCTTCCATACCTCCATAACACAATGCAAACTTTGACATGCCACGAAGATATCTAAGAACTCTATTGATTGCAGTCCAATGCTTTTTCCCAAGATTAGACATATATCTACTCAATACTCCCACTGCTTGGGCAATATTTGGTCTTATACACACCATGGCTTACATCAAGCTTCCAACCGCACTAGCATAAGGTACGTGTGCCATCTCTTCAGCTTCTTCCTCTATCTTCGGACATTGTTCAGCAGATAACTTGGTTCCAAAAGGCATAGGAGTCCCTACTGGCTTGTTGTCAAACATGTTGAATTTCTTCAACACTTCTTCAATATACTTTTTCTGACTTAGCCACAATTTTTGATTTTCATGATCCCTCTTTATCTGCATGCCCAAGATAAAGTTTTCTGGTGATTACGCTCAAACTAACACGTGATTATTGTGTATAGATGAGGTGTCGATCCCATGAGGAAAAGTGAACTACAAGGGAAAGTGTAAACATTAACATGACCGATAAAATTCAAATGAGAGAATTTGAGTTTTGATAGTGAACTAATGCGAGAGAGTTGTGTAAATATAATGAAGAATTCAATAGAGAAATAACAAGGTTCTTGGAATCCTTCCTAAGTTTGTTGCCTTATCCCTACTTTGACTCAATAGTTTTATCTCGATTTCTAGTTTCACATCCCAAACAAGCAATCGGTAAATATTCAATCAAAGCACATAAACATCATAATGTAATTGCTACAAATTACTCTTTAGTTTCGATTCAAGCACACATGACCTATCTTATAGATTGTCAAGAAATGACAATATATTTCAATAACAATACCATAGTAATGGACAAATCTATAAGAGGAGTCTACCGAAATCAGTCACATCTAACAACTTGACATAAGAAAAGCTTGACTAGACTTATATGGAGGAGAAAGATGCAATCACCGGATTAAGAGTAAATCATCTCATTCTTACTTAATCAAAGAGTAAATCATAAACAGTGTTTAACAATGAATCCATACAACTGAGTCAAAAATAGAAATAAGAACAACTACACCTAAGAACTCATCCTTTTGCCTTACTTGGAGATTATTTGGACATTGGGCTCATGCTTGTTCACCTAAAATGGAGAAGAATGTATTTGCTCTTGATTCCACCCTCCTTTTTCAGCCTCCCTTAGTGTTATGTTAATAGCTCATAAGGTTTAGGGGCATTTTCGGCTAAAAAATGTCATTAAAAGCCCTAATTAGGTCTGAAGTGGAAACAGGGGACCGCGCTCGTGCCGCGGCGCCACCTTGGATCAGGCTTTTCAGGGTGTCTGGAGGCCACGACGCCACTAGTCCAGGCCGCGGCGCCACCCTTAGACTTGGCTTTCTCAAGTTTCTGGTGGCCGCAGCGCACACCTTCTGTGCTGCGGCATGGAACAATTCTGAAAGCACTCCTTTACTCCGATATGCATAGACTCTTGGCGCTTTAAGCAATGTTAGTTTTTCCACCTCTTTTAAACCAAAAATACTTGAAAATGCACCGAAATAAATCAATGATCCAAGAATAACACATTAGAATTGTTAAGGTATAAATGTGTAATTCAACCCTAGATCAACCCTAAAATGCTAACAAATAAGTACTATTAAGATGCATTTTATGATTCTCATCATAACCCCCAACTAGCTTATTGCTAGTCCCTAGCAATTCAAGCGAAAAACATGAAATGAATTTTTTTATTAGAAATCAAAACAAAATAAAGCAATGTTAGTGTTAATCCAAGAGTAATTCAACTTTTTGTCTCAAAAATCACACATAACACACAACACATAGAATCATTAAATATCACTCAAGTCCAAAAATAATCCAAATATCAACCTCAAAATTGTTATCGACTCTTAACATTCATCTTACCACAATCCATTAATCCGAACACCCGGATGATTTTATGCACAACATTCATGAATACAAGTCTTGACCTCTAAAAACATATTAAATTACGTGACATCAATCACAAATCAAACTCTATAGGCTCACTTTTCAAATCACTCTCCACTAATTATAGAAAAAATCACACTACATCGGATCACTAGGTCTTTAATAGGCTTGTAACGTTAGGCTAAGGTAAAGGTAAACAAAGAAGGGGAAGGATTAAACAAGTAAAAAAACTCAGTCTCTTAATTTAAACACAACCACTTTAAGCACTAGATAACCTTACTTCAACACCCCACTCATTCAACCAATTTTCGAGCATTTCTCTCAATAATTCACCATTTTTTTTCTTTGCTAAAATTTTTTATTCTTTATATATTTTTTTAAAGCACATAACCATTCATCTCCGTTTTCATTTTTTTTTACTCTTTTCCACAACCCCCAACCTATCTCCTTTAATGTACTTGGGTTATGGTAGTGATATTTTTCATATTTCCATCCTTACTCCTCTTAAGTGCTTATCAACAATTGCATATAACTAAGCTCTCTTAAGAGAAAGATAAGGATAAAATATTTCTTTTTTTTTGGCTCATCAAGGTAAGTAAATGGGCTATCGAAAGAAACAAGGCTCAATTTTTTTTAAGAAAAAAAAGTTCAAACAGGTGACTAGTGATAAATATATCAAGGGTAAGGTTGAAGGGCTCAAACAGTCCAAAAATGGCCTACATCATATTCTAAGTAGTGTCCATTCTAGGATTTCGCCTCAAGCGATTATCAAATAAGTTCTAGAGCTTGTCGAGACCGCAAACGTATTCACAAAACAGCCGCACATAAAACTTCTCTAAATATTTTAGACTCATCATGCAATCTTACCGCAAACTAGAGTCTCAAACCAATTGAAGATCGACACTCAAGATTATTCTCAAACCGAAGCAAGATTTAACTTCTTCTAAACGCTGCATGCTATATCAATTAAACTCATATCATTGACATGTAAATTAACTCCAAAGCTAGCACACACACACACACACACACACATATATATATATATATATATATATATTTGTTTTTTTTTAATATATATCCTAACAAACGAATTAAAACTACAAAGGTAAAATGACACCAAGCAATTCAATGGTATGGAAAAAGAAATGTGTTTCCTCCACCCCCAACTTAAGATAAGCATTGTCCTCAATGTGAAATAAAAAGTAAAGGAAACTCCCTTTTTAACCAAAAATGCGAGGACACCAAAAATTGTGCATGACCATTTGAACTCCATACCGTTCCTCTTTTTGAAATTTCGATCTCTAACATAGAACAAAACAAACAAAAAGAAGGAAACTATGGTGTAACATTAAGATTCCCACCGACTGTTAGGTTAGCATATCAAAACTACATAAATAACTAAAAATGAAAGATGAAGTATGACAAATAAAAATAAAGAAAAGTTAATCCAATATAAGAGTTAATATAGTCATCCAATAATAAAATAAAATAAAATAACATAAAATGAAACAAACAAAAGACAACCCAAAAGCTAATCATCCATGTCATCGTCCTCTTCTTCCTCCTCTTCATTCTCTTCACCCTCCTCTGGAGCTGGATAAAAAGATGAACCCGGATAGGGTGGCAAGGTGGGAAAATGATCCATATCTGGCAGAGGCAAGGTGTTGGTACATCTGACCGAAAGAAGAGTAAACCCTCGCTTGATAATCTGCTTTCCTGGCCATGAATTGTTCCTGATGATTAAACCTATCATGCAAGAATTTCTTATGCTCATCAAATCGAATCTCTAAACGCTCAAGGCGCTCTACAATAGTTAGATTCCTAGGAGGTGGAGGGGGGTAGCAGCCGCTGCTCCCTTTCCCGGAGCTTGCGACCTTGATGCCTTGATCACATTGAGCATTCCATCATCGAGAGGTTTCTTTGGGTGTTGTGCTTCCTCATTGCTACTGTACTGGACGCCGGCTCGGATATATAATTGGGTAATCAAAGAGGGGAAGTATAGACCGAGCTTTTGTCTCATAGTATAGATGATAGAATTAAACATTATTTGACCCACATCAATCGTCATACCCATCAAAATGGCATATATAAGAATAGCTCTCTCAACAATAACATCACTATAATGTGTACAAGTATCATCCTCTAACACACAAAATATTTCCAAGCCTGAGCATTTACAATCAGAGAAGTACTGGGCAAGGTCTTAGGATTACCACCTGACATCTTCCATGTCGTGCCCAAAATACAAAGTGTATTACAGACCTCATCATAGTCAATATTAGACAAATAAGCAGAATATTCACTGTTCTCTATGTCGGGTAGCCCATAAAATCTATTGATAGATGCACTGTCAAAAGAAATTGTTTTTCCTCTAACCATCACTTTGCCATTTCTATGCTCTTTCGCATTGGCATAAAACTCTCGAACCACATTAAAAAGGGAATTAGGTGGTTGTCTCCTAAATGCACCCCAATTCCTATCAATAATCATTCTAAACAAAGTTGGGTTTCCCCTCTCTGTGATAGTGAAACCTCTTTCAGGAATGGGTCTCCTAGCATGCATCAAACTAATATACCTCTCACTAGCATTGTGACTAACAAATTAACTCTCATCATACTCTTGAGGTTGTTTTCCCCTTTGTCTCTTAGTTTTAGGTGCAATTTGAACTAATTTCTAAGATAAGAGAACTAAATCAAATGCAACCACTCAAAAATCACAAGTCCACAACAAAGAGAAGAAATTGATCTTACTTGATGCCCAAAGTTGGAGAGAAGACCCACAAACTTGAAATCCTCTTGAAAAACCCAAAATGTTCTTAGAATCAAGCTTTTTGGAGAAATTTACAGCAAAATCTGCAATATAAGTGAGCAATTCTTCAAGAAAATGTGTTAGAATCAAGAAATAGTGAGAAAAAGGAGATGGGTAAGGTTTGATTTGGAGAGAGGATGAGAGAGAGTAGAAGGAGTTTTGTTTGTTCTCAAAGGAAAATGAAGAAGAAAGTGCAGAATGGGTTTTTAAGGCTTCAGTTCACGGGTGTGAGCCGCGACTTGGACTTACTCACGCCGCGGCGCGCTGACCTAAACCCTAATTCCTGACTTGCTGTGCGCCGAGGCGCACTAGGCTGTTGAAATCTGCTGGACGCTGTGGGCCATGGTGCACGGACTGGGCCTCTACTTTCTGGTGCTTCCTGCTAGTCGAGGCACACGGACTGGGCCACGGCCTGGACCACCTGGGCCTGCTTCAGTGTGCTGAAAAATAGCAAAATAAAAAGGCATACAAGTATATAAAATAAAATTACTAAAAATAAACCTAAAACTAAAAATTAAATTAAATCAAACTACAAATTAAAATTAAGATAAATTTAACTAAAAACAAAAATTATAAAATTAACAAAGACTTAACAAAATTAAAACTAATGTACAATGGAATGAAAGTACCCGATTTAAGAAAGACAAACCGGGGCCACCAAAGAGATTTCTTCGGGGCTGTCTTTAACACGTTTGTGTTCCAAGTAAAGCTTAAACCTTTGGCCATTGACTCAAAATGCACGACCATAGGAAGGATCTTCAACCTCAACTTGTTCAAAATGTTTCCGGAGTATTTTCTGATCATGCACCGCCTTCATTCTTTACTTCAAGTCCTTGGAATTGTCATATGCATCATCCCTTAACTCTGCAAGTTCACAAAGTTTCATTTTTGTCTCTTCACTGGACAACTTCAAGTCATAGTGAAAATTTCGAATAACCCAATATGCTTTGTGCTCAAGTTCTACTGGTAAGTGACATGCTTTGCCGAATACTAAGCGATAAGGAGATGCTCCAAGAACTGTCTTGTATGCTGTTCGGTACGCCTAAAGTGCATCCAATAGGCACAAGGACCAATCTTTTCAGTTCGGATTTACCGTTTTCTTAAGTATTCGCTTGATCTCCCTATTTGCTAATTTCGCTTGGCCATTGGTTTGTGGATGATAAGTTGTAGAAACTTTATGGGTGACTCCATACCTGCGCATTAAAACCTCAAAAGAACAGTTACAAAATTGTGACCCTTGATCACTAATGATAACACGTGGAGTACCGTACCTAGATAAGATATGGTCTCTAAGAAATTTAACAACTGTGTTATCATTAGTGCGGCTAGGTATTGCTTTAACCCACTTAGAAACATAATCAACAGCAAGCAAAATGTAAAGATACCCAAAGGAAGGTGGGAATGGTCCCATAAAATTGATCCACTAACAATCAAAGATTTCTACCACTAAGATCGGGTTGAGAGGCATCATATGACGATGGTACAATGAACCTAACCTTTGACATCTTTCACATGATCGACAAAACTCATTGGCATCCTTGAATAGAGTAGGCCAATAAAAACCGCATTGCAAAATTTTTGCAGCTGTCTTTTTAATAGAGAAATGGCCACCATAAGCATAGGTATGACAAAAAGTTAACACACTATCAACTTCCATATCCGGAATGCATCTTCTTATTATTTGGTCGGGGTAGTATTTAAAAAGATAAGGAACATTCCAATAAAAATTCTTTACCTCAGTCAAAAACTTACACTTATCTTGTGCACTCCATGTAGATGGGACTTGATGGGAAACCAAGTAGTTTGCAATGTCAGCATACCATGGTGTGTGACCAAGGACAGAAAATATGTTCTCATCCGGAAAGGCTTCTTGAATGGGCAAAATGTCATCATCATTCTTAAATTCCAAGCGAGATAGATCGTCTGCTATAACATTTTCTACCCTTTTCTTGTCTTTGAAGGTCAAGTCAAATTTCTGCAAAAGCAAAATCTAATGTATCAAACGGGCCTTAGCATCCATTTTTGAGAAAAGAAATTTAAGGATGGAATGATCTGTGAATATAATGATAGGTGAACCAATCAAGTAAGAGCAAAATTTATCCAATGCGAATGCTACTGCTAGTAATTCTTTCTCGGTTGTGGTGTACATCATTTGAGAATGATTCAAAGTTCTACTAGCATAATAAACAACAAATGGTTTTCCTTCCCTTCTTTGTCCTAGAACAGTCCCTATAGCATAGTCACTAGTATCACACATAATCTCAAAAGGCAAGGCAAAATCCAGTGATTGCATAATAGGGGCAGTTGTAAGATTAGAGATAAGTGTTCTAAAGTCTTGCTCACATTCGAGGCTCCACTTAAACTTAGTATCCTTCATCAAAAGGTTACATAAAGGTCTAGAGATAGCACTAAAATTTTGAATGAACCTTCTATAAAATTCGGCATGCCCTAAGAGATACCTAATATCTTTGATATTCTTAGGAGTGGGTAGTTTAGAGATCAAATCAATTTTTGATTTATCCAATTCTATCCCCTTTTCAGACACTATATGCCCCAAGACTATCCCAGAAGACACCATAAAATGGAACTTCTCCCAATTAAGTACAAGCCCCTTCTCTTCACACCTGCATAAAACATTTTTCAAATTTGATAAACATGAATCAAAAAAAGTTCCAAACACAGTTAAATCATTCATATACACGTCCACACATTTTTCAACTATGTCACTGAAAATACTCATCATGCATCTTTGAAAAGTAGCCGGTGCATTACACAAACCGAAAGGCATTCTTCGAAAAGCAAAAGTACCAAAAAGACAAGTAAAGGTGGTCTTCTCTTGATCCTCTAAGGCAATTCCTATTTGGTAGTATCCCGAATATCCATCCAAAAAACAATAGAAAGGAGGGCTAGCCACCCTTTCTAGAATTTGATCTATGAATGGAAGGGGAAAATGGTATTTTCGAGTAGTCGAATTAAGTTTCCTATAATCTATGCACATGCGCCACCTGGTCACTACCTTAGTTGGTACTAGAACTCCTTTTTTATTTTTTGCCGCTATCACCCCAGCTTTCTTAGGAACTACTTGGGTTGGACTAACCCACTTACTATCCGATATCGGATATATAATTCCCGCATCCAACAATTTTAAGACTTCTTTCTTAACTACCTCTTTCATAGTTGGATTTAGCCTTCTTTATGGGTCTCTATGAGGGTTAGCTCCTTCTTCTAGATAAATCCTATGGGAACAAATTAAGGGGCTAACTCATTTTATGTCGGCCATGGTCCAACCTAGTGCAGATTTATGTTCTCTTAACAAATTCAACAATTGATCACATTGAACATACTAAGTTCGGAAGAAATAATAATCGGAAAGGTGTCACCGGGGCCTAAAAAGAAATAATTGAGTCCTTTGGGTAGTGGAGCTAAATTAAGCATTGGTCTCATTGGAAGAGGGTTTGGGTGCCTCCCTTTCTTTCGGCAACTCCTCAAAGCATGGTTTCTATGATTTCTTCATAAATCCCTGTGACTTATAAAAAATATCAACAACATTAATGGCATGGGGATAAATGGAAGAATCATCAAAATCAAAATTATTAAGAAGGAATTCCAAAGAGTTAGAATTATCTTTAATGTACTCATCCTCCAAAATAAGCTCATCAATCATGTAAGTGTCGAAACACTCATCCTCTTCATGTGGCTGCCTTGACACTCGAAAAACATTCACCTCTAGAGTCATATTTCCAAATGATAATGTCATTAGGCCATTCCTATAATTAATGAGGGCATTAACGGTGGAAAAGAATGGTCTTCCAAGTATCAAAGGAATTTTTGACTCTATATTCACAATAGAAATGGTATCTAAAACCAAAAAGTCAACATGATAATAGAATTTGTCAATTTTTAATAAAACATCTTCCACAATACCTCTTGGTTTTCTTACCAATCGATCTACTACCACGGAGGTCGGTTTGATCTCACCTAGACCGAGTTGCAAGTAAATAAAGTATGGTATAAGATTCACACTAGCCCTCAAATCTAGTAATGCTTGGCCACAAGATTTGTTTCCAATTTGGCAAGCCACCATTGGACAGCCCAGATCTTTATATTTGAGTGGTGTCGTGCTATCAATTATTGCACTTGCTTGCTCTGTTATGAATGCTGTCTTCTTCACATTGTGCCTCCTCTTGAGTGTGCATAGATCCTTAATGACTTTAGCATAGTTGGGAACCTGTTTTATGACATGAAGAAGAGGGAGGTTAATTTTAACATGCTGAAGTTGTTCAAGAATCTCACCTTTCAATGCTGAATTTCTCTCCTTAGGTTTAAGGAGTGCTCGAGGGAAAAGCACCGGTAAAGAATCACTATGGGCATCTTATTCCTTGGGGGCTTCATCCTTGTTGCTCACGGTATTAGGAATCAAGTTTGATGGTAGAGTGGGTCCATCAATTTTTTTACCACTGCGAGTAATCATGGCATTAATCTCTTTAACATTTTAATTGTCGGGATCGGAGGTTTGCACCATATGTTGTCCCCTTGGATTAAGTTATGGCTACGAAGGAAAATGACCTTGTTCTTGAATAGTCAATAAACTAGTCAACTTGGTGAGTTGACTCTTTATCACCTTTTGTTCCTCTTTGATCCCTTGTTGGTCCTCTAACAACCATTGATTTATCTTGCCTTGAACTTCCACACTCTTAGCATATACCTGCAAAAATGACTTAAAAACATCTTCCAAAGGTAAAGATTGTTGTGGTGCATTAGATGAAGTTGCTTCTGGTTTCCATTGGGTACTAGAGTGGGCAGGAGGTTGTAGATCGGATCTCCAACTAAAATTAGGGTGATTCTTCCAACCGGGATTGTAGGTGTTAGAGTAGGGTGAGTATGGTTTCATAAAGGGTATACTTAAAGCATTACACTCTCCTTCATCTGAAAATAGGCTGGACAATCCTTAGGTACATGATCTATCCCATTACACATAAAACAAGGTTAATGGGATTCTACCCTAGCAACCGGTTCGGGGGCTCTAGCATCCTTGGTTTTTAAGACTTCAATTTCCTTAGTTAGGACCTCTAAACGGGCTTTAAGGCTATCCTCTTCCTTAAGTTGATAAATTCTAGTGGTTTGATTTCTCTTAGTACTTTCCATGGCATTCGGTCTTGTCTAAGTGTGGGCTTTTTCCGATAGGTCATCTAGAAAATCTATAGCTTGGTCGGGATCTTTCTGAAGAAAATCTCCATTACACATCATTTCTATGAATTACCTTTCTCTACTTAGAAGTCCATCATAGAAATAGCAAACTAACCTCCAACTCTCATACCCATGGTGTGGACAAGAATTCAAAAGGTCTTTGAAACGATCCCAAACTTGATATAAGGTTTCACTCTCATTTTGTGCAAAGTTTGAGATTTGTCTCTTGAGGTTATTGGTCTTATGGGTTGGAAAATGCTTTTGGAAGAAGGCTTGCTTCATCTCATCCCAACTACCTATAGACCTAGGCCTTAATGAGTATAACCAAACCTTAGCCTTTTCCTTAAGTGAAAAGGGAAAAAACCGAAGTTTGACGGTGTCTACCATATCAACCCTATTTTGAAAGGTTGCTACTACTTCCTCAAATTTCCTAATATGGACATAGGGGCACTCATTCTCAAACCCATGGAAGGTTGGTAGCAATTGAATCATGCCTGGCTTAAACTCAGGTTGTTGTTCATTAGAGGGAACATAATACAAGATGGTGTGGCCGTTCAACTAGAATGCAAGTAGTCCTTAAGTGTTCTAGCAACATTCTCATTGTGATTGTCGGCCATGTTAACAAAATCCTCTAAATTCTCGTTTGGCTTTGCACTATGGATTGATCTAGGCGAGGTTTCACTAACCGACGTGGAAGGAAGGGGTAACTCTATTTCGGGTCTTTTAATGAATCTACTTCGCGAATCTCTCAGTCTAAGCATACACCAAAGGAATTAGAAGGCAAATGAATAAAATAGAAAAACTTAGAAAATCAAAACAAAGAGCAAAAAACAATATTACCGTCTTGTCTCAAAGTTGACAATCTTCCTTGTGCTTAAGTGCGTTTCCCCAGAAATGACACCAAAATTTGATTATACTCAAACTAACACGCGATTATTGTGTATAGATGAGGTGTTGATCCCACGAGAAAAAGTGAACTACAAGGGAAAGTGTAAACCTTAACACGAACGATAAAATTCAAATGAGAGAATATGAGTTTTGATAGTGAAATAATGTGAGAGAGTTGTGTAAATATAATGAAGAATTCAATAGAGAAATAACAAGGTTCCAGTAATCCTTCCTAAGTTCGTTGCCTTATCCCTATCTTGACTCAATAGTTTTATCTCGATTGCTAGTTTCACATCCTAAACAAGTAATCGGTAAATATTCAATCAAAGCACATAAACATCTTAATGTAATCGCTACAAATTACTCTTTCGTTTCGATTCAAGCACACATGACCTATCTTATATATTGTCAAGAAATGACAATATATTTCAATAAAAATACCGCAGTAATGGACAAATCTATAAGATGAGTCTACCAAAATCAATCATATCTAACAACTTGACATAAGAAGAGATTGACTAGACTTATATGGAGGAAAAAGATGCAATCACCGGATTAAGAGTAAATCATCTCATCCTTACTTAATCAAAGAGTAAATCATAAACAATGAATCCATACAATTGAGTCAAGAATAGAAATAAGAACAACTACACCTAGGAACTCATCCTTTTGCCTTGCTTGGAGATTAGTTGGACATTAGGCTCATGCTTGTTCACCTAAAATGGAGAAGAATGTGTTTGCTCTTGATTCCAGCCTCCTTTTTCAGCCTCCCTTAGTGTTCTATTAATAGCTTATAAGGTTTAGGGGCATTTTCGACTCAAAAATGTCATTAAAAGCCCTAATTTGGTTTGAAGCGGAAATAGGGGACTGCTCTCGCGCCGCAGCTTAGCCTTTCCTCGCCGCGGCGCCACCTTGGATCAGGCTTTTTAGGGTGTCTGGAGGCCGCGGCGCCACCCTTGGACCTGGCTTTCTCAAGTTTTTAGTGGCCGCGATGCACACCTTCTGTGTTGCAGCATGGAACAGTTTCAAAACCACTCATTTACTTCGATATGCATAGACTCTTGGTGCTTTAAGCAATGTTAGTTTTTCCATCTCATTTAAACCCAAAATACCTGAAAATGCACCGAAATAAATCAATGATCCAAGAATGACACTTTAGAATTGTTAAGGTATAAATGTGTAATTCAACCCTAGATTAACCCTAAAATGCTAACAAATAAGTACTATTAAGATGCATTTTATGACTCTTATTAGCTGGCCCTAGGTTTTTCATGTCAAAATGCCTTGCTAACAATACCTTCACAGTGCAAATCATCTTCCTGTTATTTTCAACCAAAAAAATAACATTAACCTATAAGGTTAAAATGATAAAATCAACCCCTAACCTTTTCACATAGACGCAGTAATCAACATAGCTGCGAGTGAACCCAAGCTGAATGACATATGTATCACACTTCTGGTATCCGTGGTGACTGCTTTAGTCCGTACAAAGACTTCTTCAATTTGCAAACTAGATCTTCCTTGCCTTTGTTTACAAAGCCTTCAGGTTGTTTCATGTAAATTTCCTCCTCTAAGTCCCTATTAAGGAAAGCTATTTTAACATCTAGTTGCTCAACCTCTAGATCATAAGCAGCTACCATGGATAAGACAAATATGATAGATTTCAACTTTGCTACTAGGGAAAATATCTCACTATAGTCAATTCTCTCTATTTGTGAGTGCCCCTTTGCAACCAGACGTGCCTTGTACTTTTTTACTATTCCATCTGCATTTATTTTCTTCTTGAAAACCCATTTACACCAAATTGCCTTCCTATATCTAGGCAATTTCATAAGGTTCCATGTTTCATTCTTGTCCAATGCCTGCATCTCCTCTTTCATAGCATCCTCCCACAGATTTGCATCCTCCGAGGTCATTGCCTTTTTCACAGTGCTAGGATCATCACCAGTAATATTTAAAGCATATAATGCTCTATAAGCACTAAGGGAACACTTGATGGGTGGTCTCCTAACCCGTGTGGATCTCCTTATAACAGGCATAGTGTCTATCTCTGAGATAACATCTGAATCCTCATCCTCTACATCAGAAACATGAATATCTTGCTCAGACCCAAGTGACTCAGTATCTAGTGTAGTTTGTGGGGTAGTCTCCCACTCTTTATCACCCGGGCTAAGATCAATCTGAACATGTTTTGGCTGTTTTGGTACATCTTGGACAACCACCAAATCCCTTTGTGTTTCCCCAAACACAACATCTTTGTTGTAAACTGTACTCTTGTTTTTTGAATTCCATAACTTGTACCCCTTGACCCCATCCTTATAACCAATGAAGATGCACTTCACTGATTTGCTGTCAAGTTTGTTCCTCTTTTCTTTTGGCACATGCATATAAGCATCACACCCTAACATGAGCCAAAATTGGCTTCTTCACGAATAATGCCTCAAACGGTGTATTATCTTATAAAGCTGATGTAGGTGACCCGTTCTTCAGATAACATGCCGTAGCTATAGTCTCTACACAGAACTTCGGCTCCAAGCCTGCATAACTCGACATACTCTTCGATTTCTCCATAAGTGATCGATTGAGTCTTTTGGCCACCCCATTCTATTAAGGTGTATATAGAGTTATTTTCTGTCTTGCAATGTTGTTTGCCACACAGAATTGCTCAAACTTTTCTGAGCAAAATTCCCCTCCATTATCTGTTCTCAGTACCTTTATCTTTCTTTCCATATGATTTTCTACCAATGTTTTAAACTTACGGAACATATCAAATGCTTCAGCTTTACTCTTAATGAAATAAATCCATGCATGCCTTGAAAAATCATCAATAAAAGAGACATAATACCTTGATTTTCCAAGAGATTGGACCAGAACTGGCCCAAACACATCACTATGTATTAAATCTAGACTACCCTTTGCCCTCGTTCCAACGGACTTAAAACTCACATAGTTCTGCTTGCCATGTAGGCAATTCTCACAGAAACCGAATCCCATGGAGCAATCTGGGACTCCCTTCACCATCTGCATTGATGATGATAAATTAGATAGTCTCTTTTCACCGCTATGCCCAAGTCCTTGATGCCACAACATAGAGGACGTTACCTTATCATCAGTCGCCTTCTCAGAGATAAAACCTCCACTACACTGACTTTGTACTGTACTTCCCAGTATCTTGTACAACGTACCATACCGAACACCTCATGAAAATAATAATGATCCATGAGTCATCTTGCATAAATTTTTGTCACAGCTAAAATTCATTCCCCATCTGCCATCTTGCTGATTGACATCAGGTTGTTGAGATCGAGAATATGCATCACGCTTGGAAGTGTTCTGACTGTCCTATCATTCATCCTCAACTTTATCTTCCCATTACCAATCATTTTCACCGGAGATTTATCTCCTAATAAAATTTTTCCCCCATCAAAGGTTTCATACTCCTAAAACCAGTCCCTGTGAGGTGTCATGTGAAAGGATGTTCTTATGTCAATTATCCAAACACTCTGATCTGATTGAGCCAAACATAATATCATATTTAAGTCACTAGCATCATCATCATACTAGTCCTTGTTTCCTGAAGCTGATCGCTCACCTGTTTACTTTTCAGGGTTCATACTCTTACTTCTACAATCTTTTTTTAGATGCCCAACTTTTCAGGATTTATCCCTACTTTTCGATCTTCCCCTGAACTTGGGTTTATCACCAAACCACTTGTAGTCATTATAATGGGTTCCATCTCTCACAGATAAGGCCTCCCTTGACGAGTTCTATGTACCCTGCTGCCTTATCTTCTCAGACAATAAGGCTGCTATGACATTCTTAAAAGACAGATCAGTCGTACCACTACCAATCACAACTATCAAGTTATCCCACAAATTAGGTAGTGAACAGAGCAACGTAATAGCCTTATCATCATCCATCACATCAACACTGATAGATAATAACTAACCTATCAAAGTATTGAACTCATATAGATGAACAGAGAAAGAATCGCCCTCAGCCATCCAAAGGTTGTACAACTTCTTCTGCAAAAACAATTTGTTTACCAGAGATTTACTCTGATAAAGGCTTTCCAGCTTCTTCCATAAATCTTTAACAGTCTTTTCTCTAGAAACGTTTATCAGGACAGAATTGACCAAGCAAAGCTAAATCCGACTTCGTGCCTTCCGATCTACCTTCTCCTACTCCATGATGGTCGCTGAAGATGATATCGAAACAACCACCGGCGACGGCTCTGCCGTGGATGTCGTACACTTCGGTATCTCATCGACTATCATGATCCATGAGTAGATCCTCCATCTTCAGTTTCCATAACTTGAAGCTCTTCCCTCTGGACTTCTCGATTTCAATCCGTGATCCAATTGACATTTTTGATCGTTAATCCTTGAACACACGACTCTGATACCAATTGAACGATTCAAGACCTGTCAATCACACAAATTATAAACAAAAATAAAAGAAAACAAGATTTACCCAGGTTCACCCCAGAATAGGGTTACATCCTGCCAGAAGTATCTTATTATCAACCTCACAAATCTCTTGTTATAATATATGCTCAGTACATAAAGAGTATTCATAAGCAACTTAAGATGTCTTAATGCCCAAGCCCAAACCACCAAGCAAAAAAACTAGACCCAACTCATGTATAAGGCTTGAAAGTTCGGGGGCACTGCACCCTAATCCTACCCGCTCAACAAGACCTCCGTGTTCGTTTGGGGTTCTACAGATCTAGTCCTGTGAAGTATGCACCAACTCTAATAGTTTGGGCCGATGTGGTTGATCCTTTATGAAATTGGGACACCCACCTTGGTACTTAGCTTTGTTTGGGCCAAGGTGGTGGGTCTTATTGAAATTAGGATACCCACCTCGGTACTCGACCTTTTTTGCGCTGAGGTGATTGGTTCCTTTTGAAGTTAGGACACCTACCTTGGTACTTGGACTTGTTTAGGCCGAGGTGGTTTGAGTTCTTCACTCCCACCTCGGTACTCAACATTATTTGAGCCAAGGTGATTTGAGCTCTTGGCTCCCACCTTAGTACTCTTATTTGGGTTAAGGTGGTTGGTCCCTTATGAAATTGGGACTCCCACCTTGGTATTTGTCCTTATTTTGAATCTAGGTTATTTTAGCTTTTGGCTCCCACCTTGGTACTTAGCCTTATTTGGGCCGAGGTGGTTTGAGTTTTTAGCTCCCACCTCGGTCCTCAACCTAGGGATTCCTTGAATGATGATTTCCCTCAGTCTTCAGACTATTTTTCTAAGTACGGGGTGGTTGCGTGCTTTTGCTTGGACCTTCTCATGCATATTAATGTGTTGTCCCATAAGGTCTTTTCATTTTTCGATGTGACTTTTTAGCTAAATGATGTGATCATTGCGTTACTCTAGGCACCTTTCTCATTTTTTGAGACTTCAAAAATTCTACATAAGAGTGGGGAGAGTAAGTCCCTCACAACTTCAAATCTTCAAAATTTCGAGAGCCTAGTCGGCTTCATCCATCCTTAGTCTGCCTCGTCCTTTTTTTTGCTTCATCTTCCTTTTACTTAGCCTTATCTATTCCTCTGCTCAACCTCTTCATCATTCTACTCAGCCTCATCTTTCTATTGTTTTTTTACTCATTTTTCAATAAGAGTTATGTCTTCCTCTTTTATTTCTTAATATCTTATTCTTCGAGTGTTAAGGTCTCTTCTCTTGAGGGGACCTCATCTAGCTTGAGTCATAGGTCTGAAAATGACCAAGTAGATCCTAAGCTAGAGGTTAGGGACAATGTCCTCGCCTTAAAAGAGGTATGTGCCATGATATCATGAGACCACAACCATTTCCATTATGCTACAGAGAATCACTTATGTGAAATATTTCCTTGAAATCCCTTTCTCTTTTTCACCGTAAATACTGTATTCATGATGAGTACAGGATACAGTTCCCTACTTCTGAGGAGAAGGTATATTGTCCAATCTGTGGTGAGTCACCTTACGAGATGTGCATTTATGAGGACTTGTTTAGGGGTAGATTCCATTTTCCCATGGATTCGGAGGTGGCTACGGTGTTTAATTATTTTAGCATTGCTCCTAATCAACTTCCTCTGAACTCCATGAGGATGGTCATAGTTTTTTTGTTAGTCTTCAGAGGCTTGGATAGAATATACCATTTTCCATAAACCTATTCTATAGTATTTATATTATTAAGAAGCTTCAAGATATTGGTTAGTACACTTTGTTTGCGAGGACTGGAAGAAAGATAGTGATCAAGAACCTGTTGTCTATCAATAAGTGGAAGGCAAAATTATTATTTGTTCATCATGAAGATATATTCCCTATCAGACTAGACTAGGAATATCGTATCTTTGACTCCCAGAGAGATCTCTCTCTAGTGACCGAGGCAGTGGAGGATATGACTAATAGGGTGTGTGCTAACCACATCTAGGCCTCTGAGTTGATGAAGGAGGAGGTTCTTGTCCATTATTGGTTGAGTCGAGCTACTCCTGGTAGTTTGCTTTAAACTTAGAAGATTTTCCAACTATTTCAGCTCGTTTTACTTTTGCTTGCAAGTTATTTTCTATCTATTTCTTATTCTAATTTGCATTCTTTTTCTTGCAGCTATAGTTTTAGATAAGAACCAAATTCTTTGCTTGGCGATCGACAAGCAAGGGAAGGCTCCTGCTACCTAGCCGCCTTCTGGCTCAGAGGCTCCTCCTTCTTATCCTCCTTCTGCGGAACAGAGGAAAAGGCATCATGGCAATGGTAGCTCAGGTTTTGGGGACCAACCCTAGTTTCTTTTTGGTGGTCTTCTTACTAGAGAGAGGGATCACCCTTCTTTCATGCTGCATGGTGAGGGCAGCACAGGCTCTACTCTAGTTGTCTTTCGTGGTCATTAATCCATCTTTCCTACTGATTCGGCGTTTGCTGAGTGGAGGATCACCCACCAACTAATTTGATGGTCTATCCTTTCTAAGGATAAGGCCCAGATTGTGAACTATCCTCTCGAGGTCTTGGCCGAGATTATGAGTCATTCCACATAGAAGATTTGCCTCTTCCTATACTTAGAATTGTTTTCCAATTTTATGATTGTTGTTTGATCTATCCTCTTTGCCACTTTCATGTCCACATGTTCTGCGTCATAGCACTTGAGTTGTACCCCCAGACTATGGTAGAGCTTGTTCATGTAAATAAAGAGAGAGATAACCTTTATACCCAGCTACATCTTTGGACTGAGCAGGTCTCAGAGTTGAGAGAGGATCACCACAACCTTCTTAAAGACAATATCATTTAATTTTTGAGTTTCATCATCACCCGGCAAAACAACTCTATCATAAAGCCCATATTTTGAAAATCAATCATTATTTCAGCAACTATAGTATGAAAAAACTGAATCTGTAATTCAATCAGACATAAAGAACCCATTACTAGTGGCAGCAAGAACACAGTTATATCCATGAAAGTTATATTTACTAACATTAGCTTTAGGTTGTTTCTTTTTCCGATTCTGACTTCTATTTTGACCTTGATTATGTTTGCTTTCTTCTTAATTTTTCTTTTTCAAATTTTAATACTCATACTTGTAATGTCCATTTTTCCTACAATAATGACATGCCACATTCTGATTTCTGGACTGTGATTGAAATTTCTAGCTACTGTTACCTGAACCTCTCTTGTTAAATATGCCTCTAGAACCTCTAGTGATTAGGGAATCACCTTGATTTTGTTTCTCATAATTATTTCTGACCATATATATCTTAAGAAACTCTTTAGAAAATAAAGAAGCTTTAATATCTTTTAAAGAAATTTTATCTCTACAAAACAGAAAAGTTTCCCTAAAGTGTTTAAACGATAGTGGTAAGGAGCACAACAATAGTAGGGTTTGATCATCATCATCTAATTTAACTTCCATTGAACTCAAATCAGTAATAATGGAATTAAATTCATCAACATGGGATTTCATTGACATACCTTCTGTTATACGACAAGTACAACTACTTCTTCAAGAACATTTTGTTGGTGAATGATTTCGTCATATATAGAGACTTTAACTTACACTATTAAAAAATTGGTTTTTTCTATAAGAACTTCACACAAAAGTCCATTGGATAAATACAACTGAATCAGAATCAAGGCTTTCTTATCCATATCTATTTTATGTTCTTCTATCATAGTACTAGGCATCTTCTCCTTTCTTAGCACTTACTTTTTCAAACCATTATGGGTTAAGACGACTTGAATTTTTACTTGCCAAAGATTGAAACTGTCGGTTCCATCAAATTTCTAAATCTTGTACGAAGTGGTAGAAGACATCGTGCCCAGATCGATCTTAACAATAACTCTTATATCAGTTTATTAAGAATAACATAGCAGAAAATAAATAGACACAAAAATTTAAGTGATTTAGAGCTAAAACTCATACGTCCATGGATAATAGTGAAAAATATTTCACTATAACAAATGTAGTACAAATTAAAAGAGATAAAGCTCTCAAAATCCAAATATGTAATACACCCAAATTCAACACCCCCGAACTAAACCAAAAAAAATGAAAAACCTTGTGTTGATACCGAAAATCTGTCGAAAATTAGAACAATAGGGAAGTTGAACCTGAACACATGAAATAAGGAGAAAACCTAAAAGTTGCCGAAGGAGCAGAGGGGGTGTCCCTCCGAAGGGACTCTCTGATGCCTAAGTTAGTATGGGGCTCTTGGAGAAATAAGGAGAGTTGTGTGAAATCAGGCACTATGAGTAATGAATTGAATGTACTTTTTGATTGTGAGAGCCCCTTTTATATTGTGTCGGAGAAGAGTCTTATTAGGAGAATGAGTTTAGTGTTGTGATAGGAATAACATCCTTTTTAGATAAGACTAGAGCTATCCACATGTTGGATTTGAATAACAGTTTATCCATAAATAGGAGTGTTGTAGTGGTATTGGGACATTGGCATGAGATTACCATGACACCTCTTAGTCTAAAATTACTATAATGCCTCTTGCCAATGTGGAGATTTGATTGGTTGATCTGCCTATATTGTGTAATTATTTTATTGCCCTTGAAAGTTGCCACGTGTCATAATACCATTAGAGAGGAAATTTTCACCTACATCAAATTCCTCCCACTTCCTTGAGTGCAATCATACAGTTGAGGAAGTAATTTGTGAAATGCATGCTTCGTATAATGTGACCAAGGCTTGGTGTGTCGTGCTTGGAGTGTGGTAGCAGAGGCTTGAGATGCTTGGCATGATGTGGCCAAGGCTTGGTTCGTCGTGCTCGACATATGGTAGCTGAGGCTTCAGATGCTTGGCATTATGTATCCAAGGCTTGGTCTGTCATGCTCGGCATATGGTATCCGAGACCTCAAATGCTTGGCATGATGTAGCTAAGGTTTGGTCTGTCGTGCTCGGCATGTGGTAGCTGAGGCTTAACAAGCTTAGCATGATTTAGCCAAGAGTTGTCATGCTCAACGAGCAGTGACCGAGGCTTAGAGATAATAGATGTTGGTTTTGGTAGTGTGCATGAGCACAGTTCTTGGACATGAAAGTGTGCATACGCATTGATGCTTGTTCTTAGTGGTGGTGTGCTCACTGATGCTCGGACTTGGAGGTGGCATGCGCACTGATGTTGGGGCTCGGAGGTAGTGTGAGCACTAAAGCTCGAGTTCAGAGACAGCTTGCACATTGAGGTTCGGGCTCGAAGGTGGCATAAACACTGATGCTCAGGCTTAGAAGCCTCATGCACACTGGTGCTAGGGCTTGGAGATGGCGGTGCGCACTGATGTTAGGGCTCGGAGGCAACGTGCACACTGATGCTCAGGCTCAGAGGTGGCATGCGAGCTGGTTCTAGTGCTTAGAGGTGATTTACGCACTGATGCTAGGGCTCAGTGGTAGTGTGTACATTAATGCTTGAGCTCGGGGGCGGCGTGCACACCAATGCTCAAGCTCGAAGGTGGTGTGCGCATTGATGTACGGTCCGCCAAATTTTCCCTAAATCCAAAGTATTGTGCGACGCTAAAACTTCTCTAAGTTTTAGCCAGCCTTTCTTCACCTTGAGTTTTCACATCAATAATTCACAAGACAACCTTTTTCAAGCCACATTATACTTTCTCTGAAACTCAAACCCACAATGTCATGAAACTCACAAAACACTTAATATTATCCCAAAGGTTATCGCATCACTCTTGAACTAACATGAAACATCCCACTGACCTGAATAGCCATGAACACATGCTAATAGTCCTCATCAACTCTTATTCTTTTAGACGCCAATGTGGAACACTTACTCGATTAAGAGCACACGAGTAAAGTCTCATTGGTACCCCAAGATATCCTAGAAATGCCAGAGAGTTACCATTTATGTTAATTCTTAGCTCAATGATCTGCAATCCATCGTACACTGTTTCCACTAAAGATGCACAATGTCACCCTTTATTGTGCTTGCCACTGAACCGTTGTTTGCCCACTGATGCACAATTCCCTTGGTACATGTGCTAGACACATGGATGATAGTCCACTATCCTAACTGAGAGCATACTGCCCATAAATCTAGCTTCCTATAACCAACTCTCAATCTTGACTGCACGCACTCAAGCTGCAAGTCTAACTGAAGATAGTCGATGCACAACTCAACCATCAATACATAATGCCTCCCATCATTATGTTGAACACACAGATAATAACCCACAACATAACTGATGATACCTCTACGAGTGTCTCGTTGCCACAATAGAACAATACAATGCTTGCACATATATGTCAAGATATATCAGATAGCCCACATGATAGAGACCGTAAGATCGAAGTCTTAAGTATAGGAGAAGAGCAAAATATAGTGCATACGAGCCACTTATACTATCCATGAAGCTCCCGCTTCATAGAGGATTGAGTCACCCTATGGTGTCCCTAAACTCGCACCCCAAATTTCCTTGTAAAGCTCACTTAGTGCCCACACATAGCTTAAACCATGCCCATCATGGCCCATGTGTGTACACCAAGGGTGGTGGAGAGTCTGACACACTGTCCCCTTATAGAGTCTTAATTCATTCTGAGCATTACTAGAAGGAAACATACCTCATGTTTGAGTCATCATAATCCTTTTAATAAATCCATTTTCCATAATCTACCAAATCTGAGCATACCATATCACTGAGCGCATCTTCCAAACACTCTTAATACTCCCCATTAATTTTCGGAGTACAAACCACATAATTATGAAACTGCCACTATGCCACACTTGCATACCACTGACACATATCTTCTATACAACTGCTATTCAACTAGGCCACACTTGTTGTATAACAGTCACAAAGATCACCATGCAGCCCATTCAATGGCCAACTCATGAGTAGCAACCATGTCAAATGGTGCAGGCCGTGACATTCTCCCCCTTCATTTTTTCAATGCCCTCATTGACACGCATCATAAGAACTAGAGCTATGTTTCCACAGAAAGATTTGTGACATCTTTCCATGATCTATGGAGCACCACACGTGGTGATCTAAGGGCTCATTAGTCGCTCACCTATCTCTATGGACTTGATTGTAGATGTACACTCACACTTTTGCTTCCACCTTACTGAAGCTCGAATCCGCTCTTTGCCCTCAAAAACGCATGAGCTCAACTCAAAGCTCCACAGTAGACTTCATGTAAGCCAACTAAAACATTGTATTGATTACTCAATGATGACACTTCATCATGCCTCATAATTGAAACTTGATTCACAACGGGGTGTGTGGCTTTCTTCGCCACACTATGAGGTAACCGTTTAAGTTGCCTTAAGTGAAATGCCTCATCCTTCAACACTCTCATCCCTTTGGGTTCAATCTTATAAGCTGAGAACTTATGCCAACCACCCTCTTATGGCACCACTTCACTTGAATGTGCCCCTCTATGTGAGGCACTCATACCAACCACATGTTTGTGGCATCACTTATCTTAGGTGCACCTCTCTAGGTGAGGCCCTCATGCCAATCCCACACTTGTGGCACCACTTATCTTAGATGCACCCCTTTAAGCGAGGTCCTTATACCCATCAAACTCATGATCCCTCCCCCTAGGACTCGAAATATCTTATGAGTGCACTCAATAAGACAAATTATCAGGTTTTAGCCATACGATTTACCCTAGCTCAAGCTCCATTGAGCCATTACCAAAATCCAAACTGCTCGACGAACTTGCCACTCAAGGTTTAAAATTTGTTCCCAATCAAGAACCCAAACTTTGCTGCACATGCGCCTACTCCTAGACAACACAAAGATGCAAGCAAGGATGCACCCTTTCGGGGGTGGCTCACTAGCCAACTACCCAGTAGTGGCACCCCCACTTCTATCGACTCAAATTTTCAAAATGTGCCTACCCTTAGGTTAGACTAGGACACAAGAAGAATTGCACTTCGCAAGGTGTGGCTCGCAAGCCAACCATCCTCTGATGATATCCTTCTTTAGTTCAAATGAAACTCAAAGTGTCTCCACTCTTGAAGAACACCATAATGACCATTAAGTTTAGGTTTGAGGGACTCCCCCACTAAAACTCACAATTCAAGGAAACGCTTTCATTACCAAGGGACCTTACTCAAAACTCAATCTCAAATGTGTCATTTTTGACACCATGGGTTCTTCACACTTGTTCACTTTAAAGTCAACCCTTAGTTAAGGAAATACATTCGCTCTCTCAAGATGGAAAAATTTTTCCTCACAAGGAAGCCACTAATTTGTATACCACAACACTGCGATCGATCTTGGGCCTTCAATGCCCCATAAAGCAAAACATTAACTAAAAACTGAAAGAATCAAACCAAAACTCTTGGCTGGAGTCTTCAAAGCTGACATTGAACCAAATGCCAACTCCAATCACAACTGAAGTAATTGTCACACCTCGTAGTACCCACACAAACACACAATCAATGTGCTCACTAACCAACTCTCATGTGCAAGTCTGCCTTCTCAGATAAACACACCAGCCTACTCTTGAAAGCTCCCTCATGAAACATGCCCATACATGTTCCATAAGGGCCTACTCTCCAAAGCTAGTAACCATATAAATGCATTTTAGTAACCAAGTTACATGAGCAAATCTTTCTTCTCAAATAAACACGGTAGCCCACACTTGAAAGCTCCTTTATGAAACATGCCCATACATATTCCATGAGGGTTTGCTCTCCAAAGCTAGTAACCATACAAATGCTTTTTGGTTACGTTGGTCCATTGGTTAAAATCACAATATCAAGCCACCATTCAAACTCATGACAAGGCCACAATGTGCCTTCATTTAAGTGTTGTCATACCATATCCTACCGAGTCATGTATACCTCAAAGCTAATAACCGATACTGTAATCTTGCTCAAGAAGACCAAGCTGCTCAAGAAGTCATAACCCACTAATTGATCAAAGTCCTTTCACATAGTCTCAGATATTTCATGATTGCCTCAACTCTTTAAGCTTGCGGTGAGCCAAGACTCCATATTTTAAAGAAAGAACTGGTTCTTTAACTCTTGCTTCAAGTCATCCCAAGTGTCGATGGTGCACCTATTATTTTGGATGTCATCATATTTGCCACGCCACCATAGTTTGGCATCACCTGAAAAAAACATCACCGCCATAGACACTTTTTCTCCTCAAAGGCTATACGAGTAGCTCGAAAGTACTACTCCATAACGAAAAGAAAATTATCTAAGGCCTTTGCATCGCGAGCACCTTCATATCAGTGGGCCTCGAGGACCTTCACCTTTCCTCTGTCTAAGGTTCTAGTTTTGTTGTTGCCCACCACTCTTATCAACAAGTTGACCTTGTTATTCAACTCCTCAATCTCATTGTGAAAGGTGTCAACTGTCTCTTTCACATCATCCATAAGGGCATTGACTGCCTCATAAATTTCCTTTTGTGAGGTCTTAAGCTCTATTGACCTCCCATCAAAGGATCTCAAGTTTGACACTGGAACTTCTAGGGCGATCATCTTTGCCTCCAACTCTCCCAACTGTTAGGAGTCATCAGTTCTACACGTAACCACTATGGTTGCGCTATTCCAGATAATCGACCTATGCTCTAATGTTAACTATCACATTTTGCCAAATTTTCCCTAAATCTAAAGTATCGTGCGACGCTAAAACTTCTCCAAGTTCTAGCTAACCTTTCTTTAACTTGAGTTCCCACCTTAAGAAATCATAAAACAACCTTTTTGAAGCCACATAACTCAACACACTTTCTCTGAAACTCAAACCTATAATGTCATGAAACTCGCAAGACACTTAACATTATCCCAGAGATTATCACATTACTCTTGAACTAACTTAAAACATCCCACTGAACTGAATAACCACCAACATGTGCTAATGGTCCTCATCAACCCTCATGCCTTTAGACCTTAAAGTGGAACACTTACCCGATTAAGAGCACACGAGTAAAGTACCATTAGTACCCCAAGACATCATAGAAATTCCATAGAGTTGTCATTAGTGTCAATTCTTAGCTCAATGACTTGCAATCCATTGTACACTATTTGCCCACCAAAGACACATAATGTCGCCCCTCATTGTGCTTGCCACTGATTCGTTGTTCACCCACTGATGCACAATTCCTTGGATACTTGTGCTAGACGTATGGATTATTGTTCACCATCCTAATTGGGAGCGTACTGCCTATAAATCCAGCTTCTTGTAACCAACTCTTAAACCTGACTGCCTACACATAGACTGCAAGTCTAACCGAAGATAGTTGATGAACAACTCAATCATCAATGCATAATGCATCCTATTATTATGCTGAACACACAGATAATAGTTCACAACATAACTGATGATACCTCCACGGGTGTCTCTTTGCCATAATAGAACTACACACTATTGCACACATAGTGTCAAGCTATATATGATAGCCCGCACGATAGAAACCATAAGGTCAAAGCCTCAAGCATGGGAGAAGAACGTAATATAATGCATATGAGCCACCTATACTATCTATGAAGCTCCCTGCTTTATGGAGGATTGAGTCACCATATTGTGGCCCCAAACCTACACCTAAGTTTCCTTGGAAAGCTCACTTAGTACCCACACATAGCTCAAACCATGCGGCCTATCATAGCCCATATGTATACACCGGGGTGGTGGAGAGCTTGATACACTATTCCCCTATAAAGTCTTATGTCATTATGATCATTACCAAAAGGAAACATACCTCATGCTTGAGTTATCATAATCCTTTTAATAAATCTGTTTTCAATAATTTTTTGAATCTAAGCATAATATATCACTGAGCACATCTTCCAAATACTCATGCTTAAAGGTGATATGCATATAGGTACTATGGCTTTGAGGCGGTGTGCGCATTTATGCTATAGCTCAAACGTGGCGTGCACACTGATGTTAGGGCTCAAAGGTGGTGTTCGCACATGCGGCATGTTCACTGATAGTTGTGCATTTAGATGGCATACGCACTAATTCTAATTCTTGGATGTGGCGTGCGCACTGATGCTTAGACTCAAAAGTGGCGTGCACATTGGTGCTAGGGCTTGGAGGCGGCATGCCTGCTAATGCTCTAGCTTAGTGGTGGGGTGCACATTGATGCTAGGACTCAGAAGCGGTGTGTGCACTAATGCTCATGCTCGGAGGTGGTGTGCGTTAGTATGTATTCAAATTCTGAAGTGTGCGACATGGTGTCATGTGGTTCGGAAGTGTGCACTAGTGTGCGCTCAAAACTCTAAAGTGTACAACATGGTGTCATGCAGCTCGGAAGTGTGCATTAGTGTGTGTTTAAGCAATCCAAAGTGTGAGACATGGTGATGCATGGCTCAGAAATGGGCACTAGTGTGCGCTCAAAACTCCAAAGTGTGTGATATGATGTCGCATGGGTCGATAATGTGCACTAATGTGCACCTCAACACTTCAAAGTGTGTGACATTGTGTGGTACAGTTTGGTAGTGTGCACTAGTTTGTAACTCGGTATCCTAAAGTGTTAGACATGGTGTCGTGTGACTTGGATGTGCATACCAGTGTGCGCTTGAAAATCTAAAGTGTGTGGTATGGTGTCCCATGGCTCAAAAGTGTACACTAGTGTGCACTCAAAACTCTGAAGTGTGTGACATGGTGTCATGCTGCTCGATAGTGTGCACTTCAACACTCTGAAGTGTTAGATACGGTTTCACATGACTCGAAAGTTTGAACTAGTGTGCGCTCGAAAATTCAAAGTGTGCAACATGGTGTCCCATGGCTCAAAATTTTGCATCTTGGCGCCAACAAGGAGAAAAAGTCCAAGGGAAATGACTTGGAGTGAACCCCTCGGAGTCTTGGAGATAGGTCAGAGGAGTTAAACTTTGTGTAAACTTCTAGGAACATAGGAGATCAGTTCGAGAAGGGTAACTTGGATTGAACTCATCAGAGTTTTGGGGATAGGACCGAGGAGAATGACTTGGATCAAACTCCTCGAAGTTGTGGAGATGGGTCCAATGAGGATGCTTGTGATCGAACTCCTCGAAGTCTTGAAGATGGGTCCAAGGAGAATGACTTGGATCAAACTCCTCAGAGTTGTGGAGATGTGTCCAAGGAGGATGACTAGGATCAACTTAGAGTCTTAGAGATGCGTCTGAGGAGAATGACTTGAATCAAACTCCTCAAAGTTGTGGAGATGTATTCAAGGAGGATGACTCAAATCAAACTTCTCAAAGTCTTAGAGATAGGTTCGAGGGGAATTGAACTTGATTACATCCAAAACATAACGCGGTAGTTATAGTACAATTTTGGGGTGTCGATTCCACAGGGAAACAAGTTAATTACAAAAGAAGATATGAATCTCAACACAAACGATAAAAGTTAAAGTGACAAAATCTGATTTGTTGATTCTATAGAAATTGTGTAAATAATTGATGGATAGTATAATAAAGAAATAACAAGGTTCCGAAAATCCTCCCTAGGCAACCGGCAAATATTCAATTAAAGCGCATGTATAAACCCTAATGTAATTGATATGAATTATTCTTTACTTTCAAGCACACGTGACCTAACTTATAAATTATCAAGAGACGATGATATATCTAAATGACAATACTGCAGCAATGGAAAAATCTATAAAAGAGATCTACCAGACTCAATCACACCCAAACAAATACACATAAGAAGAGTATGACTAGACTTATATGGAAAAGAAGCATGCAATCACCGGACTAATAAAAATCTACTAATTAAATTAAAGAATAAAATATAAAAATATTTAATGAAAATAATACCAAACTACAACTGAATCAAATAAAGGAAAATAAGAACAACTACACCTAGGGATTAATCCCTTCGCCTTGCTTGGAGACTAGTCGGCCATGGAGCTCATGCTTCCTTGAGTTGCCTCCGGCCTCTCAACAATCATCTCCTCCTTGGTAGCAAAATCTTTGGTGATTCCTCAGCTTGCCCTCCAAAATTATACTTCAGATTGCTCCTAAAGGCCCTCTGGATTGCTCCTAAAGGCCCTCTAGATTCACTCTGTGATGATTTCAGATGAGCTTCGATTGATGCCTCAAAGCTGAAGTGGAGTAGGCCTTTTATCGGGAAATACCACGAGTACAATGTGTTTTCAATCCGATGTGGGATGTGGGATATAGAAATGTGTTTTCCAATTGATGTGGGATGTGGGATTTAAGCCCAAAAGCACGCTAAAATCCCGCACATCCCGCACAGCCTGACCTTTGTCTACTAAAACTGCCATAACTTTCTCTAGAAAAATCATTTTTACAAGCCATAAATTCTCCAGAAAATAGACTTCCGGATCTTTCTAAGCATATATGGCTCATCTCCTAGTTCTTCTTGCATCAATACAGTTTAATTTTCAAAGATGATTGATCTGTACAAGCAATTCTGGAAATTTAGTAAATCTCCTTTCTTGGTTTCTCTTTATCTTGGCTCTTCCGCGACCATTATCTCACTCGAGTATTCATTGAAGCTTCGTGTTTAAAATGATGATAGCTTTTCTATCTCTTTTTGAAGCTCAAAGTACCTGAAAATGCACTGAAATAAGTCAACAATTCAAGAATAACACTTTAGAGTTATTAAGGTATAAAAATGTAATTCCAACCTCGATCAACCCTAAAATGCTAATAATTAAGTATTGTTTAGATGCATATTATGACTCTCATCACAACCCCCAACTAGCTTATTGCTAGTCCCTAGCAATTGAAGCGAAAATAAGAGATGAATTCTATGGTAGGAGTTAAAAACAAAGTAAAGCAATGCTAGCGTTGAACCAAGAGTAATTCACTTTTTGTCTCAAAAATTGCACATAACATACGGCACATAGAATCATTAAATTTCACCTAATTCCAAAAGTAATCCAAACATCAATCTTAAAATATTTATTGACTCTTAACATCCATCTTATCACAAACCATTAATCCAAACACCCGGATGATTTTATGCATAAGATTCGTGAATACAAGTCTTGGCCTCTAAAACATGATAAATTTCGTGATGTCAATCACAAAAACAAGCTCCATATGCTTACATTTCAAACCACTCTCCACTATTGTAGAAAAAATCACACTATATTGGATCAATAGGTCTTTACTAAGCTTGTAACGTTAGGCTAAGGTAAAGGTTAAAAAGGAATGGGAAGGATTCAACAAGTAAAAGAACTTAATCTCTTAGTTTTGAACACAACTCTTTAAGCACTGGATAACCTTACTTCAACACTCAACTCTTTCAACCATTTTTATAAGATCATATCTCTCAATAGATCATCACTTTTCTTTTCATTTCTTCTTTCTTTGCCATAATTCACTTTTTTTTTCTTTTCTTTTGTATTTTGGCATAAGAGCATTCACCTCCTTTTTCATTTTTTTTCTTTTCTACAATCACCAACTTATCTCCTTTAATGTACTTGGGTTGTGGTAGTAATATTTTTTTATATTTCCCTCCCTACTCCTTTTAAGTGCTTCTCAACAAATGTGTATAGCTAAGTTCTTTTAAGAGAAAGATAAGGATAAAATATTCTCTTTAGGCTCATATGGGTGAGTAAATGGGCTATTGAAAGAAACAAGGCTCAAATTCCTTTTTAAGAAAAGGCTCAAATAAGTGACTAGTGGTAAATATAGCAATGGTAGGTTTGAAAGGCTCAAACGGTCCAAAAATGGCCTATATCATATCCTAAGTAGTGTGCATTCTAGGAATTCGCCTCAAGTGATTATCAAGTAAGTTCTAGAGATTGTCAAGACCGTAAAAATATTCACAAAATAATAACACATAAAATTTCTCTAGATGTTATAGACTAATCATACAATCTTACCACAAACTAAAGTCTCAAACCAAATGAAGATTGATATTTAAATTAATTTCAAACCGAAACAAAATTTAACTCCTTCTAAATGCTATCTGCTATCTCAATTAAGTTTATATCATTGACATGTGAATTAACTCCAAGGCAACCACAAAGCATGCTTAAAACAAAAAGAGAGGGAAAATGACACCAAGTAATTCAATGGAAAAAGAAAATTGTATGGAAATAAAGAAAATGGAAACAAAGAGATGCGTTTTCTCCACCCCCAACTTAAAAATTGCATTGACCTCAATGTAAAAGAAAGAGTAAAGGAAACTCCCCTTGTAGCCAAAGGTGCACAGAAGCTGAAAATTGTGCTCCACCATTTGAACTGCTTCGTATTTTTGTCCCTGAAAAAGAAATACTAAAGTAAAACTGGAAAATAGCAAGATAATAATAATAAACAAGAGAAAAAAGAAATATGAAAAATAATAAAAATAAAAGGATACATTGTGGGCTGCCTCCTATGAGCGCTAAGTTTTACATCTTTAGCCAGACACTCTTATTCCCTCCTTGAAAAACATAGGTTGAATGCATCCACCACTGCTTCATTGCCAAATTTGGTGCTTCTAAGCTTTTGGGGGGCCTCAAGGATGTCATCAGTAACATCTGCAAATTCTGGCTCGATATATGCTTTGGTGAAGCCATGGATAAGGGTGGACTCAAATGGGTTAAGGTGCTGGACCTTTTCCATGAATGAGTCAATCATGTATGCTTGTGCTTGATGGCTTTCATCCACATCCTCTGATTTTTTCGTTGTTGGGATGTGTAATGACTTACCCCTCAGTGTCTTAATGGCATTCACCTCCTTCAAATTCTTTTATGCTAAGTGCTGACCATAGGGTGTGGACTGAGCTTGAGAAGGGAACTTACCTCGCTCAGTCACACTCAAGTAGCTCATCAACTTGGACACTTAGCTCTTTATCTCTTTATGTTCTTCAATAACCTGCACAATTAACGATTCAAGTCTTTTATTAGTCTTACCATGTGCCTCAATAAAAGCATGTAAAGCGTCTTCTAAAGAACTCCTAGAAGGCACAGGTGCATGATATGGTGTAGGGGTTTGTGCAAGCTGTTGGTTTTTAGACTTCCAGCTGAAATTGGGGTGATTTCACCATCCCGGATTATAAGTATCAGACAAGGGTGTCAAAGGCTTCTTGTACATGCCTAAGGCATTACATTGTTCCTTACACATCCCTCTCATCTCAACAAATGTGGGACACTCTTGGGCGAGATGATCTACCCCACCACACACAAAACACGGTTCAAAAGATTTTGCATTTTAGCTACGCTTGTTGGCTTTAAGCTTTTAGTCTTTAACTCATCGAGCTCCCTAATGAGCATCTCGACCTTGGCTTTAAGGTTATCTTCCCTAAGATGGTAAATTCCACCACCATTTGGGTGCCCTATAGGTCATGACCTATTTGTGCTTTCAGTAGCACTAGGTCCAGTCCAAGTGTGAGCTTTTTCAGCAAGCTCATTGAGATACTCTATGGCCTCATCAGGATCTTTCTCTAAAAACTCACCATTACACATCATCTCTACAAATTGACGCTCTCTATATGTAAGACCCTCATAAAAATAGCTCACTAAGTGCCAACTCTCATACCTATGGTGAGGGCACATACTCAATAACTCTTTAAATCTCTCCCAAGACTGATACAAAGTCTCACTGTCCTTTTGTGCAAAGGTGGAGATTTGCTTTTTTAAAGCATTGGTCTTATGTTGGGGAAAGTATTTATTAAAAAAAATTCGAGTCATCTCGGTCCACGACCCAATAGATCGTGATCTAAGTGAGTATAGTCAACTCTTAGTTCTATCCTTCAAAGTGAAAGGAAAGAACTTAAGCCTCACAATGTCATCGGTTTCGTCTTGACTATGAAAAGTCGCGACTACTTCCTCAAACTCTCTAATGTGCACATATGGGTTTTCATTATCCAAGCCATGAAATGTAGGGAGTAAATGTATCATCCCTGTTTTAAACTCTAATGGGCGAGTATTGGCTAGAAATATGATGCATGATGGTGTGGCTGTGCGTGTAGGGTTGAGGTAATCCTGAAGGGTCCTAGGGGGTTGATATTCATGTTCACTCATTTCTTCGGGACTAGATGGACTGTCAAATAAAGGATTTAGAAATGAATTGAATTCTGACTCTAGCACAGGCCTACAAGCATCTCTATGTCTTTGCATTCAAGGTAACAAAATAATGAAAAAAAATTACTATAAAAAGAAAGAATAAGATAAAATTAAATTAAATTAATGCAGCAAGCTAAAAGAGGGAACTAAGTTACCGCCTTTACAAAATGCTGAAAAGAAAAACTATTTACAGTTCTTCTACCGTCATATCAAAAGTTGACAATCTTCTTTGTACTTAAGCGCGTTTCCCCGGCAACGGCGCCAAAATTTGATTACGTCCAAAATATAATGTGGTAGTTGTAGTACAGTTTTGGGGTGTCGATTCCACAGGGAAACAAGTTAATTACAAAAGAAGATATGAATCTCAACACAAACGATAAAAGTTAAAGTGACAAAATCTGATTTGTTGATTGTATGGAAATTGTGTAAATAATTGATGGATAGTATAATAAAGAAACAGCAAGGTTCTGGAAATCCTCCCTAGGTTCGTTGCCCTAATCCTAACTTGATTCAGTTGTTTTTATCTCGATTGCAAGTTTCACATCCCAAACAGACAATCGACAAATATTCAATTAAAGCGCATGTATAAACCTTAATGTAATTGATATGAATTATTCTTTACTTTCAAGCACACATGACCTAACTTATAAATTATCAAGAGACGACGATATATCTAAATGAAAATACTGCAACAATGGACAAATCTATAAAAGAGATCTACCGGACTCAATCACACCCAAACAAATACACATAAGAAGAGCATGACTAGACTTATATGGAAAAGAAGCATGCAATCACCGAACTAATAAAAATCTACTAATTAAATTAAAGAATAAAACATAACAATATTTAACGAAAATAATACCAAACTACAACTGAATAAAATAAAGGAAAATAAGAACAACTACACCTAGGGATTCATCCCTTCGCCTTGCTTGGAGACTAGCTGGCCATAGAGCTCATGCTTCCTTGAGTTGCCTCCGGCCTCTCAACGATCATCTCCTCCTTAATAGCGAAAGATTCAGCGATTCCTCAGCTTGCCTTCCAAAATTATACTTCAGATTCATCCTAAAGGCCCTCAGGATTGCTCCTAAAGGCCCTCTGGATTCACTCTCTGATGATTTCAGATGAGCTCCGATTGAGGCCTCAAAGCTGAAGTGGAGTAGGCCTTTTATAGGGAAATACCATGATTGCAATGTGTTTCCAATCCGATGTGGGATGTGGGATATAGAAATGTGTTTTCCAACTGATGTGGGATGTGGGATGTGGGATTTAAGCCCAAAATCACGCTGAAATCCCGCACAGCCCGCACAGCCTGACCTTTGTCTACTAAAATTGCCATAACTTTCTCTAGAAAAATCATTTTTACAAGCCATAAAATTCTCCAGAAAATAGACTTCCGGATCTGTCTAAGAATATATGGCTTATCTCCTGGTTCTTCTTGCATCAATACAATTTAATTTTCAAAGATGATTGATATGTACAGGCAATTCTGGCAATTTAGTAAATCTCTTTTCTTGGTTTCTCTTCATCTTGGCTCTTCTGCGACCATTATCTCACTTGAGTATTCATTGAAGCTTCGTGTTTAAAATGATGATAGCTTTTCTATCTCTTTTTTAAGCTCAAAGTACCTAAAAATGCACTGAAATAAGTCAACAATTCAAGAATAACACTTTAGAGTTATTAAGGTATAAAAGTGTAATTCCAACCTCGATCAACCCTAAAATGCTAACAATTAAGTATTGTTTAGATGCATTTTATGACTATCATCAAAACTCCTCAGAGTCTTGGAGATGGGTCCGAGGAGAATGATTTGGATCAAACTCCTTAGAGTTGTGGAGATGCGTCCGAGAAGGATGACCCGGATAAAACTCCTTGGAGTCTTGGAGATGGGTCCGAGGAGGATGCTTGGGATCGAACTCCTCTGAGTCTTGGAGATAATTTAAGAAGAATGGCTTGGATCAAACTCCTCAGAGTTATAGAGGTGTATCCGAGAAGGATGACTCAGATCAAAGTGTTCGGAGTCTTGGAGATGGGCCCAAAGAAGATGCTTGGGATCGAACTCCTCCTAGTCTTGGAGATAGGTCCGAGAAGAATGACTTGGATCAAACTCTTCGAAGTCTTAGAGATGGGTCCGAGAAGGATGCTTGAGATTAAACTCCTCGGAGTCTTGGAGATCCATCTCAGGAGAATGATTTGGATCAAACTCTTCAGAGTTGTGGAGATGTCTCCGAGGAGCAATGCCTTGTAAAATTTTTCCAAGTAATGAGAATGGGTGATTCGTTGCTTTATAAGAAAGGCCAGTAATGCCTTAGACCTTATCCTTTAATGAATGATATGGGTGTGTACCCTTTTGCAAGGGCTTCTAAGGAGAGAAAGAACTAGACACTACCTCATCGGTCTTGATTGAAAGGTCTTTTGAGTAGAGAGGAAACTCGATAGCCTCTCCTCGGCCTTGATTGAAAGGGATTTTGAGAAGAGAGAGGGCTTGGCACTCTTAGTGATGACTTTGACGAGGATTCCAGGGTGGGAGGAAGCTCAGGACTTCTTTCTCGGCGAAGTAATTTTGATATGAATTCTGAAATAAAAAATTTATTGATAACTAGCCGGAATTATATATCTTGAAAAGAAAAGGGAAATGTCTATTGATGGAATTTTTGAATTTTCTTAGCATTCCTTGTCTGTGGAATCGGGTTACCATTAGACCAACCTGCATAGTCTTGTTGTAGATCCTTGACCTCTATAAGTAAGGTCTCAATAAATTGTTTTCATAGTGTCTATCGCTATAGATATGTGGCGCCTATCATCCTGTCTACTTTCTTTTGAGTCCTTTCTCGAACAAATCAACAACGAATAAACCTTGTGGATGAATACTAATCTTATCGACGTAGCTCGAGATAAAGCTTAGATCTGACTAGCCACTTTTCAGCAAAGAGTCGCTAGGCATTACAACTCTCGAGTTCGAGTGACGAATTTTAGGCTACGTGACCTAGTATTGTGAAAAAATGAAGTATCCCATCCTCGAGAAACGGGAAAGCTCCTAGCTAATTGGGAAGGTCTGTACCGGATCAAGAGAATTTGCAAGCCAACACGTTTGAGCTTGAAGAGTTGAGTGGTAAGCTTATACCTCGGACTTGGAATGCAGCGAATCTCTGCAAATTCTATCAATAGTGTACTCTTGAAAGTTCTCCTTTGAGTTTTATGCCTTACTCGTTTCGCTAATATGACTTGTAAAATGTCCCAGTTATCAATAAAAGAACATTTTGTTTTCAAAATATTCTACTCATAAGCTAAGGCATGTTCCCCGAGCACTGAGACTAACAGTAAAGTAAAAATTACAGAAGGTAATGGACAGGAAAGATAACAGTTCCATAAATAAGAAATGAGTTTTACAAGTCAAAAGAAGCACTATTGACCTAAAAAAAAAAAAAAACAATTACAAGTACTAAAGGGTCAACCTCCCCATCAAGCGCAAGCCCCTCAACAACATTGCTCGACTAGGTTTGTACTTCTTCATCTTCTCCTGCCTGGGTCTTTTCCGTATTTGTGCCTTCCTCCCCAGAAAATGAGAGCACAAGGGCGGAGAAGTCGGTCGAGGGGAAGAGCAGCTCGGCCTTCCTCTTGGCCTCTATGAATCCCTCAGGATACTAAAGACCACTTTCCTCCTCCCAAGCCTCTTAAAAGAAGGTAGAACCTTTGAAGTTTGCCACAACATCCCTCTCTTACCCCATTGTCTCCATCTCCTTCATGGCCTCGGCACTGACATTCTCAGCATTCTCATTACCATAACAGACTCTTTTTAGAGCATTATGCTGCTGTTGAATGAGCTTGCAACTATCATTAAGCTTTCATTAACACTTGGTCAACTGATCGTTCATATCTAGACAGCGACGAGACAGCATCCTAGTCACCACACTTGATTGAGAAAAATGGGAAAATGTTCAAGTTCGAGTCATTCGGAAGCAGGAATAGTTAAAAATTAAAAGCAAATAAAGATGGGAATGTTTACCTGATAAGCCAATACCTTGACCATGGAGCACAAACTTTCAATATGCTTCCTCCCAAGCTTGATCACATCTCACGGAGGTATTCCAAGGATAAGGTGCTCCCTCGTGACCCGGGCATGAGAAAAGATGTAGTTGTTCGTCTTTATGCCCTAGTTTGGCCTATAATTCCAACACTGGATGGAGCCCCTGAGATGAGGATTAGGGATGAGAAGGCTCCGCAGGAGGCACAAGTGAAGTGTTCCTTAATACAGATAGAAGCTCAGAAGAACTTAGGCCGTCCACATCGATTGGAATAGGATAGGGAGCCCAACCCATTTTCTTGACACCCCCTTCGTGTGCATGAACTGTTTACCCACCTTGGCAACCCTTCTTTATCTCTAAGGCTATATTCTTTTCTCCTTGGCCTTTTCTATAGCTTCCATCTCAGTTCAGTGAAAAGCGAAACAATAATAAGCAAAGAGAAGGGAAGAAACAACAGAAAGAGCGTTCAAGGATATACCACTCTCAAGATTTCCCTCTGGGCACCTAGAGTAGAGGCGGTGCTTTGCCAGCTCCTCATTATCATATAAAATGTAAACATCTATAAGCATGGCTATCATGTCCTTCAACATCTCCTGTTCAAGATTCAAGAGGTATAGTTTCTTGCACTTCCCCAAATGATCTACACTCCATGTCAGCGGAACTCCAAAACTCTTATCACTCTGGACACAAATGAATGTCTTCTTCTACTACTTGATGGAAGTGGGTTTCTTCTTCAATAACCCTTTCTTGGCCCTAAAACTAATCCCTACCCAACCATATTGGTCGTGCCTGCTGATAAAAAAATTGGCCTTGAAGACATTAATGTTCATCAGTCCTTTCACATCCGTGTAAACAAATATAAATGTTGTAATCAAAATCACGGAGTTGGGCACTAACTTGCATAAGGCTATATCGAAGTACCTTAAGACAAGGTAGAAGAAAGGATGAAGGGGAAATCTGAGCCTAGTCTTTAAGTACCAAGAGTAAACACAAATCTCAAAGGGCTTTTCGCTTGAAAGGGCATCATAAACCCTCTCCCCTACCCGAGCATTCCTCAAAATAAACTCCTCAGGAATCCTGATGAAAGCCATAAAATGCATCTCAACAGTGCTTAATTGTTGGCATTTTAGGGTTGATCTCGGTCTTAATTGCATTTTTATATGTTAATAACTCTAAAGTGATATTCTTGAATCATTGACTTAATTCGGTGCATTTTCAGGTACCTTGAGTCCAAAAGAGATGGAAAAGATATCATCGCTTAAAGCACGAAGCTTTGATACATATCGGAGTGGAAGAGTGGTTACGAAGAGACAAAATGATGAAAAACATTCAAAAGCCGAGAGCCAATGCATGCCAAGAGCAAAAGGAGTGGTTTTAGCATTTGAAGAAGCTGGAGCAACAGTGTGCGGCACGGCATGGCAAGAGCAGCGCCACACCCTCCAACACCACACTACCTTACACCCTCCTAGCACCGCGGTGTGGCTAGGGCAGCACTGTACCCTCCAGCAAAGCACACTCTCAGACCAAAGGTGAGCGCTGCAGCGCCCAGAAGGGAGAGGTGAGACGCGCACACGGTCTCCTAACCTAATTAGGATCTCTAAGTGACAATTTTGAGCCCACAAATACCCTTGAATCCTTGTACTATAAATAGGTCACTTAGGGTTGAAGAAAGGATGGCAATCAAGGTCTGGAAAACTCAAAGAAATAGCCTCATTCTCCTCCATCAAAGTGTACAGCCATGAGTTCCATGGCAAACTAATCTCCAAGCAGGGCGAAGGGATGAATCCCTAGGTGTAGTTGTTCTTTAATTCCTTTATTAGTTTAGTTGTAATTGGGATTTATTGTCAAACATTGTTATGACTTATTGTTTAATCTAATTAGAAGATTTCCTTTCAATCCGGTGATTATATCTTTCTCCTTGATAAAAGTTTAGTCATGCTTTTCTCATGTCAAGTTTGATTGGATGTGATTAAGTCCGGTAGACTTTTTCTTTAGGGTTATCCATTACTACAATATTGTCGTTTCTTGATAACTCTATAGTATAGGCCATGTATGTTTAATCGATAAAGAAGAGTAAGTCATATCAATTACATTAGGGTTTGTATATGAGCTTTAATTGAATATCCACCAATTGCTTGTTTGGGATGTGAAACTTGTAATCGAGATAAGAACAATTGAATTAAGATTGGAATAAGGCAATGAGTCTAGGGAGGATTCCTGTAACCTTGTTGTTACTCTATTATTATTCTCGATTTATTACATATTTTTCTCTCAATTAGTTCATTATTAAAACTTCATATCTTCTCACTCAATTTTATCGTTCGTGTTTAGGTTTACATCTTCTCTTGTAGTTAACTTGTTTCCCTATGGAATCGACACCCCAAAGCTGTGCTACAACTACTGCGTTACTCTTTAGGCGTAATAAAATTTTGCGCAATTGTCGGGGAAACGCACTTGCACACAAAGAAGATTGTCAACTCTAAGACAAGACGGTACTATTGTTCCTTTCTTTAAGTTTTTGATTTTCTTTTATTTATTAGCTTTTAACTCAGTTGGTGTATGCTTAGGCCGAGAGATTTGCGAGGTAGATTCACTAAGGGACCCGAAATAGAGTTACCCTTTCCTTCCACGTTCGTTAGTGAAACCTCGCCTAGATCAAACCCTAGTGTACCCCCAGCCGAGAATTTAGAAAATTTGGCTAACATGGCTGAAAACCCTGAGAATGTTGCTAGGAACTTAAAGATTATTTACATCCTAGCCGTACAGCCACACCATCATGTATTATGTTTCCAGCCAACACTCGCCATCAAGATTTCAAAACAGGGATGATTCAATTACTCCCCACATTTCATGGCTTGGAAAATGAAAACCTGTATGTACGCATTAGGGAGTTTGAGAAAGTAGTTGCGACTTTTCATAGTCAAGATGCAACTGATGATATCGTGAGACTCAAGTTTTTTCCTTTCTCTTTGAAGGATAAAGCTAAGAGTTGGTTATACTCGCTGAGACCACGATCTATTGGGACATGGAATGAGGTGACTCAGGTCTTCTTTAACAAATACTTCCTCAACATAAGATGAATGCTCTAAAAAGACAAATCTCCACCTTTGCACATAAAGAAAATGAGACTTTATATCAATTTTGGGATAAATTTAAGGAGCTGTTAAGTATGTGTCCACACCATGGGTATGAGAGTTGGCACTTAGTGAGTTACTTTTATGAATGACTTACCTATAGAGAGCGCCAATTCATAGAGATGATGTTTAATGGTGAGTTTTTGCAAAAAGACCTGTAGGAAACCCTAGTGGTGGTGGAATATACCATCTTAGGGAGGAAGATAACCTGAAAGCTAAGGTCGAAATGCTTACTAGGGAGTTAGAGGCCTTAAAAACTAAAAAGCCGACACACATGTTTAATTAAGCCGAACCTTTGGAACCATGTTTTGTGTGTGGTGGGGTAGACCATCCCGCTCAAGAATGCCCTACATTTGTTGATATGAGATAGATGTTTGAGGAACAATCTAATGCCTTGGGCATGTACAAGAAGTCTTATGCACCTTTCTCTAACACTTACAATCCGGGGTGGCGAAATCACCCTAACTTCAGCTGGAAACCTGAAAACCAGCAGCTTGCACAACCCCTTAGATCACACCCTGCACCATATCATGCACCCTCGTCCTCTAGGAGTTCTTTAGAAGACACTTTACATGCTTTTATAGAGGCACATGGCAAAACAAACCAAAGGTGTGAAGCATTAATCACACAGGTCGTAGAAGAAAACAAAGAAATAAGGAGCCAAGTATCCAAGTTAATAGGCTCCTTGAGTGTGACTGAACGAGGGAAGTTCCCTTCCCAAGCTCAGTCCACAGCCCATGGTCAACACATGGCACAAACAAATATGGAAAATGTAAATGCCATTGTGATAAAAAGTGGTAAGACACTTCACATCCCAACAACAAACAAACCCGAGGATGTGGAGAAGGGTCAAAGCAGTAGTGACACTGAATAGCCCAAGGACCCTGAAGTTACCAAAAGCCTTGTTAAGACACCATTCCCTCAAGCCTTAAAAACAAACAAGAAAAATTTGGAGGTAAATAATGAAATCCTAGAGAACCTAAGGCAAGTAAAGCTGAATCTTCCACTTTTGCATATAATTAAACAAGTTCCTACTTATGCAAAGGTTCTCAAAGATTTATGCACAATTAAGAGGAAGCACCATGTAAAGAAAACAACATTCCTAACTGAGCAAGTGAGTGCTTTAATTGAGCAAAGAATTCCCCCAAAATACAAGGATCCTAGCGCTTAGTGAGCTACTTTTATGAAGGACTTACCTATAGAGAACGCCAATTCATAGAGATGATGTGTAATTGTGTGTTTCTGCAAAAAGACTCTGATGAGGCCATAGAGTATCTCAATGAGCTTGCCGAAAAAGCTCATACTTGGACTGGACCTAGTGCTACTGAAAGCACAAATAGGTCACGACCTATAGGAAACCCTAGTGGTGGTGGAATATACCATCTCAGGGAAGAAGACAACCTCAAAGCTAAGGTCGAAATGCTTACTAGGGAGTTAGAGGCCTTAAAAACTAAAAAGCCAACACACATAATTAATCAAGTCGAACCTTTGGAACCATGTTTTGTGTGTGGTGGGGTAGATCATCCCGCTCAAGAGTGCCCTACATTTGTTGTTATGAGAGGGATGTATGAGGAACAATATAATGCGTTGGGCATGTACAAGAAGTCTTATGCACCTTTCTCTAACACTTACAATCCGGGGTGGCGAAATCATCCCAACTTCAGCTGGAAGTCTAAAAATCAGCAGCTTGCACAACCCCCTAGATCACTCCCTGCACCATAATATGCACTCTCATCCTCTAGGAGTTCATTAGAAGACACTTTACATGCTTTTATAGAGGCACAGGGCAAAACAAACCAAAGGTGTGAAGCATTAATCACACACGTCATAGAAGAAAACAAAGAAATAAGGAGCCAAGTATCCAAGTTAATAGGCTCCTAGAGTGTGACTGAACGAGGGAAGTTCTCTTCCCAAGCTCAATCCACACCCCATGGTCAACACATGACACAAACAAATCTGGAAAATATAAATACCATTGTGACAAGAAGTGGTAAGACACTTCACATCCCAACAACAAACAAACCCGAGGATGTGGAGAAGGGTCAAGGTAGTAGTGACACCGAACAGCCCAAGGACCCTGAAGTTACCAAAAGCCCTGTTAAAGCACCATTCTCTCAAGCCTTAAAAACAAACAAGAAAAATTTGGAGGTAAATAATGAAATCCTAGAGAACCTAAGGTAAGTAAAGCTGAATCTTCCACTTTTGCATATAATTAAACAAGTTCCTACTTATGCAAAGGTTCTCAAAGATTTATGCACAATTAAGAGAAAGCACCATGTGAAGAAAACAACATTCTTAATTGAGCAAGCGAGTGCTTTAATTGAGCAAAGAATTCCCCCACAATACAAGGATCCTGGCTATCCAACCATTGCATGTAGCATTGGAAATCATGAAGTTGGACAAGCCTTGCTAGATTTTGGAGCTAGTGTAAACCTGATGCCATTCTCTATTTATTTACAGCTGTGTTTAGAAGAAATCAACCCAACCGCTGTGGTATTACAATTGGCTGATCGTTCAGTCAAAGTACCCCGAGGTGTGGTAGAGGATGTTTTGATTCAAATTGATAAATTTTACTATCCTGTTGATTTCTTAATTCTTGATACTACTTCTGCAGTTGACACTAACTCTAAGATTCCTTTGATTTTGGGCAGACCTTTACTTGCTACTGCAAATGCTCAACTAAATTGTAGGAATGGACTTATGAAGTTGTCCTTTGGAAACATGACCCTTGAAGTCAATATTTTCAATGTTGCAAAGCAGCCCGAAGATGAGGATGAAAACCACCAGCTTTACATGATCGAGTCACTCATCAATGAGGGAGTTTCCTTAGCTCATGATTATGATCCTCTTGGAAATTTTCTTGTTAATTCTGAGATTGATTTATTTGATGATAAAACTAATATAACTAATATTTGAGTTGTTTTTGATAAATCCCAAGATTTTGGTACTCGGGCATGGCAACCGAAGTTTGAGGAGCTGCCCGAAAGAAGTGAGACACAAGTCTCCTCAAGTATGGCAGCACTTAAAGTCGAATTGAAGCCACTACCTAAGGGTTTAAAACATGCCTTTCTCAGTCCAGGTGATACTTTTCCTGTTATTATCTCTTCTGAATTATCTGAGACCCAAGGTAAGAAATTAATTCAAACTCTAAATGCACATAAATCAGCCTTAGGATGGAGCATGGCTTATTTAAAAGGTATTAGTCCCCTGATTTGTTCACATAAAATAAATTTAGATGAAGGAACTAGTCCTCGTAGAGACCCTCAACGTAGGCTTAACCCCACTATGAAAGAAGTAGTGAAAAATGAAGTGCTAAAACTATTAGATGCGGGAATTATATATCCCATAATGGATAGTAAATGGGTAAGTCCTACGCAAGTCATTCCTAAAAAGTCCGGGGTCATTGTGGTAAAAAATGACCTAGGAGAGTTAGTCCCTACCAAGCTTGTGACCGGGTGGCGTATGTGCATTGATTATAGGAAATTAAATGCTGCCACCCGGAAAGACCACTTTTCACTCCCTTTTATTGATCAAATTCTTGAGCGTGTAGCTGGTCATCCCTTTTACTGTTTTCTAGATGGTTATTCTGGTTATTATCAAATAGAAATTGTATTAGAAGACCAATAAAAAACCACTTTTACTTGTCCCTTTAGCACCTATGCTTTTCATAGAATGCCATTTGGATTGTGTAATGCCCCTGCCACTTTTCAATATTGCATGATGAGTATTTTTAGTGACATGGTTGAAAATTGCATGGAGGTTTTTATAGATGACCTAACTGTTTTTGGATCTTCATTTGATGCATGCTTAATGAATTTAGAAAGAGTGCCGATTTGCTGTGAGGAGAAAGAATTGGTTTTAAATTAGGAAAAATGCCATTTCATGGTACCATCTGGTATTGTCTTAGGGCATATTGTCTCTTATAAAGGAATAGAGGTTGATCAATCTAAGATTGAGTTAATGTCTAAATTACCTACCCCTAAGACAATAAAGGATGTGAGATCTTTCCTTGGTTATGTTGGTTTTTATAGGAGGTTCATACAAAACTTTTCCAACATATCTAGACCTTTATGTGCCCTCCTAGTTAGAGACACCCCATTTTAATGGACACAAGCTTGTCAAGAAGCATTCCAAATGCTGATTGGCAAGCTTACTTCCGCACCCATAATGCAGTCACCGGATTACACTTTACCTTTTGAAATCATGTGTGACACTAGTGACCACACTATAGGTGCTGTTCTAGGACAGTGAAGAGAGGGAAAACCTTTTGTCATTTACTATGCTAGTAAGACTTTAAATAGTGCTCAAATGAATCACTCCACAACTGAAAAAGAATTACTAGTTGTAGTATTTGCTTTAGATAAATTTCGTGCTTATTTAATTGGTTCCCCTATTCTTATCTTCCCAGGTTATGAAGCCCTTAAGTACCTTCTTACAAAGAAGGATGCTAAGGCAAGACTAATACGATGGATCTTACTCCTACAAGAATTTGACATCACCATCAAAGACAAGGAGTAAAGAATGTAGTAGCTGACAATCTATCAAGGCTTAATTTTGAGGACACTTGCGATAACATGCCAATCAAGGATGACTTTCCCGATGAGCATTTACTTTTCGTTACTTCTTTACCATGGTTTGCTCACATCGTAAATTATTTGGCTACAGGTGAGATACCAATGGATTAGCGCACTCAAGACAAGAGAAAATTCTTATATGAGGTACGTAATTTCTATTGGGATGACCCCTATCTTTTTAAGTACTTCCCTGACTTAAATTTTAAGGCGTTGCATCTCTAATAAAGAGATTGCTAACGTCTTGGAATTTTGTCATTCCCAAGCTTATGGAGGCCACTTTTCAATGAAAAAAACCGCTGTAAAAATTTTGCAGTGTGGATTTTATTGGCCTACCTTGTTTAAAGATGCAAACATCTATTGTAGCTCATGTGAAAAGTGTCAAAAGTTAGGAGTTGTGTCTCGCCGAAATATGATGCCCTTAAACCCTATTTTAGTAATTGAGATCATTGATTGTTGGGGCATCGATTTTATGGGACCCTTTCCTTCTTCCTTTGGATACCAGTATATAATCGTGGCAATAGATTATGTATCTAAGTGGGTAGAGGCAGCAGCTTGCCGAAGCAATGACAATAGGACGGTAATTAAAATTCTTAAAGAAAATGTGTTATCTCGATTTGGTACACCACGTGCTATAATTATTGATCGAGGTACACCTTTTTGCAACCATTCTTTTGAAGTTTTGGTGAAAAAATATGAGGTGTTACATAAAATTTCTACTGCTTACCATCCTCAGACTAGTGGACAAGTAGAGCTTGCTAATAGGGAAATTAAACAAATTTTAGAAAAAATGGTTAACCTGGATCACAAGGATTGGTCTTTGAGACTAGTTGATGCGCTTTGGGCTTACTGTGCAGCCTTTAAATAGAGGAATTAAGAAACGATGCTTATGAAAATTCTAGAATCTATAAGGCTAATATGAAAGTATTCCATGCCAAAAACATTTTAAGGAAAACATTTAAACCCAATGATTGGGTGTTCTTATACGACTCCAGACTCCATAAGCATCTTGGGAAACTTTGGTCCAGGTGGACCAGTCCTTTCGTAGTGAAAAATGTTTTTGAAAATGGAGCGGTGAAAATAGAGGACACTAGGGATGGTCTGACTTTTAAAGTGAATGGTCAGCGCCTTAAGATCTTGATCGATATGCAAGATCCGGAGGTGGAAGACATTCCACATATGGATCCAATCTATTCACCTTAACTATACCACACAGGTACGTTTTTATTAATTTTTTTCTTTCGATTGGTTTGTTTTGTTTTTAATTAAAGTTTTATTCAATCTTAATTTCTAGTTTTTCTTTTAATTTACTCTAATTTTTAAGGATTCCTTTTATACTATTTGGCTGACTTTATTTTATTTTTCTCTTTCTTTTTGCAAACCAACAAACTTTTCTTGTAGAAAACAGGCCTAGCGCACAGCACCAGGCTCAATACCGCGCCCCAGCATCTGGTGCACTGCAGCGCCCAGATTGCACGCCTCTAAGCCTATCTGCCCACGCTGCAGCACGCAGCACCTCTAAGCCCACGCTGCAGCACCCACCCGAACTTTTGCATTTTAAAACCCTAAAACCTACCTTCTTCTTCATTTCAACTCGAACAAAACACAGCAGCCCCATTTTACTCTCTCTCTTCCTCTCTCACAAACCTCACATACCCACTTCCTTTTTCTTTAAAATTTCTTGTTTCTCCCATCATCTATTGCTAAATTGCTCACTACTTTTACAGATTTTGCAAGAAATCTCACTCACAAGTTTGGTTCTAAGAAGATTTTGGATTCATCAAGAACACTTCAAGTTGGTGGTTAATCTTTTTCTCTCCAACTTTGGACATCAAGTAAGCCTAATTTCTTCCCTTTTATTGTTCACTTGTGCTTTTTGGTGGTTAAATTTTGCTTTAAATCTATTGTTCTATATATTTGATTTCCATGGCACCTAAGACCAAGAGACCTAGAGAAAAACAACAACAAGAGTATGATGAGACCAAATTTATTAGTTTTGAGGCAAGTGAGAGATATATTCGGATGATGCAAACTAGAAAACTCATTCCAGATAGAGGATTCAACATCACAGAGAGGGGAAACCCATCTCTGTTTAAAATGATTACTGATAGGAATTGGGGTACATTTACAAGACCCCCATCTCATTCCCTTCCAAATATGGTTAGAGAATTTTACGCTAATGCAGACGAGCATAGGAATAATAAAGTGAGGGTGAGAGGCAAAATAGTATCTTTTAGCAGCATATCTATAAATATAGTCTATGCGTTACCTGACATAGAAAACAGTGAGTATAGTGCATATGCATCTAATATTGATTATGAAGAGATTTGCAATACTCTCTGTATTCTGGGCACTACATGGAAAATGACGGGGGATACCCTTGTAACCTTGCCCGGTCCTTCTCTGAATGTAATTGCTAGGGCTTGGCAATATTTTGTATGTCAGCAGATGATGCTTGCTCTGCACTACAGTGGCCTAACTGTTGAAAGAGCTATTTTAATTTATGCAATTTTGATGGGAATGACTCTCGATGTGGGCCAAGTCATTTTTACTTCTACCATGCACACTGTGCGACAAAGGCTCGGATTATACTTTCCTTCATTAATCACTCAATTGTGCATCCGAGCCAGAGTCTCTTACAGTTACCGAGTGCCTTGAGCGTTTAGAGAGTCATTTTAATGAGCATCAAAAACTATTGCTTGATAGGATATATTGTCATGACCAAATCTTGGCTAAGCAAGACCGATTCTTGGCTCGACAAGCCGATTATCAAGCGAGGGTCTACTCTTCTTTTGGTCAGATGTACCAACACCTTGCCGCCGCTACTGGTTGTAATATGGATCACTTTCCTACAATGCCACCCTATCCGGGTTCATCCTTTGATCCACCTCCCGAGGAAGGTGAAGAGAATGAAGGGAATGAAGAAGAAGAAGAGGACTTAGAAGATTAGTTTTGGGTTATATCTTTTGTTTGCCTCTTTCTGTTTTATTTTATTATCACCTCACTATCCCACCATATATTGTGTTTTTCTTTTTCCTTATTTTCTTTTTTGTATTTTATTTTTCCATTTATAGTTATTTTTCTCCATTTTATGTGCTAACCTAACATATGGTGGGAATCTTAAGGGTACATCACAGTTGCTTTCTTTTTGTTGCCTTGTTTTATGTTGTAGATCAGAATTTCAGCAAGAGGAATGGCATGCAATTCACCTGGTGCTGCACAATCTTCAGCACTTGTGCACTCGTGCTTACAAAGGGAGCTTCCTTTACTTTCTCTTTAACATTGAGGACAATGCTATTTTTAAGTTGGGGGTGGAGGAAACATATTTCTTTTTCATTAAATTGCTTGGTGTTACCTTCCCTTACCTTTTGTTTTAAGCATACTTTGTGTTAGCCTTTGATGTAATTCACATGTCAATGATATGAGCTTAATTGAGATAGCATATATCATTTAGAAGTAGTTAAATTTGAGAATCATTTAAGTGTCAATCTTGATTTGGTTTGAGACTCTAGTTTGTGGTAAGATTGCATGATTAGTTTAAAGCATCTAGAGAAGTTTTATGTGTGATTGTTTTGTGAATACTTTTGCAGTCTCGACAAGCTCTAGAACTTATTTGATAATCATTTAAGGCGAATTCCTAGAATGTACATTACTTAGGATATGATATAGGCCATTTTTGGACCTTTTGAGCCTTTCAAACTTATCCTTGCTACATTTATCACTAGTCACCTGTTTGAGCCTTTTTCTTAAAAAAGAATTTGAGCCTTATTTCTCCATTTACTTACCCTTATGAGCCTAAAAATTTTATCCTTACTCTTCTTTTAAAAGAACTTAATTGTACACATTTTTTGAGAAGCGCTTAAGAGGATTTAGGATGGAAACATGAGAAAAAATATATTACTACCATAACCCAAGTATATTAAAGGAGATAAGTTGGGGGTTGTGGAAAAGAAAAAGAAAAGAAAAGAAAAGAATAAAAGAATAGGTGAATGGTCTTATGCCAAAAATACAAAAGAAAAAAAATAATGAAATATGGCAAAGAAAGAAGAAGAGAGAAGAAAAGTAGTGACTTATTGAAAGCAAAGCTCTTATAAAAATGTTTGAAAGAGTTAGGTGTTGAAGTAAGGTTATCCAGTGCTTAAAATGGTTGTGTTTAAAACTAAGAGATTGAGTTCTTTTACTTGTGAATCCTTCCCGTTCTTTCTTAACCTTTACCTTAGCCTAACATTACAAGCTTATTAAAGACCTATTGATCCAATGTAGTGTGATTTTTCTACAATAGTGGAGAGTGAGTCATGGCAAAGAAAGAAGAAGAGAGAAGACAAGTAGTGACTTATTGAAAGCAAAGCTCTTATAACAATGTTTGAAAGAGTTGGGTGTTGAAGTAAGGTTATCCAGTGCTTAAAGTGGTTGTGTTTAAAACTAAGAGATTGAGTTCTTTTACTTGTGAATCCTTCTCGTTCTTTTTTAACCTTTACCTTAGCCTAACATTACAAGCTTATTAAAGACCTATTGATCCAATGTAGTGTGATTTTTCTACAATAGTGGAGAGTGATTCGAAAAGTGAGCCTATGGAGCTTGTTTTTGTGATTAATGTCAAGCAATTTAATATATTTTAGAGGCCAAGACTTATATTCATGAATGTTATGCATAAAATCATCCGGGTGTTCGGATTAATGGATTGTGGTAAGATGGATGTTAAGAGTCGATAACAATTTTAAGATTGATGTTTAGATTACTTTTGGACTTGAGTGATATTTAATGATTCTATGTACTGTATGTTATGTGCAATTTCTAAGACAAAAATGTGAATTGCTCCTTGTTTAACACTACCATTACTTTACCTTATTTTGATTCCTACCATAAAATTCATTTCTCGTTTTCGCTTGAATTGCTAGGGACTAGCAATAAGCTAGTTGGGGGTTGTGATGAGAACCATAAAATGAGTCTCAATAGTGGTTAATTGTTGGCATTTTAGGGTTGATCTCGGTCTTAATTGCATTTTTATATGTTAATAACTCTAAAGTGATATTCTTGAATCATTGACTTAATTCGGTGCATTTTCAGGTACCTTGAGTCCAAAAGAGATAAAAAAGATATCATTACTTAAAGCACGAAGCTTTGATATATATCGAAGTGGAAGAGTGGTTACGAAGAGACAAAATGATGAAAAACATTCAAAAGCCGAGAGCCAATGCATGCTATGAGCAAAAGGAGTGGTTTCAGCATTTGAAGAAGCTAGAGCAATAGTGTGCGCCATGGCATGGCAAGAGCAGACCCGCACCCTCCAACACCACACTACCTTGCACCCTCCTAGTGTTGCAGCATGGCTAGGGCAGCGCCGCACACTCCAGCAAAGCACACTCTCGGACCAAAGGTGAGCGCTGCAGCTCCCAGAAGGGAGAGGTGCGGCACGCATACGGTCTCCTGACCTAATTAGGATCTCTAAGTGACAATTTTGAGCCCACAAATCCCCTTGAACCCTTGTAGTATAAATAGGTCACTTAGGGTTGAAGAAAGGATGGCAATCAATCTCTGGAAAACTGAAAGAAGCAGCCTCATTCTCCTCCATCAAAGTGTATAGCCATGAGTTCCATGGCGAACTAATCTCCAAGCAAGGTGAAGGGATGAATCCCTAGGTGTAGTTGTTCTTTAATTCCTTTATTAGTTCAGTTGTAATTGGGATTTATTGTCAAACATTGTTATGACTTATTGTTTAATCTAATTAGAAGATTTCCTTTCAATCCGGTGATTATATCTTTCTCCTTGATAAAAGTTTAGTCATGCTTTTATCATGTCAAGTTTGTTTGGATGTGATTGAGTCCGGTAGACTTATTCTTTAGGGTTGTCCGTTACTGCAATATTGTCGTTAAAGATATATTGTCATTTCTTGATAACTCTATAGTATAGGCCATGTGTGTTTAATCGATAAAGAAGAGTAAGTCATATCAATTACATTAGGGTTTGTATATGAGCTTTAATTGAATATCGATCGATTGCTTGTTTGGGATGTGAAACTTCCAATCGAGACAAGAACAACTGAATTAAGATTGGAATAAGGCAACGAGTCTAGGGAGGATTCCCGAAACCTTGTTGTTACTCTATTATTATTCTCAATTTATTACATATTTTGCTCTCAATTAGTTCATTATTAAAACTTCATATCTTCTCACTCAATTTTATCATTTGTGTTTAGGTTTGCATCTTCTCTTGTAGTTAACTTGTTTCTCTGTGGAATCGACACCCCAAAGCTGTGCTACAACTACTGCGTTACTCTTTGGGCATAATTAAATCCTATATTTAAGCCTAAGAGCCTAAAGCTCCTCTACTTCCAATTTGTTTGGCACAAAGTTTGCCCCATATAACCACTGTACTCGTTCCTCTTCCCTCGTGTCTCCCTTGAGCTCTATGAGAACATTATCTTCCTCATCCTTAGAAGAAGAGTCCTCTCCCTCCTCATCATCCTCTTCCTTGTAAGGAACCATTGCCATTGGTCCCTCCTGAGCATCACTGCCTCCTAAGGCCTCACCCTCACTCGAGGCACAGTCCAAACCCATAGCCTCGTTTAACTCCTTAGATAACTCTTCACTATCTCTACTCTCATGACTACTATCTTCACTACCACTATTGCTATCACGATAACTACCAACATAAGGCATTATAAAAAAATGAAAGACTCTCCAGTTAAACAAATCATGACAAGGACGATTTCGAGCGCTTCGCTAACTCCAACTCCGAACGATCTCCAAAATCTCGAGCTCTCCATAAGTGACCGACCTCTCTCTCATCAATAAGGAACTTTGAGGGCTCTCAAAATTTTCTCTCCAACATTACAAATGAGTGAATTGAAGAAATAGGGTGAAGCTCTTGCCTCTTATAAGAATCCAAGTGTAACCAACGAGGAAAATTAATTCAATCTCTAGCTGTAAAGTCCAAAATGTTTCACATAATCGAGCGCATATGCCGTCATTCCATTCCCCAAGGTAATGGTATAATACTCCAGCAATAAATGCTCCTAGAAGATTTTCTGGCCCATAATACAAAGTCATCCATGGGCCCAAATATACAGCCCAAAAATCATACAAGTCCAAAATCTAGGTCTACATCCTATAGGTAAAATCCTTTTAAGAAGATCTCTAAGGCCGAGCCTCATATACTCGGACCCATGTCTCCAAGGTCGAGCATTTTGACTGAGGCTCATATACTCAAACTCACATCTCCAAGGCCGAGCATTTTGACTGAGCCACATATGCTCAGGCCCACGTCTCCAAGGCTGAGCATTTTGGCAAAGCTTTATATGCTCGGATTCACGTCTCCAAGGTTGAGAATTTTGACTAAGCCTCATATGCTCGGACCCACGTATCCAAGGCCGAGCATTTTGACTGACCCTAATATGCTTGGACCCACATCTCTAAGGTCGAACATTTTGACTGAGCTTCATATTCTCTGACCCATATCACTAAGGCCGAGCTTTTTGACTGAGCCTCATATACTCGGACCCACGTCTCCAAGGCCGAGCATTTTTGGTAGAGCCTCATATGCTCAGGCCCACCTCTCCAAGGCCGAGCATTTTGACAAAGCCTCATATACTCATGCCAATGTCTCCAAGGCCAAGCATTTTGACAGAGCCTCATATACTTGGGCCCATGGTCTCTCACCCTGTACACTCATACTACAACTATCTCTAGAATCTTAATGTCTAAGCCTCTTTAACCACTATTTCTCTTTCCTTTAAGCTCCTTCACATCTTTCCCAATCTGAAATGATATATCTACCAACTTGACATAATTTATATGCCTTATGTATGATAGTTTTGATCAAATCTTTAAACATAGTTCATCTATGAACCTCTTGCACTTCTTCTCTTCTAGGTCTACCATTTTCGGTACAAACCTCGAAAAAGCTACTAATCTCCTATCATACTGAGTCATAGTTAATACATTTGCCTCAAATAAACAAAATCTCTTTCTTGTTGGGCTCTAAAAGTATAAGGAAAATATTTATCAAGGAAAACCTCCTTAAACCTATTCCAGGTTAAAGGTGACCCTCTGCCTGCCAGTCACTGGTAAAGTACCAAATAATCTCTCTACATGTTTCACCCAAACTCAAGCTTAAAAGGATTCATAGATCCTTTAAACAATAAGGCATTCAACTTAATATATCTAACAAAACAATCTCTCTGCATCTCGTGCATAAACTCACTTTTCCCCTTTTTAAGATTTATCATTACTGGATTTATAACAACCTCAGGAACTGCCCTAGCTCGTTCATCAAGTCTATGCTATAGGCTATCAACTCTATCATCTGTTACATTCATTTTCTCAAGAGCATGTGTAAGGGCTTATTTTAGCTCATCTCTTTCAACTTCAGATTCTCTCATACCTTTACTAATATCAATTATACTATCAACACGTTCCCTTCTAGGAACCACAAATTCACACTCAACCTCGACTTGTCAAAATATTAGGGGCCTACCACGCCCTCTCAAATCAACAACTTTAACTTAAGCTCTAGCACGTCCACGTGTCATCCTCAGACTATTCATTAAAATATAATTTATTTTAATCTTCCACTTTCTTTCTTTTTATGCAGTCTATATAATCATAAAACCTAATGCTCTGATACCAAAATTGTAATGACCCATCCCAGGTTGGCCACCCCCAATACAGTGTTGTCAAATTTTGAAAATCCCAGCACAACACATATATACAACAAGAAAAATAACACCAACATAAATTTTTACATCGATCCTCAACCCTCAGCAGGGGAGACACATCATTCTGATCTTCACTTAAACATTATATACAACGTAATATGCATGAATATTTACAAATAAATTTTTATTTTATTTTCTCATTAGTCTGAGGATGTGGACACGTACGTGGCTTACAGAAAATGATTTCATCTGAACCTCAACTCATCAAACTATATGCCCTGCATGCTACCTACAATCATTATACAATGAGGGATGAGCTTCATAAGCTCAGTGAATGAAATTTACTAGAAGTATTCAATTTGTATAAATATTCTTTTAATATTTAATCATTTCTATCTCATATAACTTGATAATAGCATTCTACTATTACTGCACATACCATAAGTCCCATTCTCTATCAATCTCTTCTTCTTATATATTTGTTCACCTTAAGACTGTCAATTATCTCATAATTGCCTCGTTATGAGGTTCAGAGCATATAGTCTACCATTTAGATAGTTCTTACCATATCATACTTCCATGTTTCTTTCTCACCAGAACTTTCTTTTTGTGAGATTCATTCATCTATAAATAAATTTACAATAATAAACAACACTTCAACATTTCAGTAATACAATCAATATTCAAAACTGATGCAATGCATGAATTATTATTAGGGAACGTCTTCCCATATGTCGACATGTTTTTATTTTAGACTGGCTTCCTTCCCAGTTCTTTCATTTTCAGCGTATACCGACTATCACGGTTTTTCAATTAGACTAACCCCCTCCCGGTTCTTTTATTTCATGCATATGCATATGAACAATGATATGAAATATGTATATGAACAATAATATAAAAACAAGCATGTATTCAGTCATTTTAATTCAGCTATCATGCATTTTCTCAAATTACTATTTATTTCTCATAAAATAATTCTCTACACATCCACTATTCTTATCATACCTATCAACCAACTTTCATCTATCACCAAATCATAAGTTAACGATTTATTCTAATAGTATCACTATATATTGCATATTTATCTTGATTACTTAAAGTAAATCTAACTCACCACGTAGCACTTAGAGCTGCCCGTGGATCACCTCCTTTCCTTTCCTCCTCCTCTCAGCAATTTTTCTCGGTTGTTAATCATCAACACTTGACATAATATTTATATTAAATTCTAATTTATTCTTCAATTCTTTCATAATTCACACCATTTGAAAATTTCCACTTTGAATTCCGGGAATTTCATGTATACTAAATTTCAAAAAATAAACTTCACATTATTACCTTTTGTTTTTCTTAGAGCTTCCCGTGACTCTCTATAAAATTCTCCCGTAAACACCTTCAAAATTTTACTCTTTCAACCTTTCTTTCGGTCCCCAAGTGTTTAAAGAAAGAAAGTAATTTGAATCGTAGAAGGAAGAAAATCAATCAGGATTTGGTTAGTATAATTAAAATAAGGTGCAAAGTGTGTGTGTATATATATATAAATTTTGCCGACCGCACCGTTTGTTTTCTTTGTGCTGCCTCACATGCAGCGTTTTGAAAATTTTGTTGCAACACCTGGAAGTCCAGGTGTTGCACAAATTTTTTTAAAATTTAAAATTTTTTGTTTTTCCATTTTCTTTGTAACTACACCCCTACGCGTCCATTTTTTTAAGAATTATTTTATTCAATACTAAATCCTTCACTTGTGTATGTATGTGTGTGTGTGTGTGTGTGTGTATATATATATATATGTAATTTTAATTTCATGTCATATTTATCAAATTACTTCTTTACCCATACTTTAAGAACACGGGTATTACAATTGGTGCCACTTGTTTTGCTGCTAATCTAGTGTTTCATGCTTGTACCAAGCATATTGAGATATATTTTCATTTTGTTCATGAAAAAGTAGCCCAGTGAGATATTCATATCAGGTATATTCCTACTAATGCACAAATTGCAGATATCTTCACAAAAAGATTATCATCACCTTGGTTTCTTTAACATTAAACCATCCTCTTTGCGGTTTCACCCCATTCGAATTGAGGATGCGTGTAAATGTATATATTCCTAATGTAAATAATATTATGAAATTCTAGTCTATTGTAAATAGGAAACCCTAGTCCGATTAGGACACTCTGGTGTACCCTAGTCCTATTAAGACACTCATTTGTACATACTCTATAAATATGAGTTTCTACTACTGCAACATCAAGCAGTCAATAAAATAAAAACCCTAAATTCTCTTTAATTCTTTACAACTGAAAATTTGTTCTACACAAAGCTACACATCATGCAAAAGATAGTTTATGAATGCTTGCCAATTCATTTTTTTTTTTTTTTTTACAAAAGGGTAGCGATATTAGCATTTTACAAATGACTATTGGCACTCAACTCTTTTTTAGGTGTTAAATCTTACGATAATACTCCTAATTAAAATTATATACTCTTTTGAATTTTGAAATACAAAATGCTACCATATATTTTCTTCACAAGTTTCCATAATATAGAACTTTCTATTAATATTTTTTATTCATCTTTAACTCTTTATCTTATTCACTTTTGCTGCTAAAACTTTTCATCCTTAATTTTACTTTTTTCTTCATTTTTCATAATAATAGATAATCAATTAACGGAATACGTGTTCTACCTTGAACATTAATAATTCTTAAGACTATAATGATTGTCTTATTAATCAACTTGTTTAGAATCAGTACCTAAAAATATTAAATTTTATGAAAATTTTCAAAAGTTAGATCTGTTGATGCCAAAAACGTGTTACTGAGCTGGAGATCGGTGCTTAAAGGGGGAGCTTGCATAGGGAAAACAGAATGAGCTAGAGTAACTGGAGGAGAGGGGGGGTGATGCCTCCGAGGACGCTATTGTTAGTATAAGTTGTCAGAGGAAAGGGGACATAGGTGCTTTTAGTAATGTGATTGTGTTTTTTTTTTTTTTTTTTTTTTTGTTATATCTCCCTGGATTTGCATACCTTGGTCTTTTTCTAGTGTCTCAGAGGTGAGACAGCCTATATGCTAGGGATAGGGAAATGCTAGAGATCCCGTTCCTTTGTAAGTTGGTATAGTTGGGCGTCTAAGGATGATTATGATTCATGGATTTATGCTCGTAGGCCTGGACAGGGGTGTCTGGGAATGGCGACGGTTTTTGTCAATAGCTTGTCTACGTGTTATCTTTTTGTTGGACGTAAAACTGTCCGCGTGTCATCTTGCTGTTGGACCAGGGCTGTCCACGTGTCGCCTTATTGTTAGTCTGAGGCTATCCACTTGTTTTTTTACTGTTGGTCCGGGGTTATCCATATGTTGTATCACTATTGGGTGCATGTTTTTGGCTGTATCAAAGGCCCCTCACTTCCTTAAGTACATTTATATGCTTCATGGAAGTATTGCAGTGTTCGGTTTTGGAGTCAAGGGGTAATCAATCTGCTCGGCCTTGGAGACATTGGTTCGAGCAGATGAGGAGCAGTCAATATGTTCGGCCTTGGAGACATTGGTTCGAGCATGTGAGGAGCAATCAATATGCTTGACCTTGGAGACATTGGTTTGAGCATATGAGGAGCAGTCAATATGCTCTGGAGACATTGGTCCCAGCATATAAGGAGTAGTCAATATGCTCGGCCTTAGAGACATTGGTCCAAGCATATGAGGAGCAGTCAATATGCTCGACCTTGGAGACATTGATCCGAGCATATGAGGAGCAATCAATATGCTCGACCTTGGAGACATTGGTCCTAGCGTATGAAGAACAATCAATATGCTCGGCCTTGGAGACATTGATCCGAGTGTATGATAAGCAGTCCATATGCTCGACCTTAGAGACATTGGTCTGAGCATATAAGGAGGAGTCAATATGCTCGGTCTTAGAAACATTGGTCCGAGCATATGAGGAGGAGTCAATATGCTCGGTCTTGGAGACATTGGTCTGAACATATGAGGAGAGGTCTTGGAGACATTGGTCCGAGCATATGAGGAGTAATCAATATGCTCGGCCTTGGAGACGTTGGTCCGAGCATCTGAGGAGCAGTCAATATGCTCGACCTTGGAGACGTTGGTCTGAGTATATGAGAAACAGTCAATATGCTCGGCTTTGGAGACATTGGTCCGAGTATATGAGGAGCAGTTAATATGCTCGACCTTGGAGACGTTGGTCTGAGTATATGAGGAGCATTCAATATGCTCGGCCTTGGAGACGTTGGTCAGAGCATATGAGGAGCAATCAATATGCTCGGCCTTGGAGACGGTGGCCCAAGCATATGAGGAGCAATCAATATACTCGGTGATGAGTGCCAAATATTGCATATTTTGGCCCCTTAGTTTACATTTATTAGCTTAGGAATTTGTTACTTTGAGTTATTTTTCATTGTTTTACAAGTTTACAAGCACTTAGAATGGAGTTTCACTAAATGGTCAGAATTTCCTGTACAAATTAGTAATCTTTTCGAAGTAATCTGTATTGATTCAGGGGAATTTCAAGGCTCGTAAATATGATTTTTCTAGAGAAAGTTATGGTAGTTTTAGTAGACAAAGGGCAAGTTGTGCGTGATTTCAGCGTGGCAGAAGTGATTTTTGTGGATTTAAACTGTAATGATTCAGGAAGAACCAGGAGATGAGCTATATATGCTTGGAAAGATCCGAATGTCTATTTTCTGGAGAATTTTACAGCTCAATATAATTTTTCTAGAGAAAGTTATGGAAATTTTAATAGATAAAGGTCAGGCTGTACAGGATTTCAGCATGGGCAAAAGTTTTGAAGGGCATGTGAAGGCTTAAATCCCACATCCCACATCGGTTAGAAACACATTCTATATCCCACATCGGATTGGAATCACATTGCACTCATGGAGTTTCCCTATAAAAACCCCACCTCATTAAAGTAATTGGTGTGCAATCTGGAGGACTTCTGCTAGCATTCTGGTGGATCTTGAAGGCTATGCTACCAAGAGGGGAAGTGCCGCACGACAGCTACGAGTGGAATCTCTCTATCTATGTATTGTTAGTTTTAATTTATTTTAAGTTTTAAAGTTTAAATGTTTAGCAATGTACTTGTGAAAATTATGTTCATAATTATGAGAGGTTAGAATCTTCATCTAAGGTTGAAGATGAAGCTTTGCCATTGTTTAGCATTATATTTTCAGATATGTTCATACAATTCTAATATTTTTAGTATAAATGTTCTATTTCAATTGTTTGAGTAAACTCTTATGATTGCTTGTTTTTAAATTGTTAAACTGGACATTCCTTGTGTTTCATCTGCTGGATACGGCGGATCATTCAAATTAGATTGGATATCCATTGTGATTTGTGAATTAAACGGATACATTGGATGGTTTTGGTTTTGTTTGGGTATTCGCCATGATTTTTATAATGGTGGATTCATGGAATGATTTGATAGATTATTTTTATATAGAACATGAAGTTATATGCTTTACTTTGGTGGGGTGGATTCAGAAAACCTTAGTGTTTTTATCAATTGCTTTAAAATTAATTTAGTTTAGTTTATATTTCTTTGCAAGATACAATCCAAAATTCAGAACTAGGTTAGTTTAGATAAAAATATATTTTCACAATGCAATTCCCTGTGGATTCGAACTCGCACTTGCACAACACTATATTGCAAATGACTCATGCGCTTGGGAGTAATTTAAAACTCACAACACTCGGCCTTGGAGACGTTGGTCCGAGCATATGAGGAGCAGTCAATATGCTCGGTCTTGGAGACATTAGTCTGAGCATATGAGGAGTAGTTAATATACTCGGCCTTGGAGACGTGGAGTTCTAGGTGGACTTTTGGGCTTCTTGCTTTTTAGGCCCATGAAGGTGTCTAGGCATTTTTGGGCTTTGAGCCATTTTTATTTAGGCCCAACTATTTCTAATCATGCTTCTAGAAATTTCACTTGATACGTGGCTTTTGTCAGATTTATTTAACACGTGCAACCATTTTTTTGTAAAATATAGCGGCACTCATTAATACTTCATTCTCTTGGGGAATGAAACGGTGCCTAGGGTGGATCAAACGTCACCTCGATTGCGACAGCGGGCTCTTTGGAAGTAACCTCGAGCATCTTGAACATCATATCTTCCCACTCATCCTTCTTAATTTGCCTCGTTCGCCACACCTCTTTTTCCTAAATAAGGGGGCTTTGCTCCAATTCTTCTTCATTTCCATTCTAGCAAGTTTTTAGAAAGAAAAGTTGAGAGTGCTCGTCCTCATTCTTCAGAGTTTGAGAGAGCTCATCCTCGTTCTTCAAAGTTTTTGAGAGTGTTCGTCCTTATCTTTTAAAGTTCGAGAGTGCTCGGTGTCTTTGACATTCCTGGTGAAAGGGGGTTTGGTGGACGTCTCGGCTTGGTAACAGTCTTTAGTGTGGGTGTTTGGAGCATGGTGTTTAAGTGTTTTGCTAGGGAAGAAGTTTGTTCACGCTATTCATTCTAGGTGAGTCTCCTTCTCCCGTTCCTCATGTCTTCAATAGATAGTTACCGAAATAGGCTTAGTAGCGGTAGTGGTAGTAATAATAGTAGTGGTAGTAGTAGTACTTCTGGGGAGACGGGGTCGGACACGTCCTCTTCCAAGAGTGAGACCCATAGAAGAACCGAGGTCAGAGAGGGACCTTTAACTATGGTGCCCCTACGTACTTGTAGTGGAGGAATATGTAGATGACTCCTCATCTGGGGATGATGTGGATGTGGCTTTGCCTGATATTAGAGGGGCCGTGGCTATTGAGGAGAGGGAACAGTGGGAGTTCGCCATAAATACTGTTCCCAACCAGATCAAGGAGAAGGATCTCGAGGTGATTCGAAGGGTATATCGTATTATGGGTGAATATGCCCTTAAGTTAGCCAGGGTCGGGGAGAGGGCTTATGATGCTCTATCGAGTCGTGCGGCCTATGACTTATGTGTGTATGAACAACACATAAGGGTCGGGCTATATTTCCCTCTGCATCTTTTTTTTGTGCCGTGCTTTGGTACTTTGACATGGCATTGTGCCAGTTGGTGGATTGATGAACCTCGATGTTTTCAAGTCCGACTTCCAGATAAGTAAACACGACCAGACTGGATGGGTCGTGATCAGTACTCGAGTGAAGAGAAGGCTACTGAAGAAGATGCCATCTTTAATCAAAAGGTGGAAGAAGTTTTTTTCTTTGTCTGGGGAGGGAGTGACTTCACCGTCCCACTCTCGTGGAGTTTGGATCGGACTGGGAAGTGTAAGAAGCCAAGCCTTCTTCACCGTGAGCAGGAGACGGTGAACGCTATAGTAGCTGCACCCATGGATGTGAAGGTCCTTTACAATAATGAGAAATTGGCGAGGTGCGGTCTCTGCCTCTGTGCCCCGAGTTCTCTATAGAGAGTGGTAACCTCATGCCCGCTTTTTTACGCTCGCTTTTATTTTTTCTTTATACTGCTTCATGTTGTTTCTTTACCTTTTACTTCATACTTACAATTTTCCTTGGTTATCTTAGACAGAGATGGAGGCGACCACCAAGACTAGGGAGCAAACCAAGAGACTAGCTTTGGAGCGGAGGAAAGCTGCTCAAGCGAAGAAGCAGTTGGCTTTCGAGTCTGGGGCAGGAAGAGGCCTCGGGTCCTTTTTCCCACTCTTATCGACCTGGAGCACCCTCCTAGACTCTCCCTTAAGCCGAAGGCTGTTTCAGTCTCTTTTGTCGTCTCTACCTCGTCCCGAGGTGTGACTACCGGGGCGATGGTCTTCACACCCAACTGGGGATTGAAGATAAACGACTATGTTTTCGCGCACCCCCTGGTGGCCCGCGAACACTTGGTTATGGGGTTCCAGCCTCGTGACATACTGGAGTTATCAAGGAGGCCCATCAAGGCTCTCTACTTCACGGCCAAGGCCCACGGATCTCATGTATGAAATCCTCTTCGTTTGTCTTCTCTTCATTTTTCTTACTTTTTACACGATATTGTGGCTAACAATTTCTTATTTAACTTCAGTCGGGCATTCTTCGGGCGGTAATGTCTCGCCGGTGCATGGACAAGACTGAGAGGTTGGTTCAAGCTCAGCACAAGCTAGATGAGAGCGCCGTGCTCATTCTCTAGCTGCATGTGTCATTGGATGCGGCTAACCAGGCCAAAGCTGAGGCCATACGAGAGAGGGATACTGCTGTTTTAGCGGGCCAGTGGTTCAGAGAGGAGACTGAGGCCCATACCTGGGTGGCCATGAAGGATGCTTTGGCAGCTTTCTGAGATTCTGCCTCATACTGGATAACGGTCTAAGAGGAAGGAGGCCTGCAGTACCTCGATGGATTTTTAGAAGTCAAGAGAAAGGCCTGCAGATCCTGAGATCGATTTTTTGGCTCTCGATCTGTTAAGCTCTTTGGAGGATGATGAGGTGGTTACGGTTGAAGCCAAGGTTGGAGTTCCTGCTGGTGAGGAGGAGCCAACTGCTCAGTCAGAGGTTGAGGTCGAGGCTGAGGGAGAGGCAGCCGCATAAGGGCTTAGACTAGGCTATTTATTTCTCTCTTGTACTTCAAGGCTGTTAGTGCCTTTTTTTGTAAGTTTTTGAAACTTAATGAAACTTTTGGTTCTATCTTTCAAACTCGTTCTTCTTTTATTGCATTTGTTTTTTCATCATTACAATTTTAGCTAACCCAACCTCTTTTGTGAGCCATACCTGAGATGTGAGCTATGGGTAGAATCGTCAGAGATTTTCGACAGTCCAAGTGAGGGGAACGGGTTTTCCAATTAGCTCCTCGAGCTCGAAGGTGTCGGGTCAGCATACCCTCTTGATGTGGTACAAGCCTTCCCAGTTTGGGACCAACTTTCCCGTGTCTCGTGGGTTGGTCACATCGTTTTTTCGTAGGACGAGGTCGTGAAATTTGAAGTTTCTGCTTCAGACCCAAGAGTTGTAATATTTGGTGGCTCTCTATTGATAGGCAGCTAATCGAATCTGGGACTTATCCCAAGCTTCGTCGATGAGATCAGCACTCATCCGTAGAGCTTCCTCGTTGCTGCTACTTTCAAAATTTTGTACTCGTAGTGAGGGAACCCCGATCTCCAAGATGATGACCGCTTCGAAACCAAAGGCCATGAAGGAGGGGGTTTCTCCAGTGGATGTTCAGGCGGTGGTTCGATATGCCCAGAGTATGTTCGGTAAGTGGTTGGTCCACTGTCTATCTGCCTTATCTAACCTTCTTTTGATGCCCTGCAAAAGCATTCTGTTGGTTACTTCAGCTTGTCCATTGGCTTGCAGATACCTGACAGAGGAGAAACGGTGATCGATGTGCAGTTCATCGCAAAATGCTTTGAATCGAGCACTATCGAATTATTTGGCGTTGTCCATCACTAGTATTCAGGGAATGCCAAAACAGCACTCTATGGACTTCTAGATGAAGCCCCGAGCCTAGCGGTCGGTTATACTGGCCAGTGGTTCGGTTTCTACCCACTTAGTGTAGTAGTCTATTGCAACAATGAGGTACTTCCGTTGGCCGGGTGCTCCGGTGAAAGGGCCGAGGAGGTCCACGCCCCACATGGCAAAGGGGAGTGGGCTAGTGATCGAGGTGAGGGGATTTGTCAGTTAATGGGAGATCGTTGAGTACTGTTGATAACTTTGGCACTTTTTTACCAATTCCATGGCTTCTCTTTGCTTGTCGGGCCAGTAGTAACCTTAATGGAGAATTTTAAAGGCCAGGGCTCGACCTCTAAGGTGGTTTCTACAGACTCCTTCATGAACTTTCTGAAGGGTATAGTCGACCTCGGTTGGCCCTAAGCACTTTAGATAGGGCATTGAGAGACTTCTCTTGTATAACTATCATCTATAACCGTGTACCGCGACGCTCGAGAGATAATTTTTCTGGCTTCACTTCTTTCCTTAGGGAGCTAGCCATCCTGTAAATACCAAAGGATGGGGTCAACCCAGGTTTCTATGCTGGTTACAAGTAGTACAGAGGTTTCTTCGATGCTTGGTACAACGAGCATTTCAAAGTAGATTTCCTGCGTGGGCTCTGGCTGTTGAGAGGAGGCGAGTCGAGCTAAGGAATCATATTTTGAATTTTCTGCCTAGGGGATCTGGTTGATCAGAAACACTTTGAACTTGGCGACGAGTTCTTTGAGTTTCTCTAGGTAGCAGGTGATATTTTCTCCTTAGGCTTCAAATTCCCCGTTCATCTGGTTTACCACCAACTGTAGGTCACTGTAAGCATTTAGGGCCTCAATAGACAGTGTTCTGGTAAACTTCATTCCGGCCAGCAACGCCTTGTATCCGGCTTCCTTGTTTGAAGCACTAAACCCAAACCTTAAGGCGTACTAAACGGAGAAACCGTCTAGGCTGCACAAGATGAGCCCGGCACTGTTTCCTGCACTGTTGGAAGAATCGTCGATGTGGAGGGTCCATTAAGGAACTAGTTTGATCGTGTTGAGATCTGGGGTAGGATTTATCTTATCTTGGAGGGTGGTTTCTACGATAAAGTCGACGAGGGCTTGGGCTTTGACAGCTTTGCGAGGATGGTACTGGATGTTAAACTCTCAAAGTTTTATGGACCATTTGGCCATCCTTACGGAGACATCCAGCTTATGGAGCACTTGTCTTAGAGGTTGGTTCGTTAAGAGGACAATTGTGTGCGCTTGAAAGTATAGTCGGAGTTTGCTGGAAGTGACCAGGAGGGCATATGCCATCTTTTCCACATGGAGGTACCTCATTTTTACATCTTGGAGGATCTTGCTTACATAGTATATGGGCCTTTGGACACTTGCCTCCTCTCGGATCAGAACGGAGGCCACCACTTCATGTCCGGCTGATAGGAATAGGAAGAGTTCTTCGCTGGTGACAGGCTTGGTCAGGAGAAGGGGTGAGCCCAAATACTCTTTCAGTCCATCGAACACCTTTTGACAATCTTCAGTCCAGACGAAGTCCTTAGCTTTTCTGATGGCTTTGAAGAAGATGAGGCACTTTTCTACGGATTTCGACATGAACCAGCTTAGGGCAGCTATCAGTCCGGTCAACCGTTGGACTTCCCTCATTGTCCGGGGTGGGCTCATACCGAGGATGGCCTCTATTTTTTGGGGTTTGCCTCTATACCCCTTTAGGTTACCATGAAGACGAGGAACTTCCCCATGGTGACCCCAAAGGCGCATTTTGCGGGGTTCAGTTTCATCCGATTACGCCGAAGAACTTCAAATACTTCTTTCAGATCGGCTTCGTGGTCCTTAGCCCTGATGCTTTGGAGCAGCATATCATCCATGTAGACCTTCATGTTTCTACCGATCTACTCACGGAAGATTTTGTTTACCAATCTTTGGTAAATTGCCCCAGTGTTCTTGAGACCGAAGGGCATGACTTTGTAACAGTACAATCTCTGCCCGGTGATGAAGGCCATTTCCTCCTGATCGGACCTGTGCATAAGGATTTGGTTGTAACAGGAGAATGCATCTATGAAGGTCAGCAATTCGTGTCCTAACGTCGTGTTGACGAGCTGGTCAATTCATGGTTGTGGGAAGCTGTCCTTTGGGCAAGCTTTGTTTAGGTCTGTGAAATCGATATAGATTTGCCACTTGTCGTTGGTTTTCTTTACCATCACCACGTTAAACACCCAGTCTGGGTAGTCTGCTTCTCGGATGAAATTGGCCCGCAGTAGTTTGTCTACTTCGGCTTTGATAGTGACTTGTCGTTTAGGAGTGAACGATCTCTTCTTCTGGATGATTAGCTTGTGGTTTGGGTCCACGTTTAATCGGTGCACGATCACTTTTGGCTGATTCCCTGCATATCTGTGGCTGACCAGGCGAAAAGATCCTGATTCTTTTGAAGAAGAGCTAGTAAGGATCTTCTGGGAGCTTCGAGGAGGTTGGAGCCGATCTGAATGGTTTGGGCAGTATACTCACCGAGGAGGACTGTGGTCAACTCTTCCATAGGCTGGCCCCTCAGAGTTTTCCCTTTGTCTCTAAGGTCATACAACTCAAGTGGGAGGGCCTCCCTCCTTCTGTTTTCTCTTACAACGTCTAGATAGTAGGATCTAGAGATCTGTTGGTTCCCTCTAACTTCACCTACCCCCTCTTTGGTGGGGAATTTTACTTTCAAGTGGTACATGGAGATGAGCACTTTGAGTTTGTTGAGGGTGGGTCTGTCGAGGATCATGTTGTAAGATTATGATTGTCTGATTACCAGAAAAGTAGCCTACACGGTGGTTGCTTGAGGAGTAGTCCCTGTGGTGACTGGGAGAACTATGCTACCCTCAGCAAACACTAGCCTCCTCAAGAAATCGTAGAGTGGGGTGAAAACTAACTCCAACTGAGCATCTTCAGCTGCATTTGTTAGAACGTGTTGTAGAATAGGATGTCGGCTGAACTCTCGTTGTCGACGAGGATGCGCCTGACCTCGTGGTCGGCCATGAGAAGGGAGATGACCACGGCATCATAATGTGGGGTCTGGACCCCCTCCAGATCTTCGTCTAAGAAATGATTGTCTGGTCCACCTTCCTTCGTTTGTGGGGTCCAGTGTCCCGAGCTGCCTCTGGCCACAGAGCCTCTGCGGATAGTCTTGATGATTTTGGTCGCGGTGGCCTTCAGGTTTCTTTGGTTAGACCCTCCATGGTTCGGCCCAAGACTTTTCTAAGCGGTCTGATTCGTCCCGTTTTAATTGGACAGGAGCTCAGGACTTCTTCGAGGTCGTTCAAGCATTTTCTTCTGTAGGGACCTAGTGAACTCTTTCAACTGCCCTCTATTGATTAGGGCCTCTATCTAGTGTTTCAGGGCTAGACAGTCTTCTATGTCATGCCTGTGGTTCCTATGGAACCGACACCACTTGCTTCGATTCTCGTTGAGGTGCAACGGTCTCGGAGGCCACTGTAGGATTGCCTTATCTTGGATTTACATTAAGACATTGGTTTTGGATGCACTGAGGGGAGCGAAGCTCTCGAAATGTTCGGGAGCCCTGTACCTGCCCTCGGAGAAAGGTCGCTTGATGGGTTCGCTGTGTGAGCTTGCAAGGCCCTTCCTCTTTTTCTCCGTGTTCCTTTCTTATTTTCTTCGGAAGGTCTGGTCGTCTTCCGCCAGCATGTGTTTCTTGGCTCGGGCTAAGATCTCATTCATGTAGCTGGATGGTCGCCTGGTGAGCTTGGAGCTGAAGATTCCGGATCTCTACCCATTTTTGAATGCTAATATCTGGACATTGAGGTCGAGGTCGAGGATTTCCCAGGCAACGGTGTTGAACTTTGAGATGTAGGCTCAGAGCCTTTCTTCCCTTAGTTAGATGATGTTGAATAGGGACTCTGAAGTCTTCTTGGGTCCTTTGCTGCTAAAGAAATGAGACCCAAAGGCGTAGCTTAGTTCATTGAATGTGCTAATGCTCCTTGGTTTCAAATGAGAGTACCACATTTCGGCCGCCTTCTCGAGTGTCAAGGGGAAGGCTCGACACATTAAGGGATCGGAATACCGGTGGATCGTCATCGTGGTCTTATAATGTTGGTGGTGATCCAGGGGGTCTGTTGAACCATCATAAGGTTTAATCTTGGGAATTCGGAAGTTCGGCAGGAGTTGGGCTTCAAGGACCTCTTAAGTGAATGGTGGGTCTTGAACATTGAGTTCGTTCAAGATACTGTGGTTTCGACACTTTAGTGCTTCATTGATTCTTCCCTCCATTTATTTTATCCGTCCGTCGAGGCCAAGGCTGCTTCTAAAGGAGGGGCTCCCTTTGGATTTGACAGTGTGAGGAGGTGAGGACTCCGCTGTGGAACAGCTGTCAATGGGGAGTCTGCTGCTAGCTGAGCTTGTGCGCCTGGGATTCTGTTGAGGGGTATAGGCAAGGGCCGGTGAGCCCCTCAGCGGACCTCGGCGGCTAGGTCGATTACTAGTCGTGAGAGTTTCACGAACTGTGCTTGGAGCATAGGGATAATGGGATGTGCCACGGGGGCTTCTTGGAGATCTTGATTTCTGTGTAACCAGGGTGTTGGGTCCTTAGAAGGGGCTGTGGGTCACCGCCAGAGGACCTTCGTTCGGACACAGCAGGGGATCTCGACCCGAACCATTGGGTATGGGTACTGGCCCCGGCCACTCCCTTGCTGGTATTCCTGGTGGTATTTTTAGGTGACATGGCAACAACTAAGTTCTTTAGACTTCTTTGCTTTTACTGTTAGCGAGAGATGGTGGATTTCCTACGGACGGCGCCAATCTGTTGATGCCAAAAACATGTTGCTGAGCTGGAGGTCAGTGCTTAAAAGGGAAGCCTTCACACGGAAAACAGAATGAGCTAGAGTCACCGGAGGAGAGGGGGTGATGCCTCCGAGGACGCTTCGATGCTCTTGTTAGTATAAGTTGTCATAGGAAAGGGGACACAGGTGCTTTTAGTAATGTGATTGTGTTTTTTTTTTTTTTTTTTTTTTTATCTCCCTAGATTTGCTTACCTTGGTCCTTTTATAGTGTCTCAAAGGTGAGACGACCCACGTGCTAGGGATAGGGAAATCCCGGAGGTCCTATTCCTCTGCAAGTGGGTGTGGCTGGGCGTCCAAGGAGGATTGTGATTCCTGGATTTAAGCTCGTAGGCTTGGACAGGAGTGTCCGGGAATGGCAGCGGGTTTTGTCAATAGCTTGTCAGAGGTGAGACAGCCCACGTGCTAGGGATAGGGAAATCCCGGAGATCTCGTTCCTCTGCAAGTGGGTATGCCTGGGTGTCCAAGGAGGATTATGATTCATGGATTTACACTTGTAGGCCTGGACAGAGGTGTCCAAGAATGGCGGCGGGTTTTGTCAATAGTTTGTCCACGTGTTATCTCTTTATAGGAAGTAGAAACGTCCACGTGTCATCTTGCTGTTGGACTAGGGCTGTCCACATGTCGCCTTGCTGTTGGTCTGAGGCTATCCACATTTTGTCTTGCTGTTGGTCTGGGGTTGTCCACGTGTTGTATCACTATTAGGTGCGTGTTTTTGGCTGTATCAGGATCCTTGGTGAACAAAAAAACAATGAAATTGGAACTAAAAACAAAAATGCAAAACTAAAAAGAAGTGAGTCGAGAATTACAGAGAAAACATGCTGAAGTTATAGAAATGCATAAAAATCAACTTTTAGAGAAGATGAATCAACCATGGGATAGTAAAACACAATGATTGAGGACACTGACAAACCTTTGGTCTAGTTATTGGAGTGATGAAATTGGAAATGGTGCTTTGCTTTGTATTATAAAAGGATGGTGGTGAGCATTGTAATACAAAGATTGGCAGCTAAATGTATAAGAGTAATGAGCTGTGAGATGTAAATTATGGATTGAAATTAATTTTGTAGTATAAATTAGACTTTTCTCAACAAAGATTGAATGAGAAAAAAAAAAAGAAAGAAAAATAGTCAATAGAAGATTTTGTATTATTGAAAAGAGAATATATGATAGTATTATTTTGTATTTTAAAAATCAAAAGAGAATTTAATTTTAATTAAGAGTGTTATTGTAAGATTTACCCAAAAAAAAAAATACAATTGAGTGCCAATAATCATTTATATAGTGTCAATATGATTACCTTTTTACTAATAATTGTCTTTAAACATATGTTTAAATTACAGTGCATATTTTTGGTTAAGGAATCTAATTTAAAATAATTACCTAGATTTCTTCTCTTTGACTGCCATGAATTAAAAGGGAAACGGTGTTCTAAAATTAGTGTTTTTTTTCTTCTCATTTTCATATTATTTTGCTAGAATAGAGGATGTCATTCTAGAATAGAGTATTCTAAAACAGTACTCAAAAGCCAACGCTGATCTTAGTTAAATTTTTTTAATAATTTAAAGTCCTAAGATAATTAATTTAGACCCCCCAAAAAAAAGCAAGTTTAAGAGAACATCACTGGATAATGGAGCAGATTTAGCTTTAAATGATAGATATGGAAAATCTTCAAATATTAATGATCCGAAAAGTTAAATCCCTTTCTATCAAAAGAAAAGAAAAGTAAAAGAAACGCTTTATCCATGACTTTGAGAGCATTATGGGTCTTAGCTTTTAACTTAGTATAGAGAAAGCAATTTAAAAAAAGAACAAATAATTCATAACTTTAAAATAAACTTTTGTTATTATGACATGATTCTTATATAAGACTGACCTCTCCCAATAATAAATGAAAAGCTATTTATGCCAAAATAATTAATGGGAAATCAGATTTTAATATTTAACAAATAAAAAAAAAAGAGCCACTTGTAACATGACTGTAAATGACTTTGCCATGGCCATTTTCAAAACCCATGCTATAAATGGTTGGCTCTTCAATGTTAAAACAGCATGAGTGATTGACAAATACCTAGCTGAAAGGAAGAAAAAAGAAGGCCATGGAGAAGAAATTCTTTGGGATCAGCTTCTTGATTTTCCTCCTCATGGCTACTGGTAAGAATTTGAACCTTATAATGCAGAATAAGTGTAACCATATATATTTTTTTTGTCGGGGTTTGAAAGAGATTAAGTTAAGTTGATACAATTAGTTTAAATTTTTTGTGTATATTGGCATTTTGCTTTCAAGAGAAGTACAATTATTTTGGGTTGTTTATGATAGTTTGTGAAATAATTTTTATTTTTTTATAATATGAAGTTAAGCTAAACATCTTTTAAAAATTGATTTAACAAATGTTTTTGTTTTAAACTGAATTTTTGTCATAAAGATATTTTTATAGTTGACTTCATTACTGTTTGATTGTAAATCGTTTCAAAAATTATTTTATAAACTAAAAATCGATTATACTTAAATTGATTTAAACACTCATTTTTTCAAATACTAAATATATCAACACTAAAAATTAACATCAATTAAAAAATCAGCTTATAATTTAAAACATAAGCGGCTAAAAAATTAAAAAATCCTAATGAAGGCTTAATCTTGACTCGAAATGGGCCGAAGCATTTTCACAATAAAATGATAAAATTGAGATAAGAAAACTTTCTCTTGTTATGCAATGCATCTAATTAAAAAAAATATTCATTAATTTTTTTCATTATCAAAGTAAACATTTTTATATATATGATCATTAAACTAATTATTTCTAACCTCATTTTTTCGCTTATTGTTGTGACCATAGAACACACTCAAGCAAAGATTTGTAGTGAGGAGAGCCATATATTTAAAGGGTTATGCGTCAGAAGTCACCACTGTGCTACGGTTTGCCAATCAGAAGGTTTCTCAAGCGGCTATTGTCGGAGACTCCGATTCCGTTGCATTTGCAACAAGGAATGTGAGGGACCCTACCCCCCTTTTCTGCCACCAGGCTCTCCGGGGTTCGGGGGCCCAGGGATGCCACTACTTCCTCCATTCCCCCCTGTTGTTCATCACTAGATCATGTAATTAATACCAAGTTACCAATAAAGCATCCTATTATAAGGAGTATTCTTGTGGTTAGATCTTGACTTTATAATCTTTAATTGGATTTTTTCTTTTTTCTTTTTTGGTTTAAAATTAAGCATTAAACAACTTTCGCTATTAGATAATATTTTGTGCCATTAAAACCCTTTCAATCACCCAAAAATGATGGCCATTGATACTTTTGGGGGTGAACATATAACAAAAATTGTAAATCACACAAATTAAATGAATCAGACCAATGACTCTAATTTGTTGGAAGTTCAACTACCTTGATCATCAACTTGTAACCAATTCAAAATATAAAAATTCTACATGATAATGAACGTGAGTAAGTTCTTATACTACAATTTAGAACTTCATTAGCCCAATCAACCAAATTTGTTTGTTGAATATATTGTTTTCTGGTTCAACGGGTTACAAATACATGTCAAGATCTTTCGTAATTGTATTACTCATACGAGATATCGATCATCACATAAACATTCTGTTTTTGTACTTTATTTCCTACATAGAAATACTACTTCTACAAAAATACAACATATACTTGTGGCAAATTTCAGCATTTCTCTAATTGGGGTAAAGAAGGATAAAAAGCATTATCAAATGAATCAGAAAATTAACTCACTAGTCTCTTAATGACCAGTGATTTAGGCCTGTCTTTATTGATACAGGAATGAATATTTAAAAATATAAATTTATGTTCAATTTTGGGTAATCATTTATGGCCTTGTTTGGGTTAGACTTTAAGCCAAACTCAAACAACCCCTATGATGTTGTTAGTGATAAAACTTGCTAATTAGAAGATTTCTTTAATTTAATTTTTCCTCATCCAAAAAATGGAAAAGAAATGGATTTGGGTAAAAATATACAATCCAATAAGAATCCAACGTGTGGCAACCCTCAAAGACATGGTAGTAATTGCATACCCAAGACATACATGCCAATGCATGGAGAACACCTAGCTCACAAAGAGATAAAACCACTCACCCATATAGAGGGTAGAATATTAACTTCACTCAAGGGACTCACCACCTTTTCCCATTAGGATACAATTTTTGACCCTATATAAAGACTCATTATTCTAGGTGCCCCATTCTTTACACTCCTCGAAATATTCTTCTCTCTCTCAAAGGCCTTTACTATTTTTTAGGTCATCTGTTAACTTAAGCATTTGAAAGTCCTCCTCGGAGAATAAAATTTCAAGTGGCTTTCATTTTCAGGTGTTTTTATGCTCTACTGATGTGAATCCGACCTTAGTTGATGACGAGACTTGACCCAAACATACCTTAACTATTTTTAGACATCAATAGATTGGTGTTGTTTGTGGGAACAAAAAATCTTATCTGAATGAGGTCACAAAAAAAAAAAAAAAAAAAAAACACCCACTCTAAAATCACTTTTCACCCAACCTCCAAAGTAGAGAGAAAGAGAATTGATTGAACTCCCTCCGCCACCGGGATTCATAGACAAACACATCTCTAATCACGCTTTAGGTAGTTGCTAGATCCTCGAAGAAAATAATGAGTAGGTCCAGACTGATTTCCCAATTGGTACCCGACTTGAGAAGCCTTCACATCCTCAAAACGTGGATCATGATGCCTTGGCTCCGGTCACTCGAGCCAAACATAATGCCTTTCGATAGCAGTATGACAATCTTGGTGCCATGATTGCTATACTCATTCTTGAATTGAGTCGAGCTCATCGCAATCAGTTGTGACCCCGAAAGCTTAGCGCTGCATCAAATGAGGTAAGAGAAAGACACTGCTCCCAAGATCATTGTATAGTGGAAGTGAACTCGAGTCAAAGAAATGATTGTGATGATTGAGGCCGAAGTTGAAACCACCGAAATGAGAAGACTGACTGCAGTGTGCGCAACCCTCAGTGTCCTGTTCGTGATGACGAATATGTGTCAAATTCTTTCTCGGTCAAAAAGCATCTAGAACAGGGATGTTCTGAGGTCAGTAAATAGCTGAAATAAATGAACGAGCACATAGCGCTGGCTTTGAAGGAAAGCCGAGTGAACATCCTTGACGAGATGAAGTCTTTGAGTAACTCTTTTTCGAAGGTGATTGTGGATGAAAAAAATGTCATAAACTTTTAAGATGTCATTCATCAAACCATATACAAGGAGGAAATGCCCTATAGACCATCTTGAAACTTTCAAGACCTTAATGTTTCTCCACAAACATTTTGATGCTGCTATGTGTTGTGCTTTTCTATTAACTTTGTGAGAAACCGTGACGACTTGGTTCACTGGCCTCCTATGTGGTTTGATAAGTGCTTAAATATTCATATTTAAGCCTCTTAATTTACAGTTGTTAGGCTATTTATTTATGTATTTTAGTATATTCTACTTCATTTTTGTGTTTTCTTTGTTTTTTATAGGTTTTTGAAGAAAAGATAGCATTTTGGAGCTCTAAGGAAGAAAACTAAAGATCTGGAACCAGATAAGTGCGATCGAGCACAAAGTTTCTGTGATCTAGCGTACAAGCACTCATTACCTAGAAGGCTTGAGCGCAACCATGCGCTCGAGAGCCAAAACATGAGATCGAGCGCACATGCACAGAGAGGCGGCAGAGCCAGTTTTGGAAAGATGTCTTCGGGTCTTATTTCAGAAATTAAGATTTCGAGGTGTCTTTAGAACCCTATATATAGGCTTGTAAAACATAAAAACTTCACTTTTGATTTTTCTTTGAGTTGTAAGCTTTGGAGAGGAATTGACGACTCTTCTCCACAGTATTTTCGGGTTTATTCTTTTCTACTTAGTTTATATTATGATGATGTTTAGCATGATCAGCATGTGTAACTAACTTCTTAATAGGGCTCGATTGAAGCCCTAATTATGCTTTTCTATATATGAGTATTGTTGCCTTTGCAAATAGCCATGTTATGATGTTTTAATTGATTAATGCCTGTTTTATTGAATTCCTCATATGTGTTTGTTTGATCAACGTATGCATGTGGTGGATTAGTTAGTTAGATCAATTTGGATGACCGAGTCTTGGGTCTAACAATAGTAACAAAAAAAATCCACACTGGATTATTGGGTTAATCAACATGGGAAACCAGGCGTATACAACATGCCCTAGGTCTCGTGTGGTTGTCAATTTCCACAGACCTTATGCTCTCTTAAGGAACAACTCAGTATACACCATGCTGAATCCCTTAAGAGAGAAAAGAGTTAGAGTATACACCATGCCTAACTCGTTGCTTAGGGAGATCAATAGCTTAAGGAGCGGACCAAGCCCTTAGGTTGACAACCATTAGGTATTCATGGTAGGGCTAGCGCATTGGCACATTACTTATTAGGAAAGTATGATTAGTGGTGGATATCAAAGCCCTATGTACTTATCATTATCAATCTAGACTCAATATTTATTTCTATCATTTTTACATTGTGAAACCGATTCTAAAAGAAATTCACCAATCCCTGTGGAGATGATCTCACATTTCCACACTATGCTACTGTTGACCTTGTGCACTTGCAAATAAAACAAGTTTGATTATTTGCTTATTAATTTAAGTAGATAATTGCACAACAAGTTTTTGGCGCTGTTGCCAGGGATTGTGCTAAATTTCTTTTTAGAATTATTTTTCATTTATTGTTATTTTTGTTATTATTCTGTTTTATTCTATTTCATCAAAACCTAATCAATTATTTTCACTTTATTTTCTGACTCAGGTACTATAGCTGAAGTTCTCTGAGGCACTGCAATCGAGCGCACTCCTTGCTGCAATCGAGTGCATTTAAGGCAGAGGCTACCCGAGCAGTAGTGCTGAACTACTCCATTGAAGCGGTTTTTGTTGATTCATGCAAGGGCTTCGATCCAGCATCCCACTTTCTTTCCCCTCAATACAGAGCTTGAGCAGACCATTTGACGAAGGCTTAGAGACAACTCTGAAGAGGTAGAAGAAGAATTCAAGGAAGAAGCATTAATGGCGGAACAGCTAGAAAACCAACAACCACCTGAGCGAAGACTTATGAAGCAATCCTTCATGCCACGGAACCTCGACCAACCATCTTGCACTGCTTATCAACCAGAGGTGGAAGGTAGTTATTACATATCTCTGCAGATAGTCAGTGCATTGACTCACTTTAGGGGTACACCTAATGAGGATCCACGCTTGCACCTTCGGGAATTCTTTGATCTCTGCAAGTTCCAGTATATCCGAGGCCTAGACCAAGAGGGAATTAGGTTAATTATTTTCCCTTATTCATTAAAAGATAATGCTAAACCGTGGTATAATTCATTGCCTGTAGTTTTTATCCACACTTGGGAAGAGTTGGCTAGCATGTTCCTAAGAAAGTTTTTCATAGCTCAAAAGATGAGACAAATGAGGAAAGAGATTTAGTCTTTCCAACAGAAGGATGGAGACCTGTTCTTTGAGGCATAGGGACATTTGAACAAGCTGCTACTCAAATGCCCACATCACAATCTACCTCAGGATGAACTGGTACAAGCTTTTTATGAAGGTTTGAGTGATACTAATAAAATTATTGTGGATTCAGGTTGTGGAGGTGTGCTGATGGAGAAGAGCAGCAAAGAAGCCATGGAGCTGTTCGAGACATTAAGTGAGCACACCTGATGAGGACACGGTTAACAAATGGGAGGCGAATCCTATTCAGGTTCCAATTGGTCCAGTTACAAGGGCTCGAGCTAAATAGTTTAAGAAAACTCTCAATGGGCTTATTCAACACATTTGGGCTAAGAACCATCTTTGGGGGCCCAAGGATGATGCTATACGTGAACCACAAGTGTTGTGAGTTTTAATTTACTCGAAAGCGCACGAGTCGTTTGCAATATAGCGTTGTGCAAGTGCGAGGTCGAATCCACAGGGAATTGCGTTGTGAAAATATATTTTTAATCTAAACTAATTTTATCTTAACCTAGTTCCAGTAATTATATGTTGCAAAATAAATAAAAGCAAAACTTAGTTGATTTAAAAACTAATAATTAAAAGCACTAAGGTTTTCGAATCCGCCCCACCGAAGTTAAGCATATATGTTCTAAAAATATAGCCTATCAAAACATTCTATGAATCCAACTATAAGACAAAAAACAAAGAATATCCCAATTAAACCAAAAGCATCCAATGTATCCGCTCTTAACAAATCACAAAGGAAATCCAATTTAATCGAAAACAATTCGATGTATCCATCAGATGAAACACAAAGAATATCTAACAGACAATTTAAACTCAATCAATTATAAGATTAACTCAAATAATTGACAGAATATTTTATACTAAAAATTGTCGAATTTGTACAAGAAAATCTGAACTACTACGCCAAACAACGGCGGGGCTTCATCTTCAACCTTAGCTGAAGAGTCTAGCCACTCATAACTATGAAACTGCAATTCATAATAAAAGTGCTAAACATTTAAGCTAAAACAACTAAATGTAAAGAAATAAATAAATAACTTTATATGGGAGAAATTCCACTCGCTGATGGGCGGTGCTTCCCCTGGTGGTAACGAAGCCTTCGGGATCCACCAGAATGCTAGCAGACGTCCACCGGTTAACACCAAAGTGGCCCAGGAATTGTACGTTGAATGATGAAGTGGAGTGGGTCTTATATAGGCAAATACCACAAGTGGAATGTGTTTCCAATCCGATGTGGGATGTGGGATATAGAAATGTGTTTCCAACCGATGTGGGATGTTGGATTTAAGTGTTCACATGCCCTTCAAAACTTCTGTTCACACTGAAATCCCGCACAGCCCGCATAGCCTGACCTTTGTCTACTAAAACGGCCATAACTTTCTGTAGAAAAATCATTTTTACGAGCCATAAAATTCTCTAGAAAATAGACTTCTGGATCTTTCTAAGTATATATGGCTCATATCCTGGTTCTTCTTGAATCAATACAGTTTAATTTTCAAAGATGACTGATCTGTACGGGCAATTATGGTAATTTTAGTGAAACTCCTTTCCCAGTGCTTGTAAACCTGAAAAACAATGAAAACAACTCAAAGTAACAAATTCCTAAGCTAACAAATATAAATTAAGTGGCCAAAATATGCAATATTTTTCAAAGGATTGGTTTCCATGATCCAAGGGAACTTCCACCTTGGAATTTTGGGAGGACTCAACGACCAGACTTAAAATGGTCATATCTTCTTGCACGTATCCCCAAATAGGCTGAAACTTGTTGGGGGTGGAAAAATGATGTTTTGAACTTCAATTTAGACCTAAGAAAGTTTCAAAAAGGATATCGTTTGGGCCTAAATCTAGTAGGTTGTTGCATCCGAATCTTCTTCCACTTTGGGCTTGCACCTTGCACCTTTTCTTTAATTGTTTCCTTCTAAATTTAATTGTTACATTATAGGGCTTGTATACCAAGTTAGGTACTTTCCTTATTTGGATTTTAGGTTACTAGAATTCTATTTAGGTTTATTTCCTGTTTCGTAGTTTCCTATTCCTACTAGAATTCTGTTTAGGTTTATTTCCTAGTTCTTAGTTTTCCTTTTTCTAATTGGTTATGAATTCTCATGTATTTAAATAGTCATTGGCTTTTGGAATAAGACAATTCAGATTTGATTCATACTTTTGGAGAGAAATTTCTCTTTGGTTATTTTAGAACTTCTGAACTTATCGGAGTTTCCGCGGCATTAATCTTCGACTTATCAATCAATCCTTCCATAATTGATTGTGGTGTCTTCATTATACCAAGGTTCTTGCTTCAATATAAGCAACGGGTCGCGGTCTCACATAAATCTGCTTCTAGACGATCTTGAAAGTCTTCTTGATCCATCAATTTCTTAGTTCTTAGCGTGGATCATATCAGTTGGTATGAGAGCCTTCTAGTTGCAGGTTTGCTTATCTTTTGTTTTGATTCATTAAAAAAAATGATGAAAAAAAAAACGAAATTAAAAAAAAAGAACAAATTTCCAGTTTAGGAAAAAAAGTGTGAAAAAAAAACATGAAAAAGAATAAGTGTGTAATATTTAGATTCAATCCTTTCAATCATTGTTTCAATTTCTCATCTTTGTTTCCTTGTATTCTAGCCTTTAAATCCGAATTTCTTTTTGAGTTATTAGTGAATTGTTGCTGGAAACTTTGATACTTGTTCGGTTAGTTTGATAAAAACCTATAGAGGATTATTACGAGTGAAAAAAGGCAAGAGTGGTGAGCACATAAGAGGGGAAAAGCCAATCTGATTGTTGTGTGAAAACACGAGTGAATTTGAATGACTCATTCTTTGAGTGAAACACGTGAGGGAGTGTGTGAGGTCTTTGTGTTCTTTTTTTTTTCTAACTTTGTTTTTGCAGCAAACATGTCAGACAACAAAAGCAAAAATAATTCAGGAGATACATCGGGAGAGGGTGATCGGAAGTTGCTCATGGAGGCTTTAATGGGTGAGATGAGAAGAGTATTGAGAACGAAGATGGAACAGGTTCATGAGCGGATAGATCGGGTAGAGAATGCACATGTGGAGCAGCAACAAAATGCTCCTAATGTGCGTAGGAGTGAGAGAGTTCAACCTAGGGAGAGAGAGTTGAAGATGAAGAGTATTTTGGGAATGGATTTGATGAAGAAGATGATCAAGAATCAGTTGTTAGCCATAGGAGATTTGGTGGTCGAGGTAATGAAGCTAGGAATTGGGATGATAATAACTTGGGTAGTATTAAGATGAAGATTCCATCGTTTCAAGGCAAAAAGATCCTGAAGCTTATCTTGAGTGGGAGAAGAATATAGAATTAGTATTTGATTGTCATAATTATTCCGAGCTTAGAAAGGTTAAACTTGCGGCCATTGATTTTTTTGACTATGCAATTGTTTGGTGGGATTAACTAGTGTTAAACAGGATGAGAAATAGAGAGTGTCCAATAGAGGCTTGGGAGAAGATGAAAGCCATGATGAGGAACGGTTTGTTCCAAGCCATTACTACCGTGAGTTGTACCAAAAATTGCAAAGTCTTACACAAGGTAGTCGGAGTGTGGAGGATTATTATAAAGAGATGGAAGTAGCTATGATCCGAGCAAATGTAGAGGAGGATCGAGAGGCTACTATGGCTAGGTTCTTGGCTGGTTTGAACCTAAAAATTGCTAATTCGGTGGAGTTGCATCATTTTGTGGGGTTAGAAGATATGGTGCACATGGCCATCAAAATTGAGAACCAACTCAAGAGGAGGGGCAATAATACACGGAAAAACCCTAATTAAGGTTCATCTTGGAGGCCAAATTTTGTGAAGCAAGCCACAGCTAAGCCCAAAACTGAGAAAAAGAAAGAAAGTACCAACCATGGAAATCAAGGTAAAATTGACTCTTCCACCACTAGAAATCGTGATATTAAGTGTTTTAAATACCAAAGTAGGGGTCACATACCAAGCCAATGTCCGAACAAACGAGTTATGGTATTGCAAGATAATAGTGAAATTGAAACCGAGGGCGAAGAAGGTACCGAATCTATGCCACCATTGGAGGATGCAAGTGATGAGGAATACATTACCCAAGGAGAATTGTTGGTTGCAAGGAGAGCTCTAAGTGTGTAAATCAAAGAAGATAACGAAGTGCAACAAGAAAACATCTTTCATACTAGATGCCATTTGCAAAACAACATATATAGTGTGATTATTGATGGAGGTAGTTGTACTAACGTTGCTAGCACTACAATTGTTGAGAAATTAGGGTTGCCAACAATTAAACATCCTCGGCCTTATAAGTTGCAATGGCTCAATGATAGTGGTGAAGTGAGGGTGAAAAAATAGGTGTTACTTTCCTTCCGTATTGGAAAATATGAAGATGAAGTTTTGTGTGATGTAGTTCTGATGCAAGCTGGACACTTGTTACTAGGTCGGCCATGGCAATTCGATCGGCATGTTAAGCATGATGGCTTCACTAACAAATATTCGTTTGTAAGAAATCAAGGAACAATCACTCTAGTTCCTTTGACACCAAAGCAGGTTTATGAAGATCAAGTGAGGTTACAAAAAGATAGTGGGCAAACGAAAGAGAGTGAGAAAAAGAGAACAAATGGAAATCAGAAGGAGAAAATGAGAGAGGTTGGAAAATTGAGAGAGAAAATAAGAGAGCTGATTCGGCCATTGAGAGAAAAACAAATTTCTATGTAAGAACAAGTGAAATAAAAAGAGTGATGATTTTAAATCACCCAATAATTGTACTTTTGTACGAAGAGGCATTAAACACTAACCAATTTGACTCATCTTTGCCTAGTTCTATTGTTTCTCTTTTACAGGAGTTTGATGGTATATTTCTCAAGGAGATTCCACATAGCTTACCTCCTATTCGAGGAATTGAACATCAAATTGATTTTGTGCCCGGTGCTACAATTCCAAACCGACGAGCCTATCGAAGCAATCCCAGGGAGACAAAGGAGCTACAAAGGTAGGTTAGTGAATTGATGGAAACGGGGTACGTAAGAGAAAGCATGAGCCTGTGCGCTGTTCTGGTGATTTTGGTTCCTAAAAAGGATGGGATGTAGAGAATGTGCGTTGATTGGTGAGTGATGAGTGAAAAATATTGCATATTTTGGCCACTTAATTTACATTTGTTAGCGTGAGAATTTACAAGCACTGGGAAAGGAGTTTCACTAAAATTACCAGAATTGCCTATACAAATCAATCATTTTTGTGGATTTTACTGTATTGATTCAGGAAGAACCAGGAGATGAGCCATACATGCTTGGAAAGATCCAGAAGTCTATTTTCTTAGGGATTTTACGACTTGCAAAAATGATTTTTCTAGAGAAAGTTATGGCAGTTTTAGTAGACAAGGGTCAAGCTGAAGATGTCTAGTGCGCTCCATCGCACCAGACTTGCGATCGATCGCAAGTGCGCTCCATCAATCCAGCCAATACATTCAATGTCTATAGCTGTTCCATCTATGCTAGTCCTATGCATTTAGCACAGAATTGTCCATCTACGCCAGCTTTTGTTGAGTATCCTATGGAACAAATAAACGCTTTCAATGACTATTGGTGGCAATCAAATGGATCTTACTCCGAGATGTACAATCTAGGGTGGCGGAACCACCATGATTTTTCATGGACACAGAACTAATTGATGAATCAGGGAGGAGCCCCTTATCATGCTCACAATCAATACCTTCCTGAATTTCCTCCACCAGTTCCAAGTTATGGTCACTCAGCCTATCCAGCACCATCACCCGCTTACCAAGCTCCCATTCAAGCGCTAGCGTTGGTTTCACAGTCATTGGAGGATGCCCTCAATGATTTCAGGAAGATAATCGCCAATCCATAAGTGAAGTGAGGAGTGCAACAATAGTAAACACCCAAGAACTTGCCAAGCTAGAGAGTCAAATGGGTCAAATCGCAAGTCACTTGGGTGAAGGAGAGAAGGGAAGGTTCCCCAGTCAACCTGAGCCTAACCCGAAGGAACAGTTTGAGGTGGGAAATTCATTAACTCCTATGCACGGGCATGAACAAGTGCAGTTGATTGTCCCATTGAGGTCTGGGAGACAAGTGGACAATCAAGTGGAAGAGAACCCAGCTATGCAACAAGGGCAACAAAGTGGCAACAAGGAAAATAGAGATGCTGAGCCATCTACAGCCACACCTATTATTAAGGATCTCCCTACATCGTTTGTACCTAAAGCGCCTTACCCTGAGAGATTACAAGTGCCCAAGAAAGGAGGGGAGTCTGAGGACATTCTGGAGGCATACTTTGCTCAGTTTGGAGAGGATTTGGATTTAGATAAGTTACTTGCGCAAGTGAATGCCATTTTGGAGTCTGCTTCTCAAAAAAACAGTGAGACAGAGGAGACTATGGATGAATCCCGCATTGAGGACCCCTTGGAGGCATGCTTTGCTCAATTTGAAGAGGATTTGGATTTGGATAAGTTATTTGAGCAAGCAAATGCTACTTTGGAGTATGCTCCTCAAAAGAGCAGTGAGACGGAGGAGACCACAACACTTGAACCCCTCAAGAAGGAACTTAAGCCTTTACCAGACAATCTTAAGTATAAGTTCCTAGGTCCAGCAGATTCTTTGCCTCTGACTATAGCTTCAGATTTGGTTGATGCTCAAGTGGATAAATTATTGGACGTTTTAAGAGAGCACAATGAAGCTATCGGCTGGACTATTGAGGATATCAAGGGGATCAGCCCCTCGGTGGTGATGCATAAGTTACATTTGGAGGAGAATGCCAAGCCATCGAGGGAGCCACAAAGAAGGCTCAACCCAGCTATACAAGAAGTTATGAGGACTGAAGTGATAAAGTTGTTGGATGTAGAGATCATTTATCCAATCTTTGATAGCGAGTGGGTGAGCCCGATTCATGTCGTGCCAAAAGAGGCTAGATTAACGGTAGTGATAAATAAAGACAACGAGTTGGTTTCAACTCGTGTGAAATCAGGATGGAGAGTGTGTCTAAACTACCGTAAGTGGAATGCTACCACAAGGAAGGATCATTTTCCACACCTATTTATTGATCAGATGGTGGAGCGTTTAGCTGGGCACGATTACTAATGTTGGGTCTAGTTAAAGACGTTAAACTTAGTGCTCATGGGAGGCACCCCACAGCATATCCTTTATGTTTATTTATTATTTTACATATTTATGATTAATGTTTGTTTCCAGTATTTTTGTGTTTTCCAGTCTTTATTTTTTAGGGACAACGCGTACTTCAGTTCAAGTTTGGGGGTATGCTATGAGCCGTACTAGTCCAGCTACTTCTCCATCTCCCAGGCTAGCTCTTTAGATATTATTCACACATTGGGGTCAATGTGTAATTTAAGTTTGGGGGTATGGGAGACACATTACACACACTTTGTCCTAATTTGTTGTTGTTTTTCTTCATTTAAAAAAAATAATAATAAGAAGAAGGTAAATGCATACTCATGTTATTTTGAAATTTTAGTTGATATAAACAAATATTGTGATGTGATTTCGTTGATGAGCTTAAAATTTTGAACATATGATTTGATGATAGAGTTTTAAAACTTTGTTACTTACTTTGGGCATTTGAGAATTCACATGTTTGAGCCAATCTAACACCATATATGATTTGATGATAGAGTTTTAAAACTTTGTTACTTACTTTGGGCATTTGAGAATTCACATGTTTGAGCCAATCTAACACGAGCACATTAGCACATATTTGTGTGAGGTATGACATGCGATTGCAATGTGTATGCTTCCTTGACTTAACTGAAACTGGATGACTTGTGATATTAACATTTGGGCATAGAAAAGCATAAAAAAAAGAAAAAAAGAAAAATAATGATCATCATTAATAAACTTTCCACTGATTAACTGGACCTCTTGCCTCAGTAAGCAGTGAGTGTTCACGTCTAAAGGTGGGAATTTTATTCATAGTAATCATTGCAAAATTTTTTGCTGAGTAACTTGACCTCTTGCCTCAGTAAGCAGTGAGTGTTCACATCAAAAGGTGGAAATTTTGCTTGGTAGCATTAAGGAAAGTTTAGTTTCGTAGTCTTTTTGAATCGAGTTAATAAGTCCTTAGGGGTGTCTTTACACCTAATGCCCTAAAACCATTTGGTTTGGGAGTCGTTGACTCAACACTTGATACATGGGTCAATTAGAAAGCTTAAGGGAACTAAACATAGCAGAGCCTTATATATAAAAAAATAAATAAAACTATGCCATCGCTGTTCATTCTGATGAGAAATTCTATAAATCTTGAGACATTGATATATTGTACATTGAAATTATTTGGAAACCTCATCTGTATAGGCTAATTCACTTTACACTGATTCAAGCTTATGATGTCTTAGCCTGCCTCTTGTAAGTAATTAGGTTTTAAAATTCCTATTCATTGCGAAGATGGGTTATATTTTTTAAGCTTGCTCATGAATGAATATCGTGGTTTTGAGTGCTCCTTAAATTTTTGGATACCATGAGTGATGAACTTATCTTTATGTTCTTTGTTTTTCATTCAGTTTTTTATTTATTTTGTTTTGCTAAGGGACTAGCAAAATGTAAGTTTCGGGGTATTTGATGAGTGAAAAATATTTCATATTTTGGCCACTTAATTTACATTTATTAGCATAGGAATTTGTTACATTGAGTTGTTTTTGTTGTTTTTCAGGTTTACAAGCACTGGGAAAGGAGTTTCACTAAAATTTCCAGAATTTCCTATATAGATTAATCATTTTTGTGGATTTTACTATATTGATTCAAGAAGAACCAGGAGATGAGCCATATATGCTTGGAAAGATCCGGAAGTCTATTTTCTGAGAGATTTTACAGCTTGTAAAAATGATTTTTCTAGAGAAAGTTATGGCAGTTTTAGTAGACAGGGGTCAAGCTGAAGATGTCTAGTGCGCTCGATCGCACCAGACTTACGATCAATCGCAAGTGCGCACTCGCACATCCCACATCGGTTAAAAATGCTTTGTAGTGTGCTAGTATGCGCTCGAGTGCACCAGACTGCGATCGATCGCACTCGGGCAGTATCCCACATCAAATTTGAAACACATTGTACTATGGGAATTTCCCTATAAAAGCTCCATCTCCCTTCATCATTCGATGTGCAATCCGGTGGACATCTGCTAGCATTCTGGTGGATCCCGAACGCATTGCTACCACGAGGGGAAGCGTCGCCCAACAACGAGTGGAATTTCTCCCATGTATAGTCAGTTTTTAATTTACTTCTTTTGTTAGTTTTAAAGTTTAACATTTAGCACTGTTATTGTGAACTCTAGTTTCATGATTATGAGTGGTTAAAATCTTCAACTAAGGTTGAAGATGAAGCCTCGCCATTGTTTGGCATAAGATTTTCAGATTTGTTTATACAATTATGATGTTTTTTTAATATAAATGTTCTGGTCAATTGTTTGAGTAAATTCTTACGTTTGATAGTTTTTAAATTGTTCTGTTGGATATTTCGTGTGTTTCATCTGATGGATACATCGAATTGTTTTTGATTAAATTGGATATCCTTTGTGATTTGTTAAAAGTGGATACATTGGATTGTTTTGGTTTAATTGGGATATTTGTTGTGATTTGTTTAAAGTTGGATTCATGGAATGTTTTGATATATTATTTTTATAGAACATGAAAATATATGTTTTACTTTGGTGGGGTGGATTCAGAAACCTTTGTGTTTTTATTATTGGTTTTAAATCAATTTAGTTTAAGTTTATATTTCTTTTGCAAGAATACAATTCAAAACTTGAAACTAGGTTAAAATAGGCTTAGTTTAGATAAAAAAATATTTTCACAACGCAATTCCCTGTGGATTCGACCTCGCACTTGCACAACACTATATTGCAAATGACTCATGCGCTTGCAAGTAATTTAAAACTCACAACACTGAGCAGTCAACAATATAACGGTAAAGTATTGATGTCCTATTCCTCATTTAGATGATATGCTAGATGAACTGCATGGTGTGTGTATTCTCTAAAATTGATTTAAAAAGTGGATATCATCAAATAAGAATGAAAGAGGGTGATGAATGGAAAACTGTTTTTAAAACGAAATATGGTTTATATGAGTGGTTAGTTATGCCATTTGGACTAATAAATGCACCAAGTACCTTCATAAGATTAATAAACCATGTTTTGCGAGCTTTTATAGGCAGATTCATTGTTGTTTATTTTGATAATATTCTCATTTATAGCACAAACTTAGATGATCATGTTGTGCATTTAAAATCAGTTTTGGATGTGCTTAGAAAGGAGAAGTTGTTTGCTAACTTGAAGAAGTGCACTTTTTGCACCGACAAGCTTGTGTTTCTTGGTTTTGTTGTGAGTGCACAAGGAATACAGGTTGATGAAGAGAAGATCCGTGTGATTAAAGAATGGTAAAGTCCCATAAGTGTAGGTCAAGTTCATAGTTTTCATGGACTTGCTAGTTTTTTCAGAAAGTTCATGAAAGACTTTAGCAGTATTGCCGAACCGCTTATCAAAGTCATCAAGAAGAATGTTGGATTCAAATGGGGAGACGAGCAAGAGAAGGGGTTCCAATTGATCAAAGAAAAATTAACATTAGCTCATTTTCAACTCCTTGAGCACATCAATAACAATGTATACAAATTAGATTTGCCAAGTGAGTACAATGTTAATACCACTTTAAATGTTTCTGATTTACGCCCTTTTGATGTAGGTGATGATTTGAGGACAAATCCTTTTCAAGAGGAGTGGAATGATGAGGACATGGCTAACAAATGGGAGGTGGATCCTATTCAAGTTCCAATTGGTCCAGTTACAAGGGCTCGAGCTAAACGGTTCAAGAAAACTCTCAATGGACTTATTCAACACATTTGGGCTAAGAACTATCTTTGGGGGCCCAAGGATGATGCTATACGTGATCCACAAGGATGGGTTTCCATGATCCAAGGGAACTTCCACCTTGGAATTTCGGGAGGACCCAAAGACTAGACTTAAAATTGTCATACCTTCTTGCACGCATCTCCAAATGGGCTAAAACTTGTTGGGGTGGAAAGATGACGTCTTGAACTTCAATTTAGACCTAAGAAAGTTTCAAAAAGGATATCGTTTGGGCTTGTTATGATGGGCCTAAATCCAGTAGGTTGTTGTATTTGAATCTTCTTCCACTTTGGGCTTGCACCTTGCACCTTTTCTTTAATTGTTTCCTTCTGAATTTAATTGTTGCATTATAAGGCTTGCATGCCAAGTTAGGTACTTATTTGGATTTTAGGTTACCAGAATTATATTTAGGTTTATTTCCTGTTTCATACTTTCCTATTCCTACCAGAATTCTGTTTAGGTTTATTTCCTATTTCTTAGTTTTCTTTTTTCTAATTGGTTACGAATTCTCATGTATTTAAATAGCCATTGGCTTTTGGAATAAGACAATTCAGATTTGATTCATACTTTTGGAGAGAAATTCCTCTTTGGTTCTTTTAGAACTTCTGAACTTATCGGAGTTTCCGTGGCGTTCATCTTCGACTTATCAATCAATCCTTCCATAATTGATTGTGGCATCTTCATTATACCAAGGTTCTTGCTTCAATATAAGCAACGGGTCGCAGTCTCACATAAATCTGCTTCTAGACGATCTTAGAAGTCTTCTTGATCCATAAATTTTTTAGTTCTTGGCATGGATCATATCAACACCCAGTAATTCTCCTCTAGAGGTAGACATGGATCCAAGAGCAATGGTATGTATGAGGTCACTCTAAATGGTGGATCCTCTACCCAAATGGCGATTGTGGAGAGGAAACTAGATCTGTTTATTAAAGCCATGACCGCCTAGAACACCTCACCAAATCCACCAGCTACACTACTCTAGGTATGTGCTATATGTTCTCATTTTGATCATAATATTGAGACATGTCCTTTATATTCATCTGCAGATCCAGAGCAAGAGAATTATGTGAGACCAAACAACCATCCGTCAAAGAACAACCTATATGCCAACAGCTACAGTCCTGGATGGCAAAACCACCCCAATTTCTCTTGGAGCAACAATCAGAATGCCTTGAACCATCAAGGGCAGCAAAGGAACTCTCAGCCAGCAGCTCACTTAGTTCTTGAATCGAAGAAAAGTGACCTAGAAAGTCTTGTGAGGCAATTGGTAACACAGCGACAATAGTTGATGGCCTCACTAGATAAATTCATGGTAGATGGAAGGCAATTTAGGACTGAGATGAGACAAACCATTGCAAAACATGAACAAGCCGTTCAGAGACTAGAGGTACAAATGGGGCAATTGGCTAAGGAACTGAGTGACAGAAAGCAAGGTGAACTTCCAGCCCTACCATTACTTAATCCAAGAGGACATCAACAACTAAATGCTATGACAACTCTTAGAAGTGGTAAGATCATAGGAGCTGATGAGCCTACACAAGCATCTCCAAATAAAGCGTCCACATCAAAGGTAAGTGAGATGGAGAAGGTGAATGCACCACCCTTCCCACAAAGGTTAGTAAAGCCAAAGAAATAAAATAAAGTGCTTGATATCTTTGAAACTTTGAGAAAAGTAGAGATTAACATTCCTTTATTAGATGCAATTAAACAAATTTCTGCATATGCTAAAATTTTGAAAGATTATTGCACTAATAAAAGGAAGTTTTAGGAACATGAGACAATGACTTTGGCTGAAGACGTGAGTGTTGTGTTGTTAGGAAAATACCACCAAAACTAAAAGATCCGGGTAGTTTTACCATTCCTTGCAGGAGAGGTGACCAGCTTTTTGAGCATGCATTATTGGATCTAAGGTCGAGTGTGAATTTGCTGCCATACACTGTGTTCAAGACACTAGGTTTGGGGGAGCTTCAACCAACTTCCATCACCTTGCAACTGGCAAATAGAAGCATCAAACGACCAAGAGGTATTCTTGAGGATGTCTTGGTAAAGGTAGGTGAATTTATTTTACCTGCTGATTTTATAGTATTAGATATGGAAGAATATTCTATGCCATTACTTCTGCCCATAATCTTAGGAAGACTCTTTATGATAATTGCTGATACAAATATTTGTGTGAAAAATGGTATTGTCACTATGAAGTTAAATGGTGAGGAGATAGAATTCAAAATATTTGATACATTAAATTCACCTGAAGATGGTATGGAATGTTCTAATGTCTGCTTGATGCAAGGTGTTGTTAAGCAAGTTTTTTAGGTCCATTACATTGATCCATTGGAGACCACCCTCACCCAAAGTGTCACAAGTTTGGATAATGAGCTAGAATATGAAGATGCTACTGATGACATCAATAAAGCTATGCACCTCCCTGAGGCCTCTCCAATGCATCCTAGATTAGGTGACAAGAGGCAGTTCCATGTGCATGAGCTGATCAAATTGAGGCATGATAACTATGCAGTAGCACCAAGAGCACTTGAGCCACGTGAGGGGGACTCTAAGTGCCCCTTCTAAGAGAGTAGCACTAAAGCTACTATAGAGAGCGCTTGAGCAGTTCCAACTTTGATAAATGTGTAGCTCAAGCACCTCTATTGAGGTCAATGGTACTAAGGTTACTGAGTACGGTACAATTCGATTTTTGCTTTTTGTTCTCATTATTTTTCATTTTTAGTCCTTTTTATAGTTTATTTGATTGACATCACTTTCTACCCTTGCGCTCGAGCGCACTTTCGCCCTGCGTTATACAGTGCGTGAGCGCACCACACCCACACACACACTTGTGCACAAGTGCGATCAAGCACACTCGGGGCAGAAAAGTCATGTGATGGTTTTAAACACACATCCCTCACTCATCCCATTTCCCTCACCCGACGCTCAATCGCACTCTCTCTCTCTCTCTATCTCTCGTACTCACAGTCACCCTATGCAAATCACCCTCAACTCTCACTCTTGTCACCAACACTCACCACCAACCACAATCCCTCACCCATCCCACATTAAAATTAGTCATCACCATCCTCATCTCCCCCTTTCACCAACACTCTGCACAAATCCGTACTCCAGTTATACCATTATTTATCCTTGAATTCACATCTGCAAGCACACACATTTTTCATTTATCTTGTTCACTAATCGCTTGTACATGTTTTATTTTGCTTGTATGGTTTTCTTTTTAGTTTTACAGGAGGTTGAAATCTTTGTGGGGTGCTACCCATAGCTTTATACATTTGTCGCCCACAAATTTCCTGACCTAGTGTGCTCGAGCACAAGGCATCTGTGATCGAGCGCAGATACATAGTTGTGATCAAGTGCATAGAATTGTGATTGAGCATAATTACTACAAAAACTTTCCCAAAGATGCCTAAACTGACAGCCTCAACTTTCTGAGCCTCCAGCAGCCGTACCCAGTCATCCCGGCCCAGTTTCGAACAAAGAGAGATCTTGTTCGAGACTACTTTTAACATTGATGCTGACTTCAAAAGCTTGGATGCCACTCGATGGACGGTTCAAGAATTCAAGAACCAAGGACTAAAGAGGCTGTTCAAGTCTATTTGCTCGACTGCATACACCCGGTTTGTGGTCCAGTTTTATGAGAACTTATCATTTGATTGCAACAGATCGAGGATCTTATCTTCATCAGTCTAGGGCAAGTTCATAGAGGTGACCACTGCCGACATCGCTGCTGCTCTTCACTATTATGATGAGTCCCCTCCCGAGGACACCCAGATGGAGGAGTAGCCAGAGCCTTTTCCTCTACCCCACATTATTGAAGATATGTGTGCGGGCCAGTACGCTGATCGGCACAACAACACTGGGAGCCAGTCTAAGTTTCCTCTATGACTTTGTCTCGTGGATTCCATCCTCCAACGGAATGTGTGCCTATTGGGGCACAAGACCCAGCTAAGGGACCAGTTCCTACAGGCCATGTACGCATTCCACCGTAGACATTGGTATTCCATTCCAACTGTCATATGAAGCCAGCTCCATAAGTTTTGGGACCATTCCGCGGCTATCAGACCACCACGGTGAATGCTTGGGGGCTCCTCTTCCCGTTCCTCCTCAGTTATATATTCAAGAAAAAGAGGATCAAAGACTCCTCCATTGATGGACCAGTGAGTGACCACCCATTCTTTGGGAGGAGCCAGTGGAGTCTGAGCCAATCCCATATGCCCTGAGGACCTCGAAGGCATGTAACTGCTGATGAGCCTATGGAGGATGATCCCACGGACACTGAGCACCCCACAGAGAGCTCTACTTAGGAAGAGGACCAGCCAGACATAGGGTCCACCGAGCACTAGCACCTTGTAGAGGAGTTTTCCTCTTTCCGATGTGAGCTCTTTAACATCCATCGGGAGGATAGGGAGGCAACCTTATTGGTACACCAACACATAGATGGCTTGGAGGCACACTTTGCGAGACAAGAGGTGATGCTCCAAGCCATCCTCGATCGACTACCTCCCGCACCCGGTACCTCATTGACTGAACCACCTGGAGACCAGCAATGAGAGCGGTACCCCTTCTGGCTGAAGACGTAAAACTTAGCGCTCATGGGAGGCACCCCACAGCATATCCTTTTATTTCTAGTATTGTCTTTTATTTATTGTTAGTATTTACTTTTATATAGCTGTTTCTTATTAGTATTTCTTGTTTTTCGGTATTATGTTTGTTTTTCTTTTTCAAGGACATAGTGAATGTATCCAGTTCAAGTTTGGGGGCGTACTATGAGCTATGCCAGCCATCTAGTTCTCCATCTCCCAGGTCAGATCTTTCCATGTCACTCACACATTAGGGACAATGTGTACATTAAGTTTGGGGGTATGAGAGACACATTCACACACTCTGTCCCAATTTTTTTTCGTATTCTTGAAAAGATAAATGCATGTTCATAGTATTTTGAGAATTTGGGTTGATTTAAAACAAATATTATGATAAAACTTAATCAGTAGGCTTAAAAATCTAGAACATATAGTCTAATAATAAAGTTTTAAAAGTTTAATTACCTACCTCAAGGCATTTAAGAATTCACAAGTTTGATCTAAATCTGATACGAGGATACATTAGCACATAATTGTGTGAGGTATGACATATAATTTTTATGTATATGTTTCCATGACCTAACTGTAATTGGATAACTTGTTAGAAGAACACTTTGGCATAGAAAAATAGAAAAAAAAATGTTTATTGAAAAGAGAAAATAAAATGCTCCTAATGATCATTAAATAAACTTTCCACTGAGTAACTAGACCTCTTGCCTCAGTAAGCAGTGAGTGTTCACGTCAAAATGTGGGAATTATGCATGTAATGATTATTAAAATTTTCTCTAAGTAATTGGACCTTTTACCTCAGTAAGTAGTGAGTGTTCATATCAAAAGGTGGGAATTTCGCTTGGCAGCATTAAGACCAGTTAGTTTCGTAGCCTTTTTGACTCGAGTTAGTAAGTCCTTAGGGGAGTCTTTACACCTAATGCCTTAAAACCATCTAGTTTGGGAGTCATTGGCTAAACACTCACTACATGGGTCAATTAGAAAGCTTAATGGAACTTAACATGGAAAAAATCTCATGATAAAAGAAAAAGAAAAGAAATAAAACTATGCCATTATTGTTCATTCTGATAGGGAATTCGATGAATGTTACGACACTGAAATACTATGCATTGGAATTATTTGGAAACTTCATCTTTTATGTTCTAATTCACCACACACTAAGTCAAAATTGTGATGTCTCAAACTAGCCTTGTGTAAGTAATTAGAATTTAAAACCCTTATTCATTACGAAGATGTGTTTATTTTTAAGCCTACTCATGAACAAACATCATGGTTTTATGTGCAACCCAAATTTTTAGATATCATGGATGATGAATTTATCTTTGATTTTGCTTTTCAATTAGTTTTTCGTTTTGTATTGCTAAGGGACTAACAATATGTAAGTTTGGGGGTGTGACAAGTGCTTAAATATTCATATTTAAGCCCCTTAATTTAAAGTTGTTAGACTCTTTGCTTATGTATTTTAGTATATTCTACTTCATTTTTGTGTTTTTTGTGTTTTTTTTATAGGTTTTTGAAGAAAAGATAGCATTTTCGAGCTCTAAGGAAGAAAATTGAAGATCTGGAACCAGATAAGTGCGATCGAGCACAAAGTTTCTGTAATCGAGCACACAGGCACTCATGCATACACCTAGAAGGCTCGAGCGCAACCATGCGCTCTAGCGCAAAAATATAAGATCGAGCGCACACGCACAGAGAGGCAATAGAGCCAGTTTTTGAAAGATGTCTTCAGGTCTTATTTCAGAAATTAAAGTTTCGAAGTGTCTTTAAAACCCTATATATAGGCTTGTAAAACACAGAAACTTCACTTTTGATTTTGCTTTGAGTTGTAAGCTTTGGAGAGGAATTGACAACTTTTCTCCACAGTATTTTCGAGTTTATTCTTTTCTACTTAGTTTTTATTACGATGATTTTTAGCATAATCAGCATGTGTAACTAACTTCTTAATAGGGCTCAATTGAAGCCCTAATTATGATTTTCTATATATGAGTATTGTTGCCTTTGCAAATAGCCATGTTTTGATATTTTAATTGATTAATGCTTGTTTTATTGAATTCCTCATATGTGTTTGTCTGATCAACGTATGCATGTGGTATGGATTACTTAGTTAGATCAATTTGGATGATCGAGTCCTGGGTCTAACAATAGTAACAAAAGAAAACCACGTCGAATTCTTGGGTTAATCAACATGAGAAACCAGGTGTATACAACATGCTTTAGGTCTCGTGTGGTTGTCAATTTTCGCAGACCTTATGCTCACTTAAGGAACAACTTAGTATACACCATGTTGAATCCCTTAAGAGAGAAAAGAGTTAGAGTATACACCATGCCTAACTCGTTGCTTAGGGAGATCAATAGCTTAAGGAGCGGACCAAGCCCTTAGGTTGACAACCATTAGGTATTCATGGTAGGGCTAGCGCATTGGCACATTACTTATTAGGAAAGTATGATTAGTGGTGGATATCAAAGCCCTATGTACGTATCATTATCAATCTAGACTCAATATTTATTTCTATCATTTTTACATTGTGAAACCGATTCTAAAACCAAATTCACCAATCCCTGTGGAGATGATCTCACATTTGCACACTATACTACTGTTGACCTTGTGCACTTGCAAGTAAAACAAGTTCGATTATTTGCTTATTAATTGAGGTAGATAATTGCACAACATGGTTTGATCAAATTTTTTGATGACATCAGTGATCAATTTATAACCCATTTCTTTAATAGTTGATGACTTAAGAAAACTCAATAAAGTTTTCTTTCTATCACCCAATACACTGATGAAAGTCTTTATGATGATATCTCCTGCTTCACTTTAACTATTATGAAAGTAAGGGGTCTTGACCAAAAGGTAGCTTTAATGGCTTCTATCAATGGCCTTCATGCCTCTGATTTCAGCCACTACTTATCGAGAAATCTACTGCATATAATGCGTGATCTCTTAGACAAGGGTGATGAGTTCGTTATTGTTGTGGAAGGCCAAGCCTTCCACAAACAAAGAAAAAAGGGCATTGGGAACCAAAAATAAAAAATCTTCTGAATTGAAGAGACCAAACAGCAAGTAAAAAAGGGTTCCAAAGTGAAGATCGCAAGAATACAACATTCAAGGGAGTCCCCCACAAATTTGAGAGTTACACTCCTCTCAATACCTTAAGGGCAAAGCTTCTAATGGAAATTGCAAATTAATATATCATCCGATGGCTTTCTAAGATCAAGTCCCCTCCAAGCAAAACGGAGATGAGCTGATTCTACCAGTTTCATAAGGATCATGGTCATTATATTGATGAATGTAGGTATATGAATGATAAGATTAAAAGCTTTATTCAAAGAGGTTACCTAAAGAATTACATTTAAACCAGTCCTCAAGCGTAGTCCCGATAGGAGGAACAATGATCAAAGGTATAGAAGTCCAAAAATAAAGTTGGATAATGCCCCTACAATAATTCAAACAATCTTTAGGGGGTCAAGCTCTAGAGAAGAATATTTAAATTTTCAAAAGGCATATACTCACTCTGTTGGATTAGTGGAAGGACCGAGTATAAAGATTTGAATTGATCAAATGATAAGTTTTATCGATGATGATCTTGGGGAGTTTAATTCCCTCATGATGATGCAGTGATCATAACACTAGTTATCACTAACTTTGTTATCGAAGGATATTGGTTGAAAAAGGCTCCACAGAAGATATCTTATATTATGACACATTTAACAAAAATGAAGCTAGTAGAAGACAAACTAAAGCCTTCCAGTCATCCTCTTTATTGCATTCTCGGAGAGCTAGTTTATCCAAAAGAAAGCATTGCCTTGTCGTGATAGCAAGAATCGCTCATCGCCAGAAAACTATCATGAGTACCTTCTTTGTAACATACCTCTTTTCCTCTTATAATATCACCCTCAAATGACTATAGATGAATGCTATAAAGGTTTTGTTGTGAACTTACCATTTGAAGACGAAGTTTCCAATTGAGTATGGCGTTGGTGAGGTAATGAGAAACCAAAGCACTTCTAGAAGAATGCAGAAAGCTGGTTCAAAACAACGTAGACCTAGAGGGAGAACTCTTGTGGCAACTAATCTCATTTCTGAGGAAAAACCAAGATTTGTTTGGATGGTTTGCCTCGGACATGCCAAGGATTGATCCCAAGACTACAGTGTATTTGTTGGTATTTATTTAAGGTTCAAACATGTCCAAGCATGGTTTGAATATGGTTAAAGTCTAAACCAAAGTTGGAGAATTAAAGTTCAGCAAGTTAGAAGACTACACACATATGTGTGCATCACTTTGGAGCAAGGTAAGGCTAGGCGCACTAGTGTGCGCACAGCTGGGAGAAAGGGACAGCATCAGTGTGCACCGCACCCCTCCTTCTCCAGCACCGAACCTTGCAGAATGGGGACTCCAAGGATGCATGAGCACTACACTGCGTACAGCCTAGCACCACACCACCTAGTGTGCATGCCTCCAGGAATGCACCAACACCTCACCGCTCACCACCAGTGGTGCACCGCCCAGAAGCTGCTGCAAGTGTGCTCTGCCCAGCACCGCACCGTGCCCTGTTGAGCACCTAGGTGCTAGGCAAAGTCCAGCACACATAGGCAGCATGCATAAAGACTCTCTTAGGTGCATGTGTGCAAGGTCAAAATGCACAACACCACTTAGGAAAGTGATGAAGGATCAAAGGGTGAGGATTGAATCTCAAGAATGACTAAGAAGTGGGTGGCTATAAAAGGGGTTTCCTAGCCTCGTTTTTTAACAAGAGAACAACACAAGTTTGTGACATACTTTGAGATCAATTGTAATACAAGAGAGAATTTTGTGAGAGACATAAACACAAGAGGGACTCTTTGTAGTGAGGCTGGTTATAAGAGAGAGAGAAGTCTAGATTAGATAGAGAGCATTGTTAGTTCTCATCTTCTTCCTTTTGTATCTTCTTGGATTCTTCAAGAACTTGAGCTTTTTGAAGGGGATTACTGTAACTTATAAGAACCATTTGATTTAGTGTAGAGAGTTGGGAGGAACTCACGAGGACGTAGGCACATTGCCGAAACTCGATAACAATTGCTTGTTAACCACTAACAAAGCTTATAGACTCTTTAACAAAATAACTCTAGTGGCTGAAGAATCTATTCATGTTGCATTTGATTTGACTAACCCTCTTTGTAGTAGAAAAGTCTATTTCGATGATGATATAGGTTTCATGACAAAAGTGGAGACCACCACTCCCATTGTTAACCACAAGGAGAATCAACCTCAAATGGCTCAAGAGGAAGATGTACCTAGGCTTGATCAACCCTCAACAAGTTAACAAGGAGATGGTCTTCCTAAAGATTGGGGTATGTGAATTATCACTCAATCAATCGAATTATTAGTGATCCTTCAAAAGGGGTAAGAACTCACTCTTCTATTAGAAATGTATGCAATTATGTTGCTTTCTCGTCTCAAATAGAACCAAAGACTTTTAATGAAGTCGAACATGATGAAAATTGGATAATGGATTTGCAAGAAGAATTAAATCAATTTGAAAGGAATAAAGTTTGAGCTTTAATTCCTAGACCTAAATATCATTCTGTAATTGGAAATAAATGGTTTTTTAGGAATAAAATAGATGAAAATGGTGTAGTAACTAGAAACAATGCTATAGTTTTAGCAAAATGATATAATCAAGAAGAATGAATTGATTTTGATGAAACTTTTGCTCCCGCAGCTAGATTAAAAGTTATTCGTATGTTGCTTGCATTTGCATGTTTTAAAAACTTCAAATTATTTCAAATTCATGTAAAAAGTTATTTTTTAAATGGTTTTATTTAAGAAGAGGTTTATGTTGAACAATCTCTTGGTTTTGAAGATCCTAACTTTCCAAACCATGTCTATAAGCTTTCTAAAACTCTTTATAGGTTGAAGTAAGCTCCTATAGAATGGTATGAAAGGTTAAGTAAGTTTTTACTTTATAATTGTTTTACAAGAGGAAGAATTAACACGACTATTTTTACAAAAACTCGTGAACATGACATTATCATGGTACAAATCAGTGTTTTCAGAGGCGAAGGCGTTGGGCGAGGCGTAACCCCCGAGGCGTTGGGGCGTAAGCCTTTTGAAACGTTGGGGCGTTTTGAATAAAATAATATTAATTAAATTATAAAATATTAAAAAATTAAAATAATATAAATTAATTAATTTTTAATAAACTTTACTAAAAATAGTAAATTTTATTCAAAGGTTCTTAAAACCTTATCAACTAAAAAACTATTCTATTTATGTATATACTAAAAACTCTCAAAATTTTACTCACCCAATAATATAAAATGAAACGTAAATTAAAAAAAATATAAATAATAAATTAAAAGAGAAAATAAGAAAGTGGAGCATAAAGAAATAAATAAATTTAGATATGTGGTAACGGGGCAAGTGGAAGCAATCAGGCAAATGAGGGTGACAAGTGTCACAAAATACACACTTTCTACCACTTTAGACTTCAATTTTGACTAAACACTGAGCATTGTCTCTCTTAGTGACTAAACACAGAGGAAGTAAGAGACGAGAGAGAAGGAAAGATAGAAAGAGAGAGAAAAAACAGAGAGATGGGTTAATGTATAGAAACAAGAAAATCACTGTTAATGATGGCGTTGCAAGTCTGCATCTCTGACTGTGGACAAAATTTTCTCAGAAAACCCTAACTATTGAGAGAGAGAGATTTCTGCATTGATTCGCGTTGATTCTTGCTTATTTGCGATGCATTTGAACAATACTTATTTTTTCATTGTTGAATTGATTCGAATGGTATGATTTACATTGGGCGTATGCCTAGACGCTCGGGGCGTTTAGGGCGTACGCCTCGGGTCTGGGCGAACGCCCAAACCCAAAAAACCACCGCCCTGTGAAAGATCCACCCCAAGATTCACGCCCTGGGGCGTTTTGACCCGAAAACGCCTCCGAGCGCACCCCGGGCGCGCCCAGAAAACGCCTTTCACAACACTGGTGCAAATATATGTTGGTGATATTATATTTGGTGCTATTAATGAATCCATGTGTCAAGAGTTTGCTAAGTGCATGCAAGGTGAGTTTGAGATGAGCATGATAGAAGAATTCAACTACTTCCTTGGACCTTAAATCAAGCAATCAAAGGAATGAATTCTCATAAACCAATCCAAGTATACAAAGGACTTGCCAAAGAGGTTTGGGATGGAGAATGCAAAGTCAATTGAGAGTCCCATGATCACTTTAATAAAGCTTGACTTGGATGAAAGAGGTAAATGTGTTGATATAAAGAAATATAGAAGCCTGATAGGGGCTTTAATTTATTTAACAGTAAGTTGACCCGATATTATGTTTAGTGTTTACATGTGTGCCAGATTTCAGTCTAATCATAAGGAATCCCACTTAATAGTTGTTTAAAGAATCTTAAGATATTTGTTAGGAACTCAAATTTAGGATTATGGTATTCTAAATAGTCATCTTTTGATTTAATTAGGTACTCGGATGCTGACTTTGCTGGTTGTAAGTTAGATAGAAAGAGTACTAGTGGAACATGCCAATTTCTAAGTTGTATGTTAACCTCTTGGTTTTTAAATAAACAAAATTCAGTTGCACTATCAACGGTTGAAGCGGAATATGTAGCAGCCTATAGTTGTTGTGCACAAGTTTTATGGATAAAACAATAACTATAAGCCTTTGGCATTCACTTTGAAAATGTTACTATTTTATGTGATAACACTAGTGTCATCAATCTAACTAAGAATCCATTCAACATTCAATGACAAAACATATTGAAATTAGACATCATTTTAAGAGATCACACTCAAAAAGGTGATATTAAACTTGAATTCATTAGTTTAGAAAAGCAATTAGCTGATATATTCACTAAAACATTGAATGAGGATAGGTTTTTCATGATAAGAATAGAATCAGTAATGAGAAATTTTGCATGATCGTTGTTTGTTTCCATTCTTTATGTGCATGCTTGCTGTTGAGTGAATGTGGATTAATTCTCAATTTAATGTTCCTTCACTCAAAAATAGCATAAAGAAATCAAAACTTGCAAGAATTTGTGAAATTTGAAGTTTCTAGGCTCTCACAGTCGCCTATGAATCTTTAACAGTCAATTGCCTAGTAGACAGAGCATTCCCATAGTCAATTGTCCTAGCTTCACAATCGATTGCCCTTCCACCCTCGCTCATGTTCTTCAGAATTAAATTACACAGTCGACTGCCCAGTCAAGACTACACATACATGCACTTCATCTTCTTCATCCATTTTTCCTAAAAATTTTAACCGTAGTTGCCCGCCATTTTCTCTCTCCTCTAAATCTCTCACTTTTCTACCAAATTTCATCAAATTTCTCACAAAATCCTTACTAAAAACACATTCTCTCCAATTATCCACCAAACCCACACTTGTTTACTGTAAAAATGAGCAAGAAAGCATTGGAGCTTCAAAAGAAGGGAGTTGATGGGTCTGGTCCAAGTAAGAGGCCCAAGTTGACGGTAGATCCCCAGGTTTTTCACTCCTCTAATGCCAAGTTTCGGTATAATGACGACATTTCCTTTAAAGAGATGATTATGGGTAGATATAGATTTTCATGATTTAGAGTACTATAATATGGACATTGAACATTATTTTACTGCTATTGGTTGGACTCCAATTGGGAGCTTGAAGGAAGTAGCTTGCCCTAGGCTAATCAGACTATTTTAATCCAATTTAGTTCGGCCATCATTGTCCTCTTTATCTTTTAAGACTTATGTTCTAGGAAAGGAAATTAATGTAAATCCTTATGTGCTTTTTGATATACTGATTGATATACTGAAAATTCCAAGAGGAGGCGAAGAGTGGTATGATACCTTTAACTGGCCTGATGATTATGATAAAGAGGGAGCAGTTAAAATGCTGAGAGGTGACCCTGGGTATGTGTTTTGAAGTACCCCTTTAAGGACACTAACAAGTTGGCCATAGAAAGTGTCCACTTGATAATTGGTTATGGCATCTCTCCTAGGAAAGGTAGCCACACTTATGTGAGCCAATTGGATGTCTACATTCTTTGGAGCATTATAAATGGGATTAGATATAATTTTTATAGTCTAATTCTATCAAAGATGATTGAGGGCTTAGAGAAGAAGACATATGAGCTTCCCAATGGAATCTTAATCACAATGATCTTGAATTATTATGGGGTGTCTCTTGATGGGTCTAAGAGTGTCAAATTTCCAACCAATGATATCTTTAATAACTCCACCCTGAATAAAATGAAGCTTATTCAAATTGAGGATGGTACCTAGGAGAGGACCATAAATGCTACCTATAATTCTGATAAGAGCCATAAAATGCACATCAACGATGTTTAATTGTTAGCATTTTATGATTCTTCTCGGTCTATATTGCACTCTTGTGTGTTGATAACTCTTAAGGAATATTATTGGATCAATAACTTATTCCAGTATAATTTCAGGTATTTTGAGTCCAAAGAGGAGAAGAAGCGGTCGTTGTTTAAAATCACTAAGGTTCCATGCACGACGAAACATAGGAGTGGCTGCGGAGAGGCAAAGCATGAAGAAAATCAGCAAAAAGGCCAACACCGCGTTGCTCCTCAGCAGCATCGCGGTGCCCAGAAACTCACCGATTGTGAACAACCGGCCAGCACTACGGTGCTCCTTAACAGCACCGCAGTGCCCAGAAGCTCACTCAATCCAGAATAAGCCTAGCACCATGCTGCTCCCCAGCAGCACCGCAGCGCGCACACGGATTTGCATCTCTGAGTTAGACTTTAATTAGTGTTTTTAAACATTAGAATAAACCCAAAAACACCCTTGGACCTTGTGTATTATAAATAGACCACTTAGGGTTTGATATTATCATTATTTAAGACATCAATTAGAGGCCGGAGGCTGGAGAAAACATCATGAAGGCTGCCACACTCTCCCCCATGGCCAACTAATCTCCAAGCAAGGCGAAGGGATGAATCCCTAGTTGTAGTTGTTCTTATTTTCTAGTCTTGATTCATTGTAGTTTGGATTTATTATCATTAAACATTGTTATGATTTATTCTTTAATCTAATTAGAAGATTTCCTCTTAATCCGGTGATTGCATACTTCTCCTAGATATAAGTCTAGTCATGCTCTTCTTATGTCAATCTGTTTGGATGTGATTGAGTCCGGTAGACTTCTCTTTTAGGTTTGTCCATTACTGTGATATTGTCATTAAAGATATATTATCGTTTCTTGATAAACCTATAGGATAGGTCATGTGTGCTTAATTCGAAAGAGCAATTCATATCAATTACATTAGGGTTTACTTGTGCTTAATTGTATATTTGCTGATTGCCTATTTGGGATGAGAAACTTGCAATCGAGATAAAAAAATTGAATCAAGATTGGAATAAGGCAACGAACCTAGGGAGGATTCCCGAAACCTTGTTCTCAAACATAATTTATCTACACAATTTTCACACAATACTTTATTCTCTCACTTAATTTTTATCGTTTGTGTTAAGGTTCACGCCTTCTCTTGTAGTTAACTTGTTTCCCTATGGAATCGACACCCCAAAGCTGTGCTACAACTGCCGCGTTATATTTTGGGTGTAGTCAAATTTTGGCGCCGTTGTCGGGGAGACGAACTTACTTACAAAGAAGTTGTCAACTCTAAGACATGACGGTAGAAGAGTTGTAAATAGTTTTTTTTGTTTCAGCAGTTTGTAAAGGTGGTAATTTTGTTCCCTCTTTTAGCTTGCTGCATTATTTTTTTTATTATTATTATTTTATTATTTCTTTTTATAGTATTTGTTTTCATTATTTTGTTACCTTGAATGCAAAGACATAGAGATGCTTTGGGTAGATTTGCCAGTTGGTCTGTGCTAGAGTCAAAATTAAATTCCTTTCTAAATCCCTTATTTGACAGTCCATTTAGTCCTGAAGACATGAGTGAACATGAATGTCAACCCCCTAGGACCCTTTAGGATTACCTTAACCCTACACTCACAGCCACACTATCATGCATTATGTTTCCAGCCAATACTCGCCAACTAGATTTTAAAACAGGGATGATACAGTTACTCCCTACATTCTATGGCTTGGACAATGAAAACCCATATGTACACATTAGAGAGTTTGAGGAAGTAGTTGTGACTTTTCATAGTCAAGACGAAACCAATGACATTGTGAGGCTTAAGTTCTTTCCTTTTGCTTTGAACGATAGAGCTAAGAGTTGGCTATACTCACTAAGACCACGATCTATTGGATCGTGGACTGAGATGACTCAAATTTTTTTTTAATAAATACTTCCCCCAACATAAGACCAATGCTTTAAAAAGGCAAATCTCCACCTTTGCAGAAAAGGATAGTGAGACTTTATATCAGTCTTGGGAGAGATTTAAGGAGTTGTTGAGTATGTGCCCTCACCATGGGTATGAGAATTGGCTCTTAGTGAGCTACTTTTATGAGGGACTTACATATAGGGAGCGCCAATTTGTAGAGATGATGTGTAATGGTGAGTTTTTAGAAAAAGATCCTGATGAGGCCATAGAGTACCTCAATGAGCTTGCTAAAAAAGCTCACACTTGGACTGGACCTAGTGCTACTGAAAGCACAAATAGGTCACGAACTGTAGGGAACCAAAATAGTGGTGGAATTTACCATCTTAAGGAAGAGGATAACCTTAAGGCCTAGGTCCAGATGCTCACTAGGGAACTAGAGGTGTTAAAGACTAAGAGCTTAAAGCCAACACACGTAGCTAATCATGCAAAATCTTTTGAACCATGTTTTGTGTGTGGCGAGGTTGATCATCTCGCCCAAGAGTGCCCCATATTTGCTGAGATGAGAGGGATGTATAAGGAATAATGTAATGCCTTAGGCATGTATAAGAAGCCTTTGGCACCCTTCTCTGATAACTATAATCTGGAGTGGCGGAATCACCCTAATTTCAGCTGGAAATCTGAAAACCAGTAGCTTGCACAACCCCCTGCACCATGTCTTGAACCATATCATGCACTTGTATCTTCTAGGAGTCCTTTAGAAGACACTTTACATGCTTTTGTTGAGGCACAGGGGAAGACTAATCAAAGACTTGAATCTTTAATTGTGCAGGTTGTTGAAGAATATAAGGATTTAAAGAACCAAGTGTCCAAGTTGATTAGCTACATGAGTGTGACTGAGCAAGGTAAGTTCCCTTCTCAAGCTCAGTCCACACCATCTAGCACAACAAAATTTGAAGGAGGTGAATATCATTGAGACACTGAGTAAGTCATTACACATCCCACCAATAAAAAAATCAGAGGATGTGGATGAAACCCACCAAGCATACATGATTGACTCATTCATGGAAAAGGTCCAGCACCTTAATCCATTGGAGTCTACCTTCATCCATGGCTTCACAAAAGCACACATCAAGCCAGAATTTACTGATGTTACTGATGACATCCTTGAGGCCTCTCCAAAGCATACAAGCACCGAATTTGGAAATGAAGCAGTGGCTAGTGCATTCAACCTATGTTTTTCAAAGAGGGAATAAAAGCATTTGGTTGAAGATGTAAAACTTAGCACTCATAGGAGGCACCCCACAGCATATCCTTTTACTTTTGTTGTTTTCATATTTCTTTTTCTCATATTTTTTTTCTATTTTCCAGTATTAACTTAGTATTTCTTTTTCAGGGACAAATATACGAAGCAGTTCAAATGGTGGAGCACAATTTTCCACTTCTGTGCACCTTTGGCTAGAAGGGGAGTCTCATTTACTCTTTCTTTTACATTGAGGTCAATGCAATTTCCAAGTTGGGGGTGGAGGAAACGCATCTCTTTGTTTCCATATTCTTTATTTCCATACATTTTTCCATTGAACTGCTTGGTGTCATTTTCCCTTCTTATTTGTTTTTAGCATGCTTTGTGTTAGCCTTAGAGTTAATTCACATGTCAATGATATGAACTTAATTGAGATAGCATACAGCATTTAAAAGAAGTTAAATTTTGTTTCGGTTTGAGAATAATTTAAGTGTCAATCTTGATTTGGTTTGAGACTCTAGTTTGTGGTAAGATTGCATGATTAGTCTGAACATTTAGAGAAGTTTTATGTGTGATTGCTTTGTGAATAGTTTTGCAGTCTCGACAAGCTCTAGAACTTACTTGATAACCACTTGAGGCAAATTCCTAGAATGCATATTACTTAGGATATGATCTAGGCCATTTTTGGACCATTTGAGCCTTTCGAACTTACCATTGCTATATTTATCACTAGTCACCCATTTGAGCCTTTTTCTTGAAAAAGAATTTGAGCCTTGTTTCTTTCAATAGCCTCCTTACCTTCCTTTTAAAAGAACTTAGTCATACATATTTGTTGAGAAGCACTCAAGAGGAGTAAGGATGGAAAAATAAGAAAATATCACTACCATAACCCAAGTACATTAAAGGAGATAAGTTGGGGATTGTGGAAGAGAAAAGAAAAAAAAAGGATGAAAAAAGAGGTAAATAATCTTATGCCAAAATACAAAAGAAAAGAAAAAAAAAGTGAATTATGGCAAAGAAAGAAGAAAAAAAAAAGGAAAAGTGGTGATTTGAGAAAAATGCTCGAACAATAGTTGAAAAAGTTAGGTGATGAAATAAGGTTATCTAGTGCTTAAAAGTGGTTGTGTCTAAAGCTAAGAGATTGAGTTCTTTTATTTGTGAATCTTCCCATTATTTCTTAACCTTTACCTTAGCCTAACGTTACAAGCTTAGTAAAGACCTATTGATCCAATGTAGTGTTATTTTTCTACAATAGTGGAGAGTGGTTTGAAAAGTAAGCCTATGGAGTTTGTTTATGTGATTGATGTCACACAATTTGTTATGTTTTTAGAGACTAAGACTTGTATTCATGAATATGATGCATAAAATCATTCGAGTGTATAGATTATTAGATTGTGGTAAGATGGATGTTAAGAGTCAATAACGATTGCAAGATCGATGTTTGGATTATTTTTGGATTTGAGTGATATTTAATGATCCTATGTGCTGTATATTGTGTGCAATGTTTGAGACAAAAGTGAATTACTCTTGGTTAACACTAGTAGTGCTTTACTTTGTTTTTGACTCCCACCATGGAATTCATCTCTTGTTTTCACTTGAATTGCTAGAGATTAGCAATAAGCTAGTTGGGGGTTGTGATAAGAGCCATAAAATGCACCTCAACGATGTTTAATTGTTAGCATTTTATGATTCTTCCCGGTCCATATTGTACTCTTATGTGTTGATAATTCTTAAGGAATATTATTGGATCACTAACTTATTCCAGAACAATTTCAGGTATTTTGAGTCCAAAGAGGAGAAGAAGTGATCGGTGTTTAAAAGCACCAAGGTTCCATGCACGACGAAGCATAGGAGTGGCTGCGAAGAGGCAAAGCATGAAGAAAATCAGCAAAAAGGCCAGCACCGAGGTGCTCCTCAGCAGCACCGCGGTGCCTAGAAACTCGCCCACTGTGAACAACCAGCCAGCACCGCGGTGCTCCTCAATAGCACTGCAGTGCCCAGAGGCTCGTCCAATCCATAATATGACTAGCACTGCGGTGCTCCCCAGTAGCACCGCAGCACGCACATGGATTTGCATCTCCGAGTTAGACTTTAATTAGGGTTTTTAAACATTAGAATAAACCCAAAAACAGCCTTGGACCTTGTGTATTATAAATAGACCACTTAGGTTTTGATATTATTATTATTCAAGACATAAATTAGAGGTCAGAGGCCAGGGAAAACATCATGAAGGCTGCCACACTCTCCCCCATGGCCAACTAATCTCCAAGCAAGGCGAAAGGATGAATCCCTAGGTGTAGTTGTTCTTATTTTCTAGTCTTGATTCATTGTAGTTTGGATTTATTATCATTAAACATTGTTATGATTTATTCTTTAATCTAATTAGAAGATTTTCTCTTAATCCGGTGATTGCATGCTTCTCCTAGATATAAGTCTAGTCATGCTCTTCTTATGTCAATCTGTTTGGATGTGATTGAGTCCGGTAGACTTTTCTTTTAAGTTTGTCCATTACTGCGATATTTTCATTAAAGATATATTGTCGTTTCTTGATAAACCTATAGGATAGGTCATGTGTGCTTAATTCGAAAGAGCAATTCATATCAATTACATTAGGGTTTACTTGTGCTTAATTGAATATTTGTAGATTGCCTGTTTGGGATGAGAAACTTGCAATTAAGATAAAAACAATTGAATCAAGATTGGAATAAGGCAACGAACCTAGGGAGGATTCCCGGAACCTTGTTCTCCAAAATAATCTATCTACGCAATTTTCACACAATACTTTATTCTCTCACTTAATCTTTATCGTTTGTGTTAAGGTTCACGCATTCTCTTGTAGTTAACTTGTTTCCCTATGGAATCGACACCCCAAAGCTGTGCTATAACTATCGCGTTATGTTTTGGGCATAATCAGATTCGGTTACCACGGTGTGGAGGAGAAAAGCTGAGGGTGATTAAGAAGATGAGGATATGGAAGCAGGTGAGGTAAGGGAAGAAGGTCCAAGTGGTGGTTGCTCAGGTTCCCAAAGTTTCAACAATTTTGTTTTGGTCGCCCTACAAGAGATCAAGGATGGGATGTCTTCTTTTTCTATCTATGAGCGCTCTAATATCATTGAGGTGGAGTTTGAGAGCTTTCAAGATAGGGTGAAGGGGATGCGTAACGAGATCATTAAGGAGCTTCGTCGGCCTTCTGGGGATATGTTATAATTGCTCATTTTCATCATATTTTCCTTGTTTCATTATCTTTTTCTTAACCTTGAGACTTTTACTTTCTTGCAAGCATATTTTACTTTCTTTCTCTTGTATTTTACGAACTTATAACTTTGAACTATTATGGATGGATGTTTTATGCTTGACTAAATGTTTTAAATTCTTGGTTGGCTGGTCTATTTTTATTTGCATATGTGTGCCCTTTGTTTGTATGAGGTTTTCTCTGAAAAACAAAGGAAACTCTATCCCTGCCTATTTTCTGAAAAATCTTTATTCTTATTCTTTCCCTTGTTGCTCCTACTTAGGGGGAGCTTATTTTATTCTTTTTTACTGGTGACAAAAAGGGGGAGAATGGACTCTTAATTTAATTTCATGTAATTAAGAGGAGCAATTATTTTACCTAGTATAGGAAAAGTAGTTAAATTTTTCCACTTATATTCTAAAATTGCTTATAAGTCCTTTCATCATCAAAAAGAGGGAGATTGTTGACCACACATCAATTTTGATTATGACAAAACTAGATTAATTTTATCTAACTACCTTTGTCTAAGCTTTATAAGTTGTAAATCTTCTTGATCAAACTTAAGAAGGTGTTCTCACTTGATCACTACCTTATGTCTACACTAGGAGGCAAATTGAAAGAAGAAGACATTTAAGCTTACATGATTTAAGATAGCTAAAATCCTTTGTAATCTTTCTCTTATTAACTTAGCTTCATTTTACTATAAAATTCTTTTGAAAAAAAATGTTTTTATCATTTAAAACCTTAAATTTCTCAAAAAGTAAAGTAATTTTTCTAAGTTTTTAAGGGTACAGACGATTGTGTATTATGGACAGTCGATTGCCTAACTCAAGGCATCGGGTCCATTTGAGAATTCAAATGGACAGTCGATTGTGAAAGGGGCAATAACCTTCCATAGTCAATCGACTTTCCTCTCTCGTCCCAGTCAAAACTCTTATGTTTTCTAGAAGACAGTTGATTGTCCTTTTTTCATAATCAACTGCCCTGTCATGCATAATGGCTAGTTTTCAAAAATTGAGGCATCAGACAAAGCATTTATTGCACCAAACAACCATTCCTTATGTCTAGTGACCATATTGAGTTAGAAATATAAATACCCATTATAAATGAGCATTTCTAACTAGCAAGAGCTTCAATTCTCAAAGTTTTCATTTACTACTCATCAAGTCTTTCTAAAACCATTTCTTAAGCTAATTTTAAGCTTTGATCTTGTGGAAGAGAATTTCTTAAAGTGATAAGCATTTATTGCACTCTCATTTGTAGCAAAATATCTTCTTATTTTCAATCTTTGTAAAAGAAAGAGTTGGTGTAGCTCTTGTAAGTGTTTAGAAGTTAAACACTTTATGTAAACTTCCTTGGAAGAGATCTTTATAAATGTTTGGGCAACACTTTTAAAGTTGCTTAGTTGTTATAGTGAAACCTTCAAGGAGACTCCTTGAAGAGAGTGGACATAGGGTCGGAGAGATTCTAATATTGTCGAACCATTATAAATTGAGTTTGCACTTTCTTATCCCTTGCTCTTTTAATTTCTAGCAATTCAATCATCTTTATAAAGAATATTTTCTTCTATTGCATGAGTTTGTCTCGAGGTCAATGTTCAATCAATACTATTGGAAATCACCTTGACAAGATGCCCAAGTGCTGATCTTTTAAACACCCAAGTCTAGAATGACTTGTAGAAAGAAATGGAATCGAAAACAGGAACAGAAAATCAAAGAAAGAAAGAAGACAAGCAATTGTTATCGAGGTTCGGCAATGTGCCTACGTCCCCATGAGTTCCTCCGAACTCTCTGCACTAAATCAAATGGTTCTTACAAGTTATAGCAATCCCCTTCAAGAACCTCAAGTTCTTGAAGAAACCAAGAAGAGAAGAAAGGAAGAAGATGAGAACTAACAATGCTCTCTATCTAATCTAGACTTCTCTCTCTCTCTTACAACCAGCCTCACTACAAAGAGTCCCTCTTGTGTTTATGTCTCTCACACAATTCTCTCTTGTATTACATTTGATCTCAAAGTATGTCACAAACTTGTGTTGTTCTCTTGTTGAAAAATGATGCTAGGAAACCCCTTTATAGCCACCCACTTCTTGGTCATTCTTGAGATTCAATCCCCACCCTTTGATCAAGATCATCACTTAATCATGGCCCTTCATCACTTTTCTAAGTGGTGTTGTGTGTTTTGACCTTGTACACACACACCTAAGAGAGTCCTTTTGCATGCTGCCTATGTGTGCTTGACTTTTCCTAGCACCTAGGCACTCAACAGGGTGCGGTGCGGTGCTGGGCAGAGCACACTTGTAGCAGCTTCTGGGCGGTGCGCCGCTGGTGGTGAGCGATGAGGTGCTGGTGCGTTCCTGGAGGCATGCACACTGGGTGGTGTGGTGCTGGGCTGTGTGTAGTGTAGTGTTGGTGTGTCCCTGGAGTCCCCATTCTGCAAGGTGAAGTGCTAGAGAAGAAGGGGCGCGGTGCACACTGATGCTGCCCCGTTCTCCCAGCTGTGTGCAGACCCTTCTGCTTGCGTGCAGAAGTGCGTACACTAGTGCGCCTAGCCTTACCTTGCTCCAAAGTGATGCACACACATGTGTGCAGTCTAATAACTTACTGAACTATAATTTACCAACTTTGGTTTAGACTTTAACCATCTTTGAACCATGCTTGGACATGTTTGAACCTTAGACAAATACCAACAATCTCTACCTTTGTCTAAGTGTTCAAAAAACCTGAACCATTGTGCAGAGAGCTTCGGGATCCAAACTCATCTTGAGTCATCAATTAACTAACTCCAATTCTAAGTAGTCCAAGATAATGATTGAACTTACTTAGAGGTAGAACTTTAGTAACCAAATCCACAGGATTTTCTTCCGTGGCTACCTTGTCCACATGGATGCCTCCTTTCGTAACATTTTCTCGAATGAAATGATACCGAACATCCATGTGCTTTGTCCTCTCCTGGAACACCAGATTCTTACACAATTATAATGCACTTTGACTATCCAAAAATACCACAGCCTACTCCTCCAGTACCTTCAACTCTTCAAGCAACCCTTTGCACTACATAGCCTCCTTAATGGCCTCCGTAGCTGCTATGTACTCAGCCTTGGTTGTTGAGAGTGCTACCACTGGCTACAACTGAGCCTTCTAACTTATATAACATCCATTTAAGTTAAAGAAGTAGGAGGTAATCAATCTCCTTTTATCCCGATCTGCTCCATAGTCTAAATCAGGAAAACCCTCAAGGTAGATGGACTTACCTCTCTTCTCATACACCAGCCCTACTTCTAGGCTTCCCTTCAAATACCTCAGCAACCACTTCATCCCAAGCCAATGCTCCTTTCTGGGATTACTCATAAACCTATTGAGAACACTCATTGCATTAGCAATGTCAGGTCTAATGCTTACTATGGTGAACATAACATAACCAACCGCACTAGAGTAGGGGACTTTCTCCATTTCTTTCTTCTCTGCCTCCGATCTTGGACATTGATCGCTGGAGAACTTGAAATGACCAGCAAAGGGAACCTTTACTGGTTTGCTATCTTCCATAGAGAATTTAGATATCATCTTCTCTATGAAGGAAGTTTGAGAGATCTTCAATCTGTTTCTCTCCCTTTCCCGGATGATACACATCCTAAGGATCTCTTGTGTATGGCCAAGATCCTTCATCTCAAACTCTTCACTGAGTTGAGCCTTCAATTTCTTTATCCTCTCCATGCTGCTCCCAACCAACAACATATCATCAACATAGATGAGGATTATCACAATTTTCTCAACCTTCTGCCCCTTATAGTACAAGCACGAATCATGGTAGCTTTTCATGAAACCCAAGCTGATTACAAAAGAATCAAACCTCTTATTCCATTGCCGAGGTGATTGCTTCAGGCCATAGAGAGATTTCTTCAATTTGCACACCAACTCTCCCTGCCTTCCTTCCTCATAGCCTTCGGGTTGCCTCATGAAAATGGTCTCATCGAGTTCTCCATGTAAGAACATTGTCTTCACATCCATTTGCTCAATTTCCCAATCAAATTGGACCACCAATGCTAACACCATCTGGATCGTCTTGTACTTCGCAACCGGTGAGAAGATTTCGGTGAAATCTATGCCTTCTTTTTATGTGAACCCCTTCGCCACCAGCCTAGCTTTATATCGAACTTCATCCCCTAGAGTATTCCCTTCTTTGATCTTGTAGAGCCATCTACAATCCATAACTCTCTGTTTTTTTGGTTTGGGCACCAGCTCCCAAGAGTTGTTCTTCATCAAAGAGTCCATTTCTTCCTCCATAGCTAGCTGCCACTTTGACGAATCTTTACACTCCATAGCATCCGTGTAAATTTTTGGTTCAACCTCTCCTTCTAACCAAAGAGCTGCTACATTAGCATCCGCAAACCCATATCTCAAAGGTGGTCTAACCACCCTCCTTCCCCGGTCTCTTGTGAGCTGGTAGTCATTCCGACTTGCTACATCAACCTCTTCTTGTTCAGCCTCTTCTTGAGTTTCTTGAGCTTGACCTTCATCCAAGGATTCTACCTGGTCTGAACCCTCTTACCTCTTTTGCTCTACCTGAACTGAGTTCTCCTTGATACAATGCTCCACAACTTCCAGACTGGTTTGCTCACTAGCCCCTGCAAGGTTAGTTTTCTCCAAGTAGGGAAATAATAATTCATTAAAAATAACATCCCTACTTATAATCAGTTTCATGTCCTTCTTTTCTAAGGACCACAACCTATATCCCTTAACCCCATCACCATATCCTAGAAATACACATTTTCTAGATCTAGGGCTAAGTTTATCCTCCTTTTGATGTACATATGCAGCACACCCAAAAGTCCTAAGGTTGTTTAATTCAGGGGGTTTTCCACTCCACATCTCCATGGGAGTCTTGAGCTCTAAAGCTCTAGAGGGTGATCTATTTATCAAGTATGCAGCTGTAGCCACAACTTCTCCCCAAAAATATTTTGGTAACCCGGATCCGATTAGCATGCACCTAACCTCTTCCATAAGGGTTCTATTCATTCTTTCAGCAAATCCATTTTGCTAAGGTGTTTTTACAACCGTCCTATGCTTTAGAATGCCATTTAATTCACGTAATTTATCAAAATCCTTATTGTAAAATTCTAAGCCATTATCGGTTCGTAAAGCCTTAACTACCCTACCTGTTTGAGTTTCCAGTAACTTCTTCCGCACAACAAATTTATTCAAGGCATTTGATTTATTTCTAAGTAAATAAACCCACACTCTTCTTGAATAATCATCAATTAAAGACAGAAAGTAAAAGTTACCTCCCTGTGTTGGTGTTCTTGCTGGTCCTCAAAGGTCTGAATGAATGTAGTCAAGAATCCCCTTAGACTTGTGCACTCCGGTGTTGAAGCTGACCTGGTGTTGCTTCCCAAGAATGCAACTCTCACAGAAATCCAGTTTCTCTACTTTGTCTCCTCTAAGTAGACCATCCTTGCTAAGAACTTGCAGGCCCTTTTCGCTCATGTGTCCCATGCGAGTGTGCTAAAGGGCTGCCTTGTCCATCTCAGCCATCAAGCTTGCTGCTTGATCATTGATTTCTGTCTCTCCGATCATCTCATAGAGTCAATCGTTTCTTGCTGCCTTGATCACTACCAAAGATCCCTTGACCACCTTGATCTTTCCTCCCTCTACTTTGTATGTATACCCCATGGAATCTAACTGCCCCAATGAGATCAAATTTCTCTTCAAATCTGGAAGATACTTCACATTTCGCAATAGCCTTGTGACTCCATCAAACATCCTCAATTGGATGTCTCCAATCCCTCTCACTTGGCAAGAATTGTCATTCCCCAAGAAAACACTTCCATCATTGATCTCCTTGAAATTCTTGAACCATTCCTTGTGAGGCCACATGTGATAAGTGTACCCGAAATCAAGAATCCATTTTTCGTTGCCTTGCCTCCTGCTCACATTTGAGCACACAACAAGCACATTATCTTATTGTTCTCCTTTGGCAATCGAAGCCTCTCCATTGTTTGTGTGGCTTCTCCTCTCATCCCATATCCTCTTTTTGCAATCTTTCTTGAAATGGCCCTCCTTGTTGCAGTAGAAGCATCTCCTTCCTCCTCTAAGTCTTGTCTTGGAATGAGATCTCCCATGGTTCTGCCCTCTACCTCTTGATTTCTCCCGGTAGTTGCCATGGTTGCTACTGCCATTCCGAATTGCTGGCCTTCCTCTTACGAACAGCCCATCTCCACTTGATGTCTCCTTCATCTTGGCTTTGAAATCATGTGCCCTTATGGCATTGATCACAATCTCCTTTGTCAAAGTATCCCTTCCATACTCAATGGCATTAATCAAGTTATCAAAGTAATCAGGAAGAGAATTTAACAAGATAACAACTAATTGTTCATCTAGAAAAATAATGCTACAGCTATTTAAATCTTGAACTAGCTTATTAAAGACATCAAGATTATCTTGCAACTCTTTACTAGGATCCATTTTAAAAGCAAAGATTCTTTTAAGAAGATAAATCTTGTTAGGGATAGTTTCGGTAAGAAACAACTCATCTAGTTTCTTCCATATGACAGTCGGATCCTCCGAGTCTCCGCACTCCCTTGTGACGCTATTCGACATGTGCAAGAAAATGGTGCTGTAAGCCATCTTCTTCATCTCGGTCTACTGGTCCTCTGTGACACTTGCTGGAAAAGTATCATCTTTTCCAATAGCCAAGTCCACTTTCTGTTACATTAGAACCACCTTGATCTTCCGCTTCTAAAGGGCAAAGTCTCCCTTTCCATCAAACTTCTCAACACAGAAATTTGAAGCCATCTTTTGCGGACAAGATCCCTGATTTATGCACTGCTCACAAATGATTTCTTTAACCTCAAGAACACAGATTGAAAAAGGATCTTAACAACGTTCCTGAATCTACCTCAAGAACACGATCAGATCTTGATCTTTACACCGTTCTTGAATCACCCAAGAAGTTGATCTTTGATTCTTGGAGTCTTGGCTCTGTCACCTTCTTGTTCTTGCTCTGATACCCAGCTGTGCAGCTCTGATACCACTATTAGAAATCACCTTGACAAGATGCCCACGTGGTGATCTTCCAAACACCCAAGTCTAGAATGACTTGTAGAAAGAAATGAAATCGAAAACAAGAACAGAAAATCAAAGAAAGAAAGAAAATCCCTTCATCAGTTTTACAATCAAATTTACTTAAGTTAACTTTATTATTATTCAAAATGAAGCACTTGCAACCAAAAGTATGAAAGTAAGAAATATTTGGCTTTCTACCTTTCCATATTTCATATGGAGTTCTCATGAGTAAAGGCCTAATTAAAACATAACACGCGGCGTTAATGGATTCCGCCCAAAAGTATTTTGGCAAACTATTTTCACAAAGAAAAGTTCTACGAATTTCTTATAAAACTCTATTTTTCTTTTCAACAACACCATTTTGTTGGGGGGTTCTAGAAGTTGAAAAGTTGTGATCAATACCATGATCATAACAATATTTCGAAAAGCTTTGGTTTTCAAAATCTTTTCCATGTCACTTCTTATGATAGAAATAGTAAAACCTTTTTCATTTTGAACTAATCCTAAAAGCTTCATCCTTATAAGCTATAAAGATTACGAAGGTATATTTAGAATAGTCATCCACAATAATAAAAGCATATTGATGGCCACCTAGACTAATAATTCTTAGTGGACCAAACAAGTCCATGTGCAAAAACTATAAAGGTTTATAAGTTGAAACCACATTTTTGGATTTGAAAGAGATACTTGTTTGTTTCCCGTTTGATAAGCATCACAAACTTGATCTTTTTCAAATTTTATTTTTGGAATATCAACAACCAAATCCATTTTAGAGAGAATTTTGATTAAATCTATGTTCACATGGTAAAGCTTTCTAAGCCATAACCATGAATTTTCACTAAAAACTGAAAAATATTTTCCATTTTCCGAAGGCAAAGATTTGAGGTCAACTATATAGACATTTTTATGTCTTTGACCAACAAATTTGATCTTGTTACTCTTGATGTCTACTATAAGACAACGAGACGTTTCAAATATGACTTTATTACCTTTATCACACAACTGACTAATACTAATCAAATTTTTCTTAACACCTTGCACAAGTAAAACAAGATCAATGGTTGAAGATTTTTTACTAACGTTACCATGTCCAATGATCTTCATCATGGTGTCATCTCCAATGGTCACATGTTCGCATCCGTTAAAGTCAACTCCACAAAAATGCGTTGATCACCAGTTATGTACATTGAGCATCCGCTATCAAGGTATAAATGATCACCTTCTATCTTTGTGTGAAGGAATATTTACATCACACAATGATACACAATGGAACTTTTAGGTACCCAAAATTTCTTGTACCACTTTGGGTTAGTCCTTGAAAATGTGGATTCTTTTAGAACCAATACTTTCTTACTTCTATAATGTGCTTCATAATCATAGTGATGTGGATGATTCATGATCCTAGAATGATAATCATAATACTTTCGAGGATGTCTAGAATATACAAATTGATCAGTCCTTGGATGTGAGTATCTTGTATTCTTAGAATACATGTTTCTAGCATTATAGGAGTTATGTGAATATATATTGTTTTTAGGATATGAATGATGATTACTTCTAGGATATGAACTCATAGCATATAAATTTCTTGAATGAACATATCTAGCATTTGAATTTCTAGAATGAGCATACATATGAGCATATGTGCTTCTTGAATGTCTATTCCTAACATTGGCATTTCTAGAATAGAATTGACATTTGAATTCTCAGGCATCCTAGCATTTTTCAAAGGAACATTATAATCATTACTAAGTACCTTAGAAGTAGAGAGATCATTTATATTTTTTGCTTTCACAAAGATAGTTTCATTTGATTTTTGCTTGCCAAATGGAGAATAACCCAAACCATATTTTTCTCCACTCAATCTTTGGTAAGCTAACACTTCATCTAGCTTTTCTTTTCCACTAACAAGTCTAGATATAGTGTTATTCAACTCATTCATTTTCTTTTTCAAAACAATATTTTCATTTATCTAAGACTCTTGTGATGAGATGCTAAGCTCTAAAGAAAGTTTTTCTTTTTGTCCTTTTAAAACTTTCATTTCTTTAGAGAGATGAAAGCTCCTTCTTGAAAGAAACATTTTTAACATCAAATTTTTTTAATTCTTCATGTAATTCAGTTATAGCTTCTATCAATTCTTCATTCCCATTTTCATTATCAATATCATTGTAAGGAGAAGAATCGGTTACCTCATTTTCATCATCAATCGCCATTAAGTAAAGATTGACAGTCTTTTGATAGTCAATCACTTCATCCGAATTATTCTCATCGTCATCACTCCAAGTGGTTGCTATCATTGCTTTCTTCTTGAAGTTCTTGTAAGGTTTTTTTGTTGAAGGATAATCTACCTTGATGACCTTGACGATCTTGACATCGATACACTTCTTAGATCACTATTAACACATGAGATGAATGTAATCAACAAGAATGGTGATGAAGAATCCAAGAAGAAGAAGATCATTGCTCTTAATACCACCATTAGCAAGCAAGTGGAGGAAGAAGACAATGAAAATAGTGAGGAGAATAGAGAAATGGCTTTTATTACAAAATGGTTTCAAAAGTACTTAAGAGGAAAGAAGAATTCAGGTAAGAAGCCATATACAAAGGATTATTCAACAAAGAAAGATCCAATTATGTGTTTCGGATCCAAGAAGTCCGGACACATCAAGGTGGATTGTCCTTCAGGAAAGAAACCATACAAGAACTCCAAGAAGAAAGCTATGGTGGCTACTACTTGGAGTGATGATGACGAGGACAATTTAGATGAAGAAGTTGACTGCCAAGAGATTGCCAACCTTTGTTTGATGGCAATTGATGAAGAAAATGAGGTAACCAATTCTTAAAATATTGATCATGATAATGAAATTGTGATTCAGGAATTGTTAGAAGAAATTAATGAATTAAATGAAGATCTTAAGAAATTTGATGCTAAAAATGTTGGTCTTAAAAAGAAGGTTTCATCTCTATAATTAAATGGAAGTTTTAAAAGAAAAAAATGAAAAACTTTCTTTAGAGCTTGGAAACTCATCAGAAGAGTCTTTCAAAAATGAAAATGAAGTTTTGAAAAACAAAGTGATTGAATTGAACAACACTTTATCTAAACTTGTAATAGGAAAAGAAAAGCAAGATGAAGTGTTGGCTTACCAATGATTAAGTGGAGAAAAATCTTGTATGGGATAATCTCCAATGAGGAAACAAAAATTAAAAGGAACCATCTTTGTAAAAGCAAAAAATGTTAATGAAGTTTCAAGTTCTCATATGCCTAGTGATGTAGGGGAAAAATTCCCCATCCAATAACACAATGACACGCGCCGCCTATAAGGCTAAAATATTAATTTCATGGGAAAAGTTTCCCCATCCAATTATATGATGACACGTGGAACCTGTCAAGGGAAAAATAGGAACCGCAAGGGCCAAGCAAACTGGCCAATAAAAAAACTACATATAGACAAGGATATAGTGGTAAAATCACTCCAAAGTCCTAGTACGACCATAACATTCCAGCTTATGGATAAAATATCACTTAAATAGATCTAACTTATGGATAATCCAATAAGGAATCTCATTCCTATCATGATTCTTAGTAATCAATCACTCTCGTAATCGGACTCTCTTCTGAAACACTATAAAAGGTGTCTCTCACCATCAAAGGGTACATTCAACTGTTAATCACAACTGCACAACATTTTCAGATTTCCTTTCACTCAAAAGCTCTATGCCAACTTAGGCATCAGGGAGTCCCCCCTGGAGGCACAACCCTTCAGGTCCTCTGGCGACTTTTAGGTTTCCTCTTCGTTTCGTGTGTATAGGTACTGCGTTCTGGCCGTTCGAATTCTTGGTAGATTTTTAGTATCAACAGATTGGCATCATCCATGGGAACTTCACAATCTTTTGAAGGAAAATAACTCATTTGTTACAATGCCACCTAAGAATCCCACCAAGAACATTGCCAATACTAGTTCAGTAGCCACCCGAGCTTCCACTCGTAACCAGCAACCTGGTTCACATCTCCTTGCCATTTCAGAATAGACTACCTTCGATCAGAACCATAGTAAACCATCCAATGGAAGAATTAGACAAGAATAGTTCTCTCGGTCTAACCCAGTAGACCCTTGGTGCCTAAGGAAGTCCAAAGACACCCTTTATACCAAACTCAACTGGACTTGTAACTTAATAGAAGTTCTTGGAGATCAATCAACTTGTAAAGAGTTTAGCTACCTAACTAGGGGGCAAGATCGTTCTCCTTCACCTCCACTGCCCTCAGCCAACGAGGTGACCTAATCTTAATAAGCCGGTTGATAGCCGCTCTACCATTGGGTCCTTTTCTTAACCTGGATCAAATTCCTGAGGATTATATACCTCCAAGAACTACTCTGACCTATACAAGAAACTAGAGGAGATGGACTTAAAAATAGGAGAAGCCTTCAAGAGGAGAAATACTAACGTCCTGGATGAACTCAACTCCTAGGCTCCTCTATTCACACAGGACATCCTTGACTTCCCTCCTCCCTCGACATTTTTGAATGCCCATCATAAAGGCCTGCATTGGCTCCATAGATATCATGGATCATCTCTAGCCTTATAAGACAACCCTGATGCTGCATTATTATCCAGAAGCTGTGATGTACTAACCCTTTACCTTGACCCTTGAGAAGGCCGCTAGCCGTTGATATTCACACCTGAAGTCTGCCAGTATTAGATCCTTCCAGGAGCTAAGTTGTGCCTTTGCAACACACTTTTTTTTTTTTAGTAAAAGACCTTAAAAAACATTAGAGAGTCTCTTCAGTGTCATTCATCACAAAGAAAATAAGCTCTGAGAACACATCTCGTGGTTTAACACTGCTGCATGGGAGATTCTAGATCTTGATCCCACAATACAGATTATAGCATTCAAAAATGGACTTAGGTCAGGGTATTTCAGTTCCAAGTTCACTAGGCACCTCTCTAAGGTCATGAACGACACCCTCGCTCGGGTTGAAGAGTACATGATTTCTGAGGATGATCATGCATTTTGAAAGCAAAGAGAATGAGAAAAAGAAAAGGGGAAAAGGGATACAATGAGCAGAAGGACAACTAAACAAAAAAGCCTCACTAAGAGGGAAACACAAAGACCACTCACCTATTTGAAAACTTTACTCTGCTAAATGCCTCCAGGACTAATATACTCATGAACATCCAGGACTGAGACATCCTCCATTGGCCCCAGAAGTCACTTTACACCAGTGGCAACAAAGATCGAACCAGATGGTACCATTTTCATAAGGATTATGGGCATGACACTGAGGAGTGCTATTCCTTAAAGAACCATATCGAATCCTTCATCTGTAAAAGGTATTTAAAGGAGTTTACTAGGCCTCATCCATTCTGAGGCAAGGACAGTCCTCACAGGCAAGGAGAGCCTACGCTTGGTCAGTAGTGTCAATTAGTCGACCTCATAAGAAGGTCAAGAAATATTAGATAATCTTCTTTATGGATGATGATTTGGAGGGGTTACAAATTCCCCATGATGATGTAGTGGTCATCATGCTTCTCATTTCGAATTATAATGTCGAGAGGATCTTAATGGATAACGGAAGCTCAACCGATATCCTCTATTATGATACCTTCAAGAAGATGAAGTTGAAGGATAATCAGCTCAAACCAGTGTCCTTTCCACTATATGGCTTCTTGGGAACTCCAATATTTGCTGAATACCGTAGGAACAGCTTCGCAACTTGCAATTGAAATGACCACGTTCCTAGTGGTTAAGTATCCATCTTCATACAACGTGATCCTCAGAAGACCGACTCTGATTGAGATGAAGGTAGTAACCACAACTTATCACCTAAAAATGAAATTCCTTGTTGACCATGGTGTTGGGGAAGTCCGAGGAAGTCAACATGCGTCCCGATCCTGCTACTTAAATTCTGTCAAGAGACATAAGAAGGCCGAGGCACTGCCTCTAGAGATTGAGGATCTGAGAAATGAATTTAAGAATCTACGAGTCTAACCTGTTGAAGAACTAATAGTCGTTCCCTTGAACTAGGGAGACTCAAATCATCGTCCACAGATTGAATGTGTCTCATAACCAAAAGCTTATTGATCTAAGAAAGGAGAGGTCATTTACTCCAGAGCAACAAAAATATTATCCTATTTCTCTACCTCATCTATGTAATTTGAAAATATTATCAATAAAATGTTAGCTCAATTCTTTCGTCATAGTTACAATGTTAAGAGCCCCGAGCTCCTTCTACCCAGATTAAGACTGAGGAGAAAGCCTTGAGCTGTTCCTCCTCGAATCTCTCATTGTTCTTGGAAAAAGGAACCCAAATTCTTTCTACTTGCTTAAAACCTGTGTAGAAGGCCTAGAGCTTTTCCTCCTCGGATCCTTCTTTTTCAATGCTAAATCAAGGGCCCTGAGCCCTTGAAGATTTCTTGTGTACTCATATTATGGAACTTTGATTCCTTTAATAGCACTATCTTCATCATATCTTTTTGACCTAATGAATTCTATTGCTAAGGCTTTAGAAGCTAAAAGCCCATCAAAGGCCATCTCCATACTTTACCATATACTTAAAGATTCTTCATCATCTTCAAAAGCTCTACATAAAAGTATAGGCCATCACAAACCTGTCTGACCTTCTCAGGAAAGAGAATAGAGCTAAGGATCTCCACACCATTCTTTTTCTTGATTTTCTTAAGATAAAAGCTGCTCTAACAGTTGCGAGAACAACTGCAAATTCTATTTATGTGCCTCCAACTCAACAAGCGTTTGAGTCCTTCAATGCTCCTAAAGACCTAAAAGCAGTTTTTAGTCCAAAATACATACTGCTGATGCTTACCCAAAGAGTTCCTTATAATTGTTCGAGACTACTCTGTGTGATTTCAAAGGTCAACTGGAAAATGACCCATTTATCTATAGCCATCTCTCATCTTATAGGTCCCTGAAGATAAGCAAAGGGCCCTGAGCCCCTTCTGTTAAGTCAAAGGCCGAGGAAGAGGCCCCAAGCTCTTCCTCTTTGAACCTCTTATTTCAATTTCAAAATAAACAAGATTGCAAGGAAAAAAATTGAGATATTGCACAACGATGACCAAAAAAGGAACACTTCATTAAACTTAAATTTTGAAAGGGATAAAGGCACTAACGACCTGACATACAATTAAAAGAAAAAAGACGAAGCCTTGGCCGCATTCTCCTCATCCTTCTCCACATCCTACTTAGTTTCATGGACCTGATTTTGGGCCTCCTCACCATCCTAGCTGTCACCTGCACTAGTCCTGGCCTTATCATCAGATGATGAAAGCTCAAGCATAAAGAAGTCTTACTCTGGGTAAGCTTACGTGCCTTCCTTTTGGCCTCATCATAGCCATTAAGGTAAATTCCCCAAAGCATCTTCCATGGACTTTTTAAAGTTCTTAGACTTCTTGAAGTTCACTAAGGCTTTTTCCACGGCATCCATCACAGCTTCTTCCTTCAACTACCCATCACCAGGGTTTTAGACCTCTCTTCCTTGGTCAAACTGGTCTGCAGGCCACCAATCTGGATCACATTCTTCTTAAGAGCCTCTGACAGAATCTTGACAAGGTTATGGATCTTTCTTAGTCTCTTATTGAGGTTAAGGCAGTGACAGGATAGCATGCCCAAAGTCACACTCGACTGAAAAACACACTAGTCAATAACCTTTGGTTTTAAGAAAAGAAAAATAAAAAATAAAGAGGTAAGAAATTACTTTGGAGGCCAAGTCCTTGGCCATCCCAGCAAGAGCCTCTTTGGGTTCTTGGCTTAGCCTAACAAAGTTCCAAGGAGCGATGCCCCAGATCAAGTGCTCATTTGCAACCTTGGAGCTCCCAAAGATTGATTATGAGACCTTCATGTACCAATTAGGCCTTATAACCTCTGGAGGTGTAGGCTGAGCAGGTGAGGATCCATAAGGGATCCCAAACACTAGAGGCCTCGAGGGAGAAGGAAAAAGAGTAGGACCATAGTCATCCACTTGGATAAAAGGAGGAATATGGTCGCAAGGTTGATCGTTTATGTTAGTTCTCTTCTGTTGTGAGTTTTAAATTACTTGCAAGCGCACGAGTCGTTTGCAATATAGCGTTGTGCAAGTGCGAGGTCGAATCAATAGGGAATTGCGTTGTGAAAGTATATTTTCAATCTAAACTAACTTTATCTTAACCTAGTTCCGAATTGTGAAATGATATTGCAAAATAAATTAAAACTAAACTAAGTTGATTTTAAAACTAATAATAAAAAGCACTAAGGTTTCCGAATCAACCCGACCGAAGTTAAGCATACATGTTCTAAAACTATAGCCTATCAAAACATTTCATGAATCCAACTATAAGACAAAAAACAAAGAATATCCCAACTAAACCAAAAGCACCCAATGTATCCACTCTTAACAAATCACAAAGGGAATCCAATTTAATCGAAAAGCATTCAATGTATCCATCAGATGAAACACAAAGAAAATCCAACAGACAATTTAAACTCAATCAATTTTAAGATTAACTCAAATAATTGACAGAACATTTATACTAAAAATTGTCAGATTTGTACAAGCAAATCTGAACTACTACGCCAAACAACGGCGGGGCTTCATCTTCAACCTTAGCTGAAGAGTCTAGCCACTCATAACTATAAAACTATAATAAAAAGTGCTAAACATTTAAACTAAAACAACTGAATATAAAGAAATAAATAAACAACTTTACATGGGAGAAATTCCACTCGCTGACGAGCGGTGCTTCCCCTCGTGGTAGCAATGCCTTCGGGATCCACTAGAATGTTGGCGGATGTCCACTGGTTAACACCAAAGTGGCTCAGGAATTGTACACTGAATGATAAAGCCAGATGGTGTTTATATAGGGGAAGACCCGGAGCAATATGGGTTGCAGATTCGATGTGGGATACTACCCGTGTGCGCTCGATCGCAGTGTGGTGCGATCGATCGCAGGTACGATCGATCGCATGTCTTGTGCGCACGATCTCATGTGCGCTCGATCGCATGTCTACTACGATCGATCGCAGATGCACTGAACTTCAACTATTTTGATGTGGGATGTTGACCATGCGCTCGTTCGTAGGCAGGTGCGCTCGATCGTATATCTCGTGCGATCGATCGCAATGTCTCTAGAAGCTTCACATCTCCTGAAATGCTTTATTTTCTCCACAAACCTGTAAAAATACACAAAACACAAGAAAGACGTAAAATAAAGTGAAATACTACTAACTAAGAGCATAACAAATATAAGTTAAGGGTCTAAAATATGCAAAATTTAAGACTCATCAAGTACCCCCAAACTTATATTTTGCTAGTCCCTTAGCGAAACAAAATAAAAGACTCCATGAAAAACAAAGAACATAAAGATAAAGTCATCACTCATGGTATCCAAAAAATTAAGAAGCACACATCACCATGATATTCATTCATAAGCAAGCTTAAAAAGGTAAACCCATCTTCGCAATGAATAGAAATGTTAAAATCTAATTACTTACAAAAGACAGGATAAGGCATCACAAGCTTGAATCAGTGTAAGGTGAATTAGCATATAAAAATGAAGCTTCCAAGTAACTCTAATGTGTAAGGTCTCCATGTCTCAAGATTCACCGAATTTCCCATCAAAAATGAACGAAAAGGCATAGTTTTTTATTTTTTTTTATTTTTTTTTCTTTTTATTTTTTTAGCAATAATAAGGCACGACTATGTTTAGTTCCCTTAAGCTTTCTAATTGACCCATGTAGCGAGTGTTGAGTCAATGACTCCCAAACTAGGTGGTTTTAGGGCATTAGGTGTAAAGACACCCCTAAGGACTTACTAACTCGAGTAAAAAAGGCTACGAAATTAAACCGACCTTAATATTACCAAGCAAAATTCCACCTTTTGACATGAACACTCACTGCTTACTGAGGCAAGAGGTCCAGTTACTCAGCGAAAAGTTTATTGATAATAATTTTTTTTTTTAATATTTTCCTATGCCCAAGAGTTCATCCAACAAGTCATCCAGTTTCAGTTAAGATAAGGAAAAATACACATTAAAATCACATGTCAGACCTCACATAATTTGTGCTAATGTTCTCGTGTTAGATTAGATCAAACATGTGAATTCTCACAATGCCTAAAGTAAGTAACTAAATTTTAAAAATTTATCACCAGATCATGTACTCAAAATGTTAAGCTCACCAATGACATCACATCACAAAAAATGTTTAGATCAACTAAAATTTCACGATAACATGAGCATGCATTTATCTCTATGACGAAAAGACAACAAATTAGGACAAAGTGTGTGATGTATCTCCCATACCCCCAAACTTAAATTACACATTGACCCCAATGTGTGACTAATATGGAAAGAGCTGACCTGAGATATAGAGAACTATCTGGACTGGTATGGCTCATAGCATACCCCCAAACTTGAACTAAAGTACGCTTTGTCCCTGAAAAATAAAAACTGGAAAACAAAAAATACTGGAAACAAACATTAATCATAAAAATGCGAAATAATAAATAAACAAAAGAAAAGATAAGTTGTGGGGTGCCTCCCATGAGCGCTAAGTTTAACGTCTTCAGCCAGACCCAACATTAGTAATCGTGCCCAACGAAACGCTCTGCCATCTGATCAATAAATGGGAATGAAAAATGATCAGGCCTAGTGGCAGCATTCAATTTATGGTAGCTGATACACAGTCTCCAAATTGATTGAACACGAGTTGGAACCAACTCGTCGTCCTTATGCTGCACTACCGTTAATTCAACACGTTTGGGCACAACATGAATCTGGCTCACCCACTTGCTATCAGAGATGGGATAAATGATCCCTGCCTCTAACAGCTTAATATCTTCTGCCCTCACAACCTCTTGCATAGCAGGGTTGAGCCTTCTTTGTGGCTCCCTCGATGGCTTGGCATTCTCTTCCAACTGTATCGTGTGTATTACCAATGAGGGGTTGATTCCCTTGACATCCTCAATAGTCCAGCCTATAGCTTCCTTATGCTCTCTTAAGACGTCCAATAATTTCTCCTTTGGAGCATCACCCAAATCTAAAGCTATAATTATAGGCAAAGAATCTGCTGGACCTAGGAACTTATACTTAAGATTGTCTGGTAAAGGCTTAAGTTCCTTCTTGGGGGGTTCAGGTGTTGTGGTTTCCTCCATCTCACTGATCTTTAGAGGAGCAGACTCCAAAGTAGCATTTGCTTGCTCAAACAACTTATCTAAATCCAAATCGTCTTCAAATTGAGCAAAGCATGCCTCCAAAATGTCCTTAGACTTCCCTTCTTTCTTGGGCGCTTGTAGTCTCTCAGGGTAAGGTGCTTTAGGTAAAAACGACCTAGAGAGATCATTAATAATAGGTGTGGCTGTAGATGGCTCAGCATCTCTCTTCTCATTGTTGCCACTTTCTTGCCCTTGGTGCATAGCAGGGTTCTCTTCCACTTGATTGTGCACTTGTCTCCCAGACTTCAATGGGACAATTGATTGCACTTGTTCTTGCCAATGCATAGGAGTTAATAAATTTTCCACTGCAAACTGTTCCTTTGGGTTAGGATCAGTTTGACTGGGGAACGTTCCTTCCTCTCCTTCACCCATATAACTTGCAATTTGATCAATTTGACTCTCTAGTGTGGCAATCGCTTGGGTGTTTTCTATTGTTGCAGTCATCACTTCACTCATAGATTGGCTAGTCGTTTTCATGAAATCATTGAAAGCGTCCTCCAATGACTGTGAAACCGACGCTGGCGCTTGAATGGGAGCTTGGTAAGCGGGTGATGGTGCTGGATAGGCATAACTTGGTATTGGTGGAGGAAATTCTAGAGGGTATTGATTATAAGGGGCTCCTCCCTGATTCATCAGTTGGTTCTGCTCCCATGAAAAATTAGAGTGGTTACACCACCCTGGATTATATGTTTCGGAGTAAGATCAATTTGATTCCCAACAACAGTCATTGAAAGCATTCATTTGTTCCATGGGGTACTCGGCACAAGCCAGCATTGATGGGCAATTCTGTGCTAGATGCATGGGACTAGCACAGATGGAACAGCTTTCAACATTGAAAGTGTTGCGAATATTGAGGGACGGGCCGGTCATTTTAATGAAATCCTTGAGGGCGTCCTCTAAAGACTGTGAAACTGGCGCTGGATTCATCCACATGATTTTTTTTTTAACAAAAAGATAACTAACTAGTAGAAAAATGAAATCATTTTAGACCAAAAATTTTCACAAACCAAACAATTCCCCGGCAACGGCACCAAAAACTTGTTGTGAGTTTTAAATTACTCGCAAGCACATGAGTCGTTTGCAATATAGCGTTGTGCAAGTGCGAGGTCGAATCCATAGGGAATTGCGTTGTGAAAGTATATTTTCAATCTAAACTAACTTTATCTTAACCTAGTTCCGAATTGTGAAATGATATTGCAAAATAAATTAAAACTAAACTAAGTTGATTTTAAAACTAATAATAAAAAGCCCTAAGGTTTCCGAATCCACCCCACCGAAGTTAAGCATACATGTTCTAAAAATATAGCCTATCAAAACATTCCATGAATCCAACTATAAGATAAAAAACAAAGAATATCCCAACTAAACCAAAAGCACCCAATGTATCCGCTCTTAACAAATCACAAAGGGAATCCAATTTAATCGAAAACCATTCAATGTATCCATCAGATGAAACACAAAGAAAATCCAACAGACAATTTAAACTCAATCAATTTTAAGATTAACTCAAATAATTGACAGAACATTTATACTAAAAATTGTCAGAGTTTTACAAGCAAATCTGAACTACTACGCCAAACAATGGCGGGACTTCATCTTCAACCTTAGCTGAAGAGTCTAGCCACTCATAACTATAAAACTATAATAAAAAGTGCTAAACATTTAAACTAAAACAACTGAATATAAATAAATAAATAAACAACTTTACATGGGAGAAATTCCACTCGCTGACGGGCGGCGCTTCCCCTCGTGGTAGCAATGCCTTCGGGATCCACCAGAATGTTGGCGGATGTCCACCGGTAAACACCAAAGTGGCTCAGGAATTGTACACTGAATGATGAAGCCAGATGGTGAAGACCCAGAGCAATATGGGTTGCAGATTCAATATGGGATACTGCCCGTGTGCGCTCGATTGCAGTGTGGTGCGATCGATCGCAGGTACGATCGATCACATGTCTTGTGCGCACGATCTCATGTGCACTCGATCGCATGTCTGCTACTATCGATCGCAGATGCACTGAACTTCAACTATTTCGATGTGGGATGTTGACCATGCACTCATTCGTAGGCAGGTGCGCTCGAGCGTAGGGGCGCTCGATCGCATATCGCGTGCGATCGATCGCAATGTCTCCAGAAGCTTCACATCTCTTGAAATGCTTTATTTTCTCCACAAACCTGTAAAAATATACAAAACATAAGAAAGACGTAAAATAAAGTGAAATACTACTTACTAAGAGCATAACAAATATAAGTTAAGGGTCTAAAATATGCAATATTTAAGATTCATCATCTTCTCTGAGAACTGACCCACAACTTGAGCCTCTTCTGCGAGCTTCCTCTTCTTCGACCTCTTCGTTTCCCTTTGAGTTGCTTTTATAGCATCCATTTCTATAAAAAGAATAAGACATATGTATAAGTAGTAAAAAAGGAAAGAGAAATCATAAAAAGTAAGAAGGTTCAGACCTATATCCTTCTTTAGACCCTCTAGACAGAGTTCAATCTTGGCCAACTCATAATTTTTATAAAAAATAACAATGTATATCGCCCCAACCACCATATCAATTACATATCCACCTCATGCCTCAAAAGGTTTAGTTTTCTATTAGGCCTCAGAAGGTCCAAATCCTACTTTAGAGGGACTTTGAAGCTCCAATCACTTTGAATGTAGAAGAAACTCTTCTTCCATAGTTTTATAGAAGTGGGCTTTTTTTTCAACAACAGCTTCTTGGCCCTCAAGCTGATCACTACCTAGACATACTTTGAGAGTTTGTTAACTTGGAATAAGGTTTTAAAATGTTAAGATTCATCATAATCTCCACCTTTGTACAGACGTATATAAAAGCCACTAACAAGCGTATAGACTTAGGTACTAACTAGCATAAGGCTATGCCATGGTGATTTAGGATGGATTAGATGAAAGGGTGGAGGGGGAACCTAAGGCCAACCTAGAGGGAGTGGGTGTAGAAACAGAGTTCAAAGGGTCCTCTTCCCTAAGGTCATCACAAGCTCGCTCCCCTACCCTTGTATCCCTAAACCTGTATTCTTCAAGAATCCTATACTTGAGTCTAAACACTTGGAGTTCTTCTTCTTTTAACTTATTTAATTATGAATTAGAGCTAAAAACTATATTCTCCCTCTCATCCTCACCCATCTCCTCTAGGTACTCAAACAAGGTGTGATTACCCTCCGAGGATGAGGTGTCATCCTCTCCCTAATACAACACCAAAGAATGGGATTTAACTGAGGTGCTATTTACTTTGACATCTTCTCAACTAGGAGTACTATCACTAGAAGATATTGAAAGAAGAGGAAAAAACTAAAACAAAAATTCAAAGCTTTAAACTCCAAGGATTTTTCTACCAGAAACTCCAAACACTCTATAACTCTGAGGAACTTTGCTCACAAAGACTCTGACCTTTTTGCACCTCTCAAACTCCAAAAGCTCTTAAGGATTTTATCATGTGAAACTAATTAAAGTTAGAACTGTGTAAGGCTTCCACTTCCTTAAAAAGGACTACATATAACTGTAATTTATTCAAACGAGGAAGAATTAATCCAAAACAGATGTAATCAACTTTAAGCAAAGGGATTCTTTTCATATAACTGAGGGAAAGAGACGATTCAGTGTACTCTATTTAACTAAGAAAGTTTGAGAGTCACAAAGGCCAAGCTAATAGGCCCAATTGATGCGCCCTACATTTAAAAGTCTTACCCAGCTTATGGGCCAAGATTTTAAGCCCAATTAATAGGCCCCATACTCAAAGCCTGATCCAATTTTTGAGCCACAATCTGGGTGCCAACGAATGGTCCCAATTGATGTTCCCCCATAAGTTTGGGTCCAACCAATGGGTCCGAGGAAGACCTACCCTATAGGCTGCCAAATGGGCCAAATGCCCACATATTCTCTTATTTTATAAGACCATTTGCACTTTCATAAACACGTCTACTCTCCTCAGCTTCGTCTATTATATCCAAACTCAAAGAAGTTTGATCCATCTCATCTTCCTCGGACCTATCTCTACAACTTCGAGGAGTTTGATCTAAGTCATTCTACTTAGATCTATCTCTAAACTCTAAGGAGTTTAATCCAAGTCATTCTTCTCAGACCTATCTCCAAACTTTGAGAAATTTCATCCAAGTCATTTTGCTCAGATATGATATCCAAAATCCGAGGAGTTTGATCCATCTCATCCTCCTCAAAGTTGTCTCCACAACTATGAGGAGTTTGATCCAAGTCATTCTCTTCTGACCTATCTCTAAGACTCTGAGGAGTTTGATCTAAATCATTCTATTCGGACATCTCTCCAAAATTTCAAAGAGTTTGATCCATCTGATCCTCCTCAGGCTTGATCTCCAAAATCCGAGGAGTTTGATCCAAGTCATTCTCATTAGACCTATCTCCAAGACTCCAAGAAGTTTGATCTAAATCATTCTCATTGGACCTCTTTCCAATATTTTGAGGAGTTTGATCCATCTCATCCTCCTCGGAATTAATCTCCAAACTCCGAGGAGTTTGATCTAAGTCATTCTCCTCGAACCTATCTCCAAACTCCAAGGAGTTTCATCCAATTCATTCTCCTTGGACCTGATCTCTAAATTCCAAGCAGTTTGATCCATTTCATCCTCCTCGGACTTGTCTCCATAACTCTAAGGAGTTTGATTCAAGTTATTCTTATTGGACTTATCTCCAAAGTTCGAGGAGTTTGATAAAGTCATTCTCCTCAGACCTGATCTTCACAACTCTGAGGAGTTTGATCCAAGTCATTCTCTTCAGACTTAATCTCTAAAACTCTGAGAAGACCACTTCGAATTAGCTTCCCCTGAAAAACTCATCCAAATATAACTATGTGAAACTTGTACTTTGAACATTTCCTTACGAGGTGGTAGTGCCAAGTAGTTAGGCCTTCTTGGAGTTCGTATCTCAAGAAGGTAGCACCGAGACATTAAGCCTCCTTGGAGCTTACATTCACTTCCAATGACTTAGCATCGAGTTATTAGTCCTCCTCGGATGTAGGGCACCAAAGGGGCAGCTATGAGCTATCACTCAATTTGCTCGAACAAGTTTGAGTCTCAATTTTTCTTAATACATAAGTACCCATACAATCACAAGTCTAATCCTAACTACATAGCATTGTAAATTACATAATAATTATTGGCATCCTTATTCCAAGAACCTGAAGCCTCAGCTACCATACGCTAAGCATGACATACCAAGCCTTGGCTACACTATCCCAAGCACAATACATTAAGCCTTGACTACCTCATGCCAAGCACCTCAAGCCTTGGCTACCGCACACTGAGAATGACATACCAAGCCTTAGCTACATTATACCAAGCACTTTAAGCGTCGACCACCGAATATCGAACATGATACACAAGGTTCTAGCTTCATCATGCGAAGCACCTCAAGCCGCAGCTACCACATATTGAGCATAACACGCTAAGACTTGGCTACCTCACGCGAGGCATAGACCCCTTTCAAATCAAACATTCTACTTTCTCAACCGCATATCCGCACTCAAGGAAGTGGGGGACATCTGATGTAGAGGAAAAATTCCCTATCCAATAACAAAATGACACGAGGTGCCTGCCAAGGGTAAACCAATAATTTTATGGGCAAAGTTCTCCGTCCAATGATATAATGACATATGCCACCCACCAAGGGTAAAATAGGAACCTCAAAGGCTAAGTAGACTGGCCAATCAATAAACTACATCTAGACAAGTGTATAGTGGTAAAATCACACTAAAGTCCTAGTATTGCCATAAAACTCCAATTTATAGATAAAATATCATTTATATATATCCACCTTATAGATAATCCAATAGGGAATCTCATTCCTATCATGATTCTTAGTGATCAATCGCTCTCCTAATCGGATTCTGCTACGGAACACTATATTATAGGGCTTTCACCATCAAAAGGTACATTCAACCCTTAATCATAGCTCCACAATATTTCCAGCTTTCCTTTCACTCAAAACCTCTGTTCTAACTTAGGCATTAGAGAGTCCCCTCGGAGGCACAACCCCTCAGGTCCTCCGACAACTTTTAAGTTTCCTCTTCGTTTCATGTGTGTAGGTATCGCATTCCAGTTGTTTGAATTCTTAGTAGATTTTCAACATCAACACCTAGTAATATTCATAATGCACCATTGAAGAATGTTAGGAAGTCTAAGAATGCAAATGCCAATTCATATGGTAAAAATTTATATACTCATGTAAGGAATAGACATTCTAGAAGTGAATATGCTTATATGTATGCTCATACTAGAAACTCATATGGTAGGAATGCAAACTCAAGAAATGACTATCATTTATATTTTAGAAATAACATGTATTCATATAATTTTCATAATGCTAGAAATTTGTATTCTAGGAATGCAAGATTCTCATATGCAAGGAATGATAGATTTGCGTACTCTAGTTATCCTAAAAATTATCATAATTATCATTCTAGGATCATTCATCATCCATATCATTATAACTATGAAACTAATTATGGCATTAAGAAGGTGTGGCTTCCAAAAGGATCCATATTTTCAAGGACTAACCCTAATGGACCCAAAAAAATTTGGGTACCTAAGAGTTCCATTGTATATCCTTGTATGATGTAGATTTGTCTTCATACAAAGATGGAGGGTGATTATTGGTACGTTGATAGTGGATACTTAAAGCACATGATCGATGGTCAAAACATCTTTGTGGAGCTAACTCCAAAGGATGGTGGACATGTCATATTTGGAGCTGACACCAAAATGAAGATCATTAGACATGGTAAAGTTGATAAAAATTCTTTAACCATTGATCATGTCTTATTTGTTCAAGGAGTTGAGTATAATTTACGTAGTATTTTCATTTGTGTGATAAAGGTAATAAATTTATGTTTAAGTCCACTTATTGTCTTATAATAGACATCAAGAGTAACAAGATCAATTTTTTTGGCCAAAGTCATGAAAATTTCTATATAGTAGACCTCAAATTTATGCCTTCGAAAAATGAAAAATATTTTCTTATTTTAGTGAAAACTCATGGTTATGGCATACAAGGCTTAGCCATGTGAACATGGATTTAATACAAATGCTTTCAAGAAAAGATTTGGTTATTGGTCTTCCAAAATTTAAATTTTAAAAAGACAAATTTTGTGATGCTCTTCAAATGGGAGAACAAACTAGAATTTCTTTTAAATCCAAAAATGTTGTTTCAACTTCTAGACCATCACAACTTTTACATATAAACTTGTTTTGACCAATTAGGACTATTAGTCTAGATGGCCATTAGTATGATCTTGTTAATGTGGATGACTATTCTAGATACACTTTTGTTATCTTTATGACCTATATGGATGAAGCATTTTAAGATTTTATTAACTTTTGTAAAAAGGTTTAAAATAATTTTTTTTGCTATTTCTAGTATAGTAACTGACCATATAAAAGAATTTAAAAATCAAAATTTTTCAAAATATTGTGATTATCATGATATTGATCACAATTTTTCAGTTTCTAGAACCCCTCAACAAAATGGTGTTGTTGAAAGGAAAAATAGAATTTTTAAAAAATTGGTAGAAATTTTCTTTGTGAAAATAATTTTCTAAAATACTTTTTGAGTGGAAGCCGTAAACACTGTTTACTATGTTTTGAATAGAGTTTTAATTAGACTTATACTCAAGAAAACTCCATATGAATTATGGAATGGTAGAAAGCCAATATATTTCTTATTTTTATGCTTTTGGTTGTAAGTGCTTCATCTTGAATAATAATAACGATAACTTTGATAAATTTAATTCTAAAACCAATGAAGGGATTTTCTTAGGTTATTCAACCTATAGAAAATCTTATAGAGTCTTTAATAAAAAAACTTAAGTGGTTGAAGAATTCGTGTATGTTGCATTTGATGAGACATTTCTTTGTGGAAGAAGAGTTTCTTTCGATGATGATGTAGATTTTATGCGAAGAGTGGAGACCACCACTCCCATTGTTGATCTCAAGGAGAATCAACCTCAAATGGCTCAAGGAGAATGCGAATCAAGACTTGATCAACCTTCAACTAGTCAACAAGGAGATGGTCTTCTTAAGAATTAGAGGTATGTGAATTATCACCCTATCGAGCAACTGATTTGTGATCATTTACAAGGGATAAGAACTCGTTTATCTATTAAAAATGTATGCAACTATGTATTTTTCTTTTCTCAAATTAAACCTAAGAGTTTTGATGAAGGTTAACATGATGAAAATTGGATAATGGCTATGTAAGAAGAATTAAATCAATTGGAAAGAAGTAAAGTTTGGACTTTCGTACCTAAGCATAAATATCATTTGGTAATTGAAACTAAATGAGTTTATAGGAATTAAATTGATGAAAATGGTGTAGTAACTAGAAAAAAGTCTAGTTTTGTAGCAAAAGGATATAATTAAGAAGAAGAAATAAATTTTGATGAAACTTTTGTATCAATAGCTAGTATTGAAGCCATTCACATGTTACTTGCATTTGCATGTTTTAAAAACTTCAAATTATTTCAAATGGATTTGAAAGATGAATTTTTAAATAGTTTTATAGAATATGAGGTTTATGTTGAACAACTTCTTGGTTTTGAAAATCCTAATTTTCCAAATCATGCTTATAAGCTTTCTAAATCCCTTTTTGGGTTAAAGCAAGCTCCTAGAGCATGTTATGAAAGTTTAATTAAATTTTTACATAATAATGGTTTTGCAATAGGAAAAATTGATACTACTATTTTCACAAAAAAATCATGAGCATGACATTCTCATGATACAAATATATATTGATGATATAATATTTGGTGCTACTAATGAGCTCATATGTCAAGATTTTGCTAAGTGTATGTAAGGTGAATTTGAGATGAGCAAGATGAGGGAGCTCAATTATTTCCTTGGTCTTCAAATCAAACAAAAAAAGGAATGGATCTTCATCAACCAAGTCAAGTATACAAAAGATTTGCTAAATAGGTTTGGGATGGAGAATGCAAAGTCAATTGGGAGTCCCACGAGCACTTCAACAAAGGTTGACATGGATAAAGGTGGTAAGAGTGTTGATATTAAGAAATATAGAAGCATGATAGAAGCTTTACTCTATTTAACCACAAGTAGGCACGATACTATGTTTAGTGTTTGTATGTGTGCTAGATTTCAATCTAATCCTCAAGAATCCTATTTAATCGCCATTAAAAGAATTTTAAGATATTTGTTAGGAACTCAAAACCTAGGTTTGTGGTATTCTGAAGAATCTTTTTTTTTATTTTTTTACTTAATTGCATATTCGGATGCTGATTTTTCTAGTTAAAAGTTTGATAGAAAAAATACAAGTAGGACATGCCAATTTCTTGGTTGTATGTTAACCTCTTGATTTTAAAAGAAACAAAACTTGGTTACATTATCAATGGTTGAAGCGAAATATGTAGCTGTCAATATTTGTTTTACGCAAATTCTATGGATAAAACAACAACTTGAAGATTTCAGCATGTGTTTTGAAAATGTTTCTATCTTATATGATAATACTAGTTCTATCAATATAACTAAGAATCCAATTCAACATTCTTGGACCAAGCATATTGAAATTAGACATAACTTTATAAGAGATCATACTTAAAAGGGGATATTAAATTTGAATTTGTTAGTATTGAAAAACAACTAGCTGATATTTTCACAAAACTCTTAAATGAAGATTGGTTTTGCTTGATTAGAATGGAGCTAGGCATGAAAAATTATGTGTGATTCATCTTTGCTTTCATTTAGATTCATCATTTGCATATTTTTCATTGAGTAAAAGAAGATTAATTACGAATTTAAAGTAACTTTATCTTACAAAAGGTTCACTTTTGTTTAAGTTTGAATTAGAGTATAATCGACTGTATAACCCCTCATAGTCAACTAGATGAAAGATTATGTCCAGAGACAATAACTTTTTCATAGTCGACTAGAGTGTCCTATATAGTTGATTATGAACCCATGTCTACCTTGTTTAAAAATTCCAGATCTTCCTCTCCAATCGACTATATCTTCCCTTACAATCAACTATAAACCCATGCTTGCCTTTTTTAAATCTAGATTGTATCACCCAATTGACTGGACCTTCCTTACAGTTGACTGAACCTTCCTTACAGTTGACTAGATGCTTGAATCTATAAATACTTACATCAATTTTATTTTTCTTTTTACGCCCAAATCAAAACCTTAGCCGCACATCCTTTTCTATCTCCTCAAAATTTCTTCAAAATCTCTCAAATTTCCACTTACCCACTCCCTAAAATCATTTTTTTTTTTTGCATCTATCTTCCTTATTTACCTCTAACATTGTCCGTACTAAGGGAGAAATCACTTACTTTTGACTCTTATTGAAAGATATCTGATTACGCCCAAAGAATAATGCGGTAGTTGTAGTACAGCTTTGGGGTGTCGATCCCACGAAGAAACAAGTTAATTACAAAAGAAGATGTAAATCTAAACATGAACGATAAGATCAAGTGAGAGAATCTGAATTTTTGATAGTAAAGTAATATAAAAAAATTGTGTAAATAGATTGAAAATATGATGGAGACAACAAGGTTCCGAGAATCCTCCCTAGGTTTGTTTCCTTATTCCAATCTTAATTCAGTTGTCTTTATCTCGATTGCAAGTTTCACATCCCAAGCAAACAATCGGCAAATATTCAATCACAGCACATATATAAACCCTGATGTAATTGCATATGAAGTACTCTTTACTTTCGATTCAAGCACACACGACTTATCCTATAGGTTTATCAAGAAACGAAAATATATCTCTATGACAATATCGTAGTAATGGACAAACCTAAAAGATAAATCTATCGGACTTAATCACATCCAAACAACTTGACATAAGAAGAGCTTGACTAAATTTATATGGAGATGAAGCATGCAATCACCGGGTTAAGAAAATCTAAAATAAGAAGAACATACAGTGCAACTGTCACATGAACCTTAATTCTTCTTGTTTAAGAAAAGAATAAATCATAAACAATGTTTAGCAATAAATCCAAATTACAACTGAATTAAGAAAGGAAAATAAGAACAACTACCCCTAGGGATTCATCCCTTCGCCTTGCTTGGAGATTAGTTGGCCATGGGGGAGAGTGTGGCAGCCTCCCTTGAGTTTTCCAGCCTTTGATTACCTTCCCTCTCTTCAACCCTAAGTTATCTATTTATAGTAAAAGGGTCCAAGGGTGTGTTTTAGCTTAATCTATTACTAAAACCCTAATTAAGTTCAGACTTAGAGATGGGAAAAATGTGTGCGCGCTGCGGCACAGGCTGAGGGATGCTGCGGCACTTGCCTTCCACTTGGTTGGGTAGTTCGTGGGTGCTGCAGCATAGGCTGAGGGATGCTGCAGCATGGCCTGAGGGATGCTACAGCACTTGCCTTCCACTTGGTTGGGTAGTTCCTGGGTGCTGCGGCATGGGCTGAGGGATGTCGCAGCATAGGCTGATGCTGTTCTGGAGGCCTGACCTTTGTGTACTAAAACTGCCATAACTTTCTCTAGAAAAATCATTTTTATGAGCCATAAAATTCTCCAAAAAATAGACTTTCGGATCTTTCTAAGAATATATGGCTCATCACCTGGTTCTTCTTGCATCAATACAGTTTAATTTGTAAAAAATGATTAATCTGTACGGGCAATTCTGGTAATTTAGTGAAACTCCTTTCCAAGTGCTTGTGAACCTTCACTCCGATGTTCATCGAGTCATTGTGCTTCAAGCAATGATAGCTTTTACATCTCTTTTGAACTTTAAGTACCTGAAAGTTCATCGAAATAGATCAATGATCCAAGAATAACACTTTAGAGTTGTTAAGGTATAAAAGTGCAATTCAAACCTAGATCAACCCTAAAATGCTAACAATTAAGTATTGTAAAGATGCATTTTATGACTCTCATCAATATCAAAAAGAGTTTCCTCTCAGGATAAAGGGAAAAGAATCACATGAGAGTCAAGCAAAATGGCTAGACATGATTTGGATACAAAGAACTTTTGGAACTTAGAAGCCAAAAAGAGGTATGATGATTTTATTCACCTCAAGAGCATTATTAGGGGTAGATATATCAGTTTTTGTGATTAGCATGGAATCTTCAGTTCACCCTATTTGGGATCACTTAGAGATCTGTAAGACTCGAATCGAAAGATCTCTTGATGACCTCCGAAAGTTCTTGACTCGAAGTTTTGATTAAGATTCTTAAATTTACCATCCCTCTTATTTGCTTTATCTCTTTAGACAATTCAACTCTCAGACTTTTGCAAGAACATTTATTTTATTTTTTGCATACTTTCTAGTTTCTTGTTTTGGCTCGAAAGGGAGCCTTTTTATGTTTGTTAGCTATGATTAACACTTTTTGATTGTTTATGGATGTTTATTGATGTTTTGAATTCCTCTATGATTGGTTGTGATTGCTTTAGATATATATATATGCTTCTTTGCAGGGGTTTATATGGAAAGCAAGGGAAATATTACCTGTTTTTCCATAAACATTTATTACTTTAATTCTTCTATGATGCTCACTCCTAGGGGGAGCTTGTTTATTACTCTTCCTTTTATGATGATGTGAAAAAGAGGAAGAAATAATTTAGTTTTTATAGGAACAAATTAGCTATTCATTGTGTCTAGAATTAGACTATTCATTATATCTAGAAAGGGGGAGAATTTTACTACTCTTATATGATTTGAAATTGTTTAGTTGTTATCTGACATTTGTAGGAGGTTTTGTTCAGAATATATAGGAAGCTCTGCCAAAGTTTCTTAAAAAAATACTTATACTTTTAAAATTATCTTTTTAAGAAATGGTTTTGTCATCATAAAAAATGGAGAGATTGTTGACCTCACATTCATTTTGATTATAATAAAATGATCTAACTATCTTTTTTCTAAGTTTTGTATCACTGAAGATAATTTGTATAAATCTTAGAAGATGCGCACACATCCTAGAAGTTCATACACATGCTCATTGCCTCTCATTCTTCAAGTTTGAACCGTTTTAGGCAATTTCAAGTTGAAGTCTTTCAAGCTTAGTTTTTTTAAGGTATTTAAATTTTTATGTAATCTACCTCTCAATAAATTAAATTTTAAATGGCTCAACTTGTTTTCAAAATATTTGGATTAAAATAAAAAAATCTTTATCCAAAAGTTTGTACAAATATTGTTCAAGTACAATTTATTATTTGGGTGACCCCTGTCGACTAGAGGTCTTTCTTTGGTCAACTCCAAAATTTCAGAGCTGCAACCATAGTTAGCTATAGGGATGTCACAGTCGACTGTGTGAGAAACAACAAGGTTTCAATAGTCGATTGAACAACACTTACAGTCGACTGTGTCCTTCCCCTGATGCGTAAATTTTCAAATTCTAAAGAACACAATCGACTAGGACAAAGCTACAGTCAACTATATGGACGATAATAACTGCTATATTTCAAATTTTGAGTTAAATGCACCAAACAATAATTTAATGTCTAATAGCTAATTGAAGTTGATACTATAAATATCCATCATAAATGAGTCTCTCTAACCAACTAGATTATTTAATTTCATCAAGAGCTCATTTATTACTCTTTAAGCTTTCAAAATTAATTCTTGAGCCATTCTTAAGCTTTGTTCTTATGAGAGAGAAAATCTTTAAAGCTTTGTTCCATTTCTTCCTCTATAGCTAGCTGCCACTTTGATGAATCCTTACACTCCATGGCATCCATGTAAGTTTCTGATTCAACCATCCCTCCTTCTGAATAAGGAGCTGCTACATTAGCATCCGCAAACCCATATCTCAAAGGTGGTCTGACCACCCTCCTTCCCTGGTCCCTTGTGAGCTGATAGTCATTCTGACTTACTCCATCGATCCCTTCTAGTTCAGCCTCCTCATGAGTGTCCTGAGCTTGGCCTTCATCAATGGGCTCTACCTAGTCTGAACCCTTTTGCCATCCTTGCTCTACCTGAAATAAATTTTCCTTGATGCTATTCTCCACAAATTCCAGACTAGTTTGCTCACTAGCTCCTATAGGGTTAGTTTTCTCTAAATAGGAAAATAACAATTCATTAAAAATAACATCTCTACTTATTATGAGTTTTATTCCTTTTGACGCTAAGGACCACAACCTATACGCCTTAACCCCATCACCATACCCTAGAAACACACATTTTCTAGACCTTGGGCTAAGTTTATCATCCTTTTGATGTGCAAATGCAGCACATCCAAAAGTCTTAAGGTTGCTCAACTCAAGGGGTTTCCCACTCCATATCTCTTCGGGAGTCTTGAGCTCTAAAGCTCTAGAGGGTGATCTATTAACCAAATATGCAGCAGTAGACACAGCTTCCCCCCCAAAAATATTTTGGTAAGCCGGACCCAATTAACATGCACCTAACCTTTTCCATAAAGGTCCTATTCATCCGTTCTATGTTGGAAATCACCTCAAGATACCCAGGTGGTGATCTTCCAAACACCCAAGTCTAGAATGACTTGTAATGTTCAGAACAGAAACAAAAATCAAAGAAAAGAAAGAACACAAGCAATTTGTTATTGAGGTTCAGCAATAGCCTACGTCCCCGTGAGTTCCTCTGAACTCTTTGCACTAAATCAATGAGTTCTTTATAGATACAACAACACCTCTTCAAGAAACTTAAGTTCTTAAAGAATAAAAGAAGAGAAAACAGAAAGTGATAAGGAACTATTACAAAGCCCTTCTCCCCAATCTATACTACTCTCTCTCTAAACAACTAGCCTCTCTTTGAGATCAATTCTAGTGACTCTCCTGTGTTTTTGTGTCATTGTACCCTCACACTTGCACTTGAATTCTCTTGTATGATGATCACTTGTGTTTACAACTTACTTGTTCAGATTGAAGCTAGGTGACCCTTTATATAGTGCACCACTTCTTGAACCTATCTTTGAAGTCAATCTCCACCCTTAGATCTTGAGGACCAATAAATCATAGCTCTTCAACAATCCTAAGTGATCCTGTGCATTTTGATCATGCCTCATGCACCATTTGAAATACTAAAACATAAGCATAAGGTGTGCCTTCAAGCCACAGCCTAGAACAGGGCATGCTATGGACTAGAACAGGGTTGAACCACCTCCACTCTTCACCTTGCTGGGCGCCGCACTTTGGAGAAGCTGAGCCTAGGCGCAGCTTGGAGGGCACACATCCTGGACTTGCTGCAGGGTGAGGCGCACACACCTTGAGCCGCGGCCTGGAGACCCGATGTTGAAGCTTCTCCAACCTTGTTTAAACCTTAAACAAATACCAACATATTATTTTAACTCGATGTCATATTCATTAAAGTAGTTCTTTACCCTTACTTTACAAATACTAGTATTACAATTCTACCCACCTTATAAAAATTTCGTCCCCGAAATTTCTTTATCCAACTCAAGAAACAATTGTGAATAATATTTCTTCATAGTTGCCTCATGCTCTTACGTAATCTCTTCAACATATTTATTTTGTCACGAAACTTGAATTAATGGAATTACTTTATTACACAAGACTTGTTCTTTTTATGTCTAAATTTCTCATTGGTACTTGTATAAAAGTCAAATCTTTTTAAATTTCTACCACCTAACTTGAAATTTTATGAGATTTATCATGTAAGCTTTTCTACAAAAATGAAACGTGAAATACATTATATAACTACTTCAACTTTGGAGGCAAATCTAAGCTATTCGCAACTAGCCCAACTTTTTAGGACTCCAATTTGTTTTAGTTGGAAGAAATTGAGATGACTTAGAAAGTCTATCTACTATCACTTATACTGTATCTTGACCTATTTGGGTATGCAAAAATCCAGGAATAAAATCTATGCTCATATTTTTATATGGTCATTCAAGCATAGGAAGAGGCTGTAGTAAGTCTCCCGGATGTTTGTTCTTTGACTTCTCTAGTTGACAAACCAAACATCTAGAAATATATTCAGCTACATCCCTCATCAATCCTGACCACCAGTAACTCTATCTCAACCCTCTATACATCTTATTGTTACTCGGGTGCATCGAATATACATCATCATGTACCTTTCTCAATATCTTCTTTCTCAACTCCGCATCATTGGGAACACAAATCCATGTTCCAATACCAAAGTACCCTCATTTCAATTTTGAACTCGTATTGCTTTCTAGTAAGCACTCTTAATCTTTTCTATCTTTTCATCTCTACCTTGTATCTCTAACAAGCATTTTACTATGGATGACTATACAACCATTTTTGTTAACAATGATCCTCTATCACTGATATTCAACTTCATTCTTATCTCTCTAAATCTATCATCAATTAGACATCATGACTTTCAATAGTCAAACAATCTTCTTGTAGATTTTCTACTCAATGCATTAGTTACCACCTTCACATTTTCTAGAATATAGGGAATTGTACAACATAGTCACTAATTAACTCCATCCACCATCTTTGCCTCAAATTGAACTCTCTCTGGGTAGGTAAGTATTTCAAACTCTTATGATCAATGAATATCTCACAAGTGGCTCCATACAGATGATGCCTCCAATCTTTAAAATAAACACTATAGCAGTCAACTCTAAGTCATGGGTAAGGTAATTTCTCTCATGATTCCTTAATTGACTAGAAGCACACGCCATTACCTTCTCATGATGCATCAACACATATCCCACCTCTTGGTGGGATGCATCACTATACATTAATCCTTCATCACCAAAAGGAAGCAATACTAGAGCTATAGTCAATTTCTCTTTTTAGTAATTGAAAACTTTTCTCACACTTCCCACACCATACAAATCTCACATCTTTCTTGGTTAATCAAGTCAACAATACTGCCATAATATAAAATTTTTGAATTAATCTTCTATAATGAGCAGCTAACCCCAAGAAGATTCTAATCTCAGTTACATTAGTTGGTCTCTCCCAACTCAACGTTGCCTCTACCTTTTGTGGATCAACTGTTATACCATCTCCAGATATTACTTGTTCCAAGAAAGTCATTTCATTCAGCCAAAATTCATATTTAGGAAATTATAGCATACAATCTCTCTCTCCTCAAAATCTCCAACACAATTTCTAAACATTTTGCATGCTCTTCCTTAATCTTAGAATACACCAAGATGTTATCAATGAACACAACCACAAGATTATCAAGAAATTGTTAAAACATTTTATTCATCAAGTCCATGAATGTTTCTAGAACATTAGTCAATCCAAATGGCATCATAAGAAACTTATGACCATAATGTGTCCTAAAAGCGGTCTTAGGAACGTCTCCCTTCTCTATCCTCAATTGATGATAACCTGATCTCAGGTCTATCTTTGCAAATACTCTTTCTCTATACAAATTCTCAAATAAATCATCTAGCATGGGTAAAGGATATTTGTTCTTAATGGTTATCTTATTCAATTATCTATAGTCTATACACAATCTCATCGTTCCATATTTCTTTTTCACAACCACTATGTGGGCTCCTCATGACGACACACTAAATCGAGTAAATTATTTGTCTAACAATTCTTAAAGTTGAATCCTCAGTTCTCTCAAATCAATAGGTCTTATTCTGTAGAGTGCTATTGAAATAGGTTCAGAAACCAGAATCATATCCATGAAAAACTCAATCTCTCTACTATGAGGTAATTTAGACAACTCATCAAGAAATACATTAGAATAATCTTTCACTACTAAAATTTCTTCTAACTTCTTATTTTCCTTTTTAGAATCCATTAGGTATGCCAAATACTCCTCACAATCCTTCTTCAATCATCTACTAGTAGTTAGAGAAAAATAAGATAGTTCGAGAGTATCTTATGTTCTCCTTGAAAGTTAAATTCCTCATGTCAATATCTTGAACACTACATTCTTTCTAAAACAATCAACCATATTAAAAAATAATGAATCAGCTTCAGATTCTCTATCACTGATATGAATCACACAACTCTTATAAACATTTATGATTATCACTCTATCTCTAGTGGGAACTTCAACAAAAATATTATTTATCAAAGCATTAACACATGCATCAATATACTTCATAAATACATTAGATGCAAAAGAATGGCTTGCACCAAGATCAACCAACATTGATATATCCACCTTTTATACATATAAAGCACCTCAAATTAGAACAATTATGGGATAAATATCTTATCGGATTACATCTATAACACGTTCTAGTATTTTTATAACGTTATCACATCCTTCTCAACTTAAAGTGTTATATTCGCCAGTGTAACATAATTCATATGCCTCGTGTAAATTAGTTACGATTTAATATCAAAATGTAATTCATCTATGAATCCCTTACACTTTTTCTCCTCTAGGTCTACCATTTCCAATACAACCATTGACAAGACCACAAATCTGCTATTATACTGAGTCATAGTCAATACATTTGCTTCAAATAAATAAAATCACTCTCTTGTTGGGCTCTATAGGTATAAGGAACTTATTTATCAAGGAAAACCTCCTTAAACCTATTCCAGGTTAAGAGTTTATCAACATATGCACTTACCCTGGGAAGAGTATCCTCTCATCATTCTAAAGCTTATCATTCTAACTCAAATGAAGCAAAAGTGACGCTGTGCCTATCAGTCAGTGGTAAAATATCAAATAATATTTATACATGTTTCACCCAAAACTTAGGGTTAAAAGGATTCATAGATCCTTTAAACAATAAGGCATTCAACTTACCATTACTGGATTTACAACAACTTCATGCACTGCCCTAGCTTGTTCATCAAATCTATGCTATAGGCTATTAACTCTATCATTTGTTACATTCATTTTCTCAAGAGCATGTGTAAGAGCTTATCTTAGCTCATCTCTTTCAACTTCAGGTTCTCTCACACCTTTACTAATATCAATTATACCGTCAACACGTTCCATTCTAGGAACCATAGATTCAGACTCAACCTCGACTTATCAAAATATTTGGGGCCTACCACACCTTCTCAAATCAACAATTCTAACTCTAGATTTAGAACGTCCACGTGTCATCCTTAGACTATTAATATATAATTTATTTTAATCTTCCACTTTCTTACTTTTTATGCAGTCTACATAATCATAAAACCTAATGCTTTGATACCAAAATTGTAACGACCCATCCTGGGTTGGCCACCCCCGAGATGGTGTTGTCACATTTTGAAAATCCCAACACGACACATATATGCAACAATAAAAATAATACCAACATAACATTTTACATCATTCTGATCTTAACTTAAACATTATATACAACATAATATGCATGAATATTTACAAATAAATTTTTATTTTATTTTCTCATTAGTCTGATGATGTGGTCACGCACATGACTTACACATAATGACTTCATCTAAATCTCAACTCACCAAACTATCTATCTTGCTTGCTACCTGAAATCATTGTACAATGAGGAGTGAGCTTCACAAGTTCAGTGAATTAAATTTACTAGAAATATTCAGTTTTATACTCCTACTTACGTCTTATAATTCAATTACTTCTAAAAAATCTTACGATATTCATTCATCTTTTTCCTCAAATAATTCAATAACAATATTCTGTATTCACTACTTAATTTCATAATTCCTTATTACACAATCTCTTCTTAAGTTACTCATCAGATATATTTTCATATTTCTTCCTTAGAATATTTGTCTCTTAGTGAGACTCATTCCTCTATCAATAGATTTACAATCATAAATAGCACTTTAACATATCAAACAATAAAAATCAATATTTAAAGCAAAACATATCAAGCAATAACAATGTGCGAAGTTAAATGTTATTATTATTGGGAACGTCTTCCCACATGTTGACATGTTTTTATCTTAGACCGACTGCCTTCCTGGTTCTTTCACTCTCATTTAGACCGGCTGCCTTCCCAGTTCTTTCATTCTCATTTAGACCAGTTGTCCACCCGGTTCTTTTATTCTCATTTAGATCAGCTGCCCTCCTGGTTCTTTTATTTCCATCACATATCGGCTGTCACGATTTTAATTTAGACCAGCTGCCCTCCCAGTTCTTTTATTTTCATTTAGACCGACTACCTTCCCGGTTCTTTTATTTTCATTTATATGCATATAAACAATAATATAGAAACAATCATGAATTAAAATATTTAAATTAGCTATCCTGATTATTCTCAAATTATTATTTGAGAAATTCCACTAAAATCCTCACCTCATAAATCATATCAAATCATCAACCATAGTTCATCAAGAATTGCACTTATCACATTTATTATTAAATCGACTCATTATTCCAATAATATTATTTATCATAAATTAATTCTCTACACATCCACTATTCCTATCATACCTATCAACCAACTTTCATCTATCACCAAATCATAAGTTAATGATTTATTCAAATACTATCACTATATATTTCATATTTATCTTGATTACTTAAAATAAATCTAACTCACCACGTAGCACATAGAGCTACCCGTGGATAACCTCTTTGCCTTTTCTGCTCCTCTTAGCAATTTCCCCCAGTTGCTAATTGTCAACACCTGACATAATGTTTTTATTAAATTTCTAATTTATTCTTCAATTTTTCCTTAATTCACATCCTTTGAAAATTCCCACTTTGAATTATGGGAAATTTCATGTATGCTAAATTTAAAAAATAAACTTTATGTTATTACCTTATGTTTTTCTTAGAGCTTCCCGTGATTCTCTATAAAATTCTCCTGTAAACCCCTTCAAAATTTTACTCTTTCAACCTTTCTTTCGGTCCCTAAGTGTTTAAAGAAAAAGAGTAGCTTGAATCGTAGTTGAAGGAAAACCAAACAGGATTTGGTAAGTAATTAATAAAATAAATTAAAGTTATATATATATAAAAATTTGGAAACAAAGCTCAGCATCTCAGCACCTCCCCCTCCCCTAATTCTTGCCACACACTAAAGTGTTGTCCAACATGCATGCTCCTGCCACCTATTGCCACGTTATTTTTTTCTTTGTTGACCATGAATTTTTTTTTCTTTCTTCACCTTTTTCATGTTGTCCACGAATTTGTTTTTAGAATTTTTTTATAAAAGTTAAATCTTTCGCATTTATATATATATATATATATATATATATATATATATATACATATTATTTTAACCCTATGTCATATTTATTAAAGTACTTCTATACCTTTACTTTACAAATATGGGTATTACACTAATGCCATTTTTAGTGATCCTACGATTAGGAACAATTAAAATAAAGCTTAAAAAAATACATCTCACTAGCATAATCTGATCTTGATGCTTACTTTCGTTTATTTTATTCTATGGGCTTTATCATGTAATACACATGTAATGATTTGTAATGAACATGATAAATAAGATAAATTCCATTCATTGATATTTATTGTCAATAAATGAATAAGATCAATTTACAAGTAACATGCCTATAACATCAAATGCTATTGGCTTGTAGGGTACACTACTATCAATCTCCCACATGCACTAAAGGAAATAGCCTATGTATCTCATACCCGTTGCTTTAGTTAGTGAATCTGTAATATTATTTTTTGATAAAACTCTTTCATCTTTACCTCACTTGTTCTAGTGATTCCTTTAATCAAATTGAATTTTACAAGAATTGTTTGGATTTCTGATGAAACCTTGGTTCCTATACCTACATAATAACGCCATTGTTGTCATAGTATCATGATTATAAACTTACAATATTAAAACCCAAACGAAGCTCTATGATGAACTTTTTTATCCAAACAACTTTCCTCGCAGTCTTAGATACAACAATGTATTCTGTTTCTATGGTCGAATCTAGAGTGGTCGCTTTCCTCGAATATTTCCAACTCATTGCTCTACCATTTAAGGTGAAAACTTATCTTTATATTGACTTACTATCATATTTTTTTAGATTGAAACTAGATCCTATGAAAGCTTTAAGTTTTAAATCCTCTTCTCCATTTACAAAGAACAAATCTTTAGTCCTTTTCAAGACATTAAGAAAGTTCTACGCAACTATCCAGTGACCCTCACGTAGATTGAACTGATATTTGTTCGTAACACTTAGAACATATTCAACATCGAGTTTTGTACATAACATGGAGTATATGATAGACCCAATCTACTTATGTGTTCTCTCAACCCAAATTATAGAATGCTTCACCCAAATCCTTCATAGAGAAGTTCTTGAAAGCCAAACCTTAACTGACTATAAAATATCTACATAATCCTAATGAATAGTTTATCTTCTATGTAAAGCTAAGAATGTCGTTGTGCTCCCACTGACCATCTTATACAATCATGATTCATCTTTATTTTTAATAAAATTAAATGATTTGATTATCTCATCAAAACGGATGTCAAAAAATCGAGAAGTTTTCTTTATTCCATGAACGAAATTTTGGAGCTTTCATATCTTATGATCACTATGACTAGATCTAAAACCCTCAAGTTATATCATGTACACATCCGCCTTTATATTTCCATTGAGGAATGCAACCTCTACATCCATTTTCCATAATTCATAGTTATTGCATGCAGCTATGACAAGTAAAATTCTTATCGGATTTAAGCATTGCCACTGGAGAGAAGGCTTCGTCAAAGTCAATTCATTGTATTTGCTTGAAACCTTTCACTACTAGCATTACCTTATAGGTTTTTACTTTTCTATCCACTCCGATTTTTCTTTTAAAGACCCATTTGCAACCTATTAGTACTACACCTTCAAGTGCATCGACTAAGTTCGTACTTTGTTGGAGTACATGGAATCCATTTCAAATTTCACAGTTTCTAGCCACTTATTGGAATCAATGTCTAACATCACTTATTCGTAGTTAGAAGGTTTCTTATTATCTATAAGGTGTACTTCTAGTTCCCCATTTATAAGAAATTCATCTCTCTATAGCCTTAGATATTTTGCTAGATCTCTGAACTAGTTGTATATTAGAAAGATCTATTGATTTAGGTTCGTTAATTTGAACTGTACTAGGTTTTGATTCTTGTGACACTCCATCAAGATCAATCTCCCTCCCATTGCTACCTTATAGCATAAACTCTTTTTCTAAAAGGTAGCATGCTTGGAAACAAACATCTTTTGTTCCCAAGGATGATAGAAATAATATCCTAAACTTTCTTTAGGATATACCACAACATACATTTGTCAAACCTAGTTCCTAATTTGTCTGTTTGTAACTTCTTTACATAAGTGGAATAACTCCAAATCTTAACATGTTTATGATTTTGTTTCTTCCCTTTTCATATCTTATTTGGTGTTTCAAGTACTACCTTTGTGGGGATCTTGTTTAATAAGTATGTGGCAGTTAGGACAACATATCCCAAAAAGGATATAGGAAGTTTAGTGTAACTCTTCACAAATTGTACCATATCTTATATGGTGCGATTCTAAGATGAGTTCACTGAGAGAGAATCTCATTCTCTTTTAAATAATCAAGAAAATCATTAAACAAGTATTTTGCTCTTCGATCAGATCAAAGAGCTTCAATACCTTTCCCAATTTTCTTCTAAATTCTTTAAACTTTTCAAATGATTCAGATTTGTACTTCACTAAGTACACATACCCATACCTTGAGTGATCATTGGTAAAGGTAATAAAGTAGGACTAACCTCCTCTTGCATTACTATTAGGAACCCACACATATAATTATTTATTAATCCTACTACATCTGTGACTCTTTCTCCATGTCCACTAAATAGAGATCTAGTCATCTTCCTATGAGATAGGTTTCATAAGTTGGATAGGAGTCACAATCTGATATAGCCAAGAATCAATCTTTTACTAACTTGTTTGAACTATCCTTATTGATATGACCTAGTCTTAAGTTATACTTTTAGGAATGATTTAGACCATTATCTCCTTTCCTTTATTGTTTCATATTTATTTTACTGTCTAGTTCTATATGGTAAAAGTAACTAATAAGTCCCTATGGCTAATGTAGCAATGCTCACTCCATTTCAAAGGAAAAGGTTAGCTTCTCCTTAGTTAGATTCTTGATTTCTATTAGCATCCGCAACCTATTGCAAATGCAATAACCTATCCTTAGTATATAATATCTTAGTAGAAGCATTATTAACTAATAAGTTAATTTCATTGAAGAAAAACTGAGACTTGCCTTCCGAAATCTTGTCTCACAAGGTTATCCTTGTAGTTTCTTTTCCAGTGTCCATCATTGCCACAACAAGAGCACTATCCCTTAGTTTTTTTGGCTTTTAGCCTTGTTGACACCACCCTTTTCTTTTAACGGTTTCTTTTTTCTGATACAAGACTTTCTTTTAAAGGAAGAAGCTCCATGAACAATCATAATGGTTGTCTTAACCTATCAGTATGTTTCCATTAAGTATACACGATAATAGGTTTGATCATTCTGATCTATTATGTAACAACAGATAAAATTAACGTCTATTCAGATTATTAACTACCATAAAGATTTGTTCTTTAATCTAAATAGTACCTCCCACTATTCTTTTCGATTCCCACAACACTCAATGTGGAAAGTGGAAAACCCCTTTGGAAAGTTTCCTAGTGGGTATTAGAATTTTATCACTTACACATTATATTCTTATGGTAGCGCAACAAACTACAATGTACTTGATAGGTAGATAACTTTTATCAATTGCATCTTATACAATTCCTAATCTTTATTTAGCTTCTTAAATGCATACAATCTTACAATAGAACAACAAATTATATACATTATAGTTAAGTCAAACTCACCATTCCACTCTAGTATAAATCAGTGATATAAACCTTACGATAGCATAGTAAATTTATATCATTTGTTTACCTCATGCACATCATATGTTTTAATAGTCAATATAATTTTCCTACAAGTGTAAACCTTACGATAGCACAACAAATTTACACACATAAGAAACTTCACATATTGACTATAATGGTGAAAGACTACGAACAATCATTCTTAATGATTTTCATTTACAAATTAATATTTAATTTTGCGCAGGAGAGATTTAGGTTCTTACGTTTATATCTCATCATTTAATCATACATCAAATACATATAACAAGTATATAATCTAATTACATACACAACATACATAGATCACATGCATATATACATGTATATATGCATGTATATATGTATGTATATATATAAACCTAAGTGGATGACTATGGTCTTTCTAAGCGTGATTTACTTGAGTCAATAAAGTAAATCACTTGGTTAAATCCTAAGTAATTATTGCATGAATTTATCTAATACATTCATGTGCCTTTGATCTTCAAATGTTCCACCATGCTTCCTTGCACACTCCTTGGTTCGCCCCAATAAAATCCTATCTAACTAAAAGAAATTTTACATAGATCAAATATACATAAGAAACCTTGACCTTATGTCAAGGGGAATTACATTGGAGGGAGATAGAAATTTACATTGAGAGAAATAAGAGAAGGCGAGGTACGCAAACCCAATTTAAAATTCAATAACTAAAAATAATACCATGAATTTAACCAATTACTAAGGTCTAGGTCCAATAGTCATCCACTCATATAACAAAATTGCATAAATAAATAATAACAATTCTATTCTAGTTATGACCATGTCATCTTAGATTGCAATCCTAATCTCATTAAGTTTTTTGAAACTTTTCTTAATCCAATTTAAAGAAGATTAATATTTCTTGTTCATTATAATTCTCAATCCCAATGTGATAAAGATTTTGGAGCTTTGATTCCCAATCAAACTCCAATTTTTTAAACATTATTAAAAATTAAGAAAAAAATTTAATTAAAATTTTTTAATTTTGGACAAGCAAGAATTGAACAAAATTTGGATTTCATATTCTAATTCAAAACAAATTTGGAATCTAAAACCGAGTAAATAAAATCAAGCATGGCTATTGGAATATGATACTACGCTTCAATATTTTTCCAAAACTTCTGAAAATGCCGAAATCCGATTTAAAACGAGCGAATTCTGATCGTTTTAAATTGGAAAAAAAGATTTATCTAAGCTTTCCATCAGGTTAGAGGGACCGTCCCCTGTTAGAGGGTAGTCGACTGTGAATAGTTTCTAGCCTAATTTTTATCTGGTCTAGAGGTCACAGTCAACTGTCCCCTTAGGGAAATCAACTAACCTTTCGATATCTACAGATTTTCACATTTTCTACGCGAATTTTCTTTCCAAAACAATTTCCTATTGATCCAAAATCATATTTTTATCAACCAAATTGTTCATAATCAATATCTATTTATTTAATTAACTTAAAAAATAATCTACAAATTCTTTATTATAATCTTATGACAATAAATAATTTAAGAACTCTTTCTTGAATTCTCTTGAACTAAGAAAATAAACCTTTCTTGAAGATGAAGTTTCCAACCAAGTATGGCATTTGTGAGGTCAAGGGAAACTAAGATACTTCTTGGATCTGTTACTTAGCCTCTGTGAAAGGAAAGGACAAGCCCAACGTCCTCCAAATCGAAGACTTAAAGGATGAACGAAATAACTAAAGAGGAAAGCTTGTAGAAGAACTAGTTTAATTACCAGTAGTAGAGGGTGAAGAATGCTGAAAAATATTTCAAATCGGCTTAGGCTTGGAGGTAGAACTCCATGCATAGTTGATCTCATTCTTAAAGAAATGTGAAGATGTGTTTACATTGTCCACCTTGGAAATGACAAGGATTGATCCTAAGACCATGGTGCATCTCCTAAACATTGATCCTAAGCACAAACTTGTACAATAGAAGAAAAGATCTTTTGCATCGAAAAGGTAGCAGGCCATTGATTTTAAGGTTAGAAAACTCTTTGAAGCTAGATTCATTAGAGAGATTGGTTACTCAGAGTTTCTAGATAATGTTGTCATAGTGAAAAGCGGAAAGTAGCGAATCTATATCAACTTCACTAACCTGAACAAAGTTTGTCTGAAGGACAACTTTTATTTGCCAAGGGTTGATTAGTTAATTGACACGACCTCAAATTACAAAATTCTAAGCTTCAAGGATGCCTATTCAAGGTACAATTAGATCATTATGTATAAATTGGATCAACCAAACATCGCCTTCGTCATAGAGAAGAGTCTTTATTCCTACAAAGTTATGGTTGTCGGACTCAAGAACATCAGGGTTACTTATCAAAGGTTGGTTAACAAGTTGTTCAAGAGTCAGATCGGTAGAAACTTAGTGGTGTATATTCATGACAAGCTCTTCAAAATAATTCAAATGGAAAAACAAGTGGTTGAGCTCGGAGAATATATTTTTTTATTCTAAGGAAGCATCTGAGAAAGCTCAATCCCTCCAAGTGTGCTTTTGGTGTAACTTTGTGAAAGTTCAATGGGTTTATGACAACTCAAAGAGATATCGAGGTGAATCCAGAGAAGATCAAAGTAGTATTAGACTTGATCAGAGAAGAAGGTAAAGTCCAAAGGGAGATATGTTTATAAACCCATTGAAAAATATGTGTACACTATCGTTATCACTTCCCGAAAGTTACAAATATATTTTAAATCTCATCTGGTTACAGTGTTGACCGATTATTTGCTTTGGAAAGTTCTTTAGAAACCTTACCTCTTAGAACAATTAGTCAAATGGTCCATAAAGTTAGGTGAATTTGAGATCATGAATCAACATTGATCTACTATCAAGGCTTATGAATTGGCTAAATTTATCATCGAATGCACATTTCCTAAAAACCCCACTAGGGTAAGAGCCTAAATCACCATTAGAACTCCCAAGTTGGAAGCTCTTTGTGGGTGGTTCCTCTAATGCCATCAGAAGCAGAGTGGGTCTTATCCTTATCAACCCCAAAGGATTCACCATCGAGTATTATTTATTGTTTAACTTTAAGGCTTCAAACAATGAGGTTGAATTCGAAGCCCCCTTAGTTGGACTGAAATTAGCTTATTCCCTCATGGTCAAAGCCTTGGAAGTGTTTAGTGATTCTCAACTGGTAGTGAGATAAGTAATGGGGGACTATGAGGAAAAATGGGCACAAATTATCAAGCACTTGACCAAGGTTAAGCAATTGATGAAGTTGTTCAAGCACATGAAAGTAAGTCGAGTCCTAAGATCAGAGTATGCCAAAGTTGATGATAGTAGTATGCCTTACAAGCCGATAGTGGCATTTGATGTCTAGGCATATCACTTCTAATTAATATTATTCATTTACTGACGATAAAATTTATATATGTGTTTTAATATTTATCATGTTTATTACAAATCATGTTGCATGTGTTTACATGATAAAGCCCATTGAATAGAAGCAGTGGAAATAAGCACTATGATGAGATCATGCTAATGATATGTATTTCCTTAAACTTTCTTCCTAAATGTTTCTAATCATAGGATCACTAAGAAGGGCATTAGTAAATTTGAACAAATTAGTACGTGTCTTCTGTCCTTAAAGAGTTGAGGGTGATTGATCTAATGATCACTAGTGTATAAGACACTAGAACAAAAAACGTAGGTACTCATTAGAGAATGGGTACACCAACTAACCCGAATTTAGAACACCTTAATGGACATTATACTAGCTATCAATAGGAGTTCTTATGTTGTTATTATGCAAATGATCCATAAACTTGAGGCACCATGGATACCTTATGTATATCTCATCATGATTTGATGATACTTAAGTTCAATTCTAATCATAAGCCACATGATGGTAGTAATTGGGTATAACAACTTATGTATGGAGGTATGTGAATGCATAAAAGAGGATCCATTATTCATAGTAATGAGGGAGAATGCCTTATATGATCTGATTAAGTTATAGCTTAAAAATTCTTGATCAAGGTGTAGTGGAAATTAGAAAAGAGTTTCTAATTTCACTATTTAAGTTACGAACTTGAGGTCAAGATACATATGATTTAATAATTAATTATTGATAGTAAATCCATATCATGAGTGTAATAAGGGGATTGGATGATGGAAAGATTGAAAAGCTCAGTAAATGACCGAAGAAAGGTTCACACCAAATTCATATTGCCTGGGTAGTCATGACTTATAGTAGTATACCCTACATGCCAATAGCATTTGATGTTATAGATATAGTACTTTTAATTAATCTTATTCATTTATTGACAATAAATAATAATTAATGACAATTATCTCATTTACCATGCTCATTACATATCATTATATATGCATTACATGGTAAAACTCATAGAATAAGAGCAATGGGAACAAGTAACATGATGAAATCATGTTAGTGAGATGTATTTTCTTAATATTTATTCTTAAATATTCCTAATTACAGGATCACTAAGAAGGGTATTAGTGAATCTAGATAGATTAGTACATACTATGTTTCCTCAAGGAGTATGGGGTGATGGATATCACGATTACTAGTGTATGAGATACTAGAACAACTTATGTAGGTGCTTGTTAGAGAACTAATACAACGAACTAGCTCGACTAAGAAATTCCTAATGGATATTTTACCGGTTGTTAATAGAAGTTCTTACATTGGAGTTGTACAAGTGATCCTTAGATATAAGGTACCATGGATGCCTAATATATAGGTTATCATGCTTTGATGCTATCTAAATTTGATTCTAATCATGGGTCACAAAGGGGTAGTAATTGTGTATGACCTCTTATGCATGGAGATTTGTGAGTTTACGATAAAAGATCAATCAATCTCAATAAAAGAGAACAAATGTCCTATGTGATCGTATTAAGTCATAACTTGGAAATTCGTTGGCCAAAGTGTGGTACAAATTATGAAGGAGTTTCTAATTTTATCATTTAAGTTATGGACTTTAGATTGAGATAAATATGATTAAATAATTAAGGCTTGCTTGATAGTAAATTTAAGCCTTAGGTTTAATTAGAGATATTGCATGATGAAAATGATTGAATCATATGGTAACTGTCAATGCAAAAGGTTCACATTAATTCATATTGCATGGGTAGTCATGATATTTTGCTAGATGTTAATCTTGACTTGTAGAACCCCTTAAGAAATAATTATAATTATTTATTTATTAAATGAAGAATTAAAAAGAGTTTAAATTAAAATATTTTTAATTAATTGGATATGATCCAAGAAGTAATTATAAATAATTCTTTATTAAAAGAAGAATTAAAAATAGTTTTAATTTGAATTTAAAAATATTTTTAATTATTTGGATATGATTCAATTGTTATGTAAAAGTTACAACCTATTGCCAGCGTGATATTGAACCTATGGGGTCACACACATTAGGGAAATTGCAAGAATAAGGAAAACTAATAGGCTAATAGAGAGAATTTTAAGAATTAATTAAACAAGGAGTTTAATTGAAATTCTAGAAGTCCTAGAGCTATTAGATGTATGGGCTATATTTTAAGATTCTATTTGATAAAAACCCTAATAGCTAATTAAAATTTTTTTTTCTATTTTTTCTCTAAACTCCGAAAATTCCTAGAGCTAGCCCTCTGAACTTTCGTCTAGCCCTTGTCCTCTTTTTCGTGTGGTCTTTTACATCCTGGAGAAAGAGATCCTTATTCTTGGTTGTTCATGTGGATACACTTCGAGACCTAATGCTTGAATGGCTTGTGTGCTCTCCACCGAATTCTCAACTGAAATCTTCATAAAGGTATAAATATCTAACATTGTATGGAGATAATAATATTTTTCAAATAGATTAATACAAATTTCCTTGGAATTAAGTTTATTAGTATAAAAAAATTTAAATTTCTATTGTGTTTTCATACTGGTAGGCGTACAATGGTATTTGAGGCAACATTATAAATTATGAAGATGATATTGATTCTATTGTTGTGGCTGTAAAAAGATTTGATCTTGTAAATTCTAGTGATTACAAATTCAAAATCTGAAGAGTTAGATTAGGGTTTATAAAACTCTAGGTCAAGAGAATTCAAGAAAGAGTTCTTGAATCAAAAGTTTAATTTTTATCTTCAAATTGATTTACTTAATCAAGAATCGTTCTTAATTTCAACAAATCAAAAGTTTTAAGAAATTGAAGTTTGATTAGGAATTGAAACTCCAAAATCCTTATCACATTTGAATTTTGAATTCTAATGAACAAGAAATCTTAATCTTATTTGGAATAGGATTAAGAAAAGTTTTTAGAAACTGAATGAATTTAGAATTACAATCTAAGAAGAAATAACCATAACTAAAATAGAATTGTTATTGTTTATTTATGTAATTTGATTATATGAGTGGATGACTATTGGACCTAAAATTTATCAACTGGTAAAAATTAATGGTATTATTTATGGTTGTTCATTTTAAATGGGGTTTGCATACCTTGCTTTCTCTTAGTGTAAGTTTTTATCTCCCTCCAATGTAATTCCCCTTAACTTTTGATAAAGGTTTCTTGTATATATTTGATGTATGTAAAATTATTTAGAGTTAGATAGGATTTTACTAAGATGAAGGAAGCATGGAAAATCATTTGAAGATTGAAGACCCATGATTGTATGGGATATATTCATGTAATAATTACCTATGGCTTGACGAAGTGATTTAATTTATAGGCTCAAGTAAATAACACTTAGAAAGTCCATAGTCATCAACTTAGGTAATATGCATGTGATGTATGTGTATTTTGCATGTGATGTGATTATATGTTGTTATATGTATTTGATGCATGCTAAATTAATGTAAAGAAATAAATCCCTCACGCAAAAATATTTATTTTTAAGTTGTAAATGGAAATCATTAGGAATGATTATTCTTAACCTTCTACCATCATAGTCAAAATGTGAATTTTCTTATATGTGTAAATTTATTGCACTACATGTAAGGTTTACACCTATAAGAAAATTATATTTACTATTAACCATATGATGTATACGAGGTAAACAATTGATATAGCTTTGTTGCGCTACGCATAAGGGTTATATCATTAATTTACACTAGTAATGAATGGTGGGTTTAACTCAACTAAAATGAATATGATTTGTTGCACACATAAGGTTATATACATTTAAGAGGCTAAATTATGATTTGAAATTGCATAAGATGCAACTGATAAAAGTTATCAACTTATCAAGTATATTATAGTTTGTTGCACTACACCTAAGGCTATAATGGACAAGTGATAGGATTCTAATCCCATTAAGAAACCTTCCAAAGGGGTGTTTCGTTTCCCACATTGAGGGTTATGGGAATCAAAAAGAATAGTGGGAGGTATCATTTAGATTAAAGACCAAAACTTTATGGTAGTTAATAAAATGAATAAACAAATATTTTATCTATTTTTACATCATATATCGTAATGACTAAACCCACTATCATGCATACTTGATGCAAAAAGACTAACTGGTTCAATCTTCTAGATTGGCTAAGGGATTTGAGAATCATTCTTAGTTATGATAAAATGGTTTATGTTCTTGATAAATCGCTTCTAGCAATGATTTTTGAGAATTTTTTAGAAGAAGAGGTGGTTTCTTTTGAGAAGTGGCAAGAGACTGACATGTGGGCTAGGTGTTATATGCTAACATCTATGTATAATGAGCTTTAAGAGAAGCATGATAAGATGAAAACTGCTTATGCAATATTGCTTCATCTACAGGAGTTGTATGGTGAGCATCGTTACAATACAAGGTTCCAAATCTCTAAAGACCTCTTTATGGCTAGTATACCCAGAGGATCATTAGTCCATAAGCATGGATTAAAGATGATCAACTAGATAAATAAGTTTGACTAGCTAGTTTAAGTATGGATATAGAGTTAAGTTGTGACTTAAATCTTCAATTCCTTCCATACTCATTATCAATGTATGTTATGAACTAAAATATGATTGAGATTGAAGCTACGCTTCTAGAACTTGCTATATGTTGAAAATTACGAAAGCTATGGTTATAAAATGTTAAGAAATCCATTATGCTTGTCAATAAGGTTTTTCCTTCTAAGACCAAGGGAAAGAATGTCTTAAAGAAGATATCGTTGAAAGCAAATGGCGATGTCAATATGGCTATTTTGTCAAAAGCCAAAAAGGATAAGGGACAGTGCTTTCACCATAGCAAAGATGGACACTAGAAGAGAAACTAGATGGATCTACAGTTAAAAAAAGGAGAACAAAAAATGGAGGATCTGCACAGACTTCCTTATTCCTCGGATAGACCAGTTGGTCGATGCCACCTCTGGATATGAATTACTTAGTTTCATGGACTCATACTCGGGATACAACCAAATCCTCATGAACAAACTGAACCAATCAAAGACCGCATTTGTTACTGATAAAAGCTTGTATTATTATAAGATCATACCCTTCGAGCTGAAAAATGTAGGGGCAACCTATCAAAGACTAGTCATGAAACTCTTTAAGGAGCAAACTGGAGCAAATAACAAAGTCTGGAACAAACTGGACAAAGTAATGGTGAATAATGTTTGGTATCAAAGGGGGCTTAGAGCCCAAGCCACTTTTCTTCCTGCTGGATGCCTTTCTGATCATTCTCCATGCCTTGTAAACTTGCTAGATGAAGTTAGTGGGGGCAGAAGATCCTTTAAGTTCTTTAATATGTGGACAGACCATGATAAGTTTCTTGATACTGTAAGATCACACTAAGGCAGAACCTTAGGTGGTACTAAACTGTTCAAACTGTGTAGAAACCTGAAAGCTCTCAAACCCCATTTCAAACTGCTTAATGAGAAACACTTCAGCCACATTTCAAAGAGAGTCCTGGAGGCTTCACTTAAGCTGTCTAATCTCCAAAGGGAGCTCCATGATAACCCTTCTGACTTAGAGCTTCAATCTACGGTGGCTGCTCTAAAGTTGAAGGCCTTTCAACTGGCTGAAGTAGAGAGGAGCTTCCTATCACAGCAGGCCAAATGCAAATACCTCCTTAACAGTGATAGGGGTTCAAAATTCTTTCATGCCTTATTAAAAAGGAAGACCTGTAAAAACCATATAGTTGCTGTTGTATCCTCATATGGCTCACTGACTGCCTCTAAAGCTGAAGTGATAGAGGAATTCCTAAAGTTCTATAAGGGCCTTTTAGGATCCTCTGTCAGTTGTAGGCCCCTTGACTTGGAAGTCATTAGAGAAGGCCCTTTAATTCAAGAGAGCCAAGCTGACCTGTTGATTAAGGATGTCACTGAGGAAGAGATAAAGGAAGCTCTTTGGAGTATAGGGGAGGATAAGTCCCTAGGTCCAGATGGCTATTCTTCTAAATTTTTTAAGAAAGCATGGGATGTAATCAACCAAGATATCATTGAGGCTGTGCAAGAATTTTTCCAGAATGGGAGGTTACTTAAACAGTTAAACCATACCTCCCTTGCTTTGATCCCTTAATGCAAACAAGCTTCAAAAGTGGAGGATTTCAGATCTATTGCCTATTGTAATGTGATATATAAGATAATCTCTAAGATCTTTGCCTCCAGATTAGCCCCCTACCTGGAATGCATTATCAATCCAGCCCAGGCTGCTTTCATAAAATCTAGAAGTATAGTTGAAAACATCTATCTAGTCCAGGAGCTCCTCAGGAAATACGGCAGGAAAAGAATCTCACCAAGGTGTATGATCAAGATAGATATTAGAAAAGCTTATGACACAGTAGAGTGGAATTTTCTGAATAGTCTAATTGCTGGCCTTGAGGTTCCTGATAAATTCAGAAGATGGATCATGGAATGTGTTTCATCAATAGCCTTTTCTCTATCCATCAATGGGAGTCTGCATGGTTTCTTTGTTGACAAAAGAGGCCTCAGACAAGGAGACCCCCTCTCCCCATATCTGTTTGTTATGATTGTGGAGTACTTGTCCAAACTACTTGGGAGATTGAATGAAGAGGATGGGTTCAGATATCACCCTAAGTGTGACAAATTCAAGATCACCCACCTGGCTTTTGCTGATGATCTCATTCTCTTTTCTAGAGGGCATGCTAGGTCTGTAGGGCAGCTAATGGGATGTGTCAACCAGTTTAGTGAGTGCTCTAAGCTGCAAGCAAGCTTGTCTAAATCAAATGTGTTCCATGCTGGAGTACAGGCTGCTGAGTTAATGGAAATCAGAAGGATTACTGGAATGGAGGATGGTAGTCTCCCTTTCAAATACTTGGGTGTTCCTCTGGCTTCAGCAAGATTAAATGCTGCCCACTACTCTCCCCCTCATTGAAAAAATATATGAGTACATAAATATCTGGGCTGGTTCTTCTTTGTCCTATGCTGGCAGAACATAACTAATCAGATCAGTGCTTCAAGGGGTGGAGTGTTTTGGGCTTGCCATCTTCCCTATCCCTGGCAACATCCTGAAGAAAATAATTAGGTTGTGCAGAACTTTTCTTTGGAATGGTAGAAGCAGTGGTATGAGGAAGGCCCTAGTAGCCTGGGCAGATTTATGCAAACCAAAAGCTGAAGGTGCATTAGGCCTGGTAGACTTAAAAGCATGGAATAAGGCACTCTTAACTAGGGTCCTTTGGAACATCCACATGAAGAAAGACTCCCTATGGATCCAATGGGTTCAGCACTACTACTTACTGAACAGATCTATATGGGAGATCATGGCAAGAAAGGATAACTCCCTCCTTTGGAAGAAAATTCTAGAAATCAGAAATGACTTGACTGGCCAGTCATCTTCTACTCAGTAGGCCAAGGAAATATTAATGGAATGGAAGAACCAGAATGATCTGGGCATAAAGAAGGTGTACAACTCAATCAGGCTGAAAGAAAATGTAGTCAATTGGGCTTCCTTGGTGTGGAATGGTCACTACCCCCCTAAGCACTCCTTTATTCTTTGGCTGGCCATAAAGAACAAACTTCTCACAAAGGATAGACTTCAGCTGGATGGAGAAGAAAAACTATGCCTTCTATGTAAAGAGCATGAGGAGTCTAGGGAGCACCTTTTCTTCTCATGCCGGATTAGTAAGGAAACCTGGAACACCATCAAAGTTTGGCTTGGTTGCAGAAGACAAATGACTACAATTGAAAGTGTAATCAAGTAAACTCGAAAAGTAAGAGGTTCTGGCCCCCCAGCCATAGCACAACGGATAGCCCTAGCTTGCATAGTGTACAGTATATGGATGGCTAGAAATGCTAAATTATTTGAGCATACCTCAGTTCATCCTATCAGCCTAGCCAAGAAGATCCAAATTGTAATTATATAATTGTGTATGCATTTTGCCCACAAATTAGGCTTCTCTTGTAAGCTTCTTTTGATTAGGCTTCTTTTGTAAGCTATTTTTGCTTTCTGTATAAGCTCCCATTGTAAATCTCCTTGGTATGCCCAGTAATTTTTTTTGTACATTTTTTATTAATACAAGCTTTATTTACTGATAAAAAAAAAACAAAAACTCTTTAAGGAACAGATTGGGAGAAATATGAAAGTTTATGTTAACGATGTGATAGAAAAAAGTTCCAAAGCTAAAGATCATGAATATGATTTAGAAGAAGCCTTCAGAATACTCAAACAACACCAGATGAAGTTAAACCCTGGGAAATATGCATTCAGAGTCACTTCAGGAAAATTTCTCGGCTTCATAGTTAGTCAACGAGGAATAGAAGCCAATCTCGAAAAGATAAAAGCAGTCCTAGATATGATACCTCCAAAGAACATCAAGGAAGTCAAACGATAGACCGGACGCATTTCTTCCCTCAATTGCTTCATGTCAAAATCTGTCGCGAAATGCCTACCCTTCTTTAGAGCATTAAAAAAGGCAAAATACTTTACAAGGACCGAAGAATGAAAAAAAGCTTTTGAAGAAATTATAGAATATATGAGCTCGCCCACTCTCCTGATCAAGGTCATTGTAGGAGAAGAGCTCTTTCTCTAAATTGCAGTAGGTTAGAATTTGGTACCCTTTGTCTTGATCCGAGAAGAAAATGGGACCCAAAAACCATTTTATTATGTCAGCAAAGTCCTCCATGATATAGAAACATGATACCTCCCTATTGAGAAGCTGGCATATGCCCTACTAATCATGACTCAAAAACTAAGGCCATACTTCTAGTCTCATATTGTCACATTACTAACCAACCAGACCTTAAAGAAAGTTCTCTGCAAGCTGGATATCTCTAGAAGGTTAGTAAAATGGTCTATAGAGTTGGGAGAGTTCGATGTTCGTTACAAACCTTGGATAGCTATTAAAGCTCAGGTCTTAACTAACTTCAAAATGAAGACTACATTCCCCGAAATGCCCCCTGAGAGGCAAGAACATGAAGGTAGTGAACAAACACTGGGATGGACACTTTTCATTGATGGATCTTCAAATAGCATCGGCAGTGGAGCAAGACTTATCCTCATTAGTCCTGAAGGCTTTACGGTTGACTATAACCTTAGGTTTAAGTTCAAAGCTTCAAACAATGAAGCTGAATAAGAGGAGTTGCTCGCGAGAATGAAGCTGAAAAAAACATTGGCTACTCAAACTCTATAGGTACACAATGACTCCTAACTAGTGGTCAATCAGATGACCAATGAATATGAAACAAGAGGAGTAAATATTATCAAGTACTTGGAGAAATCTTAAGAACTCGCTACAACTTTCAAAAATTTCCAAATATCTAAAGCCTCAATGTCTCGTTGGCCCACTAATCTATTGAAATCCATCACTAGCCCTCTTCCTTTACCTATATGGGGAATGGATGTCCTTGGGCCCTTTCCAGTTGCCCCATAGCATAGGAAGCACTTGATAATCACCATAGACTATTTTACTAAATGGACAGAAGCTGAGCCCATCGCTAAAATTATTGACTACAGGACACAGGAGTTCATGTGGAAGTCCATTGTGTATCGGTTTGGAAAACCAAGGATACTTGTCACTGAAAATGGGAAGATGTTCAACAACTCTCGATTTAAGTCTCTCTGCAAAGACCTCGAGATCAAACGTCGACTGACTTTTGTGGGCTATCCCTAGGCTAACAGGCAGGCCGAAGTAACTAACAAGACCTTTCTAGAAGGCATCAAGAAAAGGCTCGAAGATGCTGACAGACAGTGGGTCAAAAACTTACCAAATGTCCTCTAGGCTTACAGAACGACTACTTGAACTCCGACAGGAGAAACTCCCTTATTTTTGGCCTATCAATCAAAAGTTGTCATTCCCCTTGAGATAGGGGCCCCCTCACTACAAATACAAAATTTCGATGTAGCCCACAATGAAGAAGCACTCAAAATAAATGCCGAACTGATTGGCAAACTAAGAGAAAAAGCACAGATCAAGCTTATTGCCTACAACTAGAGGGTATCACGGTACTACAACTCTCGAGTCAAAGGGAGGACATTCAGACTTTATGACCTAGTACTCGGAAGGATGGAAGTATCTCATCCTCGAGAAACAAGAAAGCTCCTCCCAAACCAGGAAGAACTCAATCACATCAGAAGAATCTACTGAGCCAAAAATTTAGAGCTTGAAGACGTTAGTGGTAACCCGAATACCTAGGACGTAGAAAGCTAATAATCTCCAAAATTTGTATTAGTAGAATATTTTGCTATTTTTTTTACTTAAGCTATATAGCTTAAAAAATTATCAATAAAAGTTTTACTATACTTAGCACATACAATTCAACCAAGGTAGAGGGTAAAGCCTCGAGCTTTCTCCCTATTTAGATTTCTTCTCAACCAAGACCGAGAGGGAAGCCTTGAGCTTTCTCCCTCTTTGGATCTCTTTTCAACCAAGATCGAGAGGGAAGCCCTGAGCTTTGTCCCTCCTCGGAGCTTTTCTCAACAAAGATCGAAGAGGAAGCTTTGAACTTTTTCCCTCCTTAGATCTCTTCTCAACCAAGGCCGAGGGGGAACTTTAAGCTTTCTCCCTCCCCAGATCTCTTTTCAACCAAGACCAAAGGGGAAGCCCTGAGATTTCTCCCTCCTCGTATCTCTTTTCAACTAAGACTGAGGGAAAGGCTCCGAGCTTTCTCTCTCCTTGGAACGATTAATCAGAAACTAAAGGGGAAGACCTAAGCCTCAAACCCTACTAAGGAAAGGGCTCCAACACCTTTCTCCTCTCGGAATGTTTCTCTACAAGCACAAAGGAAAAGCTTTAATCTCTTCCCAATTTAACAAAAAAGAAGACAAGCATCCCAGGGAATAAATGCAAAAAGGCCTATGCCTATCCCATTAATAGTAATAAAAAGTCATTACATAAAGACACTAATGACCTAATACATAAAACATAAATATAAGAAGCAAAGAGGACGAGCATCTATTCCTCATCCCTTACCACGTCAATATCCTCCTCGCCTCTTCTAGCTTCGGTATCAGCCTTTTCTCCCTCCTCAACACCACAAAAGCCCTCAGCAACAATGATAGATTCATTCTTAGAAAGTTTAATGGTTGAGAGGTCCAAAGCTAGAAAGGCCCGGGAAAGCCTGGCCTTTGCATCTATACTGTCAAGAGAGAATTTCCTTGTCTCATCCTCGAATAAGGCATCAGACTCCTCTAAGAGCTTGAACTTCACCACGACCCTCGTCCCAACAAACTCCAGCTCATGAGTAAAGGCTTCTGAAGATTTATACTCCTTTATAGCATCATTCCGTGCCATACTCACTTAGGCATTCAGAGTAGAATACACCTCCTGGGAACTAACTAATTGAAATTTCGGAAGCTAGGTATTCTCATCCTTCGCCTAGAGGGAAGACTGCAGGTCGACCACCAAGGCCCTATGCTTCTTTAACTTTTTGTTAATCTTGACAAAGCACCAAGTCAACACTGCCGAAGCTATACTAGCCTAAAAATAAGAAAAAACAAACTTCATCATGGCCCTCGTCCTAGCAGACTCCAGCTCAGAAGCAATTTTAGAAAGCTTAAAATGATTAAAGAAGGGTGAAAGAAAAATTAAAGGTTGTACCTTAGCTGCAACCTCCTTGATGGTATGCTCCATGACTTTTAAGGCCTTAGAGGCTAGCTCCACCTTATCGCGAGGAGGGATGCCCTTTATTAAATACTCACGAGTGATCTGAGGGCTCTCTATGACCAAGTCTCCCTTTTTGATAAATCAGTTAGGTCAGTGAACCTCGGTAACTGAAGTAAGGGACTGAAGTTCCAAGACTCTAGAACCCTGAGGGATAGAGATAGGAGTGGGATCATCGATCATGACGGTTAGAGCCCGAGGAGGAAGAGAAAATCTACTAGATGGATTTTTGGAGACGGAAGACTCGCGCTTCCTCTTCTCTGCCCTCCGACAAACATAACCTTCTTCAGCACCTTCTCACTTCACCCCCTTGGAATTTTTCAAAATTAATGACCTGTATGACTTGGGATATTTGGACATAACAAATAAGAGGAACATCTGACCATGAATGACCAATAACATTTGAAAGAAATAAAAAAATTTAACTTTCAAAGTTATACTCTCATGAGGACAAAGACCGAGCTTAGCAAAGTTATTATTATTTTTTAGCACTGAAGCCTCTATAGCCCCAATGACCATGTCCCTTATGTTCTTCTCCTCTATGTTGTTGAGTTCTAGATGCCTACTCTTCTTAAAAAATGTTAAGTCCCACTCCCTCATAACTTTAAAAATTTTCTCACTCTAAATAAAGAAGAACCTTTTTCTTCTTTTTTCAGAGGAATAGGTTTTCCCTTCACCATAGGCTTCTTGGCCCTCTAACTCAAGTACACTGAACCATACTCTATATGGAGGAGCACAGATAAAATATTTTTAAATACATTTAAGGAGAAGAACCCATTGAACCTTTGGCAGACATAGATGAGTTCGACTAACAAATGAATTGAATTTTGTACGAGTTGAGGAAGGGCTATGTTGTAATAATTCAAAACCAGGCGAATGAAAGGGTGAAGAGAAAACCTAAGGCCAGCCTTTAAAGACTAAGTGTATACAAAAAGTTTATAAAGAGGATCTTTTTTAGGACTGTCACACACCCTCTCCCCTACCTCAGTTATTCTAAGGGAATATTCGGTCGGGATCCTATAGACGTCCCTTAGTTTCTTTAACTCCCCTTAGCCTAATTCATTCAGCTCACTCTCGGTATTATACCTAATCTCCCTCATATCTTATGCTAAGTCATCATGCATGTTATTAAGGGTACACTCAGCCTCAGAAGACTAAGGAGTACCCTTTTCCTCAACCTCCTCCTTAGAGTCTATCACTAACCTCTCTACATGTCACTCGGCCGAGAAGCAATTCACCTTGGCCTTAAAAGAACTTGACTCACTACCATGGAAAGAAGAAATAACAAAAATAAAGGGCAAAAGACTCACTAAATAGAGAAAGAAGTCTGAGGGATGAAAGATCAAACTCCGAGATATGGACTCTGAGTTCTCTCAAGTGCTCCAAGGGCTCTTTAGAAAATATTTGAAAGGAAGTTTGCAAGTAAAGTGAGAAGGTCTTGGGGACTCTCCCCCTTTCAAAGAGAATTGGATGGTTTAAATCCATCCAAATAGAGGGCCAAGATCTTGATGGTTCGCTTAACGAGGAGGCACGACATTTCGACACACCACCTAAAGGTTTTAGAAGCCCCCCAAAATCCAGCCAATAGGCCTTAAAAACCTAGCCAATGGGCCTTTACCCTTTTTTGGACCGAACACCCACAACAACATTTAATGTCAGCAAAGATTTCCTTAAGATCAAAAGCTCCTAGAGTAAAAATGTCTATAGCTGGATCAAACTCTAAGTACTTAGAGCTCGGCTAAGAAGAAAAAAACACTCGGAGTGGGGGAGCACTCTGAAGAGAAAAAGATTCCCAATATATAGCCTCAAGCTGTTACACTCCTCGGAACTAGATTTCATCACTTTCCGAGGAGATGGCTCTGAGTTATCTCACTCATCAAACTTATATATTACGAGATTCCGATGAGATAACCCTGAGCTATTTCACTCCTTGGACCTACATTTCATCAAATTCTAAGGAGTTAGCCCCAAGCTGTTTCATTCCTCAGCCCTATATTTCATCAAACTTCGAAGAGATAGCCCCGAGTTATTTCACTCCTCGGACTTATATTTCATCAGATTTAGAGGAGATAGCCCCGAGCTATTTCACTCCTCAAACCTACATTTCACTAGATTCCAAGGAGATACCCATGAGCTGTTTCACTCCTCGGACCTACATTTCATTAAATTTCGAGGAGATAGCCCTAAGTTGTTTCACTCTTCGGACCTATATTTCATTAAATTCCAGGAGATAGCCTCGAGCTGTTTCACTCCTCAGACCTACATTCCATTTGACTCTGAGGAGATAGCAATGAGCTGTTTCCCTCCTCAGACTTATTTAACACTTATATTCCAAGGAGATAACCCTGAGCTGTTTCACTCCTCGGACCCATTTCATGCTCACTCCAGAGGAAATAATGTCGAGCTATCTCTTTCCTTGGACGCGGACCACTTGAAAATTTGAGGGAATATCTCTGAGCTATCCTCCCTCCAACTCAAATTCCAAACTACTTACCTCGATCTTCTTAGTACTCGAGTACCCCTGAGACCTCAGACCCGATCAGAGCTATACAACATGAAGAAAAATAACTCTTAAAAACTTACTACAGTTTGCATCCCCACAATCTACTTCCTCGACCGCATGACTACACTCAAGGATGTGGGGGGCATATGATGTACAAGAAATTCCCCATCCGATGACATAACGACACATGGCACCTTGCAAAGGCAAAAAACAACTTCATCAAACCAGGCAAAGCTACTACTTAAATGTAGGCACATGTCAAAAGGGTAAAACGATAATATCACACCAAAAACCCTAGTTTTGCTAAAATACTTCAACTTATGGATAATCTAGTTCTATCAGAATACTCTAGCCTATGGAGACCCTGGCCAAATCCTAGTCCTACTAAGACATTCCAGCTCATGGAAAGCTAATCTTGTCATTAATTACTTTCCTACTGGTATTCTTCCTCCTACACTATATAAAAGGGCTCTCACCATCAAAAGTACTCACTCATATTTCTCTCTAAAATTCCCTGAGTTCCTCATTATCTAAAAGCGCTATACTAACTTAGGCATTGGAGAGTCTCCTGGAGGCACGACCCCTCTGATCCAACAACTTTTAGGTTTTTCTTTCATCTTTGTGTGCATAGGTTTCATACTCTGGCCGTCCATATACTTGATAATTTTTTGTCATCAACAATAATATTGCTATTTTCCCTTCAATTGAAATGCAACACATCCAGAATTGCAATATTCAATTGAACTATTAGAGTTAAATTTCAATTAGAAAAAATAAAATAGGTTTAACATGTCTCAGGCTTGGGGAACGTATTACTCGCAGACTGGGTATAAGGGTGTTTCAACTGAGAGAAAAAAAGAAAAAGAAATAAGTAGATTGAACTTTGTTTGACGTGAGAGTTAATATTTCCCACAGATTGTGGTTTTATTTTCGTTTTTGATAGCCTTTTGTTTTCACATATTGCATGCAATTTTATTCACTATATCGACGATTCTTCTGTCAATCTGAGCTTTGAGAGTTTTTCTAATCAGGTGTAAGGTTAGAAATAGTCATGGTTTAATTTTAATCGGAGTACCTAATTAAAAAATTAAAAAGAAAAACCTTTAATTGGAGTACGTGCAAAAAAGAGAGTATATTATGGCTTTCATGCGCAGTTATAATTTATTACCTTACATAATACTATGCACAATCAATACGTACACATTTACAATTGCGAGAAACTAAACTGGTAATTTGTTCATGTTTTTACAATTCACCCCTCATGAAAAACTGTGGTGAAAAATGATTGTGCACAAAGTAATAGTACCAATTTGTGGACCATATATCTTTACCGCAATACTATAATACATGTTGATGGAGACCTCAATAGCCACGTCCAATGAACCATCAACATATGGAGCCAATAGGCCATCAACATGTGGAGTCGCCTGCAGCAAATGGGCTGTTGACACACGGTGCCACATGTCACCAATAGGGCGCTAACATGTGTCCAATTTCTATCTCACGGTTAGAAGACAAGTGGAACGATCAGGTCACACAATTGCCACATCAAAGCGCGATTAACGGACCAAACAACACCTGAACAAGCGATCTTCTGGGCACACGATTGTTTGAGCACAAGAACGGAGCTATCCCTCCCACGTGGACGACCTTACCTTAGAAGACTATAAAAGGCCTAAGGTATGTAGATCCAAGACACGTTCTTCATTCTTCACAAATCCATTACACAAACTACAGACTCCATTTCTTTTGTGCCCTCGTACTGACAAGAATTTTCGAGCGTCCTCAGAGGCTTCCCCCTCCTCTCTCTTCGTGGACCCTCTAGTTCACCCGTCCTACTTGTGCAGATCCTAAAGAATTGATCCCAGGTCAGTAGTGGTTCCTCGGCATCAACAGATTGACACTGTCTATGGGAAACCACCATCTCTCACTAACAATAAAAGCGAAGAAGTATAAAGAACTCATCTGTTACCATGCCACCCAAAAACACCAAGAAAAAAGGCAGCAAGGGAGCCCCTACAGCATGCTCGGCTCCCATTCGGAGTCGTACATAAAGCCAACAGTCCAGGTCGAGATTCCCCATGGTATTCGAAGGAGTAAACCTTAGGTCAAGCCGACGACCTCCCACCATAGAGCAGCGCCCTCGCCACTCGGGAGCAGATCCCCTGACCTTGGAAGGGCAGCTACGGATCGTTTGACCGCCCCAGTGACCTAGGCTCAGTTTCAAGAACTTTCCCGATTAATAGTCGACCTGACTGTCGAAGTCCACAATGGGGGCCGACAACCCTTGCCTCCTCTTCCTCACCAAATTCCTAGACAAATGGAATCCTCTGACTGTGAGGATCCAACTGACAGTCATTCCACCGCCGAGCCTTCGCTACCCTACGGTCGCTCCAAAGAAAGTTTCTCTTCCAAAAGTAACCCCAACCTAGACAAGCGAATCGAAGAAATGGAAGAGAAAAATGACAGAGCTCTCAACCACCGAAACCATAGTATCTTGGATGAACTCGTTCACATAGGATATCCTCGAAACCCTGCTTCCACCCTACTTCAGAATGCCACAAATCAAAGTGTATGATGGTTTGACGGATCCACTAGACCACCTACAACATTACAAGACAACTATGACACTACATCGACATTCTGATCCAATCTTGTGCCACGCCTTCCCCTTAACACTTGAGAAAGCCGTCGGCACATGGTATTCGTGCTTAAAACCAGGAAGTATCAGCAACTTCAGGGAGCTCAGTTACACCTCTGTCTCTCATTTTCTCAGCACTAAGGGGCCAAAGAAAACCTCATAGAGTCTATTCAATATCATCCAGCATTGGGGAGAGAGGCTTCGAGCCTACATATCCAGGTTCAACACAACTGTATGGGAAATTCCAGACCTCGACCCTAACATCCAAATGCTAGCGTTCAAAAATGGGCTAAGATATGGGATCTTTAGCTCTAAACTCACCCGGTGTCTGCCTAAAGATATGAATGAGATCTTAGCTCGGGCCGAGAAGTATATGCTGGTAGAGGATAATCAAACTTTTTGAAGAGAAAGAGAAGGGGAGATAGAGAAAAAGAAAAAAGACCTTGACCCCCCATAGAGGAACAGCCAAGAGGCCTCATCAAGAAAGTAGATACAAGTCTTATACCCGGTTCGACAGCTTCACACCTCCCAACGCATCCAAAACCAACATCCTAATATAGCTTCAGAATAGGTCAGTCCTCTAATGGCCTCCCAAGCCCCTGCACCTAAACAGGGATCAGAGAAAGTGGTGCAGATTCCACAGCAAACCACGGGCACGACACCAAAGAATGCCATAGTCTGAAGCTGCAAATTGAAGCCCTCATTAGCCAAGGGCACCTGAAGGAGTTCAGTAAGTCATAAGGAAGAGAGGTGCCTGCCCAACCGATAGGGGACTCCGGACACCCCCCCACTTCCACAGTAGGAGCAATCGGACCCTCAAAAAAACCACAGGCTCGAGCAAGAAGGGCCTAGTCAGAGGAACCAAGAGGTAGCAGCTACCAGGATTATCAAAATGATCTGCGGAAGCCCTGCCGTCGGAGGTAGCTCAGGGCAGAGCAGCAAAGAATACGCCAGAATTGTGGCCTCCATCAACGGTCCCCACAAACGAAAGAAGTCAAGCCTGGTAATCTCCTTCATAGAAGAAGATTTGGAAGGAGAACAGATCCCACAAAATGACGCGGTGGCAGTCTCCCTCTTAGTGGCTAACTATGAAGTAAGGCGCATCCTGGTTAACAATGGGAGCTCAGAGGACATTCTATTCCATGATGCATTCCCATGTATGCAGCTGATAGATGAACAATTAGAATCGACCCCCACTCCTCTCTATGGTTTCGACAGAACCCCAATGTTCCCGGAAGGAAGCATAGTCCTGCCCATCACTGCAGGAACGACACCACAGATAACCACCATCTGAACCACTTTCTTGGTAGTCAAACAACCATCATCTTACAATATGATCCTTGGCCAGCCCACCCTCAACAAGCTAAAAGCAGTTATCTCTACCTACCATCTAAAGGTCAAGTTCCCCACTGACGAGGGAGTAGAAGTGGTCAGAGGAGACCAGCAAGCCTCTCCGTCCTGCTACCATAATGCCATCAAAGAAAGAAAAAAGGCCAAAACCCTATCCCTCGAAGTAGAAGATCTCAGGGATGAAGTAAAGACTCCAAGAGGACATCCCATGGAGGAATTGACTTCGGTTCCCCTCGGTGAGGATCTAGTCTCCCGAAAAGCCACAGGAATGTGCTCCTCTCCCTCCCCAGGAAAAATCAAGACTTATTCGCTTGGTTCTCGTCAGACATGCCTTGAATCGACTCCAAAACTATCGAACACCGTTTGAACGTAGACCCGAAACATAAGCCCATCATTCAGAAGAAAAGGACATTCGGCCCAGAACGATAGATCGCCATCAGGAGAGAGGTGGGCAAGTTACTCGAGGCCGGTTTCATCTGAGAAGCAAAATACCCCGACTGGGTGTCCAATGTGGTAATGGTCTAAAAAGCAAATGGCAAGTGGTGGATCTGCATCAACTTCACCAATTTGAACAAGGCCTACCCAAAGGACAATTTTCCCCTATCACAGATCGATTAGCTAGTGGACACCACCTCGGGGCCTGAGCTCCTCACCTTCATGGATGCATATTCAGGATACAACTAGATCCTTATGTACAAACTAGCCAAGACAAGACCGTCTTTGTCACCAGTCAGGGACTCTACTGCTCAAAATCATGCCCTTCGGGCTCAAGAACGCTGATGCTACTTATCAAAGGCTAGTAAACAAGATCTTCAGAGAGTAGATTGGGCGGAACATGGAAGTCTACGTGGATGACATATTGGTTAAGAGCACAAAAGCACAAAACCATGACTCCAACTTGGAAGAGGCATTCGTGGTGTTACGCAGACACAAGATGAGGTTAAACGTGACGGAGTGCGCGTTTGGTCCATAAAATGTCATTGTGCAGCCTTAATTTGGTCTTGGAGCGAGTGGGCGCTGGAAAGTGAGGGGTGCAGCGCTGGAAAGTGAGGGTGCCGTGATGGAAAGTGAGGGTGCCATGCTGGAAAATGTGTAAACCTTAAAACGAACGATAAAAGTTAAATGAAAGATTTTTGGGTTTTGATAATGAGATAATGTAAGAAAAATTGTGTGAATGTAAATGAAATATAAATAAGAAATAACAAGGTTACGAGAATCCTCCTTAGGTTCGTTCCCTATTTCCACTTTTGATTCAATTGATTTTATCTCGATTGCTTGTTTGGGATGTGAAACTTGCAATCGAGATAAAATCAATTGAATCAAGAGTGGAAATAGGGAACGAACCTAAGGAGGATTCCCAGAACCTTGTTATTTCTTATTTATATTTCATTTACATTCACGCAATTTTTCTCACATTATCTCATTATTAAAACCCAAAAATCTTTCGTTTAACTTTTATCGTTTGTTTTAAGGTTTACACATTTTCCTTTGTACTTAACTTGTTTCCCTGTGGAATCGACACCCCAAAGTTGTACTACAACTACCGTGTTATACTTTGGGCATAATCACCACTCAACCATGGCCCTTGATCAATCCTAAGTGATGCTATGCGTTTTGGACATGTCTCCACGTACTTAACAAAGGCTGAATCAAATGGACTATGTGTGCCTTCAAGGTGCGGCCTGAAATAGGGCAAGGTGCTGCTTGAAACAGGGCACACTTGCTGCCACTCAGTGCATCACGACCTGGAGTAGGGTGCACCGTGGCCTGGCCTTCTTCCAGCATTCCTCCATGCTGTGTGCTATGGCCTGGTCAAAGCTGGGCCGTGGCCTGACCTAATGCACATACTTTCCAGCTTATGTGCTTAGGCGCACACACTAGTGTGCCTACCTTTGCCTTGCTCCAAGGTGTCACACACACTTGTGTGCACTTCTTTAACATGCTGAAATTTATTCTTCCAACCTTGGTTTAAACTTCAACCATGTTTAAACCTTAGAAAAATATCAATAATCTCTACCTTTGTATAAGTGTTTAAACCTGAACCATTGTGCAGAGAAATTCAAGATCCAAACTTATCTTGAGTCATCAATCAACCGACTCTAATCCTAAGTAATCCAAGGCAATGATTGAACTTACTTAAAGGTATAACTTTAGTACCTAAATAAGCAGGATTTTCTTCCATGGCTATCTTGTCCACAATGATGCATCATTTCGTAACATTTTCCAGAATGAAATGGTACCGAACATCCATGTGCTTTGTCCTCTCATAGAACACCAGATTTTTACACAAGTGCAATGCACTTTGACTATCCGAAGACACCACAACCTGCTCCTCTAGTACCTTCAACTCTTCCAGCAACCCTTTATACCACATAGCTTCCTTAATGGTCTCTGTAGCAGCTATGTATTCAGCCTCGGTTGTTGAGAGTGCTACAACTGGTTGCAACTGAGCCTTCCAACTTACACAACATCCGTTTAAGTTGAAAAAGTAGGAGGTAATCGATCTCCTTTTATCCTGGTCTTCTCTATAGTCCAAATCTGCAAAACCCTTAAGGCAGATGGATTTACCCCTCTTCTCATAAACCAACCCTACTTCTGGGTTTCCTTTCAAGTACCTCAGCAACCACTTCATCCTGAGCCAATGCTCTTTTCTAGGATTAATCATAAACCTACTGAAGACACTTATTGCATGAGCAATATCTGGTCTAGTGCTTACCATGGTGAACATAACAGAACCAACAACACTAGAATAAGGGACTTTTTCCATTCCCTTCTTCTCCACCTCCGATCTCGGACATTGATCGCTGGAGAACTTGAAATGACCAGCAAGAGGAACCTTCACTGGTTTGCTATCTTCCAATGAGAACTTAGATATCATCTTCTCTATGTAAGAAGTTTGAGAGATCTTTAATCTATTTTTCTCCCTTTCTTGGATGATACGTATCCCAAGGATCTTCTATGCATAGCCAAGATCCTTGATCTCAAACTCCTCACGAAGTTGAGCCTTCAATTTCCTTATCCTCTCCATGCTGCTCCCAACCAGCAACATATCATCAACATAGATGAGGATGATCACCACTTCCTCAACCTTCTGCCCCTTATAGTACAAGTATGAATCATAGTAGCTCCTCATGAAACCTAAGCTGATTACAAAGGAATCCAACCTCTTATTCCATTGCCGAGGTGATTGCTTCAAGCCATAGAGAGATTTCTTCAATTTGCACACCAACTCTCCCTGCTTTCCTTCCTCATAGCCTTCGGGTTACCTCATGAAAATGGTCTCATCAAGCTCTCCATGTAAGAACACTATCATCACATCTATTTGCTCGATCTCCCAATCAAATTGGACCACCAATGCTAACACTATCCGTATCGTCTTGTACTTCACAACCGGTGAGAAGATTTCGGTGAAATCTATGCTTTCTTTTTGTGTGAACCCCTTCACCACCAGCCTAGCTTTATACCGAACTTCATCTCCTGCAGTATTCCCTTCTTTGATCTTGTAGATCAATCTAAAATCCATAACTCTCTGTTTTTTTGGTTTGGGCACCAACTCCCAAGAGTTGTTCTTCATCAAAGAATCAATTTCTTCCTCCATAGCTAGCCGCCACTTTGATGAATCTTTACACTCCATGGCATCCGTGTAAGTTTCTAGTTCAACCTCTCCTTCTATCCAAGGAGTTGCTACATTAGCATCCGCAAACCCATATCTTAAAGATGGTCTAACCACCCTCCTTCCCCTGTCCCTTGTGAGCTGGTAGTCATTATGACTTGCTGCATCAACCTTTTCTTGTTCAGCCTCTTCTCGAGTTTCTTGAGCTTGGCCTTCATCCAAGGGCTCTACCTGGTCCGAGCCCTCTTGCCTCCTTTGCTCTACCTGAACTGAATTCTCCTTGATGCGATGCTCCACAACTTCCAGACTGGTTTGCTCACTAGCCCCTGTAGGGTTAGTTTTCTCTAAGTAGGGAAATAACAATTCATTAAAAATAACATCCCTACTTATTATGAGTTTTATGCCCTTCTTTTCTAAGGACCACAACCTATATCCCTTAACCCCATCACCATATCCTAGAAATACACATTTTCTAGACCTTGGGCTAAGTTTATCCTCCTTTTGAAGTGCATATGCAGCACACCCAAAAGTCCTAAGGTTGCTTAAATTAGGGGGTTTTCCACTCCACATCTCCATGGGTGTGTTGAGCTCTAAAGCTCTAAAGGGTGATCTATTTACCAAGTATGCAGTAGTAGCCACAGCTTCTCCCCAAAAATATTTTGGTAAACCGGATCCTATTAACATGCACCTAACCTTTTCCATAAGGGTTCTATTCATCCTCTCAGCAACTCCATTTTGCTGAGGTGTTTTTACAACCGTTCTATGCCTTAGAATGCCATTTAATTAACAGAATTTATCAAAATCTATATTGTAAAATTCTAAGCCATTATCGGTTCATAAAGCCTTAACTACCCTACCCGTTTGAGTCTCCAGCAACTTTTTCCACACAACAAATTTATTCAAGGCATCTGATTTATTTCTAAGTAAATAAACCCACACTTTTCTTGAATAATCATCAATTAAAGACAGAAAGTAAATGTTACCTCCTTGTGATGGTGTTCTTGCTGGTCCCCAAAGGTCCGAATGGATGTAGTCAAGAATCCCATTAGACTTGTGCACTCCAGTGTTGAAGCTGACCCGGTGTTGCTTCCCAAGAATGCAACTTTCACAGAAATCTAGTTTCTCTACTTTGTCTCCTCCAGGTAGACCATCTTTGCTAAGAACTTGCAGGCTCTTTTTGCTCATGTGTGCCAAGCAAGTGTGCCAAAGGGCTGCCTTATCCATCTCAGCCATCAAGCTTGCTGCTTGATCATTGATTTCTGTCTCTTCGATCATCTCATAGTGTCCATCGTTTCTTGCTGCCTTGATCACTACCAAAGATCCCTTGGCCACCTTGATCTTTCCTCCCTCTACTTTGCATGTATACCCCAAAGAATCCAACTGCCCGAATGAGATCAAATTCCTCTTCAAATCTGGAAGATACCTCACATTTCGCAGCAGCCTTGTGACTCCATCAAACATCCTCAATTGGATGTCTTCAATCCCTCTCACTTGGCAAGAATTGTCATTCCCCAAGAAGACCCTTCCATCATTGATCTCCTTGAAATTCTTGAACCATTCCTTGTGAGGGCACATGTGATAAGTGCACCCGGAATCCAAAATCCGCTTCTTGTTTCCTTGCCTCCTGCTCACATTTGAGCACACAACAAGCACATCATCTTGTTGTCCTCCTTTGGCAACGAAAGCCTATCCATTGTTGGTATGGCTTCTTCTCTCATCCCACATCTTCTTCTTGCAATCTTTTCTGAAATGGCCCTCTTTGTTGCAATAAAAGCATCTCTTTCCTCCTCCAAGTCTTGTCTTGGACTGAGATCTCTTATAGTTTTGTCCTCTACCTCTTGATTTCTCCCGGTAGTTGCCATGAGTGCTACTGCAATTCCATGTTGCTGGCCTTCATTTTATGAACAGCCTTTCTCCACTTGATGCCTCCCTCATCTTGGATTTGAAATCATAAGCCCTTATGGCATTGATCACAATCTCCTTGGTTAAAGTATCTCTTCCATACTCAATAGCATTAATCAGATTATCAAAGCAATCAGGAAGAGAGTTTAACAAAATAACAACCAATTGTTCATCCAGGAATTTAATACTACAACTAGCCAAATCTTGAACTACTTTATTAAAGACATCAAGATTATCTTGTAACTCTTTATTATAATCCATTTTAAAAGCAAATATTCTTTTAAGAAGATAAATCTTGTTAGGGAGAGTTTTGGTAAGAAACAACTCATCTAGTTTCTTCCATATGATAGCCGAATCTTCTGAGTCTCCGCAGTCCCTTGTGACACTATCTGACATGTGTAAGAAATTGGTGCTGTAAGTCATCTTCTTCATCTCAACCCGCTGGTCCTCTGTGATACTTGCTGGAAAAGTATTATCTTCTCCAATAGCCAAGTCCACTTTCTATTGCATTAGAACCGCCTTGATCTTCCGCTTCCATAGGGAAAAATCTCCCTTTCCATCAAACTTCTCAACAACAAAATTTGAAGCGCTCTTTGCGGACAAGATCCTAGATTTATATAATACCCACAAATGCTTTCTTCAACCTCAAGAACACGATCGAAGATGGATCTTAACACCATTCTTGAATCACTCTCAAGAACACGATCTGATCTTGATCTTTACTCCATTCTTGAATCACCCAAGAAGTTAATCTTTGATTCTTGGAGTCTTGGCTCCATCACCTTCTTGTTCTTGCTCCGACACCCGGCTATACTAGCTCTGATACCACTGTTGGAAATCACCTTGACAAGATGCCCAATTGGTGATCTTCCAAACATCTAAGTCTAAAATGACTTGTAAAGAAAAGATACAGCAACCAAAGCAAGAAAGAAAAGAAGACAAGCAATTGTTATCGAGGTTCGGCAATAGTCTACGTCCCCATGAGTTTCTCTGAACTCTCTGCACTAAATCAATGGTTCTTTACAATCCAGCAACCCTGTTCAAGAAACCTCAAGTTCTTGAAGAAACCAAGATGAGAAGTGATTATGCCCAAAGTATAACACGGTAGTTGTAGTACAACTTTGGGGTGTCGATTCCACAGGGAAACAAGTAAAGTACAAAAGAAAATGTGTAAACCTTAAAACGAACGATAAAAGTTAAACAAAATATTTTTGGGTTTTGATAATGAGATAATGTAAGAAAAATTACATGAATGTAAATGAAATATAAATAAGAAATAACAAGGTTCCAGGAATCCTCTTTAGGTTCGTTCCCTATTTCCACTCTTGATTCAATTGATTTTATATCGATTGCAAGTTTCACATCCCAAACAAGTAATCGGAATATATTTAATCTAGTGCATTTATAACTCTAATATAATTGCTACAAATTATTCATTGATTTCGGTTCAAGCACACAAGACTGATCTTAAAGATTATCAAGAAAAGACAATATATCATAATGACAATATCGTAGTAATGGACAATTAGTAAAATAAATCTACTGGAATCAATCACATCCAAACAACATCAATGGAGGAGAAGGATGCAATCACCGGATTAAGAGAATCTAAAAGAAGAAGAATAAAAAGTGCATCTATCACACGAACTCAAATCCTTCTTACTTAATCAATGAATAATTCACAAACAACATTCAATAATAAATTTGTACAACCGAATCAAGAAAAGGAAATAAGGAACAATAAATCCCTAAGGATTCATCCCTTTCCCTTGTATGAAGATTAGTTGGCCATGAAACTCAAGGTGGAAGAACAATATGGATGCTCTCCCCTTGATTTGGCCATGGAGTTCAAGTTGGAAGAACAATACGATTGCTCTCCCCCCTTGATTTCTAGCCCTCAAGAAACTTAGAAATAAAATGGAAGAATGCTGGATTTGGATCCCTTGGATCCTCTCTTTTTTCTCTCCTCCTTTCTTGAAATGAATGTTGGCTGCACACTCTTTAAGCATCTATTTATAGATCATAAGTAGTTAGGGGCATTTTGGTCCATAAAATGTCATTGTGCAGCCCTAATTTGGTCTTGGACCGAGTGGGAGCTGGAAAGTGAGAGTGCAGCGCTTGAAAGTGAGGGGCGCGGCGCTAGGTGGATGCTGATCTGGAGGCCTGACCTGTGTCTACTAAAACTGCCATAACTTTCTCTAGAAAAATCCTTTTTATGAACTGTAAAATTCTCCAGAAAATAGACTTCCGGATGTTTCTAAGCATATATGGGTCATCTCCTGGTTCTTCCTACATCAATACAGTTTGATCTGCAAAAATGATTGATCTTTATAGGAAATTCTGGCAATTTAGTTAAACTCCTTTAGCATGTATGCAGAAGTGCACACACTAGTGTGCCTACCATTACCTTGCTCCAAAGTGATGCACACACTTGTGTGCAGTCTTTTAACTTACTTTAATCTATTACTTCAACCTTAATTTAGACTTTAACCATCTTTGAATCATGTTTGGACATGTCTAAACCTTGGACAAATACGAGCACCGACACCCAAGATCTTTGGTGCTTTAAACATGGATCGCTTTATCATCTCTTTTGTACTCAAAGCACCTAAAAATGCATCGAATTAAGTCAATGATTTATGAATATCACTTTTGAGTTATTAACATGTAAAAGTGCGATTACGACCAAGATTAACCCTAAAATGCTAACAATTAAGTATTGTTTAGATGCATTATATGACTCTCATCACAACCCTTGCTAGTCCCTAGCAATTCAAGCGAAGGACATGAAATGAATTGTTTATTTAGAAATCAAAGCAAAATACAGCAATGTTGGTGTTAACCAAGAGTGATTCAAAATCTTTGCCTCAAAAATTATGCATAACATACAACAAATAGAATCATTAAATATCACTCAAGTCCAAGAATAATCCAAATATCAACCTTAAAATCGTTACCGACTCTTAACATCCATCATACCAGAATACATTAGTCCGAACACCTGGACGATTTTATGCACAACATAGCATAAATACATGTCTTAGCCTCTAAAAACCTATTAATTGCATGACATCAATCACAAATCAAGCTCCATAGGCTTACTTTTCAAATCACTCTCCACTATGTAGAAAAATCACACTACATCGGATCAATAGGTCTTTTATAAGCTTGTAACGTTAGGCTAGGGTAAAGGTCAAGAAAGAACAGGAAAGTTTACACAAATAATAGAACTAAGTCTCTTAATTTAAACACAACCACTTTAAGCACAAGATAACCTTACTTCAACGCCCAACTCTTTCAACCATTTTTCGAGCATTTCTTTCAGCAAATCACCATTTTTTTTTTTATTTTCTCTTTGCCATAATTAATTTTTTCTCTCTTTTTTTTTATTATTTTGGCATAAGACCATTCACCTCCTCCTTCATTCTTTTCTTTTCTTTTCCACAACCCCCAACTTATCTCTTTTAATGTACTTGGGTTATGGTAGTAATATTTTTTCATATTTCCACCCTTACTCCTTTTAAGTGCTTCTCACAACATGTGTATAATTAAGTTCTTTTAAAAAAAAGGTAAGGATAAAAAAAATTTAGGCTCATAAAGGTAAGTAAATGGTTTATCGAAAAAAAAAACAAGGCTCAATTTTTCGTTTCAAGAAAAAGGCTCAAATAGGTGACTAGCGATAAATATAACAAGGGTAAGTTTTAAAAGACTCAAATGGTCCAAAAATGGCCTACATCATATCTTAAGTAGTGTGCATTTTATGATTTTTGCCTCAAGTGATTATCAAATAAGTTCTAGAGCTTTGTGAGACCGCAAAAGTATTCACAAAACAATCGCACATAAAACTTTTCCAAATGCTTTAGACTAATCATGCAATCTTGCCACAAACCAGAGTCTCAAACCAAAGAAAAATTGACAATTAATTTATTCTCAAAGCGAAGCAAGATTTAACTTCTTCTAAACGCTTATGCTATCTCAATTAGGCTTATATCATTGACATATGAATTAACTCTAAGACTAACACAAAGCATGCTAAAAACAAACAAAAAGGTAAAATGACACCAAAAAGTTCAATGAAAAACATGAAAAATAGGAATATGTTTCCTCCACCCCCAACTTAAAGTAGACATTGTCCTCAATGTGAAAGCAAAAGATAAGGAAACTCCCTTTGTAACCAAAAATGCACAGAATCTGAAAATTATGCACTGCCATTTGAACTGCTTCGTATATTTGTCCCTGAAAAATAAATACGAAAGTAAAACTGGAAAACAACAAAATACTAATAATAAACAAGAAAAAGAATTATGAAAAACAATAACAATAAAAGGATATGCTATGAGGTGCCTCCCATAAGCACTAAGTTTTACGTCTTTAGCCAGACACTCTTATTCCCTCCTAGACAAACATGAGTTGAATGCACCAGCAATTGCTTTACTGTTAAATTTGCTGCTTGTGTGCTTTGGAGAGACCTTAAAGATGTCATCAGTAACATCTTTAGATTTTGGCTCGATATATGCTCTTGTGAAGCCATGGGTGAGGGTATATACTTAGTGGTTGTCGTCCACATCCTCTAATTTGTTCAGTGTTGGGATGTGTAATGACTTACCACTAAGTGTCTCAATGGCATTCACCTCCTCTTTCTTCTGTTGCGTTTGGTGCTGACCGTAGGATGTGGACTGAGCTTGAGAAGGGAACTTACCTTGCTCAGTCACACTCAAGAAGCTCGTCAGCTTGGACACTTGGCTCTTTATCTCTTTATGTTCTTCAACAACCTGCACAATTAAAGATTCAAGCCTTTGATTAGTCTTCCCATGTACTTCAATAAAAGCATGTAAAGTGTCTTCTAAAGAACTCCTAGAAGACACGGGTGCATGATATGGTTCAAGATGTGGTGCAGGGGGTTGTGCAAGCTACTGGTTTTCAGACTTCCAGCTGAAATTAGGGTGATTTCGCCATCCTGGATTATAGGTAATAGAGAAAGGTGTAGAAGGCTTCGTGTACTTGTCTAAGGCATTACATTGTTCCTTATACATCCCTTTTATATCAGCAAATGTGGGACATTCTTGGGCGAGATGATCTACCCCGCCACACATAAGACATGGTTCAAAAGATTTTGCATAATTAACCACGTGTGTTGGCTTTGAGCTTTTAGTCTTTAATACCTCTAGTTCCCTAGTGAGCATCTCGACCTTGGCCTTAAGGTTATCCTCTTCCCTAAGATGGTAAATTCCACCACCATTTGGGTTCTCTATAGGTCGTGACCTATTTGTGCTCTCAGTAGCACTAGGCCCAGTCCAAGTGTTAGCTTTTTCAGCAAGCTCATTGAGGTACTCTATGGCCTCATCAGGATCTTTCTCCAAGAACCCACCATTACACATCATCTCTACAAATTGGCGCTCTCTATATGTAAGTCCCTCATAAAAATAGCTCACTAAGCGTCAGTTCTCATACCCATGGTGAGGACACATACTCAACAACTCTGTAAATCTCTCCCAAGACTGGTATAAAGTCTCGCTGTCTTTTTGTGCAAAGGTGGAGATTTGCCGTTTCAAAGCATTGGTCTTATGTTGGGGAAAGTATTTATTGAAGAAAATTCGAGTCATCTTAGTCCACAACCCAATAGATCATGGTCTTAGTGAGTATAGCCAACTCTTAGCTCTATCCTTCAAAGCAAAAGGAAAGAACTTAAGCCTAACAATGTCATCGGTTTCATCGTGACTATGAAAAGTTGCGACTACTTCCTCAAACTCTTTAATGTGCACATATGGGTTTTCATTATCCAAGCCATGAAAAGTAGGGAGTAACTGTATCATCCCTGTTTTAAAATCTAGTTGGCGAGTATTGGCTGGAAACATGATGCATGATGGTGTGGCTGTGCGTGTAGGGTGGAGGGAATCGTGAAGTGTCCTAGCAACATTCTCATTAGGATTATCGGCCATGTTAACAAAATCCTCTAAATTTTCGTGTGGGGTTGCACTACGATTTGATCTAGGCGAGGTTTCACCAACGGACGTGGAAGGAGAGGGTAACTCTAATTCGGGTCCTCTAATGAATTTACCTCGAGAATCTCTCGGTCTAAGCATGCACCAATTAATTTAGAGGGGAAATAAAATAAATAAAACAGGAAAATAAAATAAATAAAATAGAATAATAAAAGAAAATTAGAAAATCAAAACAAAGGTAAAAGAACAATATTATCATATTTACAAACTGCTGAAAATAAAAATATTTACAATTCTTCTACCATCACACTCAAATTTGACAAGTTTCCTTGTATTTAAGCGCGTTTCCCCGACAACGGCACCAAAATTTGATTATGGCCAAAGTATAACACGGTAGTTGTAGTACAACTTTGGGGTGTCAATTCCACAGGGAAACAAGTTGAGTACAAAGGAAAATGTGTAAACCTTAAAACGAACGATAAAAGTTAAATGAAAGATTTTTGGGTTTTGATAATGAGATAATGTAAGAAAAATTGCATGAATGTAAATGAAATATAAATAAGAAATAACAAGGTTCCGAGAATCCTCCTTAGATTCGTTCCTTATTTTCACTCTTGATTCAATTGATTTTATCTCGATTCCAATTTTCAAATCCCAAACAAGCAATTGGAATATATTCAATCTAGCACATTTATAACTCTAATATAATTGCTACAAATTATTCATTGATTTCGGTTCAAGTACACAAGACCGATCTTAAAGATTATCAAGAAACGACAATATATCACAGTGACAATATTGCAGTAATGGACAATCAGTAAAATAAATCTACTGGAATCAATCACATCCAAACAACATCAATGGAGGAGAAGGATGCAATCACCAGATTAAGAGAATCTAAAAGAAGAAGAATAAAAAGTGCATCTATCACACGAACTCAAATCCTTCTTACTTAATCAATGAATAATTCACAAACAACATTCAATAATAAATTCGTACAACCGAATCAAGAAAAGGAAATAAGGAACAATAAATCCCTAAGGATTCATCCCTTTCCCTTGTATGAAGATTAGTTGGCCATGAAACTCAAGGTGGAAGAACAATATGGATGCTCTCCCCTTGATTTGGCCATGGAGTTCAAGTTGGAAGAACAATACGATTGCTCTCCCCCTTGATTTCTAGCCCTCAAGAAACTTAGAAATAAAATGGAAGAATGCTGGATTTGGATCCCTTGGATCCTCTCTTTTTTCTCTCCTCCTTTCTTGAAATGAATGTTGGCTGCACACTCTTTAAGCATCTATTTATAGATCACAAGTAGTTAGGGGCATTTTGGTCCATAAAATGTCATTGTGCAGCCCTAATTTGGTCTTGGACCGAGTGGGAGCTGGAAAGTGAGAGGTTCAGCACTGGAAAGTGAGAGTGCAGCGCTGGAAAGTGAGGGGCGCGGCGCTAGGTGGATGCTGATCTGGAGGCCTGACCTGTGTCTACGAACCGTAAAATTCTCCGGAAAATATACTTCCGGATCTTTCTAAGCATATATGGCTCATCTCCTGGTTCTTCCTACATCAATACAGTTTAATCTGCAAAGATTATTGATCTGTACGGGAAATTCTGGCAATTTAGTGAAAGTCCTTTAGCTTGTATGCAGAAGTGCACACACTAGTGTGCTTACCCTTACCTTGCTTCAAAGTGATGCACACACTTGTGTTCAGTCTTTTAACTTACTATAATTTATTATTCCAACCTTAGTTTAGACTTTAACCATCTTTGAATCATGTTTGGACATGTCTAAACCTTGGACAAATACGAGCACCGACACCCAAGATCTTTTGGCGCTTTAAACATGGATCGCTTTATCATCTCTTTTGTACTCAAAGCACCTGAAAGTGCATTGAATTAAGTCAATGATTTATGAAAATCACTTTAGAGTTATTAACATATAAAAGTGTGATTATGACCGAGATCAACCTTAAAATGCTAACAATTAAGTATTGTTTAGATGCATTATATGACTCTCATCACTACCCCCAACTAGCTTATTACTAGTCCCTAGCAATTCCAGCGAAAGGCATGAAATGAATTCTTTTTTTAGAAATCAAAGCAAAATATAGCAATGCTAGTGTTAACCAAGAGTGATTCAAAATATTTATCTCAAAAATCATGCATAACATACAACAAATAGAATCATTAAATATCACTCAAGTCCAAGAATAATCCAAATGTCAACCTTAAAATTATTATCGACTCTTAACATCCATCATACCACAATACATTAGTCCGAACACCGGGACAATTTTATGCACAACATAGCATGAATAAAAGTCTTGGCCTCTAAAAACCTATTAATTGTGTGACATCAATCACAAATCAAGCTCCATAGGCTTACTTTTCAAATCACTCTCCACTATGTAGAAAAATCACACTACATCGGATCAATAGGTCTTTTATAAGCTTGTAACGTTAGGCTAGGGTATAAGTCAAGAAAGAACAGGAAAGTTTAAACAAATAAAATAACTAAGTCTCTTAATTTAAACACAACCACTTTAAGCACAAGATAACCTTACTTCAACACCCAACTCTTTCAACTATTTTTCTAGCATTTCTTTCAACGAATCACCATTTTTTTTTCTTTTCTCTTTGCCATAATTCATTTTTTTTTTTATTATTTTGGCATAAGACCATTCTCCTCCTCTTTCATTCTTTTCTTTTCTTTTCCACAACCCCCAACTTATCTCTTTTAAGGTGCATTTTATGACTCTCATCAGTGTCTATGGGATTGGCATTATGTAAATTGAGTCATTCTAGAACTTTCTTATTATAAGATTCTTGTGAAAAAGCTAAGACTTTTCTAGAATGATCCCTATGGATCTTAACACCAAGTACATAATTAGCCTCTCTCAAGTCCTACATCTCAAAATGAGTGGATAACCATTCTTTGATGGTGATTACAAACTCCTTGTCATTCCCAACTAACAAGATATCGTCAACGTGGAGAGATGAAATTACAAATCTTTTCTCAAAATATTTGACATACACACAATGATCTTCATCGATCATCATAAACTCATAAGAAGTTATAGCTCGATAAAATCTCATATTCCACTATAGGGACGACTGTTTCAGGCCATAGATAGATCGTTGGAGCTTACACACTTTGTATTTTTGTCCTTTAACTGCGAAACCTGTAGGTTGTTCCATATAGATTTCTTCATCCAATTCTATTTTGTTAAGTTGTTTGGCTAGTGATGAACGAATATTTGTCCTAGTATTTTGTATGTTTTTCAAGTATTTATTTATATGTTTAGCTTAGAAATTTGTTACTTTGAGTTGTTTTTCGTTTTTTTACAGGTTCATAAGCACTTGGAAAAGAGTTTCACTAAATTACCAAAATTTCCCATACAGATCAATCAATTTTGTGGATTAAACTGTATTGATTCAGGAAGAACCAGGAGATGACCCATATATGTTTGGAAAGATTCGGATGTCTATTTTCTGTAGAATTCTACAACTTGTAAATATTATTTTTCTAGAGAAAGTTATGGCAGTTTTAGTAGACAAAGGTCAGGCTGTGCGTGATTTTAGCGTAGCAGAAGTGATTACTGTATTGATTCAAGAAGAACCAAGAGATGAGCCATATATTCTTAGAAAGATCCAAATTTCTATTTTTTTGGAGAATTTTATGACTCATAATATGATTTTTGTAGGGAAAGTTATGGCGGTTATAGCAGAACCGGGTCTGGACAACAACAGAAGCACACGGCCCGAACAGAAACCCTAGGGCAACTTTTTTGTCTACAAAGCCATCTACATACAACTATATATAGGAATTTTAGACTCAAAAAAAGGGAGAGATGAAGACAGTTCTTGGAGAGATATTATCAAAAGGAGTTTTGGAAGATTGAAGGAGGAGACGGTTTCTTTCATCAAGACGGCTTATCAAGAGATTAAAGACGATGATCAATCGCTTCAAGACTTTGAGGATTCATCTTGTAATTCAGGAAAAAATTCTATCTTTGCTCTTTTTGTCCTTCAATATGCTTGTAACCCTAGTATTTGAATTCTGTGATTGGGATTTAAACATGAGCGGCTGAACGAATTGTTGGACGTTTGTCTTAGCTGCCTTGATTGTTTTGGGTATTTTGGTGGATTTAATTTTATGAAATTTTCCATATTATTTCTTATTCAATATCGTTCATACCTTTGATTATTGCTAGTCAATTGGCCATTTATTATTGATAGTCAAGGTTAATATTCGAGATTAGGTTGAGGACAAATCATCTAGACCTAATTAAGCTTTCTTGAATAGGAATTTAAATCCGGATTCAAATCAAATTGTGATTTAGGTTGTTGTATTTTCTTTATACTTAATTTAACTAATTAATTGATGAGCACGATCTATGGGATTTAATTAATTAGTTATAAATTGAGAATAAATATGATCAATGGCATTCTCTAGTCTTAGCAAAAATACCAATAATCTTGGATGTTGATTAATTCTTTATATTCACCAAATGTTCCAATACATGATTGGATAGCAAGCTAAACTCCAAATTGTTCTAATTGATTATACTCATCTCTTCATAATTCGTTTTGTTTAATTTACTTAATTGTTTTTATTTCAATTTTCTCTTCACTAATCTTTTAATTAGAGTGTTTAGGATTTAATTTTAGAGTTTGTTTTAATAATTTTAAGAAAGTAATTTAGGATTTAAACCACTGCAATTCCTTGAGAGATCAACCTCAAGAGTAAACTCATCGCAATACTATTTATGATTCGTGCACTTGCGAGCATTTAAAATTTGCACATGAAGTTTTTAAATGCTCGCAAGTTTTAGTACACGATGTGCATTTAAAAACTATAAAAAAATTAATCAACATCCAAGGTTATTGGTATTTCCACTAAGACTAGAGAATACTGTTGATCATGTTTATTCTCAATTTATAACTAATTAATTAAATCTCATGGATCGTGTTCATCAATTAATTAGTTAAATTAAGTATAAGGAAAACGCAACCACCTAAATCACATTCTGGTCACGTCGGTGGTCTCTGTTTCTAGTTTAGGAAAATAGAAATCTAGGAGAGTGCATTCACTCTCTCTGCTCGAGTGGGGAGAATTCTGGTCTAGAAATAGGGATGGAAACAAGGCAGGTTTGAAGTGAAGAGTGCCATCTTCATCACTGTCCCCATTCATAAAATAATTTTTGTCCCCGTCCCCATCCCTATCCCTATTCCCATCCCCATCGAAGATTTCATTTTGTTCTTCGTCCTCATCCCTGTTATAGATTTTTGAAGACCTCAATCTTCATCCAGGTCCCCATTTATAAACAAAACCTACTTCTAAATTAGTTACAATGGCACATTTTTTCTCTTGTATTGCTAACCAAACACTAAGCTAGTACTAAAACATTAACCTTGAGAGAATACTAATATGTTTTCATATTCAATAGCACAAGAAGACAATGAAATATTAGGCATGGTGGATATAATCTCTTAGATAACTATGCTACTTATCTAAATATATGTAGTATGTATATATTTATACACAAAGTCGATCAAGAGTAATTAACAACAAACTCAATTGGTGTATACTTTATAATTTCCTTATTCTCCTGGCTATTTCTTCATAAACCCCATAGCTTAAAAAATAAAATGAAAAAACATTTTGTACTAATTAAGCTATCTCATAAAAAATCCAATAGCATTTATTCTAAAAAAAATCCACTAGCATTAGCAAGATATGAAATTGAATACACCAAAAAGAAAAAGAATTTGAAGACAAACCTTGAGAGAAGAATGAGAGTGGAGATGTTGGTAACCTAATTTTTTATTGGAGTCATTGAGAGATCATTGTCTCGTCACTGATTTGTTGGTTGTCATCGGCGATGATTGACAAAGAGACTAAGAAAATTGAAAGGAAATGGGTGAGATTGAAAGTCTAAGAGAGAAAAGAAAGTAGAAGAGAAGAAAACTAACAATCAAATTTTTCTTAACTATTTTCCTGTTAATCAGCAAAGAGATTAAGAGAAGCTACAAGTGAGTGGTTCCTTTTAGAGCTTAGAGGTGGAAGAAACAAGATAGCGACAGTAACTAAGAAAAGTTGCTTAAAACCCTGTTTCTTCCTTAAATGTCTCTCTCTATCTCTCTCTATATATATAGGTAAAGGGTGATTAGGTAATTAATAATTTAATTTAATATATTTATATAAAACATAAAAACCTATGTAATAGGGATGAGTACGAGGATTTTTCGGGGGAAAGATTGCCCTTTTCGTCCCCGTCCCTCCGAACATTTTTAAAAATCTTCGTCCCCATGCCCACGGGGATAAAATCCCTTCATACCCGTCCTTGATAGTTCGAAGAGTTTTGAAGTTTTGTCGAAGGTGAAGACTTTTTGCATCCCTATCTGGAGGACAACCTCCAGACTTGCTTTTTGACCAAAAAAATAGCCCAAATGTCTAGGCCTCTTATCTCTATCTACAGTCAACCAACATTTCATGTAATATACCGTTGGAAAGCTTATGAGATATTATTTCTAACCATATAAGTCTCGTGTCATGAAATTAACATACAATTTATAACAAATTTTCAAAGTTTTAGGTTTCTAGGCTAGGGTTTCATTTTTCTCTCTCGTTTTTTAGAGTTAGCATGCCATATTTTCCAAATTTAATACACATGTTATAGACTACATTACTGTATAAAATTACGAAATAATAGAGAAATAAAGGAGTTTCCATTTTCAACCCTCAAATCATTATTATTTCGGGTTCTATAAAGTTTCATGCATTCTTCTTTAATTTTACACATGCATTCATGTTTCTAGACCCAAAGGACATTCAAACACACCCAAAATACGTCGATTCGTCTTTCTCCTTGCACCAATCCTTCTTAATCTCACCATTGGTTACAGACAAAAAGCACACTAAATTTCACAACCCAAGAACCTTACTCTTCTTCTTTAAAAAAATATATGGAGTTTTTCTCTCTAGATTTATTGTCTCTCTCTCTAACCAGATAACCCATTCTCTGTTTTAAACCTTTGTATTTTTCAGACAAAAAATGCCTTATATCAGTTAGTTTCTTTTCCAACTAATAAGGCATCTTTTGGAATAAAATGGGAACTAATTGTTCCCTCTAATTTTGCATACATATGGGTTGAGTGTTAGGCAGGTCAGGAGGCCTATCACGGGTGCCCGACTAGACCCGATAATTCTTACATAAACGTAACCACCACAAATCAAGGCCCTCTTTAAATAGTCATCTTCGACACCATTGGTACACAAATCCTAAATACTAATTCCTCAATCCACAAAGTCATCCCTTACAAATCAAAGAAATTGTAAGAAAAGTTTAAAGAACACCCAAATCAAATGAAGATCGAAATAGCTTGTTAGCTACATCAAGCTTTAATTTTATTTGTGGACCCAACACCATCAACCAATGAAACTTTTGCCAAACTTCATTGTTGTACCACATCCTCCAACTTTTAAGCCCTTTCTCCTTAAATCTCTCATACCCCCACTCGATCTCGCCTCATCAGATCACCACTGCCTATCGAAATAGCTTGTTAGCTACATCAAGCTTTAATTTTCTTTGTGGACCCAACACCATCAACCAATGAAACTTTTACCAAACTTCATTGTTGCACCACATCCTCCAACTTCTAAGCCCTTTCTCCTAAAATCTCTCACACCCCTACTCGATCTCACCTCATCAGATCTCCACTGCCAAACCCCAGCAATCTCAAAGATTCAGTTCTCAATTGAGCATAAGTTATCTTCTCAAATTGTGCTTTGGGTGAAAAAAACAATGGTATTGTGAGTAGGAGTGAGACAACATCCTTTTGGATGGAAAAAATTAGGCAACATGATAGAGAGAGAGAGAGTTCATTGTTGATGAAGGGTAATTTTTCCAATTCAAAATTTTGCTATGGCATTAACAAATTTAACTTTGACAATATTGCCAGCCGGAAAGAAATAAAAAATGGTATGAAAATAGAAAACAAATGCATCGAAAGAGAAAACATGTTAGTACATAGTAGATCATAAGCCAAGAGCAGATTCAATCAAACGAAACATACAGATTAGAGTGCAAAAAATTACCGATCGGTTAATGAGAATAGTGGATCAGTAGTTATATGGGATCCAGCAAAATGTTTTCCAATTTTTGACAAATTCTTTTAGAATTATCTATCCTATTCGACATGTAAGCACACATAATCTTAGAATGAAAATTAAGTTTTATAAACAAAACTAAATGTTATACGAAACAAATTTAAATTTAGACACAAAAGAAACGACAAATCTATGAGGAGGTTTGAAAATAGCAGAACAAAACATATTTCCAGTCAAAACAATATAAATTAAGGAAAAATATTTAACCTACTAACCAAGACTTCTCCACGCGTAGTGTGGAATGTATCTTCAAAGCTTCAAGTGTGATCTCTTCATAGAATCAAGACTCTGCACCTATAGTGTGGAGTTCACCCCCAAAACTTCGATTATGCACTCAAAATTCGGCCGTACTTCACAAGTTGGTGTATGAATTTCGGACACTAGATATTGATGTTTAACGTGAATCGATTACAAGAGAATTTAGACATTTTAGCTAGTGTATATGTATAGAGAAGGGAAATTTAGTGCCCGACTTATTACATAGAATCAACCCAAAACCATGGAAAGAAGAATACCAACTTGTGTTTTTAGACGAAATAAGCTTTGATTTCTTGTTGGTATGTTGGCTCTGTGTTGAAAATGGTGGTGGACGGGGTTTATATAGGTGAAACAAAATTAAGGCAAGATCAGGATAGATGATGCAAATGAGTTGCAATGTCTTTGGATAGTTGTGAAGAGATTTGCAGAATCATAGTAAGATCTGAAGGATTTGCATAATCGAAACGGATCGGGATCGAGGGTTTGAATGATTTATAATCTTTTTTAGACGGTCGTAAATGGTTAAACAAAAGATTGCATAATCGAAACGAAATCAAGAAGATTTGTATAATCTCAAATGGCGATTTTGAAAGATTAAATCGCCAAAAATAAGGGATTCTCGTGCATTGATCGATCAGTAGGTCCCAAGACCCAATTAGTCAATTTTTCCCATCGATTAGTCGCCTAGTTCAAATGGGTTATAGTTTTTGGCTTTTGGGGCCGCTTAGGTTTTTAAGGTTTGATTGAGCTCTTGTTATTAGTTTCTTTTTCAAGATCAAATTATAACTTCTTTGTACATCCAACTTAGGCATCTTAAGACCATAGTCTCATCATCGAGCCCCATAGTCTCATTATTGAGCCCAATACATGGCCTTTTCTAATGTTTGGAATGAAATTGAATATCTACAGTTTGCCCCCTTTGACTTATCTTTAATTTAAGTGGAATTCAAAGGCTCAAAGTGACCACTATTTCATTTCAAATATTAGAACAACAATGTGCAATGTATAATTCACAAAAAGTAAACATGTTGTTGAGCAAATAAAATGTCATAGGGAATCCCACAATGTAGATGCATACCTAGGGTGACGAGGGAGATTCCTATCATTGTCGTGTTTTCATGATCATGCCTACTCGAAGGTGTGTTAGGTTCCCGATTCAGCTAGGGAATTAGGGAGATGCTTGTTTTGAGGGATTACTGAACTGATAAGGGAATGCTTGCTTTGAGTGCTTGGTGATTTATGATTTCAACTTCTACTTGGGATTCAACTCTTGAACTAATTTAGAAATGTATGATTCTTAGTTCAACCTCTTCTAGGGATTCGGTTCTCAAACCAATTAGATTTTTTTATATTGAGGATACCTGTTTTGAGGGCTTGCTGAGTCCAAACTGCATCGGGGATTCAATACTTGAACTAAATTGATTCGGGTTGATGAATGTTCACTTCAAGCTCTTGGTGATTCTGAGTTCAACCTCTACTGGGGATTCGATCATTGAATTGATTTAACAATTCTTCTCGTCCAAACTCCACTCAGGATTTGATATTTGGAATAATTCAAGGTCCGATCAACCTACCATTGCCACCAACGGATCGGGCATCCCCAACATCCCTAGTCTTTGATTCTTCTTCTCGCTTGCAATTGCTAACAAAACAGCTCTGTGAAACATTTTTGGAATGCAATAAAAACAAAAGTTAAACACCATAGAAAAAAGTGGTAAGTGACAAAGATACCATTATCATGCACCGTAGACAAAAGTGGTAGGCGATGAAGGTACCATTATCATCGTCATCTTCTTTATCTTCATCATCCTCATCTTTAGTATTTTCATGATTGTCGAAAGGAAAGGATTTTCCTGGGACCTTGATGGTACCTGACCATATAAACGACTCCTTGGTAAATTGGCCCTGACGCAAAGGGCTTGCGGTTAGCATCTTCAAGGACACCTTGTCCTCCTTATTCATCTTTGATTTCTCTAGGTCAAAATCCCAGGCTTCGTCTTGGACTGTGAAGATAAATCGACCCTTCCAATTTGTTGCCTTCATATAAGAACACCTACTTAATGAATGTCAACCCATTGATTTATAGGGGCACTTGAAAAGAAAGTTCTTGAAGAGATTCATGGACAAAGGTTGACCAAACTTGACACAAACCACGATGAATCCCATTATCAGGAACCAAGAATGAGGTGTCAGTTGAGCTAAGACCATTACATACAATTTTAGGACTCGTTCTATAAAAGAATACATAAGGAGGACAAACTTTTCCTCTAAGACTAGCAAGAACAGGGAACATTGACCTTTCTTGTTGGCACACACCATGTCAAAAGGTTCTAGAACCTTAAAGTGGATAGAGGAGGGCAATCCCTTCTCCTCCTTCTAGCCTTCAAGAATCTTTTAGACTACTTGTGTGTTGGTATATGTCTAAGGTTTAAACATGGTTAAAGTTTAAACAAGAGGTGGAAGAGTGAAGTTCAACATGTTAAAGGAATGCACACAAGTGTGCGCGGCACCTTGGAAGTGTGTGCACCTCACCGTGGAATGAAGCAAAGGAGAGCACACCAGTGTGCGGCGTGGCCCAGATCTTCCCAGGCCAAGTAACCTAGCATGGAGGCTGCCTACAACCAGTGTGCACTATGGCTCAAACTCCTCCAGGCCGCGATGCCCAGAAAGACCACAAAGAAGAATGCTTTTAGCCCTGCTTCAGGCTGAGCGTGCCCTGTTCCAGGCCGCTACCTGAAGGTACACCAAGGCTAGTTTTTTAGCTTTATGTTGAGTGCATGGATGCAAGATCAAAATGCATAACTTGACTAAAGATTTATCAAGGGCTAAGGTTGATTGGTAATCAAGATCTAAGGGTGGATATTGACCCTCAAGATTGGATAAGAAGTTGGTGCACTATATAAAGGGTCACCTAGCTTTATTCTCAAACAACAATCAATACAAGACAAGATTTATGACATACAAGTGATCAATACAAGAGAGAATTGTGTGAGAGTGCAAAGACACAAAACACAAGAGGGACTCATTTGTGAGGATGGTTGTAAAAGAGAGAGTAGCATAGATTAAGATAGAGAGCATTGTAATAGTTCTTTTCTTCTTCCTTTTTTCTCTTCTTTGTTTCTTCAAGAACTTAGGTTTCTTGGATAGGATTGCTGTGATTGTAAAGAACCATTGATTTAGTGTAGAGAGTCCAGAAGAACTCACGGGGATGTAGGCTATTACCGAACCTCGAGAACAAATCACTTGTCTTCTTTCTTTCTTTGATTTCTGTTCCTGTTTTCGATTCCTAATCTTTACAAGTCATTATAGACTTGGGTGTTTGGAAGATCACCACCTGCGCATCTTGTCAAGGTGATTTCCAACAGTGGTATTAGAGCTTTGGTGAGAGGGTATCAGAGCAAGAACAAGAAGGTGACATAGTCAAGACTCTGAGAATCAAAGATCAACTTCTTGGGTGATTCAAGAACGGAGTAAAGATCAAGATCAGATCGTGTTCTTGAGGGTGATTCAAGAATGGTATTAAGATCCATCTTTGATCGTGTTCTTGAGGTTTAGAAGAAAGCATTTGTGGTTATTGCATAAATCTAGGATCTTGTCCGCAAAGATGACTTCAAATTTCTGTGTTGAGAAGTTTGATGGAAAGGGAGCTTTACCCTTTGGAAGTGGAAGATCAATGTGGTTCTTATGCAACAGAAGGTGGACTTGGCTATTGGAGAAGATGATGCTTTTCCAGCAAGTATCACAGAGGACCAGCGGATTGAGATGAAGAAGATGGCTTACAACACCATTTTCTTGCACATGTCAGATAGTGTCACAAGGGAGTGCGGAGACTCGGAAGATCCAACTGTCGTATGGAAGAAACTAGATGAGTTGTTTCTTACCAAAACTCTCCCTAACAAGATTTATCTTCTTAAAAGAATCTTTGCTTTTAAAATGGATCCTAGTAAAGAGTTGCAAGATAATCTTGATGTCTTTAATAAACTACTTCAAGATTTAGCTAGTTGTAGTATTAAATTCTCGGATGAACAATTGGTTGTTATTTTGTTAAATTCTCTTCCTGATTGTTTTGATAATTTGATTAATGCTATTGAGTATGGAAGAGATACTTTAACCAAGGAGATTGTGATCAATACCATAAGGGCACATGATTTCAAAGCCAAGATGAGGGAAATATCAAGTGGAAAAGGGCTGTTCATTAGAGGAAGGCCAGCAACTCAGAATGGCAATAGCATTTATGGCAACTACCGGGAAAAATCAAGAGGTGGAGGGTAGAGCCATAGAAGATCTCATTCCAAGACAAGACTTGGAGGGAAGATGTGCTTCTACTACAACAAAGAGGGCCATTTCAAGAAAGACTACAAGAAGAAGTTGCGGGATGAGAGAGGGAGAAGCCATACCAACAATAGAAAGGCTTCATTTGCCAAAGGAGAACAAAAAGATGATGTTCTTGTTATGTGCTCAAATGTGAGCAGGAGGCAAGGTAGTGATAAATGGATTATGGATTCCGGGTGCACTTATCACATGTGCCCTCACAAAGAATGGTTCAAGAATTTCAAGGAGATCAATGATGGAAAGGTCTTCTTGGGGAATGATAATTCTTGCTAAGTTAGGGGGATTGGAGACATCCAGTTGAGGATGTTTGATAAAGTCACAAGACTACTGGGAAATGTGAGGTATTTTTCGGATTGGAAGAGAAATTTGATCTCATTAGGGCAGCTAGATTCGATGGACTACACATGTAAAGTAGAGGGAGGAAAGATCAAGGTGGCTAAGGGATCTTTGATAGTGATCAAAGCAGCAATAAAAGATGATGATTGAAGAGACAGAAATCAATGATCAAGCAGCAAGCTTGATGGCTGAGATGGATAGGGCAGCCCTTTGGCATACTCGCTTGGGACACATGAGCGAAAAGGGCCTGCAAGTTCTTAGCAAGGATGGCCTACTTAGTGGAGACAAAGTAGAGAAACTTGATTTCTGCGAGTGTTGCGTTCTTGGGAAGCAACATCGGGTCAACTTCAACACCGGAGTGCACAAGTCTAAAGGGATTCTTGACTGCATTCATTCGGACCTTTGGGGACCAGCAAGAACACCAACTCAGGGATGTAACTTTTACTTTTTGTCTTTAATTGATGATTATTCAAGAAAATTTTGGGTTTATTTGCTTAGGAATAAATCGGATGCCTTAAATAAATTTGTTGTGTGGAAAAAGTTGCTGGAGACTCAAACGGGTAGGGTAGTTAAGGCTTTACGAACCGATAATGGCTTAGAATTTTGTAATAAGGATTTTGATAAATTCTCTGCATTAAATGGCATTCTAAGGCATAGAACGGTTGTAAAAACACCTCAGCAAAATGGAGTTGCTGAGAGGATGAATAGAACCCTTATGGAAAAAGTTAGGTGCATGTTAATTGGGTCCGGTTTGCCAAAATATTTTTGGAGAGAAGCTGTGGCTACAGCTGTATACTTGGTTAATAGATCACCCTCTAGGGCTTTAGACCTTAAGACTCCCATGCAGATGTGGAGTGGGAAGCCCCCTGAGTTGAGCATCCTTAGGACTTTTGGGTGTTCTACATTTGCATATCAAAAGGATGATAAACTTAACCCAAGGTCTAGAAAATGTGTATTTCTAGGGTATGGTGATGGGGTTAAGGGATATAGATTGTGGTCCTTAGAACCTAAAAGAATGAAACTCATTATAATTAGGGATGCTATTTTTAATAAATTGTTATTTCCCTACTTGGAGAAAACTAACCCTGCAGGGGTTAGTGAGCAAACCAGTCCGGAATTTGTGGAGCATCGCATCAAGGAAAATTCTGTTCAGGTAGAGCAAGGGAGGCAAGAGGGTTCGGACTAGGTAGAGCCCATTAATGAAGGCCATACTCAGGGCACTCAAGAGGAGGCTAAACTAGAAGAGGTTGATGCAGCAAGTCAGAATGACTACTAGCTCACAAGGGACCGAGAATGGAGGCTGGTGAGACCACCTTTGAGATATGGGTTTGCGGATGCTAATGTAGTAGTTCCTTGGACAAAAGGAGAGATGAGTGAACTAGAAACTTACATGAAAGCCATGGAGTGTAAGGATTTGTCAAAGTGGCAGCTGGCTATGGAGGGAGAAATGGATTCTTTGATGAAGAATAACTCTTGGGAGTTGGTGCCCAAACCAGAAAAACAGAGAGTTGTGGATTGTAGATGGATCTACAAGATCAAAGAAGGGAATACTCCTGGAGATCAAGTTCGGTATAAAGCTAGGCTAGTGACAAAAGGGTTTGCACAAAAGGAAGGCATAGATTTCACCGAAATCTTCTCATCGGTTGTGAAGTACAAGACGATACGAATAGTGTTGGCAATGGTGGTCCAATTTGTTTGGGAAATCAAGCAAATGGATGTGAAGACAACGTTCTTACATCGAGGGCTTGATGAGACCATCTACATGAGGCAACCTGAAGGCTATGAGGAAGGAAGGCAGGGAGAGTTGGTGTGCAAATTGAAGAAATCTCTCTATGGCCTAAAGCAATCACCTCGGTAATGGAATAAGAGGTTTGATTCCTTTGTAATCAGCTTGGGTTTCATGAGGAGCTACTATGATTCGTGCTTGCAATACAAGGGGCAGAAGGTTGAGGAAATGGTGATCATCCTCATCTATGTTGATGATATTTTGCTGGTTGGGAGCAGCATGGAAAGGATAAGAAAATTGAAGGCTCAACTCAGTGAGGAGTTTGAGATAAAGGATCTTGGCCATGCACAGAAGATCCTTAGGATGTGTATCATCCGAGAAAGGGAGAAAAATAGATTGAAGATCTCTCAAACTTCCTACATAAAGAATATGATAGCTAAGTTCTCTATGGAAGAGAGCAAACCAGTGAAGGTTCCCCTTGCTAGTCATTTCAAGTTCTCCAGCGATCAGTGTCCGAGATTGGAGGCAGAGAAGAAGGAAATGAAAAAAGTCTCTTACTCTAGTGCTATTGGTTCTGTTATGTTCACCATGGTAAGCACTAAACCTGATATTGCTCATGCAATGAGTGTTCTCAACAGGTTTATGAGTAATCCCAGAAAGAAGCATTGGCTTGGGATGAAGTGGTTGCTGAGGTACTTGAAGGGAAGCCCAGAAGTAGGGCTAGTTTATGAGAAGAGGGGTAAGTCCATCTGTCTTGAGGGTTATGTGGATTTGGACTATGGAGCAGATCGGGATAAAAGGAGATAGATTACCTCCTACTTCTTCAACTTAAACGGATGTTGTGTAAGTTGGAAGGCTCAGTTGCAACCGGTAGTAGCACTCTCAACAACCGAGGCTGAGTACATAGCGGTTGCTGGAAGAGTTAAAGGTACTAGAGGAGCAGGTTGTCATGTATTCAGATAGCCAAAGTGCATTGCACTTGTGTAAGAATCCAGTGTTCCATGAGAGGATAAAGCACATGGATGTTCGGTACCATTTCACTTGGACTACTTAGGATTGGAGTCGGTTGATTGATGACTCAAGATGAGTTTGGATCCTGAAGTTCTCTACACAATGGTTCGAGTTTAAACACTTAGACAAAGGTAGATATTGTTGGTATTTGTCTAAGGTTTAAACATGGTTAAAGTTTAAATAAAAGGTGGAAGAGTGAAGTTCAGCATGTTAAAGGAATGCACACAAGTGTGCGCTACACCTTGGAAGTGTGTGCGCCTCACCATGGAATGAAGCAAAGGAGAGCACACCAGTATGCGCCGTGGCCCAGCTCTTCCCAAGCCACGGCACCCAACATGCAGGCTGCCCAGAACCAGTGTGCATTGCGACAACCAGAAAGGCCACAAAGAAGAATGCTTTCAGCCCTGCTTCAAGCCGCAGCACACCCTGTTCCAGGCCGCGGCCTGAAGGCCCACCAAGGCTTGTTTTTTAGCTTTATGTTGAGTGCGTGGATGCAAGATCAAAATGAACAGCTTGACTAAAGATTGATCAAGGGCCAAAGTTGATTGGTAATCAAGATCTAAGGGTGGATATTGACCCTCAAGATTGGACAAGAAGTTGGTGCACTATATAAAGGGTCACCTAGCTTTATTCTCAAACAACAATCAATACAAGACAAGAGTTGTGATCAATACAAGTGAGAATTGTGTGAGAGTGCAAAGACACAAAACACAAGAGGGACTCATTTGTGAGGCTAGTTGTAAAAGAGAGAGTAACATAGATTAAGATAGAGAGCATTGTAATAGTTCTTATCTTCTTCCTTTTTTCTCTTCTTTGTTTCTTCAAGAACTTAGGTTTTTTGGAGAGGGTTGCTGTGATTGTAAAGAACCATTGATTTAGTGCAGAGAGTTCAGAGGAACTCATAGGGACATAGGCTATTGCCGAACCTCGATAACAAATCACTTATCTTCTTTCTTTCTTTGATTTCTGTTCCTGTTTCTGATTCCTAATCCTTACAAGTCATTCTAGACTTGGGTGTTTGGAAGATCACCACCTGGGCATATTGTCAAGGTGATTTACAACATTGTGTGGGGTAGTTCACAATAGAGAACTCAAGGATCCTCCCCTCATCTACCATTCTTGCAACATTGGCCCCAATGGTGGAAGATCTCTTCAATCTCTCATGTTTCAACCCATCCCCTTTTCTCTTGCTTGACAAATACATTGTAACAAAAATAAAAAAAAAGGAAAAAAATACCTAACAAGGAAGAAGGCACAGGAGCGATCTTAAAGCCTACAAACTAAGTAATGTGAACTAGTCTAGAATGCCAAATATTCACATAGACATTCACATTACTAGAATATGCAATTAAAAAGAATAAACTATCATCAAACTTATCATATAAGCCACACATAGTATCAAATATCAGAAAACCATTTGAAACATAACCAGAACCATAGAAATTTATCCCTACATAAGTATCAACAAAAAATGAAGGAAATCAATTTAAAAATGCAACATAAATTGAATTTTTTAATCGATTCCTATAAACCGTAATCATCTGATGATTCACATGGAACATATATGAACAAGAACATGTAAGGATTAAATCATTACCTTCTTGAATTAATGTGTTCTTGTCTCCTTGAGTGATCCCGAGAGTGTTGTCGAATTCCCATAATGTTTTTAAATTCACATGAATAAAAAACGCATGTGATCTTTAAGGATTGTCCACAAAGAGCAACTAACTATTGAATTAGGAAATCACTTCTTTTGTTCCTATTCTTCTTTTGGATTAAGAAGAACCCAAAAAGCCTTTTTGGTAGAGAAGATTAATGTGTGCAGATTTTGGTGTTGGCATAAATTTGCACACACATGAACTATTTTTATGCTAGAGTTATTTACAATTAACAGTTCATTACAAATAAATCACTCAAAGGTTTCCTAATTGCACATTCTCTCTTTTGTGTGTGACCAAGAGGTTCAAACTAATCTGATTGTAAGCAATAATTTTTATGTAATTACAATTAAACCCCTTTCAATTAATTAAAATCTCTTCTAATTTAATTTGAATAAAAACACCATTTTTTTATTTTCCTTTTTATGAGAATTAATTAATTATCTTAAATTAACCTCTAGGGATTCTACAATCATGAGTGACACCTAATAACATATCATGACTATCCATATAGTGTGAATTTGGTTATGAAACTTGAACCTTTCCGTTATCAATTACCATGTAATCCAATCTTTCCATTATGCAATGTCTCAATTAAGCTAATTAAGCTATAAAATTACTATCAAACCATTATCATTAATTATATGTGTCTAAATCCCAAAACTATAACTCCAATGGTAAAATCATATGTAACTGTAAGAATTAAAAAGTTTAAAACATGTGACAAAGATGAGACATAAAATTTTAATATCACACCATTCATCAAATAACTTTTCTTTGGTTATGAAAATTTTACATCAATTGCATTCGTTAACTAAACTTCTAAGTCTTAAGGATTTAGAGCTTCTAACTGCAAGTTTATCAATCATCTATGTATCATATACCAAGAATCTTTTTACAATTCAGCAGTGAACCATTCCAAAGGGATCTACGCAAAGCATCCCACTGATCAAATACTTAGCAGATATAAATATGTGATCCCAAATATCAAAAGGGAACCCTAAATCTGTAACCCTAACAGAATAAAAAATAATTGACTTAATCGTCCTTCAAAAAGGAGGCATCCAACTTAAAAGAATGTAAAAAATAACCCCCGAATTCATACATCAGTAGATTGATTATAACCCCCCTGCGGTACCTAGGGAGCTATGTAAAGTGGCCAGCCAACAATCCAATACAATTTGTGCCCTGTTTACACAAAACCAGTACTGTCTTTTAGAGCAACAGAGGGGAAAGTGTATTTCAAGACAGATCATTAATGGCCTTGTATGTAATGTATACAAATTACCAAATAGAAAAGCACAATGGTCATGTGTGTTATTTAATACCATCCGTTTACAATGATTACTTGCTCATTCGAACATTGTATCATAAAGTTGAAATATTTATCAAATAACATAATAATTCCACCAAATTATTTCTTTTTCTTTCAGTTCATATAAGGAAGAATAATCATGGGTAAACAACAAAGAAACTATATTTGCAACTACAACTACTAGAATTCTACTAAAGAATTAGGGTCCATATACATAAATCACATATTTTTAAATTATTTATTCAATGTGTCTATAAAAATCCTCAAGAATTCCTAAGGAGTCACAACAACACTATTAGAGTTGGTGCATACTTCACGAGACCAGATCTGCAGCAAAACGAAAATCCTAATTAGACCCTAATTAGGACATCTTAAGTTGCTTATAAATACTTTTTTCGTACTGACCATACATTGTAACGAGAGATTTGGGAGGTTGATAATAAGAAACTTATGGCAGGACATAGCCCTATTTTGAGGTGAACCTGGGTAAATATTGTCTTCTTTTCTTTCTGTTTATAATTCGTGTGATTGGCAGGTCTCAAATCGTTTAATTGGTATCAGAGCCTTGTGTGAGAGAATTAATGATCAGAGATGACGATTGGATCACGGATTGAAATCAAGAAGTTCGGAGGGAAGAGCTTCGAGTTATGAAAACTGAAGATAGAGGATCTACTCATGGATAGGGATCTATGGATGGTGATAGTCGATGAGATACCGAAGAGTACGGCATCCATGGCAGAGGCATCGCCGGTGGTGGTTTCGACATCATCTTCAGTAACCATCACGGAATGGGAGAAACTCGATCGGAAAGCACGAAGTCTGATTCGGCTGTGCCTGCCCGATTTTGTCCTAATAAACGTTTTTAGAGAAAAGACTGTGAAAGATCTTTGGAAGAAGTTGGAAAGCCTTTATCAGAGTAAATGTCTGGTAAATAAACTGTTTTTATGTAGGAAGTTATACAACCTTCGAATGGCTGAGGGCGATTCTTTCCCTGTTCATCTACATGAGTTCAACACTTTGATAGGTCAGTTATTATCTATCAGTGTTGATGTGATGGATGACGATAAGGCTATTATGCTGCTTTGTTCACTGCTTGATTAGTGGGATAACTTGATAGTTGCTATTGGTAGTGGTATGATTATTTATCTTTGTGAATGTCATGGCAGCCTTATTGTTTGAGGAGAAGAGGTTGCACGGTACAGAGAACTCGTCAAAAGAGGCCTTGTCTGTGAGAGGGCAAACCCATGATAAAGACTACAAGTGGTCTGGTGATAAACCCAAGTTCAGGGGAAGATTGAAAAGTAGGGATAAATCTAAGTTGAAGTATTAGAAGTGTAGGAAGCCTAGGAATCTAAAGAAGGATTGCATAAGTAAGAGTGTGAACCCTGAAAAGCGGACAGGCGAGGGATCAGTTTCAGGAAACAAGGACCAATATGATAATGATGCTGGTGACTTAAATATAGCATCCTGTTTGGCTCAATCAGATCAAACTATTTGGATAATTGACACATGAGCATCATTTCACATGACACCTCACATGGACTAGTTTATTGAGTATGAAACCTTTGATGGGGGAAATGTTTTATTGGGAGATAAATCTCCAGTGAAAATTATTGGTTATGGGAATGTAAAGTTAAGGATGAATGATGGGACGGTCAGAACACTTCCAGGCGTGATGCATATTCCGGGTCTCAGCAGGAACTTGATGTTAGTTATCAATATGGCATATGGGGGAGTGAATTTCAGCTGTGAAAAAAATTTGTGCAAGATGACTTGTGGATCATTAGCAATTATATGAGGTGTTCGGTATGGTATGTTATACAAGCTGCTGGGATGTACAGTACAAAGTCAGTGCAGTGGAGGTTTTATCTTTTAGAAGGCGACTGATGATGAGGCGATGTCCTCTATGTTGTGGCATCAGAGGCCTGGGTATATCGGTGAAAATGGACTATCTAATTTATCATCAAAGTATATGGTGAAGGGAGTCCCAAATTGCTCCATAGGATTTGGTTTCTGTAAGTATTGTCTACATGGCAAGCAAAACCGTGTGAGTTTTAAGTTCGTTGGCATGAGGGAAAAAGTATTCTGGATTTAATATATAGTGATGTGTTGGGGCCAGTTCCGATCCAATATCTTGGAAAATCAAGGTATTATATCTCTTTCATTGATGATTTTTCAAGGTATGCATGGATTTACTTCATGAAGAGTAAAGCTGAAGCATTTAATAAGTTCTGTGAGTTTAAAGCATTGGTAGAAAATTAAATGGAAAGAAAGATAAAGGTACTGAGAACAAATAATGGATGGGAATTTTACTCAGACAAGTTTAAGTAATTCTATGTAGCAAGCGACATTGCAAGACAGAAAACAACTCCATATACACCTCAATAGAATGGGGTGGCCGAGAGACTCAATTGGTCACTTATGGAGAAATCGAGGAGTATGTTGAGTTGTTCAGGCTTGGATCCAAAGTTATGGGTAGAAGTGGCTGCTACAACATGTTATATGAAGAACAGTTCACCTACATCATCTTTGCAGGATTAGACACCGTCTGAGGCACTATTCAGGAAGAAGCCGAGTGTGGCTCATGTTAGGGTGTGTTGTTTATACGCATGTGCCAAAAGAAAAGAGAAACAAACTTTACAACAAATCAGTAAAGTATATTTTCATTGGTTATAAGGATGGGGTAAAGGGGTACAAGTTATAGAATCCAGAAAACAAGAGTATAATTTACAACAAAAATGTTGTGTTCAGGGAAACACAAAGGGATGTGGCAGCTATCCAAGATGTACCGAAATAGCCAAAGCAAGTTCAGATTGATATTAGTCTGAGAGATAAAGAGTGAGACCCCACAGACTACATCCGATACTTCAGATTCTTAGTCAGTTGGGTCTAAGAATGATATTCATGTTTTTGATGTAGAGGATGAGGATTTAGATGTTGCTTCATGGGTAGAGATCACACTTGTCATAGGGCGACCCACACGGGTTAGGAGACAACCCATCAAGTATTCCCCTAGTACTTGCAGTATATTATATGCTTTAAATATTTCTGGTGATGATCCTAGCACAATGAAAGAGGCAAGGACCTTAAAGGATGTAAATCTGTGGGAGGATGTTATGAAAGAGGAGATGTAGGCACTAGACAAGAATGAAGTGAAATTGCCTAGAGATAGGAAGGCAATTGGGTTCAAATGGATTTTCAAGAAGAAAAAAAATGCAGGTGGAATGGTAGAAAAGTACAAGGCACGTCCGGTTGCAAAGAGGTACTCACAAATAGAGGGAATTGACTATGGTGAGATATTTTCCCCGGTAGCAAAGTTGACATCTATCAAATGTGTCTTATCCATGGCAGATGCTTATGATCTAGAGGTAAAGCAACTGGATGTGAAGACAACTTTCCTTCATGGGGACTTAGAGGAGGAAATTTACATGAAATAGTCTGAAGGCTTTGTGAGCAAAAGCAAGGAAGAGCTGGTTTGTAAATTGAAGAAGTCTTTGTATAGACTAAAGCAGTCACTATGGATGTGGTACAAAAAGTTTGATACATATGCCATTCAACTTGGGTTCACTCGCAGCTATGCTAATCATTGCGTCTAGGTGAAAATGTAAGGGGTTGATTTTATCATTTTAATCTTATATGTTGATGATATGCTATTGATTGGAAATAACAGTAAGATGATTAGCACCGTAAAGGCATTGTTGGCAAGGCAATTTGACATGAAAGACCTACATCCAGCAAACTTTATCTTGGGCATGCAAATAAAGAGGGATCATGAAAATTGTTGTGAGTTCTAAATTACTCACAAGCGCACGAGTCGTTTGCAGTATAGCGTTGTGCAAGTGCGAAGTCGAATCCACAGGGAATTGCGTTGTGAAAATATAATTTTTAATCTAAATTAACTCTATCTTAACCTAGTTCCGAATTTTGAATGATAATTTGCAAAATAAATTAAAACTAAATTAAATTGATTTTAAAACTAATAATAAAAAGCAGTAAGGTTTTCGAATCCACCCCACCGAAGTTAAGCATACATGTTCTAAAAATATAGCCTATCAAAATATTCAATGAATCCAACTATAAGACAAAAAACAAAGAATATCCCAACTAAACCAAAAGCACCCGATGTATCCGCTCTTAACAAATCACAAAGGGAATCCAGTTTAGTCGAAAAGCATTCAATGTATCCATCAGATGAAACACAAAGAAAATCCAACAGACAATTTAAACTCAATCAATTATAAGATTAAGTCAAATAATTGACAGAACATTTATACTAAAAATTGTCAGATTTGTACAAGCAAATCTGAACTACTACGTCAAACAACGGCGGGGCTTCATCTTCAACCTTAGCTGAAGAGTCTAGCCACTCATAACTATAAAACTATAATAACAAGTGCTAAACATTTAAACTAAAACAACTGAATATAAAAAAATAAATAAACAACTTTACATGGGAGAAATTCCACTCGCTGCCGGGCGGCGCTTCCCCTCGTGGTAGCAATGCCTTCGGGATCCATGAACCTCATAACGGGGTAAATAATGATATTGAATTGATAATCTCAAGATGATTAAATATATGAGAAGAAAAATTGATATGTTTGATGATTAATTTAAGAAAAGATTGATAAATGGTTGAAATTATGATATGAGTAGTGATAATAGAATGTTATTATTGAATTATATGAGATAATAGATAAATGAATATTGGAAGATTATTTGAAATATTGAATTATTATACGCAAAGAAATAGATGATTAATATTGATGAATTAGATACGACTGAATTATAAGATGTGATTGAAAGTATACCAATCGAGTACTTCTAGTAAATTTAATTCATTGAGCTTGTGAAGTTCACTCCTCATTGTTGAAAATTTTTAGGCAGTGTGCAAGGCAGATAGAGTTTAGAGCTGATATTAGAGTAATTACCTTAAATAAGTCTCGTGGTAAAGTCCTCAGACATTGTAAGAAAGAAGAAAGAAAATTTGTAATAAAATATTTTCATGCATTTTGTTATATGTATATATTGTTTATGATAGGAGAATGATGATGTATCTCCTCTGAAAAGAGTTGAGGATTGGATGTAATTTTTAATTTCAGTTGATGTATTTTTATATTGTTGCATATATGTGTTGTGCTAAGATTTCAAAACGTGACGACACCATCTCAGGGGTGGCCAACCCGGGATGAGTCGTTACAATTTTGGTATCAGAACATTAGGTTTTATGATTCTGTAGACTTCATAAAAATTTAAAGAAATGGAAGATTTAAATAAACTACATGTTAATGCAGAGTTTGAGGATGACACGTGGACGTGCTAGAGCTAGGGGTAGAGTTATGAATCAGAGAGGACGTGGTAGACCCCCAATACTTAGAAAAACTGAAGCGAAGGGCAAGGTCGAGTCTGTGGTTCATGCAAGGGAACAGTTGGCTAGTACAACTGGTACTAGTAGAGGTGGGAGAGAATATGATATTAGAAGGGATGAATTGAGAGAAGTTCTTGATCGCGCTATAGAGAGAATGAATGTAGCAGAAGAAAGGGCTGATAATTTATAGAGGAGATTAGAGGAAAGAGGTAGAACAAAACCTGGTGTGGTGAGACAATAGGCTTATGAGGGAGAGGGTGTGTTTTCACATGAGATGTAAAGGGATTGTTTTGTGAGATTTATTAAGTTTAAACCCTAGTCTTTTAGAGGATCTATAAATCTTATTTAAGTTGAGTAGTGGATTAAACATGTTGAGAAATATTTTCAAGTCTTACCATTATAGATAGGCAGAAGGTTGCTTTTGCTTCATTTAAGCTGGAAGGTGAGGCTTCTTAATGGTGAGAAGATATTCTGCCTAGATTGAGTACATAGGTAGATCAACCCTTAACTTGGCATAAGTTTAAGGATGTGTTCTTTGCGAAGTATTTTCCATATACGTTTTGAGCACAGTAGGAGAGAGATTTTATTCATTTAAGGCAAAATACTTTATATGTGGCTGAGTATGATAGTAGATTTATAGCCTTATCGAGGTTTTTACCAGAGTTAGTAAATACGGAGGAGAGGAAATGTAAGAGATTTTTAGATGGGTTACACTATGAAATTTGAACTAAACTCTCTTATATGGGTATTGGGAATTATACTATAATGGTGGATAAAGCATCACAGATTGAGAAATATATGATGGAGTTTAGAGGTAGAAGGGATTGGCTGAAGAGGTCTAGATTTGATGGACCCAGAGGTGGTAGTAGTATGAGTGTGCAAGGTGGGAGACCACCCCAGTGGGGCTGTTCCTTGTCATAGGGAACTGTAATACAGAGCCAGAGGCAAGTAGGATCTGTTGCTTGTGTAGCTCAGAGTAAATTAATGGGACCCCTTAGATTTGGGAGATAGGCTATGGGAACTGGAAGTTATGGTAGAGGAGTAAGTATGCCACCAAGGGGAAGTGGTAATCTGATGTATGAGCGAGAGACACAAGTTTGTTATAGATGTAATCAGATAGGGAATCTATCTCGGAATTGTCCTACTCTGATGTGCTTTGTATGTGGTGAGGGAGGACATATTAGTGTCGATTGTCCAATGGGGAAATCTACTGAGGTAAGTGCTAAAGGTGTTAGGAGAAAACAGGTGGAAAGAGGTGGTGGATCAGGGAGTATAAAGGGTAGAGGCAGAGGCATAGGATCAGTAGCTAAGAGAGGACACAGTGGTCAGTTATAGTCCAGAGATAGTAAAGTCTATGCGTTAACCCAACAGGATGCACATGCCACTCCTGATATTGTTATGTGTATGATATCTATTCTTGATAGACCTACTAGATTATTGATTGATCTTGGTGCAACCCATTCTTTTGCATCTAGTGTTTGTATGAAATATATTGATGCTTGTGTTAGTCTTTTGACGCATGCTATTATTGTTGAGGTTCCTACTAGGGATAAGATTATTATCAGGATAATTTATCAGGGTTGTGTGAATAGTATGACTGATAGAGGATTTGAAGTTGATTTGTTGCCTTTAGATATGATAGATTTTGATTTAATTCTGGGGATGAATTAATTATCTGCATATCATGCTTGGGTAGATTGTTTTAGGAAGAATCGGTTGCCAAAGGAGAACATCAGGATGATGTTCTTGTTGTGTGCTCAAATGTGAGCAGGCGGCAAGGCAGTGAGAAATGGATTCTGGATTCTGGGTGCACTTATCACATGTGTCCTCACAAGGAATGGTTCAAGAATTTCAAGGAGATCAATGATGGAAGGGTTTTCTTGGGGAATGACAATTCTTACCAAGTGAGGGGGATTGGAGACATCGATTTGAGGATGTTTGATGGAGTCACAAGACTGTTACGGAATGTGAGGTATCTTCCAGATTTGAAGAGGAATTTGATCTCATTGGGGCACCTGGATTCCATGGGGTATACATACAAAGCAGAGGGAGGAAAGATCAAGGTGACCAAGGGATCTTTGGTAGTGATCAAAGCAGTAATAAAAGATGGACTCTATGAGATGATTGGAGAGACAAAAATTAAGGATCAAGCAGCAAGCTTAATGGCTGAGATGGATAGGGCAGCCCTTTGGCACACTCGCTTAGGACATATGAGCGAAAAAGGGCCTGTAAGTTCTTAGCAAAGGATGGTTTACTTGGTGGTGACAAAGTAGAGAAACTGGATTTCTGTGAGAGTTGCATTCTTGGGAAGCAACATCATGTCAGTTTCAACACCGGAGTGCACAAGTCTAAAGGGATTCTTGACTACATCCATGCAGATCTTTGGGGACCAGCAAGGACACCAACACAAGGAGGTAATCGTTACTTTCTGTCTTTAATTAATAATTATTCAAGAATGGTTTGGGTTTATTTGCTTAAAAATAAATCAGATGCTTTGAATAAATTTGTGGTGTGGAAAATGTTGCTGGAGACTCAAACGGGCACGGTAGTTAAGGTGTTAAGAATCGATAATTGCTTAGAATTTTTTAATAAGGATTTTGATAAATTCTATGAATTAAATGGCATTCTAAGATATAGAACGGTTGTGAAAACCCCTCAGCAAAATGGAGTTGCTGAGAAGATGAATAGAACCCTTATGGAAACGGTTAGGTGCATGTTAATTGGGTCCGGTTTACCAAAATATTTTTGGGGAGAAGCTGTGTCTATAGCTGCATACTTGGTTAATAGATCACCCTCTAGGGCTTTAGACCTTAAGACTCCCATGGAGATGTGGAGTGAAAAACCCCTTGAGTTGAACAACCTTAGGACTTTTGGATATGCTGCATATGCACATCAAAAGGATGATAAACTTAACTCAAGGTATAGAAAATGTGTGTTTCTAGGGTATAATGATGGGGTTAAGGGGTCTAGGTTATGGTCCTTAGAACAAAAAGGAATGAAACTCATAATAAGTAGGGATGTTATTTTTAATGAATTGTTATTTCCCTACTTGGAGAAAACTAACCCTGTAGGGGCTAGTGAGCAAACCAGTCCGGAATTTGTGGAGCATCACATCAATGAGAATTCGATTCAAGTAGAGTAAGGAAGGTAAGAAGGTTCAGACCAGGTAGAGCCCATTGATGAAGGCCAAGCTCAAGAAACTCAAGAGGAGGCTGAACTGGAAGGGGTTGATGCAGCAAGTCAGAATTACTACCAGCTCACAAAGGACAGGGAAAGGAGGGTGGTTAGACCACCTTTAAGATATGGGTTTGTGGATGCTAATGTAGCAGCTCCTTGGATAGAAGGAGGGATTGTTGAACTAGAAACTTACATGGATGCCATGGAGTGTAAGGATTCGTCTAAGTGGCAGCTAGCTATGGAGGAAGAAATGGATTCTTTGAAAAAGAACAACTCTTGGATATTAGTGCCCAAACCAAAAAAACAGAGAGTTGTGGATTGTAGATGGATCTACAAGATCAAAGAAGGGAGTACTCCAGGAGATAAAGTTCAAAATAAAGCTAGGCTGGTGGTGAAGGGGTTCACACAAAAAGAAGGTATAGGCTTCACCAAAATCTTCTCACCGGTTGTGAAATACAAGACAATCAGGATAGTGTTAGCATTGGTGGTCTAATTCAATTAGGAAATCAAGCAAATGGATGTGAAGACAGTGTTCTTACATGGAGAGCTTGATGAGACCATTTACATGAGGTAACCCGAAGGCTATGAGGAAGAAAGGCAGGGAGATTTGGTGTGCCAACTGAAGAAATCTCTATATGGCCTGCAGCAATCACCTCAGCAATGGAATAAGAGGTTCGATTCCTTTGTAACCAGCCTGGGTTTCATGAGGAACTACTATGATTCGTGCTTGTATTACAAGGGGCACAAGGTGGAGGAAGTGGTGACCATTCTAATCTATGTTGATGACATGTTGCTGGTTGGGAGTAGCATGGAAAGGATAAGAAAATTGAAGGCTCAACTCAGTGAGGATTTTGAGATGAAGGATCTTGGCCATGCACAGAAGATCCTTTGGATGTGTATCATCCGAGAAAGGGAAAAAAACATATTGAAGATCTCTCAAACTTCCTACATAGAGAAGATGATATCTAAGTTCTCTATGGAAGATAGCAAACCAGTAAAGGTTCCCCTTGCTGGTCATTTCAAGTTCTCTAGTGATCAATGTCCAAGATTGAATGAGAAGAAGAAGGAAATGGAAAAGGTCCCCAACTCTAGTGTGGTTGGTTCAGTCATGTTCATGATGGTAAGCACTAGACTTGATATTGCTTATGCAATGAGTGTCCTTAGTAGGTTTATGAGTAATCTCGAAAATGAGCATTGGCTTAGGATGAAGTGGTTGCTGAGGTACTTGAACGGAAGCCCAGATATGGGGCTAGTTTATGAGAAGAGGGGTAAGTTCATCTACCTTGAGGGTTATGGAGCAGACCGGGATAGAAGGAGATCGATTGCTTCCTACTTCTTCACTTTAAACGGATGTTGTGTAAGTTGGAAGGCTCAGTTGCAGCCGGTGGTAGCACTCTTAACAACCGAGGCTGAGTACATAGCTGCTACAGAAGCCATTAAGGAGGCTATGTGGTGCAAAGGGTTGTTGGAAGAATTGAAGGTACTACAAGAGCAGGTTGTGGTGTATTCGGATAGCCAAAGTGCATTGCATTTGTGCAAGAATCCGGTGTTCCATGAGAGGACAAAGCACATGGATGTTCGGTACCATTTTATTCGGGAAAATGTTACGAAAGGATGCATCCATGTGGACAAGGTAACCACAGAAGAAAACCCTGCGGATTTAGGTATTAAAGTTCTACCCCTAAGTAAGTTCAATTATTGCCTTGGACTACTTAGGATTGGAGTCAGTTGATTGATGACTTAAGATGAGTTTAGATCCTGAGTTCTCTGCACAATGGTTCAGGTTTAAACACTTAGACAAAGGTAGAGATTGTTGGTATTTGTCTAAGGTTTAAACAAGGTTGGAAGAGGTCAAGCATGAAGTCCTTAAAGCCTTAGCACACTAGGAGTGTGCCTCAGCACAAAGCAGCCAAATGAGTGAAAGTCCAGCATCAGGTGGTGTCGCACCGCTTCTCACCCCAGGCCATGACACCCAGAAGGTGGGAGGTGCTGGAGGAAGGCAAGGCCACTGCGCCCCTTCCCCAAGGCCGCGAGGCCCAGAAGCTGAGGAGTGTGTGCTATGCCATGGGCCTCGGTGCCCCATGTTCTTGGTCGCAGAGCCAGGCACACTGATGCACACATGTGTACACCTCTTCCATGGTTCGTGAGACATATCCAAAATGCATAGCTTGACTAAGGAATGATCAAAGGCTATGGTTGATTGCTCATCTAGATCTAAGGGTGGATATTAACCATCAAAATTAGACAAGAAGTTTGTGCACTATATAAAGGGTCACCAAGCTTCATTCTCAATAACATTGTGACATAACTTATGATCAAAAGTGAGAGAATTGTAAAGAGTGTAAAGTCACAAAACAAGAGAGACTCATTTGTAAGGCTGGTTGTTTAGAAGAGTGAGTAGAATGGAAAGGGGATTGAAGGGCTTGTAAAGGGAATTTTGTTAGGAAAATTCCAGGGTTAGTTCTTATCACTTTCTATTTCTTCTTCTTCTTTGTTTCTTCAAGAAATTAGGCTTCTTGGAGAGGGGTTGTTGTGATTGTAAAAGAACCATTGAATAGTGCAGAGAGTTCAGGTGAACTCACGGGGACGTAGATTATTGCCGAATCTCGATAATAAATCGCTTGTGTTTTTTTCTTTCTTGCTTTCATTAGCTGTTTCATTTCATTACAAGTCATTCTAGACTTGGGTGTTTGGGGATCATCACTTGGGCATTCTCCTGAAGGTGATTTCCAACAATTATCAATTGTCTTCTTTTTGCCTTGATTGTTAGTAAATGGTTGAAGAAGGATTGTGAGGAGTATTTGGCGTATGTGGTGGATTCTAGAAAGGAGATTAGGAAGTTAGAAGAAATTTTAGTAGTGAAAGATTTTTCTGATGTGTTCCTTGAGGAGTTGTCTGGGTTGCCTTCCAACAGGGAGGTTGAGTTTTCTATTGAGGTGATTCTGGGATTAGTACTCACATCTATAGCACCTTATAGAATGGCACCAGCTGAGTTGAGAGAATTGAAAGTTCAACTTCATGAGTTGCTAGATAAACAATTTATTCAACCTAGTTTTTCACCTTGAGGAGCCCCTGTGTTGTTTGTGAAGAAGAAGGATGGAACGATGAGGTTGTGTATTTATTATAGATAGTTGAATAAGATCACCATCAAGAATAAATATCCTTTGCTTAGGATAGTTGATTTATTCTAGCAGTTACAGAGGGCTAGGGTGTTTTCTAAGATAAACCTGAGATCGGGTTATCATCAGTTGAGGATAAAAGTGGGGGACATGCCTAAGATTGCTTTTAGGACACATTATGGCCGTCATGTGTTCCTTGTGATGCCATTGAGGTTAACTAATGCTCTTGCAACATTTATAGATCTAATGAATCAGGTGTCTAAACCATTCTAGGATAGATTTGTGATTATATTTATTGATGATATTCTGGTATATTCCAAGAATGAAGAGGACCATTTGCAACATTTAGAGATAGTGTTGGTGTTGGTATTTTTTTAACGTTTAAACATGTCTAAACATGGTTCAAAGATGGTCAAAGTCTAAACCAAGGTTGGAGTATTAAAATACAGCAAGTTAAAGACTGCACACATGTGTGTGCATCACTTTGGAGCAAGGAAAGGGTAGGCGCACTAGTGTGCGCACTTCAGCACACAAGCAGGAAAATGTGTGCGCACTGCTGGAGAAGGGGCGGCATCAGTGTGTGCTATGCCGCCCCTTCACCAGTTCTTAGGCATCTAGAATGAAGACCCCCTAACCCGCGCTAGTGCCATGCCGCTCCCCACCAGCGCCGCGCCTTCCAGAATGGGCTGCAAGTGTGCCCTGCTCAACGCCATGCCGCCCCCTGTTGAGTGCCTAGGCGCTAGGCACACCAAAGCACACTTGGACAGCATGCTTTTACCTCCTCTTGGGTGCGTGGGTGCAAGGTTAAAATGCACAACACCACTTAGGATTGATGGAGGGCCATGGTTAAGTGGTAATCAAGATCTAAGGGTAGAGATTGACTCACAAGAATGGACAAGAAGTGGGTGCACTATATAAGGGGTTTCCTAGCCTCATTTTTCATAACAGAATAGCACAAGTTTGTGACATACTTTGAGACCAATTGTAATACAAGAGAGAATTGTGTGAGAGTGAAAAATATGAAACACAAGAAGGACTCATTGTAGTGAGGCTGGTTGTAAAGAGAGAGAAGTCTAGATTAGATAGAGAGCATTATTAGTTCTTATCATCTTCTTTCTTCTCCTCTTGGTTTCTTCAAGAACTTGAGCTTTTTAAAGAGGGTTGCTGTATTTGTAAAGAACCATTGATTTAGTACAGAGAGTTCAGAGGAACTCATGGGGACGTAGGCACATTGCCAAACCTCGATAACAAATTGCTTGTCTTCTTTCTTTCTTTGATTTTCTGTTCTTGTTTTCGATTCCAAATCTTTATAAGTCATTCTAGACTTGGGTATTTGGAAGATCACCACCTGGGCATCTTGTCAAGGTGATTTCCAACAGTTGGAAATTATGAGGATAGATAAATTGTATAGAAATGCCTCTAAGTGTGAGTTTTGGTTGAGTAAAATATCTTTCTTGGGGTATGTTCTGTTAAGAGATAGTATAGCAGTTGACTCATAGAAAGTAGAGGCAGTGTTGAATTGGTAAAAACCTACTAGTGTGACTGAAATTAGAAGCTTTTTGTGGTTGGCTGGTTATTATAGAAGGTTTATCCAAGATTTTCTACCATTGTTGGACCATTAACCGGATTGACAAGGAAGGAAGTGAAGTTTATGTGGTTAGAAGAATATGAGAGGAATTTCCAGTTGTTGAAAGAGAAATTGACTACTGCTCTGGTATTAGTGTTTCCTTATGGTGATGTAGGATTTGTGGTATATAGTGATGCGTCACATCAAGGGTTGGGATGTGTATTGAAGCAACGTGGGAGAGTTATAGCTTCTACTTCTAGGTAATTGAGGAACTATGAGAGAAATTATCCGACCCATGATTTAGAATTGACTGCCATAGTTTTTGCTTCGAAGATTTGGAGACATCATCTGTATAGAGCCATATGTGAAATTTTTACTGATCATAAAAGTTTGACGCATTTACCTACTCAGAGAGTTGAATTTGAGGCAAAGGAGGTAGATGGAGTTGATTAGTGACTATGACTCTATAATTCATTATCATCCAGGGAAGGCTAATGTAGTAGCTGATGCATTGAGTAGAAAGTCTACAGGGAGATTAGCTGCTATTGGGAGTCATGATATTAGCTTGATGATAGAATTGAAAGAAATGATAATGCAGTTGAGCATTAGTGATAGAGGAGTACTGATGGCAAATATGGTGGTACAATCTTCTATTATTAATCGCTTGTTATATAAACAAAGTAGAGATGAAGGGATAGAGAAGATCAAACAGGAAGTATAGAGTGGGGAGCCAATTAAGTTTAGAATTTGAGAAAATGGTATAGTGGTATTGGGATATAGATTTTGTGTTCCCAATGATGTTGAGATAAGAAAGAAGATACTAAGAGAGGCTCATGATTTTGTGTATTCTATGCACACGGGTAATAATAAGATGTACAATGGGTTGAGACAGAATTGTTGGTGGTCAAGGATGAAGAAGGATATAGCTGAGTATATTTCTAGATATTTGATTTGACAATAGGTGAAGTATGAGAATAGACATCCAGCAGGTGTATTACAACCTCTTCCAGTACTTGAATGACCATGGGAGATTGCAAGTATGGATTTTATTTCTAGTTTTCCCCATACTTAGAGAGGTCATGATGCCGTATAGGTTATAGTGGATAGACTTTCTAAGTCTTCGCATTTCCTTCCTATTAAGACTATCTGCAGTTCTGAAAAGTTGGCTGAATTATATGTAGCAAAAATTGTGAGACTACATGGAGTACCTTTAAGCATTGTATCAAATAGAGATCCTAGATTTACTTCGAGATTTTGGAGGGTTTTTCAGGAAGCTATGGGTACACAATTGCAGTTTAGTACAACTTTTGATCCTCAAACTGATGGTTAGATAGAGAGAATCACCAAAATACTAGAAGATATGTTGAGGGCAAGTGTATTGAGTTTCTTAGTGAGCTGAGATGCTTATTTACCTTCGATCGAGTTTGCATACAATAATCAGTATCAAACTAGTATTGGGATGGCACCATTTGAGGCTTTATATGGTAGAAAGTGCAGAACTCCATTATGTTAGGAAAAAGTTGGAGAAAGAAAGGTATTTGGTCCATAAATGATAGATTTGACTACTGAGAGGATCAAACTGGTTAGAAAGAACTTTAGAGCAGCACAAAATAGACAGAAGAGATATGCTGATAATAGAAGACGACCTCTTGAGTTTCAGGTTGGTGATTGGGTGTTTTTGAAGATATCTCCGTGGAAAGGTGTATTGAGATTTAAAAAGAAAGGAAAGTTAAGTCCAAGATTTGTGGGGCCATATGAGGTAATTAAAAGATTTGGACCAGTAGCATACATATTGGATTTGCCTCTAGAGTTAAAGCAATTACACAATGTGTTTCATGTTACACTTTTGAGAAAGTGTTTACATGATGAATCCTATAGTATTTCGAATCAGGCTGTAGAACTTCACGAAGATTTGACCTTCATGCAAGTACCAGTCAGAATTCTAGACAAAAATGAATAAGTCTTGTATAATAAAGTTATTCCTTTGATTAAAGTATTATGGCAGAACAAAAATGTTGAAGAAATTACTTGGGAGCATGAGGCAAGAATGAGGAAAGAGTACCCCCCATTTTTTCATGAGTTAGGTAAGAAAATTTCAGGGACAAAATTTTTATAAGGTAGGTAGAATAGTAATACCTGTGTTCTTAAAGCAAGGGTAAAGTAGTAATTTGATAGATATTACATGGAATTAAAATAATATATACATGAAAGATTTACTATAAAAAAAAATGAACACTTGGAAGCGTCTAGGTGTCATCTTTTGTTGTTATAAAAAGAGAGGTGATAATGTGAATTTTATTTTTGAAATTATGCATACATGAAAATACCCGGAATTTGGTGTAGAAATTTAAAGGTATGAATTATGGAAGAATTGAAGAATAAATTAGAAATTTTAATATAAATATTATGTCAGGTGTTAATGATCAGCAATTGGGTGAAATTGCTGAAAGGAGCAGGAATGGCAAGGAGGTGATCCATGGGTAGCTTTAATTGCTACATGGTGAGTTAGATTTTCTTTTAGTAATATAGACCAATAAAAATACGAATTTATGATATTTGAATAAATAGTTGAATTATAATGATTTAATGATGTATTTTACCTCAAGTATGATAATAGATTTATTTATTGATTAGGGACTTAATATTATGTTGAATACTAATCGTATAAGAATTTTTATTTTAGAAAGGATTGATTAATGAAAAATATGCTGAGAAGTTATATGAAAGTTCTGAAAATTATGATTGAAAAATTGATATGATATATGAGGAGACAATTTAATAAATATAATAAAAATAATAATTCTGAGAAAGAGCTAGATAGTTGAATTGAATGTTTTGATGTATGCTTACTTGCATATTATTGCTCATATGCATAAAAGAAAAGACCATAAAGGTAGTTGGTCTAGTTGAGAAAATTGGGAAGGCAACTAGTCTGGCTGATAAGACCAGGAAGGCAGTTGGTCTGGCTGAGAAGACCAGGAAGGTAATTAGTCTATTTGAGAAGACCAAGAAGGCAACTGGTCTGGCTGAAACATGTCAACATGTGGGAAGACGTTCCCAGATGATAATATGAAATAATGAGATGATATGATAAGAAAGAAAGAAAGATGATTTAAACACATGTATTTATTTATTTGGTTATTTTATTATTATTGATTGAGATGCTAAAGTATTAGTATTGATTGTGAAATTATTGATAGACAAATGAGTCACACAGAGAGACAGATATAATGAGAAAGAAATATGGAAGTATGATATGATAAAAATTATTTGATTAATTGATTATATGCTGTGAACCACATAACGAGGTAAAGAATGATGTTGAATTGATAATCTCAAGATGATTAAATATATGAGAAGAAAAATTGATATGTTTGATGATTAATTTAAGAAGAGATTGATAAATGGTTGGAATTATGATATGAGTAGTGATAATAGAATGTTATTATTGAATTATATGAGATAATAGATGAATGAATATTGAAAGATTATTTGAAAGATTGAATTATTATATGCGAAGAAATAGATGATTAATATTGATGAAATAGAAATGATTGAATTATAAGATGTGACTAGAAGTATACAAATTAAGTACTTCAAGTAAATTTAGTTCACTAAGCTTGTGAAGCTCACTCCTCATTGTTGAAAATTTTCAGGTAGTGGGCAAGGTAGATAGAGTTTAGAGTTGATATCAGAGTAATTACCTTAAGTAAGTCCCGTGGTCAAGTCCTCAGACATTGTAACAAAAAAGAAAGAAAATTTGTAATAAAATCTTTTCATGCATTTTGTTATATGTATATATTGTTTCTGAGAGGAGAATGATGATGTATCTGTAATATCCGTATTTTAAAAAGTTGGGTAAGTGTATATTTTTATCAATATGACAAAGAGTTAAATCCCTGAATGGCTGAATGAAGATTTCTGGAGACCAAGGTTGAAAAGTAAAAAAAAAAAAAAGTCAACTTGGAACAGTAACTCGGGGCAGCATACCTACTGCCACCGAGAGAACAATTCTAAGTGGGATAATTGATATATTGGTTTTTGTTGTTTAATGGGAAGTGGAGAACAAAACATAATGATGATGTTTTTTTTTTTTATCATTATGTTTGTTTGGTATCTCATGGAGACTATTGAAGGAGGGAGCTGCTGAAATTTGCAGCCAAGCTCTCCTATATAATGTGTACGAGAGGTTTATGAAGGGAACGCGAAAGAATTTTTGATTAGTTCCAAATATTTCATCTGTGTTCTTAAAACACTTGGGAATTTAAAGAAAGGTGGAAGGAACAAGATTTTGAGAGTATTTTCGAAAATATTTCGGGAATCTATCAAAATAGCAGAAGGTAATAAGGTAATGTTATTTTATCATTTATGAAAGTTTCAGGAGGTTAAAATAGCAAATTTTCAAACTGTGTAGTTTATGGAGAAAAGAAGAAATAATAAGAAATTTAAATTCCAATATTATGTCAGGTGTTGGTAGTCAACAATCGGGAGAAAATTCGAGGAAGATCGGGAAAGGCAAAGAGGTGGCCCACGAGTAGCTTTAAAGTGCTACGTGGTGAGTTGGATTTACTCTTAGTAGTCTAAATGAAAAATCAATTATTTCGTGACAATATTAAGTTTAATTATTTAAGTATGCTTGGGTGATCGATGAAAAAGTGATTTATGGGAATGATAGAAAATTTGGTCTTGTAGAAATATTTCTCGATGAGAAGTAATATTTTTGAAAATTATAAGTTTATTTGAGGATAAAAAGCAATTAATAAATTATTGATGAGACATACCGATGTTTTAACACGAATTAGGACGAGATGAATTTTAGTGGATCTTACTAAATTTTTATAGATGATTTAATATGAATTTTAGTGGAATTTGACAATTCAGATGGACAATTAAGATGAAATTTAGTGGATCTGGTCAGACTTTAATGGATTATTTGATGTGATTTAGGGGGAGAAGAATCTTGTGGAAATTTTATAATTTGATAAAAATATGGATGATTGGATGTTAAATTTTAAAGAAACTTTGTTAGATAAAATTTGTGGATAATTAGGATAGTCAAATTAAGTGGTTGGAATCTTTATATTGTTTTTTTTTATTTCTGTTTATATTACTGTTTCATATCATTGTTCATGCACATATGCATTAAATAATATAACCGAAAGAACCGGGAAGGCAGCCGGTCTAATGAAATAACCGTGACAGCCGGTATATGCTGGGATGAAAAATAAAAACCGTGACAGCCGGTATATGCTGGGATGAAAAGTGAAAACCGTGATAGCCGGTATATGCTGGGATGAAAAGTGAAAACCGTGACAGCCGGTATATGCTGGAATTAACCGGGAAGGCAACCGGTCTAATGAGAATAAAAGAACCGGGAGGGCAGCCGGTCTAAGATAATAATAACCTGTCGACAGGTGGGAAGACGTTCCCATCATAATCATTCATGCATTTGCATCTATTTTAATTATCGTTGCATTATTTGAAATGCTGAGATGTGGTATATTATTTGTGAATTAAATTATAGATGGCTGGGTCTCATAAAAAAAAAGACAGCTATAATGATGAGATTTTCGAGATGTTGAGATGTGATACTTTTTGTGAATTTAATTATAGAAGGTTGAGTTTCATATAAAAAGACACTGATAAGACTTATCTAAATGATGGACTTTTTGATATGAACCTCATTACGAGGTAATTAGGAAATAATTGATAGTCTTAAGGTGAACCAATGATTGAGAAGAAGAGATTGATAGTAGAAAGTTGTCATTAGGTTATGCGAAAAATAATTTTTAATATTAAAGGATTATTGATGGAATTTGGAATACTTTTAGTAAATTTAATTCGCTGAGCTTGTGAAGCTCACTCCTCACTGTTCAATAATTTCAGGTAGCAGTCAAGATAAATAGTCTGGTGGGTTGAGAATCAGTCGAGATCTTTTTCTGTAAGCCAAGTACGTGTTAATATCCTCAGACAATCGAGTTAAAGACTTGTAAAAATTTTATTGTAAATATTCATGCATTTATGTATTTTTATGTTTAAGTGAATATCAGATTTGTTTACCTCTCCTGTTAAAAAAAAAAAAAAATCTGGTAGTATTATATTTATGGTTGCATATATGTGTCGTGCTTGGATTTTCAAAATGTGATGACACCGTCCAGGGGTGGCCAACCTGGGATGGGTCGTTACAATTTTGGTATCAGAGCATTAGGTTTTAAGATTCTGCAGACTGCATGAGAACCTAAAAAGTGGAAGATCTAAATAAATAATATTCTTAAATGCAGAGTCTGAGGATGACACGTGGTCGTGCGAGAACTAGAGGTAGAGTTCAAAATCAGAGGGGACGTGGTAGACCCCCAATTTTTAGGAGGACTAAAGTAGAGGAAGAAGTCGAGTCGGTGGTTCCCGCAAGGGAACATGGTGATAGTGCAGCTGGTACGAGTAGAGCTGGGGAAGTATCTAAAAGTAGAAATGCTGAATTGCAAGATGCTCTTAACCGTGCTTTAGAGAGAATAAATGCAGCCGAAGAACGGGCTGCTAATTTGCAAAGAATATTAGAGGAAAGGAATGGAAGAGAACCAGAGGTAGTGAGGCAAGAGGTTCCTGTTGGAGGGGTATTTGTAAATGAAATGCAAGGGGATTGTTTTGTGAGGTTTCTTAAGTTTAAACCTCAGTCATTTAAAGGATCTGTAAATCCGGTGGAAGCTGAACAGTGGATTGAGCATGTGGAAAAATATTTTGAGCTCTTACCGATGTCTGATAAACAGAAGGTTGCCTTTGCTTCGTTTATGCTGGTGGGTGAGGCTTCTCAATGGCGGAAGGATATTTTGCCCAGAATGAGTACACGAATAGATCAACCTTTGACTTGGAATAAAGTTAAGGATGAATTCTTTGCAAAGTATTTTCCAGATTCTTTTCGGGCACAACAAGAAAGAGAATTTATCCACCTAAAACAGGGAAATTTATCGGTGGTTGAATATGATAGTAAATTTGTAGCCCTGTCAAGATTTGTACCCGAGTTCGTGAATACGGAGGAAAGAAAATGCAAGAGATTTTTAGACGGATTACACTATGAAATTCGTTTTAAACTCTCTTACATGGGCATAGGAAATTATGCTGTACTGGTAGATAAAGCATTGCAGATTGAGAGAGATTTAATAGAGTTTAAAGGTAGGAGGGATTGGTTGAAGAGAACTAGATTTGAGGGATCTAGAGGTGGTAGCAGTATGGCTGTACAGGGTGGGAGACCACCCCAGAGGGGGCGTTCTTTGTCCCAAGGAACGGTAGGGCAGACTCAGAGGCAAGCAAGATCTGTTACTTCCATAGCTCAGAGTAATACCAGTGGGACCCCTCGATTTGGGAGACAGGCTATGGGGATTGGGAGTTATGGTAGAGGAATGAATATGCCACCAAGGGGAAGTGGAAATCTGATTTATGATCGGGAGTCAAGGGTTTGCTTTAAATGTAATCAGATGGGGCATTTATCTCGGAACTGCCCTACACAGATATGCTTTGTATGTGATGAGGGAGGACATGTTGCTGCAAATTGTCCAGCGGGGAAGTCAGTTGAAGCAAGCATTGGAAGTGTCGGGAGAAGACCGATGGAGAGAGGCAGCGGATCAGGAAGTGTTCGGGGCAGAGGTCGAGGATCTGTAGCAGAGCGAGGACGTGGCAGTCAGATTTATTCCAGAGATGGCAGAGTCTATGCATTGACCCAGCAGGATGCACAAGCCACTCCTGATGTTGTTATGGGTATGATATCTATCCTTGGTAGGGCTGCTAGATTATTGATTGATCCTGGTGCAACCCATTCTTTTGCGTCTAGTAGTTATATGAAGTCTATTGATGTCAGTGCTAGTCCTTTGATGCATGCCATTATTGTTGAGGTTCCTACTGGAGATAGGGTTATTATCAGAACAATTTATCAAAGTTGTGTGGTTAATATTGCTGACCGAGAATTTAAGGTTGATTTATTGCCTTTAGATATGACAGATTTTGATGTGATTCTAGGGATGAATTGGTTATCTGCATGTCATGCATGGGTAGATTGTTTTAAGAAAAATGTGGTGTTCAGGATACCCGGGTAGGAGGAGTATAATTTTCAGGGAGAACGTAAAATACTTGTTAATTGTCTGATTTCTGCCTTAACTGCTAGTAAATGGTTGAGGAAGGGTTGTGAGGGGTATTTAGCATATGTGGTGGATTCTAGCAAAGAGGGTGGACAGTTAGGAGAAATCTTTGTGGTAAAAGATTTTTCTGATGTATTCCCTGAGGAGTTGTCTGGATTGCCTTCCAATAGGGAGATCGAATTTTCTATTGAAGTGATTCCAGGATCAGCACCTATATCCATAGCACCCTATAGAATGGCACCAGCTGAATTGAGAGAGTTGAAAGTTCAGCTTCAGGAGTTGCTAGATAAACAGTTTATCCAACCTAGTACATCACCCTGGGGAGCCCCTGTGTTATTTGTCAAGAAGAAGGATGGGACATTGAGGTTGTGTATTGATTATAGACAATTAAATAAGATCACAATCAAAAATAGATATCCTTTACCCAGGATAGATGACCTATTCGAGCAATTACAAGGAGCTAGAGTGTTCTCTAAGATAGACTTGAGGTCGGGATATCATCAATTGAGGATAAAAGAGGGGGACGTACCTAAAACTGCTTTTAGGACACGTTATGGTCATTATGAGTTCTTAGTGATGCCTTTTGGGTTGACCAATGCTCCTGCGGCATTTATGGATCTTATGAACCGGGTGTTTAAACCATTCTTGGACAGATTTGTAATTGTGTTTATTGATGATATTTTAGTATATTCTAAGAATGAAGAGGAGCATATGCGACATTTGGAGATAGTGTTGGAGATTCTGAGGAAGGAGAAATTATATGCGAAATTTTCTAAATGTGAGTTTTGGTTGAATGAAATATCCTTCTTGGGGCATGTTGTGCCGGGAGAGGGAATAGCAGTTGACCCACAAAAAGTGGAAGCAGTGTTAACTTGGGAGAGACCCACGAATGTAACTGAAATTAAAAACTTTTTGGGATTGGCTGGTTATTATAGGAGATTTATTCAAAAATTTTCTATGATTGCTAGACCTTTGACTAAATTGACCAGGAAAGATGAAAAGTTTAAGTGATCAGAGGAATGTGAGAGAAGTTTTCAACTGTTGAAAGAAAAACTGACTACTGCCCCAGTATTAGTGCTTCCATCTGGTGATGAAGGATTTGTGGTCTATAGTGATGCGTCGCATCAGGGGTTGGGATGTGTGTTGATGCAACATGGGAAAGTTATAGCTTATGCATCTAGGCAACTGAAGAATCATGAGAGAAATTACCCGACCCATGATTTAGAATTGGCTGCCATAGTCTTTGCTTTGAAGATTTGGAGACACCATTTATATGGAGCCAAGTGTGAAATTTTTACTGATCATAAAAGTTTGACGCATTTACCAACCCAGAAGGAGTTGAATTTAAGGCAGAGGAGGTGGATGGAATTAATTTGTGATTATGATTGTACAATTCATTATCATCCAGGAAAGGCTAATGTAGTAGCAGATGCATTGAGTAGAAAAGCTACAGGGAGATTAGCTGCTTTTGGGAGTCATGATACTAGCTTGATGATAGAATTAAGAGAAATGAGGATGCAATTGAGTGTCAATGATAAAGGAGCATTAATGGCAAATATGGTAGTTCAATCTCCTATTATTGATCGTTTATTACAGCTACAGAGTAAAGATGAGGGAATAGAGAAAATCAGGCAGGAAGTGTTGAGCGGGAAGCCGACCGAGTTTAGAATCAGAGATGATGGTATGGTAGTATCGGGACAAAGAATTTGTGTTCCCAATGATGAAGAGATGAGAAAAGAAATACTAAAGGAGGCTTATGATTCGATATATTCCATGCACCCGGGAAATAATAAGATGTACAGGGGGCTAAAACAGAATTATTGGTGGTCAGGGATGAAGAGGGATGTAGCAGAATACATTGCTAAATGTTTGACTTGTCAACAGGTAAAATCTGAGAATAGACATCTAGCAGGTTTATTACAACCTCTTCCGATACCTGAGTGGCCATGGGAAAATGTAAGTATGGATTTTGTCTCTGGTTTTCCCCGTACCCAGAGAGGGCATGATGCTGTGTGGGTTATAGTGGATAGACTTTCTAAATCTTCCCATTTTCTTCCTATTAAAACTACCTGGAGTCCAGAAAAGTTGGCTGAGTTGTATGTGGCAGAGATAGTGAAATTACATGGAGTGCCCTTGACTATTGTGTCTGATAGAGATTCTAGATTTACTTCTAGATTTTGGAGGGGTTTTCAAGAAGCTATGGGTACGCAATTACAGTTTAGTACAGCTTTTCACCCACAAACAGATGGACAGACAGAGAGAATCATCAGAATACTAGAGGGTATGCTGAGGGCAAGTGTATTGAGCTTCTCAGTAAGCTGGGATGCTTACTTGCCTTTGATAGAGTTTGCATACAATAATCAGTATCAAACTAGTATTGGGATGGCACCCTTCGAAGCTTTGTATGGAAGGAGGTGTAGAACTCCAGTATGCTGGGAAGAAGTTGGAGAGAGAAAGATATATGGCCCAGAAATGATAGACTTGACTACTAAAAGAATCAAACTGGTTAGGGAGAATCTCAGAGCAGCTCAGAGCAGACAGAAAGGATATGCTGACAAAAGAAGACGACCTCTTGAATTCCAAGTTGGTGATTGGGTATTCTTGAAGATATCTCCGTGGAAGGGAGTGTTGAGATTTAAGAAGAAGGGAAAGTTGAGCCCGAGATTTATGGGGCCCTATGAGGTGATCGAAAGAATTGGACCCATAGCATATCGTTTGAATTTGCCTCTGGAATTAAGGCAATTACATAATGTTTTTCATGTGTCACTACTGAGGAAGTACTTGCACGATGAGTCCCATGATATCACGAATCAAGCGATAGAAATTCAGAAGGACTTGACTATTATGCTAGCCCTAGTCAGAATCCTAGACAGAAAAGAGCAAGTCTTACGCAATAAAGTTATTCCTTTGATTCAAGTATTATGGCGCAATAAAGATGTTGAAGAAGTCACGTGGGAACATGAAGTAATAATGAGGAAGGATTATCCCCAACTCTTTACTTGATTTCAACAAGGAAATTTCGGGGACCAAATTTTTTTTAAGGTGGGTAGAATTGTAATATCCGTATTTTAAAATGTTGGGTAAGTGTATATTTTTATCAATATGACAAAGAGTTAAATCCCTGAATGGCTGAATGAAGATTTCTGGAGACCAAGGTTGAAAAGTAAAAAAAAAAAAAAAAAAAAAAAAGGTCAACTTGGAACAGTAACTCGGGGCAGCATACCTACTGTCACCGAGAGAACAATTCTAAGTGGGATAATTGATATATTGGTTTTTGTTGTTTAATGGGAAGTGGAGAACAAAACATAATGATGATGTTTTTTTTTTTTATCATTATGTTTGTTTGGTATCTCATGGAGACTATTGAAGGAGGGAGCTGCTGAAATTTGCAGCCAAGCTCTCCTATATAATGTGTACGAGAGGTTTATGAAGGGAACACGAAAGAATTTTTGATTAGTTCCAAATATTTCATCTGTGTTCTTAAAACACTTGGGAATTTAAAGAAAGGTGGAAGGAACCAGATTTTGAGAGTATTTTCGAAAATATTTTGGGAAGCTATCAAAATAGCAGAAGGTAATAAGGTAATGTTATTTTATCATTTATGAAAGTTTTAGGAGGTTAAAATAGAAAATTTTCAAACTGTGTAGTTTATGGAGAAAAGAAGAAATAATAAGAAATTTAAATTCCAATATTATGTCAGGTGTTGGTAGTCAACAATCGGGAGAAAATTCGAGGAAGATCGGGAAAGGCAAAGAGGTGGCCCACGAGTAGCTTTAAAGTGCTACGTGGTGAGTTGGATTTACTATTAGTAGTCTAAATGAAAAATCAATTATTTCGTGACAATATTAAGTTTAATTATTTAAGTATGCTTGGGTGATCAATGAAAAAGTGATTTATGGGAATGATAGAAAATTTGGTCTTGTAGAAATATTTCTCGGTGAGAAGTAATATTTTTGAAAATTATAAGTTTATTTGAGGATAAAAAGAAATTAATAAATTATTGATGAGACATACCGATGTTTTAACACGAATTAGGACGAGATGAATTTTAGTGGATCTTGCTAAATTTTTATGGATGATTTAAGATGAATTTCAGTGGAATTTGACAATTTGGATGGACAATTTAAGATGAAATTTAGTGGATCTGGTCAGACTTTAATGGATTATTTGATGTGATTTAGGGGGAGAAGAATCTTGTGGAAATTTTATAATTTGATAAAAATATGGATGATTGGATGTTAAATTTTAAAGAAACTTTGTTAGATAAAATTTGTGGATAATTAGGATAGTCAAATTAATTGGTTGGAATCTTTATATTGTTTTTTTTATTTCTGTTTATATTACTGTTTCATATCATTGTTCATGCACATATGCATTAAATAATATAACCGAAAGAACCGGGAAGGCAGCCGGTCTAATGAAATAACCGTGACAGCCGGTATATGCTGGGATGAAAAATAAAAACCGTGTCAGCCGGTATATGCTGGGATGAAAAGTGAAAACCATGACAGCCGGTATATGCTGGGATGAAAAGTGAAAACCGTGACAGCAGGTATATGCTGGAATTAACCGGGAAGGCAGCCGGTCTGATGAGAATAAAAGAACCGGGAGGGCAGCCGGTCTAAGATAATAATAACCTGTCGACAGGTGGGAAGACGTTCCCATCATAATCATTCATGCATTTGCATCTGTTTTAATTATCGTTGCATTATTTGAAATGCTGAGATGTGGTATATTATTTGTGAATTAAATTATAGATGGCTGGGTTTCATAAAAAAAAGACAGCTATAATGATGAGATTTTCGAGATGCTGAGATGTGATACTTTTTGTGAATTTAATTATAGAAGGTTGAGTTTCATATAAAAAGACAGTGATAAGACTTATCTAAATGATGGACTTTTTGATATGAACCTCATTACGAGGTAATTAGGAAATAATTGATAGTCTTAAGGTGAACCAATGATTGAGAAGAAGAGATTGATAGTAGAAAGTTGTCATCAGGTTATGCGAAAAATAATTTATAATATTAAAGGATTATTGATGGAATTTGGAATACTTTTAGTAAATTTAATTCGCTGAGCTTGTGAAGCTCACTCCTCACTGTTCAATAATTTCAGGTAGCAATCAAGATAAATAGTCTGGTGGGTTGAGAATCAGTCGAGATCTTTTTCTGTAAGCCAAGTACGTGTTAATATCCTCAGACAATCGAGTTAAAGACTTGTAAAAATTTTATTGTAAATATTCATGCATTTATGTATTTTTATGTTTAAGTGAATATCATATTTGTTTACCTCTCCTGTTAAAAAAAAAAAAAAATCTGATAGTATTATATTTATTGTTGCATATATGTGTCGTACTTGGATTTTCAAAATGTGATGACACTGTCCAGGGGTGGCCAACCTGGGATGAGTCGTTACAGTATCTCCTCTGAAAAGAGTTTCGATTGGATGTAATTTTTAATTTCAATTGATATATTTTTATATTGTTGCATATATGTGTCTTGCTGAGATTTCAAAATGTGACAACACCGTCTAGGGGGTGGCCAACCCGGGATGGGTCGTTACAACTATCGACTGACAAGTTCACTCCGTTCGGTCTGTCGGATTTCCCTTAATCTTTTTGGTTGGTCTTTATTATTCTGTACAATTTGCCTCTTGGTATGTGCATGGAGGAGCATAATTTGTTCTTATCATTGATCATTCCAGGTCCAAAACACCTCGGTAAGAATCTGGATATCTATTTACGGCCTCTGTTGCACGAGTTGAAGATGTGATGGATAGATGGAGTTCTCACATATGATGCAAGTAGGAAACCAAATTTTCATATGAAAGTTGCACTTCTATGGACGATCAACAACTTCCTAGCTTATAGTATGCTTTCTGGTTGGAGTACTCATGGCTAACTAGCTTGTCCTTACTATATGGAACGTACTAAATCGTTTCAATTACCTTATGGTAGGAAGCCTTGTTAGTTTGACTGTCATCACCAGTTTGTACCTCATAATCATACTTTTTGAAAGCAGAGGGACAATTTTAAGAAGGGAACAATCGACGGAGATTCTTCTTCACCATGGTTCTCTAGGGAAGAAGTGTTGGCTAGAGTTTTGTCCATCAATCATATCACATTAGGTAACATGAAAAAGAAACAAGAGATTCTAGGATTCAATGTGGAGCATAACTAGTTGAAAAAGAGTATCTTCTAGGAATTACCATATTAGAAAACAAATCTCATTAGACATAATTTGGATCTCATGCATATTGAGAAGAATATGTTTGACAATATCTTCAACACAATTATGGATGTCAAGGGTAAAAGTAAAGACAATTCAAACACTCTTGAGGATATTAGAAACCTTTGTAAGCATTCGGATTTGGAGTTGGTTTAAGTAAATGGGAAGCCTAAAAAACCTAAAGCATCCAACACTTTGAATAAGTCTCAGATAAAGGATGTGTTCAAATGGGTGAAGAAATTAAAGTTTCCAAATGGGTTTGCCTCAAATATAGCCCAGTGGGTCAATGTAAAAGTTGTATGGATGAAGAGTCACATGTGTTCATGGAGAGATTAATACCATTGGCATTTCGTGACTTTTTGCATGATGTGATATGGGATCCGTTAACAGAACTTAGTAACTTCTTTAGAGATATATGTTCAATTGAGGTGCGGGTTGAGTATATGGAGCTACTTGAGAGAAACATTGTGGTGACCTTATACAAGCTGGAAAAGATATTTCTCCCATTATTCTTTGACTCTATGGAGCATTTTCCTATTCATTTACCTTATGAAGTTAAGGTTGGGGGCCCTGTGCAGTACCGATGGATGTATCCCTTCGAGAGGTGATATCTTTTATTAATCTTTGTTTGTATAAATTAAATTGCGTGTTTCACCATTGTATAATTGCTTCATAATATGGATATGCAAAATAGGTGTATTTATAGCCTAAAGAAAAAGGCCCGTAACAAAGCACACATTGAAGGCTCCATTGTTGAGGCGTACATCATAGAGGAAAATCCCAACTTCTACACATACTATTTTGAACCGAATGTCCAAACAAAGTTGAATCAAGTAGGTCAAAATGACGATGTGGGATATGTTGATCGAAATGGACGCCTATCCATTTTCTGTTATCCTGGTCATGCATTTGGTCATGAGTGTAGAAGAGATTTAGATGAAGATGAGATGAAGGTTGTAGAGATATATATTCTCCTAAATTGTGTAAAGATCTAGCCTTATGTGGAGTGAGTCCTTATACCCTATCTTAAACTTATTGTCTATAATTTAAATGATTTTAAATTTTCATTTTATCAATATTGTAGGTAATATGATGAAATGTTTAGGCATGATCAGCCTCGTATCACCAACGATCCAATTGAAAACAACATACGAGAGCCAGGACTTGGTCTGTGTAAACATGCGACATGTTATAATGGCTATAATGTAAATAGATTCAAATTTCACACTGAAGAGTATGGAAAATTCAAGAAAACAATTAATAGTGGTATATGTGGGAAGGGTAGTTGTTACGACTTATACGAACATGACTGTTATGATATGTTGAAAGAAATTATAGCTATACAATGTATAGGGAAAAGTAATAAAATTGTATTGTTTAAGTGCCACTGGTATGATTCTGAGCGAGGACTTACGGTACACCTGAAACATTGTCTTATAGATATAAAGCATACACTAAGCCTTCATTCAAATGAGCCATTTGTGTTGGTAAAGTAAGCAATACAAGTGTACTACTCACTGTATTACTCATTGTACCCTTCAAAGAAGAAAGAAAGACTAGACTGGTGGGTAGTTTGTAAAGTTATGGTGAAGGAAATGAATATGTTTCTTCGGACGAAGATGCAAATCAAGATATAATGCTTATCATTCTAGATTACTTCCAAGAGGATGAAAGTACTTGTCCAATCGCAATTGATGCAGACCATGAACTTGATATGCTCGGTATTCTTCATGATCCCATTGGTATAATGGAAGAAGTAGACTGACCGAATGAAGAAGGAGAAGAATGAGAAGGAGAAGAAGGAGAAGAAGAAGAAGGAGGAGGAGAAGAAGGAGGAGGAGAAGAAGGAGGAGGAGGAGGAGTAGGAGAAGGAGGAGGAGGAAGAGGAGAAGAAGAAGAACTTGTAAGCATATCTTTCTAAGTTTTGTATAATCATTGTAAGAAAATTAACTTTTAAGCATGTTTATGTTTTTTGTTCCTTTTCGTATCTTATATAACTCTTAAACATTGTGTATGTATTTTCTTCATACTTGTAGTTTTTTTTTTTCCAAAACAGGATGGCAAAGGGTCGAGTACGAGGCATTAGGGGGGGACGTAACCCCGGTAGATATGAGGCCTCGACTTCATATGCCCCGACTTTAGGTAACTATGTATTTACTTTTACATTGTACATAAACTCCTTCTCCCTATTGTATTATTTTTCATTTTGGTTTACAATATCTTTTCCTTTAACTTGCAGAGCTTGTGGAGCATGACGAGGAGGAAAGTGAAGAAGAGGAGGAAGAAAGCAAGGAAGAGGAGGAGGATTAGGTATCTTATAGAAGGAGAGGGGCTAGCAAACTCCCACCTCCTCCCGATAATCTAGCGGACTGACCTTTGATTCGCATTAGAACCACTAGGTTAATATACTTATAGTGACAACATTTATGTATTAGTACCATAGAAGCCAATTTTTTTTCATTTTACTTGAAGCTTTTGATTATTGCAGTGCATTTAATAGGGCGAAGGGCATCATGAGGATTATATCATAAATAGCAAGGAGTCATCATGAGAAGTGATGAGTGCCAAATATTTTATATTTTGGCCCCTTAATTTACGTTTGTTAGCTTAGGAATTTGTTACTTTGCATTGTTTTTCGTTGTTTTATAGGTTCACAAGCACTTGGAAAGGAGTTTCACTAAATTGCCAGAATTTCCCGTACAGATCAGTCATTTTTGAAAATTAAACTGTATTGATTCAGGAAGAACCAGGAGATGAACCATATATGCTTAGAAAGATCCGGAAGTCTATTTTTGGTAGAATTTTACAACTCATAAAAATGATTTTTCTGAAGAAAGTTTTGGCAGTTTTAGTAGAAAAAGGTAAAGCAGCACCATGCTGCGCTTGAGCGCACCAGGCTGTGATCGAGCGTACCTGCACAGTATCCCATATCGGATTAGAAACACATTGCACTCGTGGTGTTTCCCTATAAAAGGCCCACTCCACTTCAGCTTTGGGCATCATCTGGGAGCAGATCTGAAGGGCTTTTGGGAGCAATCCGGAGGACTTTTAGAGGGCAAGCTGGGGAATCTCCAAGGCTTTGCTACCAAGGAGGGGATGCTCACGGCGAGATCAAATCTTTCCCTTGAGATTTTTGTTGTCCATTATATTTATGGGTAACTAAATTCTCAAGTAGGGCTAGGGATGAACTTGCACAGTTAATAGTATTTTTGTTTATTTTTAATTTATGTATTTGAGTTTCAATTACTAAAACTCTTTTGTTTTATCATTTGCAATTCATTAGTGATGTTTTCTTTTCCGAATAATCTTAGAATTTATTCTGTTTATGGATTCAGTCATGCTTTTTCTATTGAATGATTTAGCTCTTTGATTATATTGGGATTAAATATTTATCTATATTGATTTAGTTCTTTGCTGCAATATCACTTCCTGAGTATATTGTCGTCGTTGGATTTTCTCAATAGTGATAATAATTGACGTATTTTAAAAGTGGTAAAGGACTTTTCAAAGGGTTATATTTGGTTTAATCTTGGTTTATAAATCTATATCTTCGGAATGGGAATTTTGGAAATTGAGTTCCCAATTGAGTTATTCAATGAATTAAAAGTAATTAAAATACCGGATTTGTGCAAGGGATTCCCAACACTTTACTGTTTATCAAATTTGCTTTACCTTAATTTACATTAAAAATTAATCTTTGTTCTCCATTAATCATTCAATAATTTTTTTAGTTTCTTTATTCCTTCTACTATTCTTTTAATTTGTCTCCCTGTGGAATCGACACCTCAAAGCTGTGCTACAACTACCGCGTTATTCTTTGAGCGTAAACAAGGAGCCTTTCAATTCATATAGACAATTTACTCACATAATGAAGAACAGTTGATTCGATGAATAATTAGTATAATTTAATTTGTGTTCTCCATATGTATGTTTATTATGTATATGTGCTTAGTAAGTATTTTTGTAGGTTATAAGTAATCCATTTTTCTTTGCACTTAAGAAATTTTATAGGTTCTCCACCTAGAACAAGACCTCGCACGCCCAAGCAGTTTTTAACCACATAGCTCAGAGACGCTTAACTGACCACCTAAACAAAGCCCAAGAAAGAGTGGAATGAGAGTGTGGACCAAACAAGCTGGATTAGATTGGGTAGAAAAGGCATTGGATGAGGCAACCGATTTGGGATGCACTTTGTCACCTGTGGGCCACTGATGATTGGGGGAGGCTTCAACAGGCTGCATTATCCAATAGGTGATCAGGGGATGAGCTTGTCTACCACGTTGGAGGGTCCATGAGTACCTAAGGGCACCCTAATGAGCTGGTAAACATAATCCTAATGTCAGTTATCAATATGATGCTTATTTGTTTATTAATACATGAATGTGCATGATCTACATGATGTTAGTTTTTTAACAAGTGTATGACTATAATATTTTTTTTTTCATATTTAAGGAAAATTTCATTACCATGTTGATGAGTCTTAAATATTGCATATTTTAGACCCTTAACTTACATTTGTTATGCTCTTAGTTAGTAGTATTTCACTTTATTTTACGTCTTTCTTGTGTTTTGTGTATTTTTATAGGTTTGTGGAGAAAATAAAGCATTTCAGGAGATGTGAAGCTTCTGGAGACATTGCGATCGAGCGCACCTGCACTCGAGCGCACCTGCCTACGAATGAGCGCATGGTCAACATCCCACATCGAAATATTTAAAGTTCAGTGCATCTGCGATTGATTGTAGCAGACATGCGATCGAGTGCACATTAGATCGTGCGCACAAGACATGTGATCGATCGTACCTGCGATCGATCGCACCACACTGCGATCGAGCGCACACGGGCAGTATCCCACATCGAATCTGCAACCCATATTGCTCCGGGTCTTCCCCTATATAAACACCATCTGGCTTCATCATTCAGTGTACAATTCCTGAGCCACTTTGGTGTTTACCGGTGGACATCCGCCAACATTCTGGTGGATCCCGAAGGCATTGCTACCACGAGGGGAAGCGCCGCCCGTCAGCGAGTGGAATTTCTCCCATGTAAAGTTTTCTATTTATTTCTTTATATTCAGTTGTTTTAGTTTAAATGTTTAGCACCTTTTATTATAGTTTTATAGTTATGAGTGGCTAGACTCTTCAGCTAAGGTTGAAGATGAAGCCCTGCCGTTGTTTGGCGTAGTAGTTCAGATTTGCTTGTACAAATCTGACAATTTTTAGTATAAATGTTCTGTCAATTATTTGAGTTAATCTTATAATTGATTGAGTTTAAATTGTCTGTTGGATATTCCTTGTGTTTCATCTGATGGATACATTGAATGCTTTTCGATTAAATTGGATTTCCTTTGTGATTTGTTAAGAGCAGATACATTGGACGCTTTTGGTTTAATTGGGATATTCTTTGTTTTTTGTCTTATAGTTGGATTCATGGAATGTTTTGATAGGCTATATTTTTAGAACATATATGCTTAACTTTGGTAGGGTGGATTCGAAAACCTTGGTGTTTTAATTATTAGTTTTTAAATCAACTTAGCTTAGTTTATATTTCTTTTGCAATATCATTCACAATTCGGAACTAGGTTAAGATAAAGTTAGTTTAGATTAAAAATATATTTTCACAACACAATTTCCTGTGGATTCGACCTCGCACTTGCACAATGCTATATTGCAAACGACTCATGCGCTTGCGAGTAATTTAAAACTCACAACAAGTTTTTGGTGCCGTTGCCAGGGAGTTGTTTGGTTTGTGAAAATTTTTGGTCTGAATTAATTTTATTTTTCTACTAGTTAGTTAGCAATTTAAAAAAAAAAAAAATTTTGAGTTCTGTGTTTGCTTTATTCTGTTGCTTCTGCTGGTTAGTATCTCATTATTTTTCTGTTGGTGTATGCTTGGTCGGAGATCCTTGAACTTAGATTTGACACATTTAGATCCCGACTTAGAAAGAACTCTTCGGAGGCAGAAAAGAGCACTAGTTGAGAGAGAGACTGTTGATATGTAATCATCCTGAACATGTAGAGCAACCTAGAGCTTGGAACATGGACTCCACTACATCCCTTAGGGATTTGTTCGCACCCGTTGCGACTAACACATCTTCCTGCATAGTGTTGCCACCAACCAATGCCACACACTTTGATTTGAAGCCACATGTTATCCAACTCCTACCCTCATTCCATGGCTTAGATCTTGAAAATCCTTATAGTCATGTGAAGAAGTTCAAAGACATTTGTGCTACATTCAAATTCCAGAACTTCTCTGAGGAGTCAGTCCATCTTCGACTCTTCCCTTTCTCCCTTCACGATAGAGCTAGGGCGTGGTTGGACTCCAACACGTCCGGGTCTATTACATCTTGGGAAAACCTGCTTAGCAAATTTTACCCTAAGTTTTTCCCAATGTCTAGAGTGAATGAGTGCCGAAAGGAGATTAGCTCTTTCACTCAGGACGAGGATGAGAAGTTCTCTGAAAGCTGGGAGCGCTTTAAAGAGTTACTGATCAGATGCCCTCCACATGGATATGAGAAGTGGAGACTCGTTCAATTCTTCTACCAAGGGTTGACTCAACCCAACCGTAGCATGATCGAGTCTATGAATGGGGGGGCATTCTTGAGTCTGACAGGAGACGAAGCATACATGGCATTGGATAAGTTGTCCGACAACTCACAGCAGTGGGATTTTTCAAGCTGTCGAGATAAGTCCATTCGTGCTCCTAAGAGGGGAGGCATCTATGAGGTTAGGGAGGACGCTGATTTAAGGATAAAGTTAGATGCCCTCACCAAGAAGATTGACGCTCTCACTATGAGCCAATCCATCAATGCTGCCAACACATTCAATGTTGAAAGCTGTTCCATCTGTTCTAGTCCCATGCATCTAGCACAGAATTGCCTATCAATGCCGGCTTGTGCCGAGTATCCTATGGAACAAGTAAATGCTTTCAATGACTTTCGAAGGCAGTCAAATGGATCGTACTCCGAGACATACAATCCAGGGTGGCGGAACCACCCAAATTTTTCATGGAGGCAGAACCAACCAATGAATCAGGGAGGAGCCCCTTATCATGCTCAAAATCAATATCCTCCCGGATTTGCCCCACAAATTCCTAATCATGGTCGTTCTGCCCATCCAGCACCTTCACCTGCTTACCACGCACCCACTCAAACACCAGCACCAGTTTCACAGTCGCTTGAGGACACCCTTAAGAAGTTCATGAAGGCGACTAGCCAAAATATGAGCGATGTGAGGGGTGCAACAGTGGTAAACACCCAAGCAATTGCCAAGCTGGAGAGTCAAATAGGGCAAATTGCAAGTCACTTGGGTGAGAGAGAGAAAGGAAAGTTCCCCAGTCAGCCCGTGCAAAACCCAAAAGGACAATTTATGGTTGAGAGTTCATCAACTCCTACGCACGGGGAGGAACAAGTACAGTCGATTGTCACACTGAGGTCTGGGAGACAAGTGGACAATCGAGTGGAAGAGAGCCCTGCTATGCAGCAAGGGCAAGAGAGTGGCAACACAGAGAAGAGAGATGCTAAGTCATCTACAGCCACACCTACTGAGAAAGACCCTCCTAGGTCATTTGTACCTAGAGCACCCTACCCCGAGAGATTACAGGCGCCCAAGAAAGGAGGGAAGTATGAGGAAATTCTGGAGGTATTCAAGCAAGTCCAAATCAATATCCCTTTTTTGGATGCCATCCATCTAGTGCCATCATATGCCAAGTTTTTAAAGGACTTGGTCACTATCAAGAGGAGGATGAATGTCCCAAAGAAGGCATTTTTGACCGAGCAGGTCAGTTCAATCCTTCAGTGCAAGCTACCCATCAAGTATAAGGACTCGGGGTGTCCTACCATCTCTTGCACGATAGGAGTCAGCCATATTGAGAGGGCCCTTTTGGATCTAGGGGCGAGTGTGAATCTTCTACCCTACTCAGTCTATGTGCAGTTGGGGTTAGGAGAATTGAAGCCCACATCCACGACGCTTCAATTGGCTGACAGGTCAGTGAAAAGACCACGGGGGATAGTTGAGGACGCTTTGATAAAAGTGGATAAGTTCTATTTCCCCGTGGATTTTATTGTGCTTGACACAGAGCCGGTTCAGAATGTAGGGATTCAAATACCGGTGATTCTAGGGCGACCATTCTTAGCCACGGCTAACGCCCTAATCAATTGTAGGACAGGGGTGATGAAGAACTCCTTCGGAAATATGACAGTGGAGTTGAACATTTTTGATATCACTAGGCAACCACTGGAATATGATGAAGTGAGAGATGTATGCTTGATAGAGGAGATTCTTGAGGATACTGTGGATGAATCAAGCATTGAGGATCCCATGGAGGCATGCTTTACTCACTTTGGAGAGGACTTGGATTTAGATAAGTTACTCTAGGAAGTAAATGCCATTTTGGAGTCTGATCCTCAAGAAAGCAAGGAGGAGGAGGAGAAGGTGTCACCAGAACCTCAAAAGAAGGAACTTAAGCCTTTACCGGATAATCTTAAGTATAAGTTCCTGGGTCCAGCATACTGTTTGCCTGTGATAATAGCTTCAGATTTGGGAGAGGCTCAAGAGGAGAAATTATTAGATGTTTTAAGAGAGCACAAGGAAGCTATCGGCTGGACCATTGAGGATATTAAGGGAATCAGCCCCTCGGTGGTGATGCACATGATACATTTGGAGGAAGATGCTAAGCCATCGAGGGAGCCGCAAAGAAGGCTCAACCCTGCTATGCAAGAGGTTGTGAGGGCAGAGGTTATTAAGCTGTTAGATGCAGGGATCATTTATCCCATCTCTGATAGCAAGTGGGTGAGCCCCATTCATGTCGTGCCTAAGCGAGCTGGATTAACGGTAGTAAAGAATAAGGACGATGAGTTGGTGCCAACTCGTGTGCAGTCTGAGTGGAGAGTGTGTATAGACTACCGTAAGCTGAACATTGCCACAAGGAAGGATCTATTTCCACTTCCATTTATTGATCAGATGGTGGAGCGTTTGGCTGGGCACGAGTATTATTGCTTTTTGGATGGTTATTCTGGATGTAACCAGGTCCCCGTGGACCCCGAAGATCAGGAGAAGACGACATTTACCTATCCTTTTGGGACCTTCGCCTATCGTCGCATGCCCTTTGGGTTATGCAATGCGCCCGCCACTTTTCAGCGGTGCATGTTCAGTATATTCTCTGACATGGTAGAGCGATTCTTGGAGATTTTGATGGACGACTTCTCCGTCTTCGGTTCAACATTTGAGGAGTGCCTGCACTGTCTCTCTTTGGTTTTGGTACGGTGCAATGAGAAGAACCTGGTGCTTAATTGGGAGAAGTGCCATTTTATGGTCAAGCAAGGAATTGTACTGGGGCATGTCGTATCTCATCGAGGGATTGAGGTCGACAAAGCGAAGGTGGATTTGATTTCCAGCCTTCCACCCCCACGTACGGTGAAAGAGGTTCGATCTTTTCTGGGCCATGAAGGTTTCTATAGGCGATTTATCCATAATTTCAGCAAGATCGCCAGGCCCTTGTGCAAGTTGTTGCTAAAAGATGCCCCATTTCTATTTGATGAGGATTGTAAGAAAGCATTTGGGGATCTGAAGAAGATTCTGACGTCCACACCCATTATTCAGCCACCTAACTGGGATGTGCCTTTTGAGATTATGTGTGACGCATCAGACTATGCTGTTGGAGCTGTTTTGGGGTAACGTGTTGATAAACTTCCCCATGCTATCTATTATGCAAGTCGAACTCTAAACGATGCACAACTCAATTACTCTACCACTGAGAAGGAATTGCTTGCAGTCGTTTTTGCATTAGACAAGTTCAGATCCTACTTGTTAGGATCTAAAGTCATTATCTACTTGGACCATGCTGCATTGAAGTATCTTTTCTCTAAAAAAGATGCTAAATCTCATCTTATCCGATGGATCTTGCTACTTCAAGAGTTCGACATTGAGATTCGGGATAAGAAAGGTTCAGAAAATGTGGTGGCAGATCATTTGTCTAGATTGATTGTGGAATTCAGTGAGGCTGCCACTCCCATTTCTGAGACCTTTCCTGATGAGCAGTTGATGCACATTGCTCATAGTCTCGCACCATGGTTTGCTGACATAGTGAACTATCTTGTCACCAGACACATGCCCTTGCATTGGGGGAGGCAAGATAAATCAAAATTTTTGGCCATGGTAAAACACTTTTTCTGGGACGATCCTTACCTGTTCAAGTATTGTCCTGATCAGATCATTAGACGGTGTATTCCTGAGCATGACCAATCTAATGTCATCGCCTTTTGTCATGATCATGCATGTGGAGGCCATTTTAGTGCTAAAAAGACCGCTGCAAAGATTTTGCAGTGTGGATTTTATTGGCCTACCCTGTTCCAGGACTCTCACACCTACTGTATATCTTGTGAGCATTGCCAAAAGCTAGGGAGTCTTTCTAGGAGAAATATGATGCCCCTCAACCCTATTCTGATTGTTGAGATTTTTGATGTGTGGGGCATTGATTTCATGGGACCATTCCCAAACTCCTTTGGCTACTTATACATTCTAGTTGCTGTGGACTATCTGTCCAAGTGGGTGGAGGCCGTTGCGTGCAAGACCAATGACCACAGAGTTGTGGTCCAGTTCTTGAAAGACACTATTTTTTGCTCGTTTTGGTACGCCTTGAGCAATCATAACTGATGGAGGTAAGCACTTTTGCAACAAGATCTTTGAGCAGTTGATGAAGAAGTATTGTATCACGCACAAAGTTGCCACCCTATATCACCCACAGATGAGTGGTTAAGTGGAAATTTCAAATCACGAGATCAAACAAATTTTGGAAAAGACTGTGAACCCTAATAGAAAGGATTGGTCTCTGCGATTGACGGATGCACTGTGGGCATATCGGACAGCCTTCAAGACGCCAATTGGCATGTCTCCCTATCGTATTGTATACGGAAAGGCATGTCACCTTCCAGTTGAATTAGAGCATCGTGCGTATTGGGCTGTCAAGCAACTAAATTTCAATCTTTCCAAGGCTGGCTCACAACGGAAGCTCCAACTCAATGAATTGGAGGAGCTGCGGAATGATGCATATGAGTGTGCCTGATCATACAAAGCACAAATGAAGAAGACTCATGACCAAAACATTTTGAGACGAGCTTTTGAGCCGGGTCAGAAAGTTCTTCTTTATAATTCGAGCCTACATCTTTTTCCAGGCAAGCTCAAATCCCGATGGTCAGGCCCATTCATTATTCGATTGATTTTTCCTCATGGGGCCATCGAGATTGAGGATCCTAAGAATGGTAATACTTTCAAGGTAAATGGATAGAGGCTAAAATCATTCTTAGAGTTGAGGAGTCCGGACATTGAGACGATACTGTTTGAGGATCCTAGTTACTCAGATTGAGTGTAGTATTCTAGGGAGAGTCTGGCTGAAGATGTTAAACTTAGCGCTCATGGAAGGCACCCCACAGCTTATCTTTTCTTTTGTTTATTTATTATTTCACATTTTTATGATTAATGTTTGTTTCCAGTATTTTTTGTTTTCCAGTTTTTATTTTTTAGGGACAAAGCGTACTTCAGTTCAAGTTTGGGGGTATGCTATGAGCCATACCAGTCCAGATAGTTCTCCATATCTCAGGTCAGCTCTTTCCATATTAGTCACACATTGGGGTCAATGTGTAATTTAAGTTTGGGGGTATGGGAGACACATCACACACTTTGTCCTAATTTGTTATCTTTTTCGTCATAGAGATAAATGCATGCTCATGTTATCGTGAAATTTTAGTTGATCTAAACATTTTCTGTGATGTGATGTCATTGGTGAGCTTAACATTTTGAACACATGATCTGGTGATAAATTTTTAAAATTTAGTTACTTACTTTAGGTATTTTGAGAATTCACATGTTTGATCTAATCTAACACGAGCACATTAGCACAAATTATGTGAGGTATGACACATAATTTTAATGTGTATTTTTCCTTATCTTAACTGAAACTGGATGACTTGTTGGATGAACTATTGGGCATAGGAAAAAAAAAAAATTATCAATAAACTTTTCGCTGAGTAACTGGACCTCTTGCCTCAGTAAGCAGTGAGTGTTCACGTCAAAAGGTGGAATTATGCTTGGTAATATTAAGGTCGGTTTAATTTCGTAACCTTTTTTACTCGAGTTATTAAGTCCTTAGGGGTGTCTTTACACCTAATGCCCTAAAACCACCTGGTTTGGGAGTCATTGACTCAACACTCGTTACATGGGTCAATTAGAAAGCTTAAGGGAACTAAACATAGTCGTGCCTTATTATTGTTAAAAAAAATAATAAAAAGAAAAAAAAAACTATGCCTTTTCGTTCATTTTTGATGGGAAATTCGGTGAATCTTGAGACATAGAGACATTACACATTAGAGTTACTTGGAAGCTTCATTTTTATATGCTAATTCACCTTACACTGATTCAAGCTTGTGATGCCTTATCCTGCCTTTTGTAAGTAATTAGATTTTAACATTTCTATTCATTTTGAAGATGGGTTTACCTTTTTAAGCTTACTTATGAATGAATATCATGGTGATGTATGCTCATTAAATTTTTGGATACCATGAGTGATGACTTTATCTTTATGTTCTTTGTTTTTCATTGAGTCTTTTATTTTGTTTTGCTAAGGGACTAGCAAAATATAAGTTTGGGGGTATTTGATGAGTCTTAAATATTTCATATTTTAGACCCTTAACTTACATTTGTTATGCTCTTAGTTAGTAGTATTTCACTTTATTTTACATCTTTCTTGTGTTTTGTGTATTTTTACAGGTTTGTGGAGAAAATAAAGCATTTCAGGAGATGTGAAGCTTCTGGAGACATTGCGATCGATCGCACGAGATATGCGATCGAGCGCACCTACGCTCGACCGCACCTGCCTACGAATGAGCGCATGGTCAACATCCCACATCGAAATATTTGAAGTTCAGTGCATCTGCGATCGATCGTAACAGACATGCAATCGAGCGCACATGAGATCATGCGCACAAGACATGCGATCGATCATACCTGCGATCGATCGCACCACACTGCGATCGAGCGCACACGGGCAGTATCCCACATCGAATCTGCAACCCATATTGCTCCGGGTCTTCCCCTATATAAACACCATCTGGCTTCATCATTCAATGTACAATTCCTGAGCCACTTTGGTGTTTACCGGTGGACGTCTGCCAACATTCTGGTGGATCCCGAAGGCATTGCTACCACGAGGGGAAGCGCCGCCCGTCAGCGAGTGGAATTTCTCCCATGTAAAGTTTTTTATTTATTTCTTTATATTCAGTTGTTTTAGTTTAAATGTTTAGCACTTTTTATTATAGTTTTATAGTTTTGAGTGGCTAGACTCTTCAGCTAAGGTTGAAGATGAAGCCCCGCCGTTGTTTGGCGTAGTAGTTCAGATTTGCTTGTACAAATCTGACAATTTTTAGTATAAATGTTCTGTCAATTATTTGAGTTAATCTTATAATTGATTGAGTTTAAATTGTCTGTTGGATATTCCTTGTGTTTCATCTGATGGATACATTGAATGCTTTTCGATTAAATTGGATTTCCTTTGTGATTTGTTAAGAGTGGATACATTGGACGCTTTTGGTTTAATTGGGATATTCTTTGTTTTTTGTCTTATAGTTGGATTCATGGAATGTTTTGATAGGCTATATTTTTAGAACATATATGCTTAATTTTGGTAGGGTGGATTCGGAAACCTTAGTGTTTTAATTATTAGTTTTTAAATCAACTTAACTTAGTTTATATTTCTTTTGCAATATCATTCACAATTCGGAACTAGGTTAAGATAAAGTTAGTTTAGATTAAAAATATATTTTCACAACACAATTCCCTGTGGATTCGACCTCGCACTTGCACAACGCTATATTGCAAATGAGTCGTGCGCTTGCGAGTAATTTAAAACTCACAACATATGTGTCGGAGGCAGAGTTGGGTAGACAACCGTCTATTAAAGAGGATTTCGGTAAGACCCATACAGCCAAGAGCACGAGGCAATATGTTGATTGAAAGTCAAAGGTAGTGAGCATAAGTACAAGTAGCTTTTTAATAAAATATTAGGTTTTCTATAAACAAATATATTATGTGATGCAATTTAATTACTAAGATTATTCAATTTATCTACTTATTTTATATTTGTTGATTAAAGTCCTTTCATTTACTTCTCTATGATCTAATTTATCTACCTAATGTATTGATTTAGATTACAGGAGTCTTATAGTCGGGATATGACCGCAAAATATAGAGATGGTCCATTTGCACACCAGCAAATCGACATTGGTGCATAGTTAGTAGCTTGTGGGGGGCATAAGAAAGGTCGTGTATATGGCTTAGGCGATTTGGTGGACTTGAGTGTTCTGGTCGAGAAGTCATGGTGTTGTTCATCCACCACTCCCACCTCTGCTAGGGCTCGAGGCTCCACATTTATTGAGCAGGAGCATATACAATAATAAATCGAGGAAGAGGTTAATTGATGAGTCCATAAGGTAGAAAAACATTTCAAAGAGAGAAAAAAAGGCCAGGAGCATACACAACAGCGGATGCAGGACCATATGAATGAAAGCATACAATGCGCCGTGCTTACCATCTGTCAAAGCTGCGGGATATATATACCTCTGTGTGTACTTCTAGCTCGGTACCTCCACTTCTATCCTCCAATGTAAGTACTAAATATTTTTAGAATGTTAGACATGAAACTTTATTATCGTAATGTGCATGATATATACAATATAATGTTACTTATAAAAAAAGATATATACCATATAATGTTAACACTTAGTGGTTTTAGGGTCGAAAACGTAAAATATTTATCCCGTTGATGAGTCGAGAGCACTAGAATGTCCATACCATAATGCGAGTTGTGGGAATAAGTCTAGTCGAGTTCGAATGATCGAGGTTTGGGTTCGGTGAGAAAAAGTGAGAGTTTTAGGTCCAAACCATTAACACTTAGTGGTTTTAGGATCGAAAACGTAAAATACTCATCCTGTTTACGAGCTGAGAGCACCAGCACATCTGTAACATAGAATGTGAGTTGTGGGAATAAGTCCAGTTGAGTTCAGACAATCGGTTCAACTTTCGAGAGAAAAAGTGAGAGTTTTAGCTCCAAACCATTAACACTTAGTGGTTTTAGGGTCGAAAATGTAATATACTTATCCTATTGATGAGTTAAGAGCACTAGCATGTCTGTACCATAGAATGTAAGTTATGGGAACAAGTCTAGTCAAGTTCAGACCACTGGTTCAGATTCTGTGAGAAAAAGTGAGAGTTTTAGGTCCAAACCGTTAACATTTAGTGGTTTTGGGGTCGAAAACATAAAATACTCATCCTTTTGACGAGCCGCGAGCACTGACATGTTTGTACCGTAGAATATGAGTATTAGGAACAAATTTAGTCGAGTTCAGACCATCGTTTGGGTTCCATGAGAAAACGTGAGAGTTTTAGGTCCAAACAATTAACCCAAAATGTAAAATATTCATCTCGTTGACGAGCCGCGAGCATCAACACGTCTGCACCATAGAATGTGAGTTATAGGAACAATTCTAGTCGAATTTGGACCACTAGTTCAGGTTCCATGAGAAAAAATAAGAGTTTTAGGTGCAAACCATTAACACTTAGTGGTTTTAGGGTTGAAAATGTAAAATACTCGTCTCATTGACGAGCTAAGAGTACCAACACGCCCATACCATAGAATGTGAGTTGTAGGAGCAAGTCTAGTTGAGTTCGGACAACTAATTTGGGTTCTGTAAGAAAAAGTAAGAGTTTTAGGTCTAAACCATTAACCAAAAACATAAAATACTCATCCCGTTGACGAGCCGAGAGCACCAACACATCTGTACCACAGAATGTGAGTTGTAAGAACAAGTCTAGTCAAGTTCGGACAACCAGTTTGGGTTCTGTAAGAAAAAGTGATAGTTTTAGGTCTAAACCATTATGACTTAGTGGTTTTAGGGTTGAAAATGTAAAATACTTGCCTGTTGACTAGCTAAGAGAACCAGAACATTTGTACCATAGAATGTGAGTTGTGGGAGTAAGTCTAGTCGACTTCGGACCACTGGTTCATGTTCCATGAGAAAAAGTGAGAGTTATAGGTTCAAACTATTAACACTTAGTGGTTTTAGGGTCGAAAACGTAAAATACTCATCCTGTTGATGAGCTAAGAGCACTGAGATGTCTGTAGTATAGAATGTAAGTTGTGGGAACAAATCTAGTTGAGTTTGGACAAGTGGTTCGGGTTCCATGAGAAAAAGTGATAGTTTTAAATTCAAACCGTTAACACTTCGTGGTTTTAAGGTTGAAAAGTAAAATACAAGTCCCGTTGATGACCCGAGAAAATCAACACATCCATACCATAGAATATGAGTTGTGAGAACAAATCTAGTTGAGTTCGGACCACCGTTTGGGTTCCATGAGAAAACGTGATGGTTTTAGGTCCAAACTATTAACACTTACTGGTTTTAGGCTAAAAAATATAAAATACTCATCCTGTTGACAAGCTGAGAGCACCGACACGTCCGTACCATAGAATGTGAGTTGTGGGAATAATTCTAGTTGAGTTTGGACCACCGATTCAAGTTCCATCAGGTTTACGGCGTAAACATTAAAATTGAATAGTTGTTCATTCTTATCTATTATTAATGATTATTTTCTTTTCCAATTGCGAAATATCTTAGGGATTTTTTCTTTATAATTATAACAGATTTGTTTAACAATTACGACAGATTTTCTTTAATAATTGCGACAATTTTTTTTTATTACAACTTGTTTAACAATTGCGATGAAATTTTTATGAAATTACGAGGGAATATTTGCAATAATTGCCATAGACTTCAATAATTTTGACATATTTTTTTATACTTGCGCCCTACTTTTCCAGTTGCGAGGGAATTTCGGTAGCAATTACAAAATAAAAATATTTAAAAGAAATTTTTAAGGAAAATTGGAATTAATTGTGACCGAAATTTTTGGTCATAAATATTGTTAAATGCGACGGGCATTTTAATTCGGTCGAAAAAAATTATTATTTGACACTAGGTCGAGTGCGAGGGACCAAATGCGACGAAAATTGGTCGAAAAAATTGTAATTGTGACGAATGCATAGTCAAATGCGAGAAATAATCTTTTTATTTTTATTTTATGGTAGTCTACTTCCTTGAGTGCAGTTATGCGGTTAAGGAAATAGTCTCTTGGAATGTGTGTAAGAAAGAGTTTTGGACACAACCTTTTTGTATGTACGGTACCGAGTCCTTGAAGAGCTTGTGGCTCTCACATCGACCTTTTTGGCTTTAGGGTACCGAGCCCTTGAAGTGATCGGGTCTCTAAGCTCGGCACTTTTGACTTCAGGGTGTCGAGCCTATGAGGCGCTCGGGGCTCTACACTTGGTACTTTTGACTTCAGGGTACGAAGCTCATGAAGATCTTGAGGCTCTGAGCTCACTTGGGGCTCTGAACTTGGTACTTTTGACTTCAAGGTACTGAGCCTATGAGGAGCTTGGGCCTAGCTTGTTACTTTTAACTTCAGGGTACCAAGCCTATGAGGAGCTCGGGGCTATGAATTTATTACTTTTGACTTCAGGGTACCGATTCCAAGAAGAGCTCTGAGCTTTGAGCTCGGTACTTTCGTGCCTTGGGTACCGAGTCCATGAAGAACTAGGGGCTCAGGGCTTGAAACTTTTGTGCCTTGGGTACTGAGACCATAAAGATCCATGGCTTTAGGCCTGGCAATTTTGTGCCTTGGGTACCGAGCCTATGAAGAGCTCGGGGCTTGGGGCTCAGGCCTTGGCACTTTTGTGCCTTAGGTACTTGTAGGTATCATTCTTTTTCCGCCTAAGACCCATGCATCTAGCATATTACCTAAGGCCACCTCATTTCAAGAAGGTGGATATGGCGAGGTTGCGATTACGATGAGTAGGCATATGAAAATGAGTGAAACCTATCAAGTCTAACATAAACCCTTTATGAATAGTGAAGGGGCTCCCGTGATGGGTACATTTTAATATATTAGATAATGGGTCGTTTGTCATCCAAGTGCATAGCAAGGATGACAGGTAAGGAGCTGCCATTTGACCGTGAAAGGGGTTAAATCTCTTGTCATTGGTCAATGTGAGAAATTCTAAGGCTCGAGATATTTGGGTGCAAAAGAGTGAGGATTCAAAGCTCCCTCTCTTACCTAGACCAAACTTTAGCCCTTTTTGTTTCAAGGAAATTAATTTAAATTTTAATTCAAGTATTATTATCATACACTACTAATAAAGCCAAAAACACATTTTGCAATTTATATTCAAACAAAACGACGTAAGTGTGTGTGATGTGTGTGCAAAAGTGTGCAAGTGTGTGCGATGTGCAAGCAAAAGTGTGTGAGGATTTAGATTGTAACTAACTTATGTAAACTTAAATATTAAACTAAATTAATTAAACTAAGCTACTTTAAAGGGAAGATTAAAAGATATCTAGTAACAATTTTAATGGGTCAAAGGGGGCCCAAAATTAACAAGGACCAAGGGGGTCCAAAATTCTTCCTAGATAATTAAAGTGTACATGTAGTTAATGACAACTTAAAATAAAACATCTAACCTAGAAGATATAAAAATTCTAAAGATACTAAACTAAAGAAAAGAACTTTAAAACTATAATTAACTCGATGTTGCATTTATAAAAGGGAGGCTATATTATGACTAGTAACTAACTAAAGAAAAGCATATAACTAGTGAGGAGAAAATAAATGCTAAAAAACATGTGGATGCCTTAAGATGAATTTTATTAAATGAGCTAAATTAATCTAGTCTATTTTGAGGGTGGTATGAACATATGAACTATACTAACAATTTATTTTCTAAGAAGGATAAATTTAACTAACCTTCTTTGGCTAAGGAAAATTTTCGCATGTAGGGATAATCCTTAGAGATTTGAATGCTTTAGAGGACTTGATAAAGTAGAAAGGTTAAATTTGATGAAGGATTAGAAGACTAAAACCAAAGGGTGGCTGAAAATGGAAGGAAGAACACACTCTTGTTCTTATATATTGTTTCCTTCTTGTGTTTCTCTCTTTGATTTTTCTAAACTTATCTATTTTTTACTCGCTCTAAACTTCTCTCTTTTTACTCTCTCTAAACTTATATATTTTTTTTTCTCTCTACTCTTGTAAAAATTTGCCTTAGTTTTTTTTTGTGTCTTTGTTAACAAAGGGAGTATTTATAGAAGGAGTAAAAACTAGCCAAGAGATTTAAAAGGAGAAAAATAAAGGGTGAAAAGGGGATGCATGGATAGCCGCATAGGGAGTGGAAAATAGGGTTTCAACTTTTGAAGTGAAAAGGTGTTCCACTTTTGGGCTAGAAAAATGGGGCTAGAGAAGGTGAGGTGTGGTAAACCATGTGAAAAGTGAGAGGGAACATCCTTTTAGATGGTTGGCTAAGGGTTAGAGTGAAGGGTTTCTTTGAGATGAAAATGTGAAGAAGATTTGTTTCAAAAAGGTGAATAAGAAAGTACAATTTAGGGTGTTTTCAATATAACCAAAAAAAAAAAAAAGGTGAGCAGAAACTCTCTTTAGTGTGGCAGACCATTGGGGGAAAGAGATTCAAATTTTCTTTGGATTTTGACATATAATAAAGTGAAAGAGCTTAAGAAAAAAGTGTGTAATTAATAAAGCAAAAGAAGGGGAAAGAATGCTTCCAAATTACACATTCATATTTAAAAACTATTGGTTTTTAGTTAATTTAGGTGCTGTTTTTTGGGTATAAAATGTGACTTTTTAGGTAAGAAAAATTGGTATTTGGCATGTTGGAAAGGGTAGAAGATTAAAAAGTGATTTCTAATTAACTAAGAAAAGGAGAAGAAGAGAAAATATTTTTTTGGTACACATAATTGTCCAAAGAGGGAGAAAATTGTTTTTGTTTTTTAACTGGATATTTATTGTTTTTAGGTGAAAAATTTGTTGTTTCTTGTTTAGCAAATGTGATATTTGGTACATAGGAAGGTTGGGGAACCTAAGAGGGAAAGATAACTTCAAAAAGGCCAAAAGGTGGAAGAAAATCTCTTCTTCATGGTTGGCCACATAGGGAGGGGAGAGAGACTACTTTTTTGCTTGTATAAAGAGAGTTTAGTTTGAGAAAAGTGAATCAATCAAAAGGTGCTAAGTGGAGGGTGAAATTGAAAGTTCACCCTTAAAAATTAGAAGTCTTTCTAGGCTTAGTAGGAATCAATGGGCTTTAGCTGTATGGATTGGTCCAATTTTTAAATGAAGACTTTGGTCTTGAATTTGGTTAAATCAAATAAGTCCCAATTGATTTGCATTGAAAGTGGATCGATTAAATAAAAGGGGCCTGCAATTGGTCATACTCCTTAATTAAATTCAAACTTTCACATTTACCAAGTTTTGACATACTAAGGTCAAAGATTCGTATATGAACCCGTGAATGATGGTCCATTCAAAAATTTTGGAATGAAAATGGGTGTCTATATTTTTACTCCCTTTGATTGGGGATCCTTCGAGAGTTTCAATTAAAGGTTGTGATGGACCACTGTTTCGTTTCAAACTTTTGGAATGGAAAATATGCTATGCACCCATAAAAGTAAACATATTGTTAGAAAAAAGTTGATGTCATGGGATTACCTATGAGAATGAAACTTACCCAAAGTGACGGAGTTGGCATTCGTTCACTCGTGCGATACTTTTGGATTAATTAGTGCCAGCTGCGAGGTGAGGACTTTTGGTTCACTTGCTGACGAGGACTTTGGTTTGCCTGCTAATAAGGACTTTTTGGTGATTTTGCTTGTTGATGAGGACTTTTGGTATTTTGCCTGTTGATGAGAACTTTTCATGATTTTGCCTACTGTTGAGGACTTTTGGTGATTTTATGTGCTATTGATAACTTTTGGTGATTTTACTTACTGTGAGGAATTTTTTGTGATTTTCCTTCAAGGAGGACTTTTTGGTAAGGATTTTTGCCTGCTGCGAGGACTTTTTAGTGATTTTACTTGTTGTGAGGGCATTTTGGTGATTTGCCTGTTGGGAGGACTTTTTGGTGATTCGCCTACTGTGGGGAAATAGGAAGGGGATCACAAGTAATACTTCTTGAGATAATCTAAATTGATGGGTTCATCAAATTCATTGTTTTTGATATTCATGAGACGCACGGCTCCCCCGGATAAGATCTTCTTGACCATATATGGACCTCCCTAGTTTGGTCTAAATTTTTACCTTAGATCATGAATTGGTGACCTGAGTTCTTTTACCACCTAATTTGCTTCCTTGATCCCTCAGTTCTTTACTTTCTCATTAAAAGTTCGCAAACCCTTTTTGGATACCCCTGGGTATGATGGGGAGCCTTCATTTGCTTCTCGTCAATCAAATCTAACTTGTTATATCTCCCTTAAATCCAATTTGTCTCTTCCAAATTGCTTTCCATGGTTGTCTTTAATGAAAGAATTTCCACCTCGATTTGGAGAACTACTTCTATACCATAAACCAGTGAGTAGAGGGTGGAGCCTTTAGAAGACCTTATCGAAGTCTGATATCCCCACAGTGCAAAAGGCAACTTCTCATGCCAGTCATGAAAATTCTCCACCATTTTGGCCAATATGCTCTTAACATTCTTGTTGGCTACTTCTATTACCCTGTTGGTTTGAGGTCAGTAAGAAGAGAACTTGTAGCACTCAATTTTGTATTTATCGAGTAAATCGACAACCTTGCCTTGGAAATGCATGCCATTATCTGAGATTAACTCAAAAGGCACACCATAACGACATATGATGTTATGTTGAATGAACATTTCCACATGCTTATCCTTCAAGATGGAAAACGAGGCAACATCTACTTACTTGGTGAAATAGTGAATTTCCACTAGGATGTACTCATTACCATTGGAAGCCTTGGGAGATATTTTTCCAATCACATCTATCCCCCAAGTACTAAAAGGCTAAGGTGTGGTCATGTCGAAGAGTTATTAGGGCGGTAAATGTTGTAAATTACCATGCAACTAACACTTAAGGTACTTCTTCACATAATTACAACCATTAATTTCCATGCTAATCCAGTAATAACCCATATGGAGGATCTTTCTTGCCAACATTCTCCCATTCATATGCAGAACTCCGGTACCTTCATGTACTTTCGTTACGATTTTCTCAGTAGTGTTTTTATCCACACAAAGCAGTTGGATCCCATCGAATGATCTCCTATACAATCTCCCACCACAAATGACAAATTGGGAGGCCAATGACTGTATCGTCTATCTGTCCCTTTTTTCACTATTAGTTGGGAATTCTCCCTTTTGCAGAAAATTCTGAATGTCATAATACCAAGGTAAACCATCATACCATCAATCTTGGATCTTAATAGTTAAGTAATAGGTCGATTCATCATTTTGCTCGACCACTAATGTAATTGCATTAACCTCTTCAAGCGTCTCCAATAATGAAGCTAGAGTAGATAATGCATCCGCGAGCTGATTCTGGGCCCGAGGCAAGTAAAATGATGCATTCTCTAACTTAGTACAAGTCTAGACTCTAAGAAAGGCTACAAGAAAGTAGCAAGAAGAGAGAAGAAAGTATGGATTTATGATATTCTGCTTTAGTACAAGTGATGCATTCGTATTTATATGTGTTAGGACTAACTATAGAGGTTAGTAAGGCTTAATCTAGTTAGTTACAATTTAGTAAGAATTGACAACTTAATTTAACTAACTCCTAACTAATTTTTCTTGAACTATCTTCTCTTAATAAACTAAGGTGTCCAGATGTAGCTGGTTCCTTTTCTTGTAGTATTAAGGATCTTCTAAGTTGCTGGGCACCAATTTTATCTCATTCCTCTCCATTCCTTTCTACCTTAAAGCTTCCTCTTCTTGCTCTTGTATTAATACTTCCCCCTTTGAAAATCACCTTTTTATCAAGGTTGAAGTGCGAAAAACTTTTTTCAAAGGCTGAAGCTTCTTCTCTTGGTAGTCCTTTCCACTATATCAACCATTTCAGTATCCACTTGCCTTTCTTCCAAATGTGCCTTTCCTCTATGATGGCTAGAGGTTGATATACTGGGTAACTTTATAAAATTATAGGTAAAGGAAATGGTGAATGTCCTATCTTAAGTACCTTGTACTGTTACAGTAAGGATATATGAAAAACTGGGTGGATCTTGGCACCTGTTGGCAATTGTAGTTTATAGGAACTTTGCCAATCTTTTTTATGACTGAAAAAGGTCCAAATTATTTTCTTCCAAATTTATTTGAATGTCTCTGAGCCACTGTTGTTTGCTTATAAGGTTGAAGTTTAACCAGCACTAAATGATCAACCTGAAAAGAGTGATCCTTTCTGTGTTTGTCTATTGTTGTCTTCATTTCTGGTTGAGCCTTCTAAAGATGTAGCTTGGCTTGGTACAAAAGTTTTTTTCTATCCTCTAGTCTTGATTTAAGCTTGCTATGGTACTATCACCTTTAAAATATGCCACAAATTTAGGTTATTTTCTTCCAAAAACTACCTCAAAAGGAGACATGCCAATGGAAGAGTGGAAGGCAGTGTTGTAAAGGAAATTTTCCCAATATAAGAAATTAAGCCATTTGCTTGGAGTATCGCTCACAAAGTATCTTAAGTACTACTCCAATGCTCTTTTGACCACCTTAGTTTGCCCATCAGTTTAAGGGTGATATGCACTACACATGTTGAGCATACTTCCTTGAAGCTTGAACAATTCTATCCAGAAAGAACTCATAAAAACTGAATTTTTATTTAAGATAATGGTTTTGGGAAAACCATGTAGTTTTCATACCATATTGACAAAAAGATTTGCCATCTTTATAGTTGTGTAATGCTTTGGTAGAGATCCAAAGTGAGTAAATTTAGACAGTCTATCCACTACAAGTAGTATAACTATGAAGCCCAAGGCAAGAGGGAGGTGGGTGATGAAATCCATTGAGATGTCTTCCCATATTTTCTCAGGTATAGATAGAGGTTGTAGTAACCTATAAAGAGTATGGTTTGCAGGCTTCGCTTGTTGGCACATGATGAGAGTCATAAAATGCATCTTAACAGTACTTAATTGTTAGCATTTTAGGGTTAATCGAGGTTTTACTTGCACTTTTATACCTTAATAACTCTAAAGTGATATTCTTGGATCATTGATCTATTTTCGGTGCATTTTCAGGTATTTTGAGTTTAAAAGAGATGGAGAAGCTATCATTGCTTAAAGCTCGAAGATTCCATGCATATCGGAGTGAAAGAATGCTTCCGAAAGGACAAGATGAATGGTTTATGGGCAAGGAAGCCTTCAGTGTGCACCTAGGCGCCCAGAAAAGAGAGCCTAGGCGCTCAGAAGCTCCAGACTCCACCATTAGAGAGGGCCTAGGCACCCAGAAAAGAGGGTCGCGGTGCCCAGAGCAAGCACCAGGTAGACCCGCGGCCTAGACCAGCCAGGGAAGCGGCACCCAGAGGCACACCCAACCAAGGATTAGCCAAGGCTGCGGCACACATAAGTGAGAGCCGAGGCGCGCACACGAACCCCTGTCTCCAAGTTATGACCTAATTAGGACTTTAAATGATTGTTTAAACCCTAAAACACCCTTGGACCCTTTGTATTATAAATAGATCACTTAGGGTTTGATAATCACATCAATCATTAGAGGCCGGAGGCCGGGGAAAACATCCTGAAGACTGCCACATTCTCCCCCATAGTCAACTAATCTCTAAGTAAGGTGAAAGGATGAATCCCTAGGTGTAGTCATTCTTATTTTCCATTCTTGATTCAGTTGTAGTTTGGTTTTATTGTCAAAACATTGTTATGACTTACTCTTTGATTTAATTAGAAGATTTTCTCTTAATCCGGTGATTGCATCTTTCTCATCCATATAAGTCTAGTCATGCTCTTCTTATGTGTATTTGTTGAGGTGTGATTGAGTTCGGTAGATTTATTTTATAGATTTGTCCATTACTGTGATATTGTCATTGAGATATATTGTTGTTTCTTGATAATCTATAAGATAGATTATGTGTGCTTGAATTGAAAGTAAAGAGTATTTCATAGCAATTACATTAGGGTTTTCATATGCTTTGATTGAATATTTGCCGATTGCTTGTTTGGGATGTGAAACTAGTAATCGAGATAAAAACAATTGAATCGAGATTGGGATAAGGTAATGAACCTAGGGAGGATTCCCGGACCCTTGTTATTTATCCATTATATTTACACTACTTCACATTACTTCAATATAAAAACTCAAAATTCTGTCGTTTAACTTTTATCGTTCGTTTTAAGGTTTGCACTTTCTCTTGTAGATCGCTTGTCTCCCTGTGGAATCGACACCCCAAAGCTGTGCTACAACTACTGCGTTATACTTTGGGCATAATCAAATTTTGGTGCCGTTGCTGGGGAGACGCACTTAAGTACAAGGAAGATTATCAACTTTGAGACATGACAGTAGAAGAATTGTAGATAGTTTTTCTTTTCAGCAGTTTATAAAGGCGGTAACTTCGTTCCTTCTTTTAGATTACTGCATTATTTTTTGTTGTTTTTATTTTATTTTATTATTTTACCTTGAATGCCAAGATATAGAGACACTTTGGGTAGATTTACTTGCAGGCCTGTGCTAGAGTCAGAATGAAATTCTTTTGCAAATCCTTTATTCGACAATCCATTTAGTCCCAAAAAGATGAGTGAACACAAAGATCAACCCCCTAAGACCCCTCAGGATTACCTCCACCCTACACGAACAGCAACACCATCATGCATCATGTTTCCAGCCAATACTCACCATCAAGATTTTAAAACAGGGATAATACAATTACTCCTACGTTTCATGGCTTGGAAAGTGAAAACCCATACGTACACATTAGGGAGTTTGAGGAAGTAGTTGCGACTTTTCATAGTCAAGATGCAACTACTGACATTGTGAGATTCAGGTTCTTTCCTTTTGCTTTAAAAGATATAGCTAAGAGTTGGCTATACTCACTGAGACCACGATCTATTGGGTCGTGGACTGACATGACTCGGATCTTCTTTAATAAATACTTCTCCCAACATAAGACCAATGCTTTAAAAAGGCAAATCTACACCTTTGCACAAAAGAATAATGAGACTTTGTATCAGTCTTGGGAGAGATTTATGGAGTTGTTGAGTATGTGCCTCATCATGGGTATGAGAATTGGCGCTTAGTGAGCTATTTTTATGAGGGACTTACATATAGGGAGCGCCAATTCGTAGAGATGATGTGTAATAGTGATTTTTTATGAAAAGATCCTGATGAGGCCATAGAATACCTCAATGAGCTTGCTAAAAAAGCTCACACTTGGACTGGACCTAGTCCGACTGAAAGCACAAACATGTCACGAACTATAGGAAACCAAAATGATGGTGGAATTCACCATCTTAGGGAAGAGGACAACCTAAAAGCTAAGGTCGAGATGCTCACTAGGGAATTAGATGTGTTAAAGACTAAGAACTTACAGCCAACACACGTAGCTAATCATGCAAGGTCTTTTGAACCATGTTTTGTGTGTGGCGGGGTAGATCATCTCGCCCAAGAATGTCCCACATTTGCGGAGATGAGAGGGTGTATGAGGAACAATGTAATACCTTAGGTATGTATAAGAAGCCTTTTTCACCTTTCTCTAATACCTATAATCCGGAGTGGTGGAATCATCCCAATCTTAGCTGGAAACCTGAAAACTGGCCACCTACACAACCCCCTAGATCATATCCTGCACCATATTATACACCTGAACCCTCTAGGAGTCCTTTAGAAGAAACTTTGCATGCTTTATTGAGGCACAGGGTAAGACTAATGAAAGAATTGAATCTTTGATTATGTAGGTTGTTGAAGAACATAAGGATCTAAAGAACCAAGTGTCCAAACTGATGAGCTCCTGGAGTGTGAATGAGTGAGGTAAGTTCCCTTCCCAAGCTCAGTCCACACCTCATGATCAACACATAGTGCAAAAGATTTTGAAGGATGTGAATGCCGTTGTGACACTAAGTGGTAAGTCGTTACACATCCCGAAAACGAACAAATCAGAAGATAATAACGAGAGTCACCAGGCATACATGATTGACTCACTTATGGAAAAGGTCCATCACCTTAATCCATTAGAGTCCACTCTCACCCATGGTTTCACAAGAGCAAATATCGAACCAGAATCTGCAGATGTTACTGTTAACATCCTTGAGGCCTTTTTAAAGCATACAAGCACAAAATTTGGCAGTGAAGCAGTTGCTGGTGCATTCAACTCATGTTTGTCTAGGAGGGAATAAGAGCATCTAGCTAATGATGTAAAACTTGATGCTAGTGGGAGGCACCCCACAAAATATCCTTTTATTGTTTTCGTATTTTTTTTTCTTGTTTATTATTATTATTTTGTTGTTTTTTAGTATTAACTTCGTATTTCTTTTTCAGGGACAAATATACGAAGCAGTTCAAATGGTGGAGCACAATTTTCAGCTTCTGTGCACTTTTGGTTCCAAAGGGAGTTTCCATTACTCTTTCTTTTACATTGAGGTCAATGCAATTTTTAAGTTGGGGGTGGAGGAAACGTATTTCTTCCTTTCATTGAACTATTTGGTGTCATTTTCCCTTTTCGTTTATTTTTAGCATGCTTTGTGTTAAGCTGTAGAATTAATTCACATGTTAATGATATGAGCTTAATTGAGATAGCATATAACATTTAGAAGAAATTAAATCTTGCTTCGGTTTGAGAATAATTTAAGTGTCAATCTTCATTTGGTTTGAGACTCAAGTTTATGGTAAGATTGCATGATTAGTCTAAAAACATCTAGAGAAGTTTTATGTGTGATTGTTTGTGAATACTTTTGCGGTCTCGACAAGCTCTAGAACTTATTTGATAATCACCTGAGGTGAATTCCTAGAATGCACATTACTTAGGATATGATATAGGCCATTTTTGAACCGTTTGAGCTTTTCAAACTTACCATTGCTATATTTATCGCTAGTCACCTGTTTGAGCCTTTTTCTTGAAAAAGAATTTGAGCCTTGTTTCTTTTGATAACCCATTTACTTACCCTTATGAGCCTAAAAATATTATATCCTTACCCTTCTTTTAAAATAACTTAGTCATACACATTTGTTGCGAAGCACTTGAGAGGAGTAAGGATGGAAATATGAAAATACATATTACTACCATAACCCAAGTACATTAAAAGAGATAAGTTAGGGGTTATGGAAGAGAAAAGAAAAAGAAAAGAATGAAATAAAAGGTGAATGATCTTATGCCAAAATAGAAAAGAAAAAAAAAGAAAAAAAAGAAGAAAAAGAGAAGTGAAGTATGGCAAAGAAAGAAGAAAAGAAAAGAAAAGTGGTGACTTATCGAGAGATATGCTCTTATAAAAAATGGTTGAAAGAGTTGGGTGTTGAAGTAAGGTTATCCAGTGCTTAAAAGTGGTTGTGTTTAAAGCTAAGAGATTGAGTTCTTTTACTTGTAAATCCTTCTCGTTCTTCCTTAACCTTTACCTTAGCCTAATGTTACAAGCTTGTTAAAGACCTATTGATCCAATGTAGTGTGATTTTTCTACAATAGTGGAGAGTGATTTGAAAAATAAGCCTATGGAGCTTGATTTTTGATTGATGTCATGCAATTTATTATTTTTTTAGAGGCCAAGACTTGTATTCATGAATGTTATGCATAAAATTATCCTGGTTTTCGGATTAATGGATTGTGGTAAGATGGATGTTAAGAGTCGATGACAATTTTAAGATTGATGTTTGGATTACTTTTGGACTTGGGTGATATTTAATGATTCTATGTGTTGTGTGTTATGTGCAATTTCTGAAACAAAAAGTGAATTACTCCTAGTTTAAAACTAACATTGCTTTACTTTGTTTTGATTCTTACCGTAGAATTCATCTCTTGTTTTCGCTCGAATTGCTAGGGACTAGAAATAAGCTAGATGGGGGTTGTGATGAGAGTCATAACACATCTTAACAATACTTAATTGTTAGCATTTTAGGGTTGATCTAGGTTTTAATTGCACTTTTATACCTTAATAACTCTAAAGTGATATTCTTGGATCATTGATCTATTTCGGTGCATTTTCAGGTACTTGGAGTTTAAAAGAGATGGAAAAGCGATCATTGCTTAAAGCTCACAGATTCCATGCGTGTCAGAGTGAAGGAATGCTTCTGAAAGGACAAGATGAAGAGTTTATGGGCAAGGAAGCCTTCAGTGTGTGCCTAGGCGCCTAGAAGAGAGAGCCTAGGCGCTCAGAAGCTCCAGATTCCACCATCAGAGAGAGCCTAGGCACCTAAAAGAGAGGGCCGCAATGCCCAGAGCAAGCACCAGGTAGAGCCATGGCTTGGACCAGCCAGGGCCACGGTGCCCAGAGGCACACCCAACCAAGGATCAGCCAGGGCCGCGGCGCACATAAGTGAGAGCGGCGGTGCGCACACGAACCCCTGTCTCCGAGTTATGACCTAATTAGGACTTTAAATGATTGTTTAAACCCTAAAGCACCCTTGGACCCTTTGTATTATAAATAAATCACTTAGGGTTTGATAATCACATCAATTATTAGAGGTCGGAGGCCAGGGAAAACATCATGAAGGCTGCCACATTCTCCCCCATGGTCAACTAATCTCTAAGAAAGACGAAGGGATGGATCCCTAGGTGTAGTCGTTCTTATTTTCCATTCTTGATTCAGTTGTAGTTTGGTTTTATTGTCAAAACATTGTTATGACTTACTCTTTGATTTAATCAGAAGATTTTCTCTTAATCCGGTGATTGCATCTTTCTCCTCTATATAAGTCTAGTCATGCTCTTCTTATGTGTATTTGTTGAGGTGTGATTGAGTTCGGTAGATTTATTTTATAGATTTGTCCATTACTGCGATATTGTCATTGAGATATATTGTCGTTTCTTTATAATCTATAAGATAGATCATGTGTGCTTGAATCGAAAGTAAAGAGTATTTCATAGCAATTACATTAGGGTTTTCATATGCTTTGATTGAATATTTGCCGATTGCTTGTTTGGGATGTGAAACTAGTAATCGAGATAAAAACAATTGAATCGAGATTGGGATAAGGCAATGAACCTAGGGAGGATTCCCGGACCCTTGTTATTTATCCATTATATTTACAATACTTCGCATTACTTTAATCTAAAACTCAAAATTCTCTCGTTTAACTTTTATCGTTCGTTTTAAGGTTTGCACTTTCTCTTGTAGATCGTTTGTCTCCCTGTGGAATTGACACCCCAAAGCTGTGCTACAACTACCGCGTTATACTTTGGGCGTAATCAGCACACTAGGCACTGGTTGAAAAATTTAACCACTTATTTCCTCATGTTCTTCTAATAGAAATTAGATGATAGCTTGACAAATGTTCTTTGGATGCCAACATGTCCTCCTATAGGTGAAGAGTGGTATTCTTCAAGCAGTTTTATCTTCAAGATTGATAGAGGACTAATATACAATCTTCCTTTATAGTATATTAATTCATTTCTAATAGTTCATTCCTGGTATTTAGTAGGAATTTGGGCAATGGCAGTAGTTAAGTGTACTAACTCTAGAAACTGAGAGTTTTTTGACTTCAATGTGTCTAGGAATTCAAAGGAGATTGAGCTGTCAGGATGTAGTTGGTTCCTTTCCTTGTAGTCTTAAGGATCTCCTAAGTTGTTGGACACCAGTTTCATCGCATTCCTCTCCACTCCTTTCTGCCTTAAAGCTTTGTTCTTCTTGCTGCTAGTAGCTTAGGTGTTGTTTGTCGTCACTCCTAACTCCTTCTTTGCAATCCAACTTAGATCTTTCATCAAGTGTTTTGGCAGCTCCTATATCAGCAAAGGACACCATATCAAAGCACTAAACTTGATTTTTAAGGTGGTTTTGATAACACTTCATCCTCTAATCTTTAGTTTTCCATTCTCTTCGGGATTGGAAAATTATTAAGGAGGAATCTCCATACACCATGACTTCTTTTTCCCCAATCTTAGCTAGTGCATCGAGATAAGCAATGCAAGCTTCATACTCAGTTACATTATTGGTAGACTCGAAATTCAGGGTAGTGGTGATTCCTTCTGGAGAAACTAACACTACTCTGATCCCAAAACCTTTCTAATTAGCTACCCCATTGAAGTACATCTTCCACTCATAGTTTTCAACTTCCAGAATTTCTTCATCTGGAAAGTTGAACTCTTTAGCCTCTTCTTCTCCTTTTGGGAAATTTGTCAAGAAATCTAAAATTATACCCCCTTTGACTGACTTCTGGGTCACGTACTAAAGATCAAATTGGGAGAGAATGACCATCCACTTGATCATCCTCCCACTTAGTTGGGGCTTCAAACAGATGCTTTAGAGGATCTTAGCAAGAGATCACTTTCACAAAGAAAGACAAAATATAATGCTGTAGTTTCTTGGCAGCCTAGACAAGAGCGAGGTGGGTTTTTCTATCCAAGAATAGTTTAATTCATAAGCCACAAGGTTTTTTACTCAGATAATATATGGCTCTTTCTTTTTTATCTTCATCTTGTTTAGCTAGCATGGCCCCAGTGGAGGTGCGAGTGATGGAAAATTACAACAAATAGTCTTTAATATTTTCAAAGGCTTACTAACATTGTTCATTCCACACCACTAGTTATTTTTTTACTAGCTTGAAGATGAGCTCACAGGTATGGGTAAGCTTGGCAATAAATTTGCTGATGTACTTAAGTTTTCCTAAAGATCTTTTCTCTATTTTTGGTGCTGACATTTCCAGAACTGCTGTCACTTTTTTTAGGTCTATCTCAATCCCTCTTTCGCTGACCATGAAACCCAAGAGATTACTATCAATGACTCCAAAAGCGTACTTTTTTGGACTCAAATGTAGCTTGTTGATACAGTTCTTGTATCAAGATTTTTGGCCATAATAGTTTAAGAAGAGAAAGACGTAATAGAGAAGATCAAAGAGGAAGAAGAAGATAGAATTTAGGAGAGAAAGTAAGATATAAAGAAGAGAGAATTCGACAGAAATGGAAGTACTTTCTTCATTAGCTTTACAATTGGATAGTGTGCATTGTTTGTACAACAAAAATTCAAGAAGACTACTAACTGTTTATAATAGAATTGTAAAACAATTTAGCTAACTATTACTTTGCCAGCTGTTTAACTAATTTCCTAAATAACTTTCCCAATCTGTTTGTTAGTTCTCTTAAGTGTATTGCAACCTTTGAGGAGCCTGCCTTATTCTTTGGCTTCTTCTTAACAGTGGCTGCAACCTTTGTTGTTCTAACTCAACTTCTACATCTTTCTATTCTAGCTCCACTCCTTTGCTTTGTTGTTCTATTGTCATTGTCTTTTGATTTATGTAGCTATCATTAGCCACTCCTTCAGAATTGACCTTGTCCTCAAGGTCATGAGCTTGTAGGAGAGTTTAGACCACAGTAAGGTCTTCTCAAGATGTTTTCTTGGGCGGCAGCCCTTTCCACTAAACAAATACCTATGGGACTAGTTTGTTATGATGCCAAGTGGTTCTTTGGTCTAAAATTGCTAAAAGGGTAAGAATATGCTTGTCGTTAATGATCAAGTCAAATAAGGGCAGTGGTGTTTCAGGTGCGGTGCATTGAAATGGTTTGAGTAAAGATATATGGAACACATTATGAATTTTGGAAGTAGGTTGTAAGGCTAACTTATAAGCTATATGACCAATTCTTTCTATCACCTGAAAGGGTCTATAATGCCTCTTGCTTAATTTTTGATTGAGCCTCAAGGCCAGGGATTATTGTTTGTAAGGTTGCAACTTGACCAAGACCCAACTTCCTAGTGGTAGCTTCTTGTCTTATCTTTTGGTATCTACTTATGACTTCATTCTAGAATGAGTTTGTAAGATGTGTGTTTTTAGGAGTTAAAGAAGCTCATCTCTAATAAGTAGTTCACCATTAATAGCTTCAATGTCAGATGATCCAAGTACATATCTCTGAATGACAGAAGGTTCTTTGCCATATAAAACTTTGAATAGGTCATTTTGATTGCAGAATGGTAGGAGATGTTATATGAATATTCTACCCAAGGAAAGAGTTGAAGCCACAACTATTGTTTATCCTGAGTGAAGGCTCTTAAGTACTACTCAACACACCTGTTAAGCATTTCAGTTATATCATTTGATTAGGGATGGTAAGTAGAATTGAAGTTGAGAGAACTGCCATTGATCTTGAACAATTGCTTCCAAAAAGAGCTTATGAAAACTTTATCCCTTTCAGATACAATTCACTTAAGGATTCCATGTAATTTGACCACTATGTCACAGAAGAGCTTAGCCGCTTTGGGAGCAGAAAAAAGTGTTGTCTAAAGCTCTGAAGTATGTACATTTAGTTAGTCTATCAATGATTACCATTATGACTGAATAGCCATGTGTGAGTTGCAACCTTATGATGAAGTCCATTAAAATGTCTTCCCAAACCTTTTTAGGAACAATTAATGGTTATAGTAAACCATAAGGCAAGGTTGGAGAATACTTTGCTTATTGAAAAACCAAACAATTTTTTATAAAATCTTTGGCATCATGTCTCATAGTCTTTAAGAAAAATCTGGTTGAGATTCTCATAATTGTTCTATGAACACCATTGTGTCCTCCTAGGAAGAAAGAGTGGAATTCTTCCAAAACTCTAAATCTGAGGGAGGAAGTAGAGCTTAATACAACCTTCCTTAATTGAATATCCTTTATGGCTTTCACCTTTGTTTATCTCCTTATATATGTTAACCAGATCTTGACATATTGTGCTCTCCAGTTTTAGTTCTTCTAATAGATCAAGGAGTGGGTAAGAAAGGTACATGCATAGTGTACTGGAGTCACCTTCTTCCAAAGGATCATCTTTAAGAGGGAGCCTTGACAATGCATTTACAACATTCTCTCTTTCTGGTTTATACATGACAGTAACTTAGTCAGGTAGTGTTGTCGTTTTGGAGTCTGTATAACCTAAGACATTAGATATCTTAATTCCTTATGGTTTGTATGGATTTCAAATTATCTCCTTAGTAAGTACTGTCTCTATTTCTTTACTGTCTGTGTGATGGCATAAAGTTCCTTAACATATATTGAAGAGGCATCCATCTTATTGTTCATCTTCTTGCTGTAAAAGACTACATGATGAAGTTACTATTTTAATACAGCTCCAATATCTACATTAGAAGCATTAGTTTCTATAACAAAGATTTTGTTGAAGTCAGGTAAGGCTAACACAGGAGCCTTAGTCATTGTAATCTTTAAAGCATCAAAAGCCTGTTGAGTACCTTAGTTCCAAGTGAAGGCATCCTTCTTCCAGAGGTCTGTTAATGGTGCTGCAATTGGAATATCCATTTATGAACCTTATATAATAGCCAGTTAGGCTTAGAGAGCCTCTATACTATTTCAAATTAGTTGGCAAGGGCCACTAAAGCATTGATTCAATCTTGTTTTGATCTGATTGGACCTCTTAGGAGTTGACAATTTGTCCCGACTAGTATATGGAAGACTGATAGAATTAGCACTTGCTTCTTTTGGAAAATAACTTATTAGTACTTAAATAATCAAGGACTACTTTCAAATGAGTGACACGCTCTTCAATTGTACTGCTGTAAACCAAGATGTCATCAAAGAATACAATAACAAATTTTGTTAAGTATGGTTTAAACACAACATTCATAGCTGCTTGAAAAGTGGATGGTACATTAGTCAATTGAAAAGGCATGACCACAGATTCATAGTGTCCCTTATGTGTTCTAAAGGCAGTCTTCTCAATGTCTGTAGTCTTTAATCTGATTTGATGATATCTATCCCTCAAGTTAAGTTTTGAAAAAACTAAATTTCCATGCAAATCATTCAGCAATTTATCAAAAATGGGGAAAAGAAATTTATCATCACAATTGTAGAACCATCTTTTTCATAGAACAATTATAGAACAATTATACAATTTATCATCACAATTGTACAATTGTAGAACAATTATAGAGTTTAGGGCTCTATAGTCTATGCAAAATCTCTAGAACCATCTTTTTTCTTTACTAATAATATAAGAGAAGAGAAAGGGTTCCCCAGCTTTTTCATATCCTTAATAGTTTAGAGCACCATCAACAAAAGAAATCAATGCTTGCAATTATGAGTAGGAGTAAAATTATCATCACAATTGTAGCAAAGGCCCTTGTCTCTTCTTATTTTCATTTATGCAGGAGTGAGTTTCTTGATATGGAATGTAGCAGTTGCTATAAGAGTAGAATGCTTGGTGGATGTTCCCACTGGAGTTAGTAACAATCCAAGACCTGTTGCAAGTTAAGTCCAATAAGGTTTCCCCAGCCTTTTCATATCCATGTACTTCTCTTCAAACAATTTTGCCATGGACATAGCTTTTAATAGGGTAGAGGGTTAAGAAACGAGTAATTCCCTCTTTAATTCAAGCTTAAGTCTTGAGATAAGAAATTGATTAGAAAAGGTTCTTGTAATCTAGTTACCTTGTTGGAAAGGCTTTCAAACTGAGCTTGATATTAAGCTACAATACTGGTTTGTTGCAACTTGGCTAGAGCTCCTTTATGGTCTTCATATAAAGAGAGACCAAATATTTCTTTCTTCTTGTCCAAGAAGTCACTCCAAGAATGAATGAAGCCATTTTTATTAGTCCATTGATATTAGGATAAGATTGGTCCTTCTAGATGAAGTGAAGAGATCAATAATCTTTGATCATCTAGAGTAGAATAGTAATTGAAGATTTGCTCAGCTTTGAAAGACCATCCTAATGGATCTGTGCCATCAAATTTAGGCATGTCTTATCTCATTAATCTTCCTAGAATTTGGAATTCTTAATAAGATTTTTCTTTGAATCTTTAATAGAAGTCTTTTGTAATTGGAAGGTGTTGTTGTGAATCTTTGCTGGATGGGCCAAGATCTTTGTGGTGTTAGAAAGACTCATGAGTCTTAATAAGTTTAGAGAATATTAAAGTTAAAGAACTTCCGATGTTGGCATTGTTATGGACTAATGAAGAACACATTTCAGTTAGTCCTTTGATCTGATCATCCACCTTAGAAATTCTTTCATCTATCTTGTTGAATATGGTTCCTTCAGTCATCATGGATTGAGGCAGTACAGAAGGGAAATAGATGTAGATGTTCATGGTTCAATGGAAGCACCAGTAGATACAGTTCTTGTGTCAAGGTTTCTAGTCAAAACAGTTTAAGAAGAGAAAAACGTAAGGGAGAAGATCATAGAGGAAGAAAAAGATAAAATTTAGGAGAGAGTGAGAGAAAGTAAGAGAGAAAGAATAGAGAATTTGAGAAGAATGGAAGTACTTTCTTCATTAGCTTTACAACTGGACAATGTGTAGTATTTATATAACAAAAATTCAAGAAGGTTACTAATTGTTTGTAACAAAATTGTAAAAGAGCTTAGCTAATAACTAAGGGTCTGTTTGTTTGCACTTATTGGACCTCTTAATGGTACCACATCTGACTCCGTTAGATGTGACGCCATTAAGGATTTTTGTTTTTCACATTTGAATACCTCTTAATGGTTCTGACTGAATCAAACCCAAAACTGTGTCTTTATACTATTCATAGTGTTTTTTTTGGAGAAAAATACCCTCACAATATTTTAAAAATCTCCCAAATACCCTAAAGTCACCGCTCTCTCTCTTTCAACTCTTCTTCTCCTATTCTTTCTCTCTTTTCTCTCTCCCTCTCCGTCAAACCTGACCCGACTCTTATCCTCAAAGGTCCACTCAAAGGAGCTTCTTTAATGGGGGTTTTGAATCCACCACCGTCTTCGAGTAAGATGACCAAGATTCGAGCCTCGCTTTGTGCCTCAAGAAGTGCAAGAAGTTCTACACCATTTTATCCAACACCGTCGTCCTTGTCGGAAGCCTTAACACCGTCGGCCATGATTAAGGGTGTGAATTTTAGTCACCATCTGTGCGATAGAAGTGGGTGTGACACAGGGTAGATTTGGCACAAAAATAGCCATTGAAGTTGGATTTGTTGAATAAACAAAGGGGGTGTTGAGAGTTTTTTATGGTCCAAACTTTGGTTTTCAAGGGGCAATGGATTTAAGCTACTTGGTCGAGTCGACTCAGGCGAGTTTACATGTAAACTTTGTTCAGATAAGAAAGTGGCTCTTATTTGTAATAAACAATCATGTTCTTAATAGTTAAGAGGGTTAAAAAGAGAAAATACACATTCAAATATTTTGATTAGTTCAGTTATCAAATAGTCTAAACACTTAACCATTTAGCGTTCAGACGCTACTTCTTATTGGTTCACCACTATTCTGATGTTCATTTAGTATTCAACACTTAATACTTAGAAAAAAACAAATGCTACCTAAGTCCTTTGCCAACTATCTAACTAACTGCTTAACTGAATTTCCCCATCCGTTTGCAAGTTCCTTTAAGTGTATTATAGCCTTTAAAGATTCTGCCTTGTTCTTTGGCTTGTCCTTAACACTGGTTGTTGCCTTTGTAGTTCAAACTCAACTTCTATATCTTATTGCTCTAGATCTACTCATTTACTTTTCTTTTCTTTTGCCCTTGTCTCGTGATTTGTGTAGCTATAACTTGTACTTCTGAATTTTGTTAAAGAACTTTTGGAGGGCATCCCTATGTCCTTCTCTGCTTTCAAACTTGATAATCATATCATCCACATATACCTCCACTTCTTTGTGGATCATATCATGCAACAAGGTGGTAGCCATCTTCTAAAAAGTTTCCCTAGCATTTTTTAGTTTGAATGGCATAATTCTATAGTAAAAGGTCCCCCATTGAGTAGTGAAGGTAGTCTTTTCTCTGTCTTCACGAGCCATGAGAATTTGATTATACCCGAATTAACTATCCACAAATGATAAAAGAGAATTGCTAGAAGTATTATCAACAAGGTTATCTATGAGAGGTAAAGGGAAGTCGTCTTTAGGGTTGGCCTAATTAAGGTCCTTGTAATCCACACATACCTTGACTTTTCCATCCTTCTTTGGCATTGCTACCACATTTGCTACCCACTGAGGATACTCGGAAACCATTAAAAACCAGTTTGCAACTACTTAAGAATCTCTTCTTTTATCTTAATCACCTAATCGACTCTCATTCTTCTCAACTTCTACTTGAGTGGGTTGGTATCTGGGTTCAAAGGGATCTTATGTTGTACATTCTTTGGATCAATAACGGGCATATCCTTATACAACCAAGTAAACACATCTTTGTACTTAAGCAAAAGTTTTATTAAATTTCCAATTTCTATTTCAGATAATGTTGAGCCAATGCGAATTTCATGTGGATTTTTATTAGTGCATAGATTACTGACTCGAATTTCTTCCATTTTAGATTGGGCCATGTTTTCTTTTTAATTTTCAACTATCTCAACAATCTCCTTTAATAAAAGGGATTCTTATCTAATTTAACTTAAGGTTTTTTCATCACATAATGAAGACTTAAAATACTCAAAATCATTCATCATTTTATTAAGTTTTTTGTCAAGTACATCATTGGACTCAGAAAGAGGGTCATGGAAATCATTGCCCTGCTCACCTTGGACTCTATTACAAAAAGGGAAAGAAAATGATGCTTCTCTAGGTCCTTGATCCACTGGTTTGATCAACACACTTGGATCGAAACTGATTACATGACCCTTTCTCATCATCAGAATACGTATAGCTTCACCATCTAGGTTCTCGATCCAATCATTTGTTAACAGTGCTTCTTCCTTCTTTACTGTTACTTTCTTCTCAAAGAACTTGAGATTGAAGAAAATCTCAAATCCTTGTTTCCTTTTTTGAGTCCTCTTGTTCATCCACGACCCAAGGAATCCACAGTAAGGGAAGTCCTCCCTTTCTTTCACAAAGCGCCCGTTCAGAGTTAAGCGAAACTTGCCCCTTGCCTTCTTGCTGCTGTTACCGAGTTCATAACCTAAGCTTTGCTTCTCGAATTGTTGTTCGAAATTTGAGAATTCCTTCACTCCTTGCTTATACTTACCCAAAACCACCTTTAGGAAGTAGCTCATCCCTTTTATTATATAAAAAATTACTGGGTTAAATCAAGGGCTAGCTTCTACCGTGTCAATCACTACCAATTCCTCGAAAGTAAAGCTATAAAATTCATTTTCTTCTGCTTGAATGTCAAACAGTAAGGTAATACAAGGTTATGACTGTCTACAAGGGCAAGAAATTTAGAGCCGACCCATTATATACAACACTATAGGTATCCTTTTTCTTCTGGCATTCTACTGTCAAATGCAACACAGTGTTATGAGTTCTCCTGCACGGTGGGATATCCTTGTCACCAAAATTCATATCTAGTATCGATTTTTTGATATGTTAAGCAATGCTAAAAGATCATTGGAGGAAACTCTTGTGGGAACATCCACTTCACCTAAATGATCTAACACGACCTGCCAATGTTTCTTCGAGGACATAAGCGACCCTCAAATGGAGATGTTGGCATGCGTCTTCTTTAGTTGTATGAACACTGAGTCTTCTTCCCCTTCTTTTTATTTCTCTTTCACTTTCTTTGTTGTTACTCTCTTTTCTTCTCTTATTCCCCTTCCTTGATTGTCAGCTTCAAGGTGAGGTGGCTTAAAATGTTAACCACCTTGAGTCAAGTGACTCACTTCTTCTTCATCTTCACGATTGCTATCCCATATATTTTTACCACTTTTCTTCATTGTTGGTGCCACTTTTTCACCACTACCCTCACTAATTGGCTTGATCTTGGCTCTAATTATTGCTTTTACCATAATGTTTACCCCCATTCGATATGTTAATGCTTTTCCCATGACTGTTCCTGTCAATACCTTTTGGGGTTGTGTTTGGTTATTATGGTGATTAGACTGGAGGGGAAGGTTATGGATGATTCTTTAATCATATTTAGGAATTTTAGTAGGGCTACATTTCTATAATTGGGCATGGGCTACATAGGGTGGTTTTAGACTATTATTAATGAGGTTTTGGATTTTATTTTTCAATCTTTGACACCCGTCGGTATCATAGCCAACCAACTAGTGGAAGTGGCAGTATTTTGAAAGATCCTAATATGGTGGAACTGGGTTAGGCAAAGGTCTCACTGGCAATGGGTGGAGTTTATCTTTTTTGGTGGGCTTTGCAAAGGCTTGAGAAAAACTCATCACAAGAAGTGTGAAGTCTTCAGGGCCTCTACGCTTCGTTTTAGGGTGACTCTTATAATGAGTGAATTTTTGGAACCAGTTAGGCTAGCTGTCGCCACGATTATTTTGCTACTGGGATCTTAAGGGGCTATTTTCCCATACACTTGATTGCACGTTGTGTGTTTGTGCAAAACCCACTTCACTATTCTTAGTGCCATTACTACTTGTGACGTTCTTCTTCATAATTCTTCCAATATTTTTAATCTTTCTCTCGAAGATGGGATCCTCCACCTAAGTGCATAAGTCAATCAACTACTCGAAATTGAAGATGGGATTGGCAAACAAAATTTCACTGTACATCGGTTGTAAATTCCTCATCAAGATTCTGACATGGTTTTTCTCCATAGGTTTAGAAGAAATCTTAGCTACCTTGCTTCGCCAATGACAAATAAATTCTAAGAAGGTCTCATTGGGTTTCTGCTTAGTTTTTTAGAGATCCCTAATGATGATGTTTAGTTGGGTATTGCATGCATATTGGGCTACGAATGCTTGGGCCATATCTTCCCATTCTCTCAAAGTGGAGGATTCTTGAGAATAGTACCATTTTAGTGTAGCATTAGTAAGGGAATTGGGGAAAAGAGTAGGTAACTTTTCGGTGTTCAAACCCAAGAGCTTCAAAAGGCTAGCATATTACCTCTAATGGGTCTTAGGGTCACTAGACCCATCAAAGCGATCCATACCAGGCATTTTAAACTTGGGCAGTAAAGTTGTCTTGAGATGAGCACACAACCCATTGATGCCAAGAAAATACCCATCTAGGCCTTGGGATTTCTCAAAGTGAACTACATTTTTTTTCAAATTTCTTACCGATGGTCTTCATCTCAGACCAAACTTTCCTTTTTTCCTTCGCCAGGAAGTATTCCTCCTCATCTTTAAAATGTTTTTCCTTATCACCTCTAGACCTTTAGGAATTCGTTTGGGCTACCTTTTCTTCTAGGCTATCCAATCTCTTAGCCAGCTCAGCCAATATACTCTTGATGTTCTTGAGGATTTCATTAGTGTTAACTACTACTTATTTTGCATTCACTCTGACTAAGCTTGAGCTATTTTCGAAAACTAAAGTACTAGTGTGCTCTTCTACTATAAAGGAGACCAAACTCGGAGGAGTCCTTTGTCTTAGTCTTTCACCAGAGGATCTGTAGCACAATGGAGAAGAGACAGTTTCCAGTCTTGCACCCATGACTCTTTTTTTTTTTTAACAAAAGGAAAGAAGAAAAAAGACACCTTTGAGTTCTTTATGCTATGACTATTTTTTCCATTCTCACTTATCCATAGTATTATTTTAATTTTGTCAGTGGGTTTTGGTTTTGCATCCAAAGGCTCACTCAATGAACTAAAGTCCACTTGCAGATAAGTTCTCAATTAGCCCAATTATGTGGAGACAAAAACATAACGAAAAATTTCCTCTAGTTAAATTACAATAAAATTTTCTTGGTTTTCTCATGGTTAACTGTGGTGGATTTGACATCAACAAGCTTCCCAAAGGGTTTGAACCCTAATTGTGATTTGGGCTAAACCTAAGAAGTCCAAATGAAAAATGAAGATTTCCCTTTACATGAATCATTCCATTGGATCCTTGGGCCTTCAATCACTTTCCTTTTAGATTTGTTAAGTTAGAGCCTAATTACCAATAGTTTCCTTACCGGGATCCATAATGAGGTTAAAGTAACAAGACTCAACTAAGATAAAATCCACTATTTTGGGCCAACCTAGGCTCAACATTGAGCTCAATTTATTTGATTGTGATTTAATCAAAAGAAACACTAAATTGCCAAGCATGTGATCAAACAAATTGATTTTATCTTTCTTTAACATGTGAGGTGAATGAAAAAACATTCAATCAGGAAAAGGGATAGAAAGAGTCCCTGTTCTAGATACGAAGATTATAGGGTTTACTTAAAAAAAGGTAGGCTCACTTATAACTCTAGTGGACTTAAGTACCCTATGGCTAAAAGGGTGCTATCATGCTCCTCTAGTGGCCTGAAGGGTGGACCATAAAAGTATAAACGCGTTCCAAACCTTCGTTACATAGATAAGAACCAAGAGAAACTTGTTCCATACTAAGAGTCGACGATAAGCAAATGGGGGTCAAACCATAAACCAAGAGGAAATGAGGCCTCTAATTTACTCCATCGAGAGCAAATGGTAAGTACTAGTGTGCAAAGTGAAGTATTGAATAATAACATAAATTAAAGTTTCAAAATAATTCCAAGAAACACTTTAAGGTTAAATTTCTCCATTGGAGTCGCCAATTGTAGGTACTACCTTTTTTCGCCTATGACCCATGCATATGACTTATTACCCAAGCCCACTCCCCTTAAAGAAGTTTGATATGGAGAGGGTGCAGATTATGATGTGTAGGCATAGAAAAATGTGTAAAACCTACAAGTCTAAAAAAAATCCTTTATAAATAGTAAGGAGGCTCTTGTGATGGGTGGACTTTTAAGGCATTAGACAAGGGGTTGTTTGTTATTTAAGCTTAAAACAAGGATGACGAGTAAGGAGCTGCCATTTGACCTTGAAGGGGATCAAATCCCTTGTCATTAGTCTTCATGAGAAATTCCAAGGCTCAAGAGATTTGGGTGCAAAAGAGTGAGGATTTAAAACTAGCTCTCTTACCTATACTAAACTCTAGCCCCTTGTGTTTCAAGGAAATTAATTAAAATTTTAATTCAAGTATTATTATCATACACTACTAATAAAGCCAAGCACACATTTTACAATTTATATTCAAAGAAAACGACACTGAATATCCACTTTAAAAAAGTGCGATAAAAGTAAGTATGTAGAGAAGGGGATTAAAAACTGTTAATTATGTAGAGAAGGGGATGAAACAAAGAAAAATGTTAAAACTATTTACAAAGTGTGGATTAAAAACTTAAAGTAAATTAAAGTGTCGCATTTAAACTAAGTGGGTTAATTATGTAAGTTGAACAATATGGACTACGAATAAGTTATTTTAAACTAGATCAATTAAATTTGAAGACTAAATTAAATATATACAACATGCACACAAATTAATTTAACTGTGTGCACATGTGTGCAGGGTATGCACAAAAGTGTGCACGTGTGTGCATGTGCGTGCAATAATATGTGAGTGTTTGGGGCAGCGTCCATAAGTGTGTAAAAGTGTGCAATGTTCACACAAAAGTGCGTAAGTGTGTGCGATGTGCGTTCGATAGTGTGTGTGCACTCAGATTTATATTGAAACTAAGTTAATTAGACTTTTGCAAAATAAACTTAAAGATTAAACTATATAGATTAAACTAAGCTACATTAAAGAGAAGATTAAAAAATAACTAGTAACATTTTTAATGGGCCAAAATGGGGCCCAAAATTAACAAGGACCAAGAGGTTCCAAAATTCTTCCCAAAGAATTAAAATATACATGTAATTAATGAAAACTTAAAATAAAATATCTAACTTAGAAGACATAAAAGTTCTTAAGATACTAAACTAAAGGAAAGAACTTTAAAACTACCATTAACTCAATATTGCATTTATAAAAGGGAGATTAAATTATGACTAGTAACTAACTAAAGAAAAACATTTAACTAGTGAGGAGAAAATAAATGCTAAGAAACATGTGGATGCCTTATGATGAATTTTATTAAATGAGCTAAATTAATCTAGTCCATTTTCAAGGTGGTTTGAACACATGAACCATACTAAAAATTTATTTTTCAAGAAGGATAAATTTAACCAACCTTCATTGGCTAAGGAAAATTTCCACGTGTAGGGATAATCCTCGGATATCCGCTTGCTTTAGTGTACTTGATGAAATAGGAAGGTTAACTTTGATGAAGGATTGGAAGACCAAATCAAAAGTGTCACTGAAAAGGGAAGGAAGAATAAACTCTTGGTCTTCTCTGTTTCCCTTTTGTGTTTCTCTATATCCTTTCTTTTTTGTGTCCTCTCTTTCGATTACTTTGTTTCTCTCTTTGATTTTTCTAAATTTCTCTTTTTTACTCTCTCTAAACTTTTTTTTCCCTCTCACTCTTGCAACACTTTGCCTTAGTTTTTGTTGGTATCTTTATTAATAAGGGGGGAGATATTTATACGAGGAGTAAGGGCTGGGCAAAGGATTTAAAAAAAGAAAAAAAAACAGTGAAAAGGGGATGCATGATTGGCGATATAGGGAGGGGAAAAAGGAGTTTAAACTTTTGAGTTGAATGTATTTCACTTTTGGGGTGGAAAGGTGGAGTTAGAGAAGGTAAGCTATGGTAAACCAAATGAAAAGTAAGAAGGAAAATACTTTTAGATGGTTGGCCTTAAGGAAAAGGGAGGGTTTTCTTTGAGGTGAAAAGGTGAAGAAGATTTTTTTATATTTTTTATAAGGTGAACAAGAAAGTACAATTCGGGGTGTTTTCAATAAAGTAAAAAAAATGAGGAGAAACTCTCCTTGGTATGGCCGGCCATTAGGTGGACATGGATTCAAATTTTATTTGGAATTTGACATATAATAAAGGGAAGAGCTTAAGGAAAAAGTGTGCAATTAATAAACCAAAAGAAGGGGAAAAGAAGGCTTACAAATTACACATTCATATAAAAACTACTGTTTTTTAGTTAATTAGGTGTTTTTTTGGGTATAAAATATGATTTTTAGGTAGGAAAATGTGACATTTGGTATTTAGGTAAGGGTGGAAGACTAAGAAGTTAATGTCCGATTAACCATGCAAAAAGAGAAGAAGAGAAACTCTTTGTCTTTTTGGTACACATAACTGTCCAAAGAGGGAGAAAAATTTGTTGCTTTTTAAATGGATAGTTGTTGGTTTTTAGATGAAAAAAGTGTTGTTTCATGTGTAGAAAAGATGATATTTGGCACATAGAAATGTGGGGGAATCTAGGAGGGAAAGGTAACTTCAAAAAGGCAAAAAGGCAGAGGAAAATCTTCGCTTCATGGTCGCCTACATAGGGAGGGGACAGACAACTTTTTTGCTTGGAAAAAGAGAGTTTATCTTGAGAAAAGTGAACTAATCAAATGGTGCCAAATGGAGGGTGAAATTGAAAATTCATCCTTAAAAATTAGAAGTCTTCTTCAGCTTAAAATTTGGGTAAAAGGTGCTTGGGCTTTAATCAAAGGGCTTTCATGTGTTTTGGATTGGTCCAAAATTTAAAAGATGACTTTGGTCTTGATTTTAGTTCAATCAAATAAGGCCTAATTGATTTATACTCAAAGTGGATTGATTGAATAAAAAGGGCTTGCAATTGGTCATACTACTCAATTAAATTCAAACATTCACATTTACCAAGTCTGAGCATACTTAGATCAAAGATTCGTTATAGGAACCAATTCATGTTCCGTTAAAAAAATTTTGAACAAAAATGGGTGTCTAAGCTATTGAGCCCATGAAGAGCTGGAGGCTCTAAGCTTGACATTTTGATGCCTTAGGTACTGAGCCCATAAAGAGCTCCGGGTTCTGGGCTCGATAGTAAAGATTTTTTCATAATACATTTATTGCACCATTTTTCAGGATACAAACTGAGGTCATTTACTTGTAAAAAAAAATTTGAGTTTTCTATGCTTATAGGAGAGCCATAGACTTTGCTTGGTAAAGGAGGCACACTTGGCATGGGAGGCCCACTAGGTATAGGAAAGGTATCGATCCCCTTAGGAGCTTAAGGCTCAGGGCTTGATCTTTTTGCTTTGAGAGCACTGAGGCTTATCAGAGCTCAGGGCTCTTGGTTTGACCTTTTGTGGAAGAGCATCAAGGCCTAAGAGAGCTCAGGGCTCTCACCTTAGACTTTTTTGGTGTAAAGGTGCTGAGGAGAGGAATAACTCAGGGCTTTATCCTCAGAGTTTTGTTGAAAAATGTACCGAGGAGAGGAATGGCTCAGGGCTCCCTCAGAGTTTTTGTTTTGAAAATTAGACGAAGGAGAGGAATGGCTCGGGACTCTTTCCTCAGAGTGTTTACTAGAAAAATTGTCGAGGGTTCTCAGGGTACTCTCCTAAAAATTTTGTTAGAAAAATGGTTGAAAGTGCTCAAGGGGATCTCCTTAGGCTTTATGTGTAAAAGTTATGAGGGTGAGAGGTGCTCATGGCACTCTCTTCAAGCTTTTACTGAAAAGTTACCAAGGGTGAGAAGTGATCGGAGCATTGTCCTCAAGCTTTTTCTAAAAAAACGTTGAGGGTGAGAGGTTTTCAGGGCATTCTCCTTAAGATTTTGCTAGAAAAATACACTGTGGGTGAGAATTGATCGAGGCAATTCCCTCAAGCTTCTGACTGAAAAATTGTCGAGGATGATAATTACTTGGGGCACTCTCCTCAAACTTTTGCTGAAAATATGAGCTGGGAGTGAGGATTAATCTGGGAAATTCTCTTGAGCTTCTACTGGAAAAATATGCCGAGGGTGATGATTGTAGGGGGTAATTCCATCAGGTTTATAACTTAAATAGTGTCAAGGAGGAGAGGTGCTCGGGGCACTCTCTTCGGGCTTTTGCTGGAAAAATATGTCGAGGGTAAGGATTGCTTGAGGCAATTCTTTCGGGCTTCTATTGGTAAAATGTGCCGAGGGTGAGGATTGCTCTCAGAAATCACCATAAGCTTTTGATTGAAAAAGTGTCGAGGATTAGAGGTACTAAAGACATTCTCCTCGGCCTTTTGCTTGAAAAGTGCGCTGAAGGTGAGGATTGCTCGAGACAAATCCCTCGGGCTTCTGTTGGAAAAAATTGTTGAGAGTGATGATTTCTTAAGGAAATTCTTACAGGCTTTGGATTAAAAAAATGTGCCAAGGGTAAGGATTGCTCTGGGAAATTCCCTTTAGCTTCTGACTGAAAAAATGTCGAGGATGAGAGGTACTCGGGGCACTCTTCTCGGGCTATTGTTGGAAAAATATGTCGAGGGTGAGGATTTCTCGAGGCAATTCCCTTGGAATTCGGTTAGAAAAATATGTTGAAGGTGAAGATTTCTTGGGGTAATTCCCTTGGGATTTTGAGTGAAGAAGTGTTGAAGATGAGAGGTACTTAGGGCGTTCTCCTTATGCTTTTGCTGGAAAAATGTATTGAGGAGCTAAGGCATTCAGACCACTTTCTTCGAGTTTTTGGAGAGGATGAACTTAGGAGCTAAGGCATTTAGGACACTATCCTCAAGTTCTTAGATAAAAGGTGTCGAAAAGCTAGGGCACTTGAGTTATTGTTCTCGTGAGTTCTGGCTTGGGAGCTTGTTTGTTGGAAAATCATCTTCTTGCAGAATCCCAGGTTTGTGAACTTTTCAAACACCTAAGTCTAGAATGACTTGTAATAAACAGCAATCAGACTAATCAAAGAAAGAACACAAGCAATTGTTATCGAGGTTCGACAATGTGCCTACGTCCTCGTGAGCTCCTCTGAGCTCTCTGCATTAAATCAATGGAGTTCTTACAATTATAGAAACACCTCTTCAAGGACCCTCTTGTTCTTGAAGAACAAAAGAAGAGAAGAAGAAAGTGATAAGAACTAAGTGTTTCCCTGGAATTTTCCCCAAGAAAATTCCAATTACAAAGCCCTTGAATCCCCAATCTATACTACTCTCTCTCTAAACAACCAGCCTCTCTTGAATGAGTCTCTCCTGTGTGTTTTGTGTCTTTGCACTCTCACACACCATGTGTTTTATTTCACACACATTGTCTCACCCACATGTCTCACTCTTTGTGTTGAGATGATGTCTTCACTTGTTGTTAAAAGACCCTTTATATAGAGCAATGACTTCCTCATCCAATCTTTGAGATCAATCTCAACCCTTAGATCTTAAGAACCAAAGACTTATGGATCTCTAAGAGTCTAAGTAATCCTGGGCGTTTTAACCAAGTCCCACACACCATCTCAAAGTGTTGAAAAATTTGTGTCAGGTGTGCTTCGTGCTGAGGCTCAGAATAGGGCTTGCTGAGGCTCAGAACAGGGGAAACTTGCTGCCTTGCTGGAGGCCGTGGCGTGGCTTATATGTGGTGTGGCGTGGCTATCAGGATACAGCACCACCTGCTCTTTTAGGACCTTCAACTCTTCCAACAACCCTTTGCACCCCATAGCCTCCTTTATAGCTTCCGTTGTCGCTATGTACTCAGCCTCGGTTGTTGAGAGTGCTACCACCGGTTACAACTGAGCCTTCAAATACCTCAACAACCACTTCATCCCAAGCCAAAGCTCCTTTCCAGGTTTACTCACAAATCTACTAAGAACACTAATTGCCTGAGAAATGTTGGGTTTAGTGCTTACCATCATAAACATGATTGATCCAACAGCACTAGAGTAAGGGACCTTTTCCATTTCCTTCTTCTCCTCATCCGTTCGAGGATATTGTTTGCTGGAGAACTTGAAATGACCAGCAAGTTGAATCTTCAATGGTTTACCATCTTTCATAGAAAACTTATACATCACCTTTTCTATGTAGGAAGACTGAGAAACCTTAAACCTGTTTCTTTTCTTTTTCCGGATTATTCTCATCCCAAGGATCTTTTGTGCAAGGCCAAGATCCTTCCTCTCAAACTCCAAACTGAGTTGAGACTTCAACCTTTCTATCCTCTCCTTGCTGTTATCAACCAACAGCGTATCATCGATATAGATGAGGATAATCACCATTTCCTCCACCTTGTGTCCAGGTGAGAAAATTTCTGTGAAATCTATGCCTTCTCTTTGTGTGAACCCTTTCGCCACGAGCCTAGCTTTATACCAGACTTCATCCCTTGGAGGGTTCCCTTCTTTGATCTTGTAAATTCACTTACAATCCACAACTCTCTGTTTTCCTGGAATGTTCAGCAATTCCCAAGAGTTGTTCTTCCTCAAAGAATCCATTTCTCCTTCATAGCTAGCTTCCATCTTGACGAATCCTTACATTCCATGGCATCCATGTAAGTTTCTGGTTCACTTATCCCTCCTTCTATCCAAGGAGCTACTGCATTCACAACCACAAAACTATATCTCAAGGGTGGTCTGACCAGCCTTCTTTTCTGGTACCTTGTGAGCTGATAGTCATTCTGACTTGCATCATCCCCTTCTAGTTCAGCATCCTCTTGAGTGTCTTGAGCTTGGCCTTCATCAATGGGCTCTACCTGGTCCGAACCCTCTTGCCTTCCTTGCTTTACTTGAACTGAATATTCCTTGATGCTATGCTCCACAAATACCAAACTGGTTTGCTCACTATCCCCTGCAAGGTTAGTTTTCTCCGAATAGGGAAATAAATGCTCATTAAAAATGACATCCTTACTTATTATGAGTTTAAATCTTTTTTTTTCTAATGACCACAATCTATACCCCTTAGCCCCTTCCCTATATCCTAGAAACACACATTTTCTAGACCTTGGGTTAAGTTTATCATCCTTTTGATGTGCATACGCAGCACACCCTGATGAGAGTCATAAAATGCATCTTAATAGTACTTAATTGTTAGCATTTTAGGGTTGATCTAGGTTTTAATTACACTTTTATACGTTAACAACTCTAAAGTATCATTCTTGGATCATTGATCTACTTCGGTGCATTTTCAGGTACTTTAAGCTCAAAAGAGGAGGAAAAGTTATCATTGCTTGAAGCACAAAGACTCGAGGCATACTGGAGTGAAGAAATACTTCCGGAAGGACAAGATGGAGGGCTTAAAAGAGCAACAGCTGCTGCCCACATTGGAAAGGAGTTTCACTAAATTGCGAGAATTGCCCGTACAGATCAATCATCTTTGAAAATTAAACTGTATTGATACAAGAAGAACCAGGAGATTAGCCATATATGCTTAGAAAGATCCAGAAGTCTATTTTCTGGAGAATTTTACGGTTCGTGAAAAGGATTTTTCTAGAGAAAGTTAGGACAGTTTTAGTAGACAAATGTCAGGCTGTGCGGGCTGTGCGAGATTTCAGCGTGATTTTGGGCTTAAGCCCCACATCCCACATCGGTTGGAAAACACATTTCTATATCTCACATCCCATATCGGATGGGAAACACATTGCACTCTTGGTATTTGCCTATATAAGACCCACTCCACTTTAGCTTTGACGATCAATCGGAGCTCATCTGAAATCATCAGAGAGTGAATCCAGAGGGCCTTTAGGACGAATCCGAAGTATAATTTTGGAGGGCAAGCTAAGGAATTGCCAAAGCTTTCGCTACCAAGGAGGAGATGATCGTTGAGAGGCCGGAGGCAACTCAAAGAAACATGAGCTCCATGGCCGGCTAGTCTCCAAGTAAGGCGAAGGGATGAATCCCTAGGTGTAGTTGTTCTTATTTTCCTTTATTTGATTCAGTTGTAGTTTGGTATTATTTTCATTAAATATTGTTATGTTTTATTCTTTAATTTAATTACTAGATTTTTATTAGTCCGGTGATTGATGCTTCTTTTCCATATAAGTCTAGTCATGCTCTTCTTATGTGTATTTGTTTGGTTGCGATTGAGTCCGGTAGATCTCTTTTATAGATTTGTCCATTGCTGTGGTATTGTCATTTAGATATATTGTCGTCTTTTGATAATTTATAAGTTAGGTCATGTGTGCTTGAAAGTAAAGAATAATTCATATCAATTACATTAGGGTTTATACATGCGCTTTAATTGAATATTTGTCGATTGCCTGTTTGGGATGTGAAACTTGTAATCGAGATAAAAACAACTGAATCAAGTTAGGATTAGGGCAAAGAACCTAGGGAGGATTTTTGGAACCTTGTTGTTTCTTTATTATACTATCCATCAATTATTTACACAATTTCTATACAATCAACAAATTAGATTTTGTCACTTTAACTTTTATCATTTGTGTTGAGATTTATACCTTCTTTTGTAATTAACTTGTTTCCCTGTGGAATCGACACCCCAAAACTATATTATAACTACCGCGTTATGTTTTGGGCGTAATCAAATTTTGGCACCGTTGCCGGGGAAACGCGCTTAAGTACAAGGAAGATTGTCAACTTTTGACATGACGGTAGAAGAATTGTAAATAGTTTTTCATTTCAGCAGCTGTAAAGGCGGTAACTTTGTTCCTTCTTTTATCTTACTGTATTATTTTATTTTACTCTTTTTTTTAGTATTTTTTATTATTTTGTTACCTCACAAGCACAGACATAGAGACGCTGTGGCTAGGTTTGGTTGTAGGCCTGTGTTAGAGTCAGAATTTAAAACTTTTTCAAATCCTTTATTTGACAATCCATCTAGTCCTGAAGAAATAAGTGAACACGAAGATCAACCTCCTAGGACACTTAAGGATTACTTGCACCCTAACCGTACGGCCACACCATCATGTATCATGTTCCCCCCTAATGTTCAACAACCTGATTTTAAGCCAGGCATGATCCAATTGCTACCAACTTTCCATGGGTTTGAGAATGAAAACCCTTATATCCACATTAGGGAATTTGAGGAAGTAGTAGCTACTTTTCACAGTAGGGCTGATATGATAGACACCGTCAAACTTCGGTTTTTCCCTTTTTCACTTAAGGAAAAAGCCAAGGCTTGGTTGTACTCGTTAAGGCCTAGGTCCATAGGTAGTTGGGATGAGATGACCTGAGTTTTCTTCCAAAAACACTTCCCAACCCATAAGACCAACAATCTCAAGAGACAAATCCCAAACTTTGCACAAAAGGAGAGTGAAACCTTATATCAAGTTTGGGAACATTTCAAGAACCTCTTGAGTTATTGTCCACACCATAGGTATGAGAGTTGGCGGATAGTTAGCTATTTCTATGATGGAATCCTAAGTAGGGAAAGGCAGTTCGTAGAAATGATGTGCAATGGGAATTTTCTTCAAAAAGATCCCGACCAAGCCATAGATTTCCTTGATGACCTATCAGAAAAAGCCCACACTTAGACTGAACCAAATGCCATGGAAGGCACTAGGAGAAATCAACCCACTGGGATTTACCAACTTAAGGAAGAGGACAGTCTTAAAGCCCGTTTAGAGGTCCTAACTAAGGAAATTGAATCCTTAAAAACAAAGGATAATAGAGCCCCTAAACCGGTTGCTAGGGTAGAGTCCTATGAGCCTTGTTTTGTGTGTAATGGGGTAAATCATTTACCTAAGGATTGTCCAGTTTATTTTGAGATGAAGGAAGAGTGTAATGCTTTAGGTATACCCTTTGGGAAACCACACTCACCCTATTCTAACACCTATAATCCCGGTTGGAAGAATCACCCTAATTTCAGATGGAAATCCGATATGTAACCTCCTGCCCACTCTAGTACCCAGTGGCAACCGGAAACAATCTCATTAGTGCACCTCGACAATCTTTACCTTTGGAAGATATGTTTAAGTCATTTATGCAGGTACATGCCAAGAGTGTGAAAGATCAAGGAAAAATAAATCAACAGTTGTTAGAGGAACAACAAGCGATCAAAGATGAACAAAAGGTAATAAAGAGTCAACTCACCAAGTTGACTAGTTTCTTGACGATTCAAGAACAAGGTCGGTTTCCTTCATAGCCACAACCTAATCTAAGGGGACAAGATATGGCACAAACCTCTAATCCTGAAAATCAAAACACTAGAGAGGCTAATGCCATAATTACTCGTAGCGGTAAGACAATTGATGGTCCCACTCTACCATCACACTTGATTCCTAATACCATAAGCAACAAGGATAAAGCCCCCAAGGAACAAGAGGCCCGTGATATTTATCACCCACGGGTGCCTTTCCCTCAAGCACTCCTTAAACCTAAGGAGATAAATACAGCATTAAAAGGTGAGATTCTTGAACAACTTCAGCATGTTAAAATTAATCTTCCTCTTCTTCATGTCATAAAATAGATTCCCAGCTATGCTAAAGTCATCAAGGATCTATGCACACTCAAGAGGAAGCACAATGTGAAGAAGATGGCATTCTTAATGGAGCAAGCAAGTGCTGTAATTAACAGCAAGACACTGCCCAAATATAAAGATTCGGGCTGTCCAACGGTGGCTTGCCAAATTGGAAATAAACCTTGTGGCTAAGCATTGCTAGATTTGGGTGCTAGTGTGAACCTCATGCCATACTCCATGTACTCCCAACTCGGTCTAGGTGAGATCAAACCAACCTCTGTGGTACTTCAATTAGCGGATAGATCGGTAAGAAAACCAAGAGGTATTGTAGAAGATGTTTTGTTTCAAATTGATAATTTCTACTATCCTGTTGATTTTTTGGTTTTAGATACTATTTCTACTATAAACATGGAGTCCAAGATTCCTTTGATACTTGGAAGACCATTCCTTGCCACCGCCAATGCCCTCATTAATTATAGGAATGGCCTAATGACATTATCATTTGGAAATAGGACTCTAGAGGTAAATGTTTTCGAGTCCCATGGCAACCACATAAAGAGGATGAGTACATCAAAGATAATTCTAACTCTTCGGAATTCATTCCTAATAATCTTGAGTTCAAAGATTCTTCAAATTGTCCCCATGCCGTTAATGTTGTTGATGTTTTTGATAAGCAACAGGAATTTATTAAGACATCTTGCCAACCATGCTTTGAGAAGTTGCTTGAGAGAAGTCATATGGATGCGGGAATCAAATACCCTACTGCTGATAGTAAATGGGCATCACCAAAAACACTTGAGCCACATGTGGTGGACTTTAAATATTCCTTGCCATCGCCAAAGCATACAAGCACAAAATTTTGTAGCAAAGCAGTGGCTGGTGCATCCAACTCATGTTTTTGAATGAGAGAATAAAAGCGTCTGGTTGAAGATGTAAAACTTAGCGCTCATGGGAGGCAACCCACAACATATCCTTTTACTTTTACTGTTTTTCATATTTTCTTTTCTTGTTATTATTATTATTTTTCTGTTTTCTAGTTTTACTTTAGTATTTATTTTTCAGGGACAAATAAACGAAGCAGTTCAAATGGTGGAGCACAATTTTCAGCTTCTGTGCACCTTTGGCTACAAGGGGAGTCTCCTTTACTCTTTCTTTTACACTGAGGTCAATGCAATTTTTAAGTTGGGCGTGGAGGAAACGAATCTCTTTGTTTCAATATTCTTTATTTCCATACATTTTTTCTTTTTCCATTGAACTGCTTGGTGTCATTTTCCTTTTTGTTTGTTTCTAGCATGCTTTGTGCTAGCCTTAGAGTTAATTCACATGTCAATGATATGAGCTTAATTGAGATAGTAAATAGCATGTAGAAGAAGTTAAATCTTGCTTCGATTTGAAATTAATTTAAGCATCAATCTTCATTTGGTTAGAGACTCTAGTTTGTGGTAAGATAGTATGCTTAATCTTAAACATTTAGAGAAATTTTATGTGTGATTATTTTGTGAATATTTTTGCGGTCTCGACAAGCTCTAGAACTTACTTGATAATCACTTGAGGCGAATTCCTAGAATGCACACTACTTAGGATATGATATAGGCCATTTTTGAACCGTTTGAGCCTTTCAAACCTACCATTGCTATATTTATCACTAGTCGCCTATTTGAGCCTTTTTCTTGAAAAGAAAAATTGAGCCTTATTTCTTTTGATAAGCCGTTTACTTACCTTTATGAGCCTAAAAATATTTTTATCCTTACCTTTCTTTTAAAAGAACTTAGTTATACACATGTTGTGAGAAGCACTTAAAAGGAGTAAGGGTGGAAATATGAAAAAATATCACTACCGCAACCCAAGTACATTAAAGGAGATAAGTTGGGGGTTGTGGAAAAGAAAGAAAAAAAAATGAAAAAAGGAGGTGAATGGTCTTATGCCAAAATACAAAAGAAAAGAAAAGAAATAAAAAAGAGAAGTGAATTATGGCAAAGAAAGAAGAAAAGAAAAGAAAAGTGGTGATTTATTGAGAGATATGCTCTTATAAAAAAATGTTGAAAGAGTTGGGTGTTGAAGTAAGGTTATCCAGTGCTTAAAGAGTTGTGTTCAAAACTAAGAGATTAAGTTCTTCTACTTGTTGAATCATTCCCGTTCTTTCTTAACCTTTACCTTAGCCTAACGTTACAAGCTTATTAAAGACCTTTTGATCCAATGTAGTGTGATTTTTCTACAATAGTGGAGAGTAATTTGAAAAGTGAGCCTATGAAGCTTGTTTTTGTGATTGATGTCACACAATTTATTATGTTTTTAGAGGGTAAGACTTGTATTCATGAATCTTACGCATAAAATCATCCGGGTGCTTGGATTAATGGTTTGTGGTACGATAAATGTTAAGAGTCAATAACGATTTTAAGATTGATGTTTGGATTACTTTTGGACTTAGGTGAAATTTAATGATTCTATGTGCCATATGTTATGTGCAATTTTTGAGACAAAAAGTGAATTACTCTTGGTTCAACCCTAGCATTGCTTTACTTTGTTTTTAACTCCTACCATAGAATTCATCTCTTATTTTTGCTTGAATTGCTAGGGACTAGCAATAAGCTAGTTGGGGGTTGTGATGAGAGTCATAAAATGCATCTTAACAGTACTTAATTGTTAGCATTTTAGGGTTGATCTAGGTTTTAATTGCACTTTTATACGTTAACAACTCTAAAGTATCATTCTTGGATCATTGATCTACTTCGGTGCATTTTCAGGTACTTTAAGCTCAAAAGAGGAGGAAAAGTTATCATTGCTTGAAGTACAAAGACTCAAGGCATACTGGAGTGAAGGAATTCTTCCGGAAGGACAAGATTGAGGGCTTAAAAGAGCAACAGCTGCTGCCCACATTGGAAAGGAGTTTCACTAAATTGCGAGAATTGCCCGTACAGATCAATCATATTTGAAAATTAAACTGTATTGATACAAGAAGAACCAGAAGATGAGCCATATATGTTTAGAAAGATCTGGAAGTCTATTTTCTGGAGAATTTTATGGTTCGTGAAAAGGATTTTTCTAGAGAAAGTTATGACAGTTTTAGTAGACAAAGGTCAGGTTGTGCGGGCTGTGCGGGATTTCAGTGTGATTTTGGGCTTAAGCCCCACATCCCACATCGGTTGGAAAACACATTTCTATATCTCACATCCCACATCGGATGAGAAACACATTACACTCTTGGTATTTGCCTATATAAGACCCACTCCACTTTAGCTTTGACGATCAATCGGAGCTCATCTGAAATCATCAGAGAGTGAATCCAGAGGGCCTTTAGGACGAATCCGAAGTATAATTTTGGAGGGCAAGCTAAGGAATCGCCGAATCTTTCGCTACCAAGGAGGAGATGATCGTTGAGAGGCCAGAGGCAACTCAAAGAAACGTGAGCTCCATGGCTGGCTAGTCTCCAAGCAAGGCGAAGGGATGAATCCCTAGGTGTAGTTGTTCTTATTTTTCTATATTTGATTCAGTTGTAGTTTGGTATTATTTTCATTAAATATTGTTATGTTTTATTCTTTAATTTAATTACTAGATTTTTATTAGTCCGGTGATTGAATGCTTCTTTTCCATATAAGTCTAATCATGCTCTTCTTATGTGTATTTGTTTGGGTGCGATTGAGTCCGGTATATCTCTTTTATAGATTTGTTGAGTAATCTAGATCCTATAATCATGCACTTATCCTTTTCCATAAGGGTCTTATTCATCCTCTCAGCAACTCCATTTTGCTGAGGGGTTTTCACAACCGTTCTATGTCTTAGAATCCCATTTAACTTACAAAATTGATCAAGTTCCTTGTTAAAAAATTCTAAGCCATTATCGGTTCTTAACACCTTAACTACCCTGCCTGTTTGAGTTTCTTCCAGCGTTTTTCCACACCACAAACTTATTCAAAGCATCTGATTTATTTTTAAGCAAATAAACCCAAACCTTTCTAGAATAATCATCAATTAAAGACAAAATGTAAAGATTACCTCCCTGTGTTGGTGTTCTTGCTGGTCCCCAAAGATCGGCATAAATGTAGTCAAGAATGCCCTTAGACTTGTGCACTCCGGTGTTGAAGCTGACCCAATGTTGTTTCCTAAGAACACAACATTCGCAAAAATCAAGTTCCTCTACTTTGTCACTATTAAGTAGACTGTTCTTACTGAGAACATACAGGCACTTTTCGCTCATATGTCCCAAGCGATTGTGCCAAAGAGCTGCCTTATCCATCTCAGCCATCAAGCTTGCTTCTTGATCCTTGATCTCTGTGTCTCCAATCATCTCATAGAGACCATCCTTCATTGCTGCTTTGATCACTATCAAAGATCCCTTGGTTACCTTGATCTTTCCTCCCCTTACTTTGTATGTGTACCCCATGGAATCTAGCTACCCCAATGAGATCAAATTTCTTCTCAACTCTGGAAGATATCTCACATTCCTCAGCAGCCTAGTAACTCCATCAAACATCCTCAAACAGATGTCTCCCGTGCTCCTCACTTGGTAAGAAGTATCATTCCCCAGGAAAACCTTCCCATCATCAGTTTTCTTGAAATTCTCGAACCAATCCTAGTGAGGACACATATGATAAGTGCACCCAGAATCCAAGATCCATCTTTCGCTGCTTTCTTGCCCCTTGCTCACATTTGAGCACACAATAAGAACATCATCATCTTACTATTCTCCCTTGGCAACCAAAGCCTCTCCATTCTTGGTATGGCTTCCTCCCTCATCCCTTATCATCTTTCTTGAAATGACCCTCCTTATGGTAGTAGTAGCATCTCTTTCCTCCAAATCTTGGTTTAGAGTGCGCTCTCCCATAGCTTTGTCCTCTACCTTGTGGTTTGTCCCGGTAGTAGCCATGTATGTTGCTGTCATACTGAGTTGCTGGCCTTCCTCTAATAAACAGCCATTCTCCACTTGATGTTTCCCTCATCTTAGCATCAAGATTATCTTGCAACTCTTTATCAGGATCCATTTTAAAAGCAAAGATTCATTTTAAAAGATACCTCTTATTAGGGAGAGTTTTGGTAAGAAACAACTCATCTAGTTTCTTCCAAACGATAGATGGATCTTCTGAGTCTCCACACTCCTTGGTTACACAATCCGGCATGTGCAGAAAGATGATGTTGTATGCTATCTTCTTCATCTCATTCCGTTGGACCTCCGTGATACTTGCTGGAAAAGCAACTTCTTCTCCAATCGCCAAGTCTACCTTTTGTTGCATAAGAACCGCTTTGATTTTTCGCTTCCAAAGGACAAGGTCTTCCTTTCCATCAAACTTCTTAACAATGAAGTTCAAACCCATCTTGCAGAGAAAATCTCAGATTTATGTACGACCCATAATTGCTTTCCAACTTCTAAATCTCAAGAACACGATCAAATCTTGATCACAACACCGTTCTTGAACCTTAAGAACACGATCAGATCTTGATCTCAGCTCCGTTCTTGAATCACCCAAGAAGTTTTCTTTGATTCTTGGAGTCTTGCTCCGATACCCCCTGCTCAATTCTGATACTCGCTATTGTAGCTCTGATACCACTGTATCACTAGCAAAGAATCTTTTGATTCTTGGAACCAAGCTCTGATGCCACTGTTGGAAAATCACCTTCTTGCGGAATCCCAGGTTTGTGATATTTCCAAACACCCAAGTCTAGAATGACTTGTAATAAACAACAATCAGACTAATCAAAGAAAGAGCACAAGCAATTGTTATCAAGGTTTGGCAATGTGCCTATGTCCCCATGAGCTCTTCCGAGCTCTCTGCACTAAATCAATGAAGTTCTTACAATTATAGCAAGACCTCTTCAAGGACCCTCTTGTTCTTGAAGAACAAAAGAAGACAAGAAGAAAGTGATAAGAACTAAGTGTTTCCCTGGAATTTTCCCCAAGAAAATTCCAATTACAAAGCCCTTGAATCCTCAATCTATACTACTCTCTCTCTAAACAACTATCCTCTCTTGAATGAGTCTCTCCTGTGTACTTTGTGTCTTTGCACCCTCACACACCATGTGTTCTATTTCACACACATTGTCTCACCCACATGTCTCACTCTTTGTGTTGAGATGATGTCTTCACTTGTTAGAAGACCTTTTATATAGAGCAATGACTTCAGCGCCCAATCTTTGAGATCAATCTCAACCCTTAGATCTCAAGAACCAAAGACTTATGGCTCTTTAAGAGTCTAAGTAATCCTGGGCATTTTAACCAAGTCCCACACACCATCTCAAAGTGCTGAAAAATTGTTGTCAGGTGTGCTTCGTGCTGAGGCTCAGAATAGGGCGTGCTGAGGCACAGAAGAAGGGAAACTTGCTGCCTTGCTGGAGGCAGCGGCGCGGCTGGTCTATGCTGTGGTGAGCACCTGAAGGAGGACTTCCTCCACTTGCTGGAGGCTGTGCCGTGGCGTACAACGTGGACCTGATGCTGAACTTTTCATCTGTCTAAATCTTTGATAAATCCCAACATTATTCAAGTCCTTTTCTATGCATAATAGCATGTTGGTTGTTTAGCTTTAGGATGTTTGCATCCTATGATGATAGGCCTTCAAAGGTGAGGAGGAGATCCCCATATCAACTTTTGGTGTTGGTTGGATGGGGCCTTCCCCTCGAGTCGGGTGGCTTAGTTGGCCACTGTCTAGATAAGCTCTAGGAATTGCCCTTGGATGATCAAGGCATGTGGCATGATTTTGTGGTGGAGAGTTGAGTTGTTTGCTTGGGACTATTAGGATAGCTCCGATTATCTCTCAGAGTGATTGGTATGTTTGTGAAATCTCTCATTCTAGTATAAGTCGAGGCCTTATACATAGGCTTACTAACTTGGGGGCATAAGAAGAGGATGTCCTTGGTTCACTATTTTAAATTTTTCTTGAAGAGAATGGCTAAGTAGTTGAGACATTTAGGCCATTGTCCTCAACTTATCTTGAAAAATTGGATTAAAGAGCTAAGGCATTGGGGCATGTGTTCTCGGGTTATCTCGAAAAAAATGAGTGAAGGAGTTGAGATGCTTGGGCTTCTGTCCTCGAGCTTCTGAGAGAAATTTGGTTGGGGGTGATAAATGCTTAGGGCATTCTCCCCAGGCTTTCTTAGACTTATAAGCTTATCCAAGCCTTCATGTGTGGGAATGTGTTAGTCTTTGAGCCTTTAAAGTGATCAATTTTAAGGTGAGAGATCCTCGGAAGGTAAAAGTCCCCCGGTTGGCTTTTTTGTCACTCTTCAAGCTATACCTTGGTCTTTGATGCCTTAAGAGCCACTTGTGCCTTAGAGATGAGGGCTTATTGCATCAGAGACCAAAATTTTGGGGCATCAAAGACAACGACATTAGTGCGTCAGAGATGACAATGCGTTAATAGCTAATGGATTTTAGTGCATCAATGGCTGATGACTTTGGGGCATCAGAGATGATGTCTTTAATGCATTAGAGATGATGGCTTTAGTGCATTGACTTTCAGTCGTCAATGGCTAATGACTTTTGAGTGTTAGTGGCGATGAATTTCGTGCATCATTGGCTGACATCGACTTTGGTGTGTTGGTGGTGACAACTTTAGTGCATCATTTGTTGAAGGCTTTGGTGCATCGGTGACGATGGGTCGGTTATGACAACTTTAATGCGTCATTAGCTAACGGCTTTGGTGTGTCATTGGTTGACGATAGCTTTAGTGCATCATTAGCTGATAGCTTTGGAGTGTCATTAGCTAAAGACTTTGGGGTGTCATTGGTTAACGACGATTTTGGTGCGTCGGTGACAATGGGTTTGGTGTGTCATTGGTTGACGGATTTGGTGCGTCATTGGCTGACAACGTCTAATGCATCATTGGTTGATGGCTTTAGGGCTCTCAACTCGGTGTTTCTGGATGAGAATCCTACCGAGTGTTTTTTATTGATGTCCTTTACAAGTGTAGTTGATTTTAGCTTCCTAATATGGTTTTCCTGGCTGCTTTTATCTTTGGATTTTCCTTAGAGGCGAAGTGCTTACAACAATATAATTGGTATGAAAATTTTATAACATATGAAGTAAGGAAAGATTATACTTGATGGTGAATGATTATGATGTTTTTTAGTTGTCTGAACTCCGATGGTTCGGGTTTGGGGCGTGTTTGAGGCCCTTTGACGATGAAATAACAATTTTTTATTTGACTGTTTGTAAGAAACTTGCTTGAGGAAGTCAGATTTCAAAATTTTGAGATTGGTTCTAGAAAAGGAAGATTGAAAAACCTTGGGAACCAGATTGGCTAGGTCTGAAACCAAGCTTAAGTTTGGTGAACTAGTTAGTCGAAGTAGACCATTTGTGAGGAAACTTATCGTTTAAAGAAAAAATTTGAAATTATGAGTCTTGTTTTGGAAAGAGCAAGCTAAAAAACCTTGGAAATCAATTTGGTTAGGTCTAAAACTGAGCTTGAAGTGGATGAACTGATTGATCAAACACGAGTCAAAGTAGATGATTTGAAGAAACTTATTTGATTTTGAAAGAGCACACCATAAAACCTTCTTATCTGATTTTGAAAGAGCACACCATAAAACCTTAGGAACCGGTATAACGGAATTTAAAACTGAGTCTAAAATAGTTAAACTGATTGATCAAAGGGGTGAACCGAGATGTCAAATCTAGTTAAACCAACTGGTTTGACTAAGCTAATTGGGCAGCTAAGTTAGGCTAATGTGGCACTGACTGGGCACTTAGATTTTGCTGATGTGGTTTTGACCAGGCACTTAGTTGCCATTGATATGCTATTGACAGGTCACTTATGTGGCCATGATAAAGTAATGACTGGACGCTTATGTGGCACTGACGTGGTGCTAACTAGATATCTAGTTGGTACTGATGTGGTGTTGACTAGGATCCTAGATGGCACTGATTGGGCGTTGATTGGATGCTTAGTTAGTGTTGACATGGCACTGACTGGGCACCTAGGTGGCATTGACTAGACATCTAAGTGTCACTGACGTGGTGCCACATGGAGTTGACTTACCATTAACATGCTAACACGTGGCGGCATAAGCATCATCTTTTATGATGTGTTAGAAATCTATATCCATTGAGCATAAGAGATGTGGCATGCTTATTTGTATGAGATAAAGTGTAATTTGAGTGTCCAATGAGAAATGGACATGTAGCGGTGGTAAAACTTTAAGAGATAAGGAGAGATTCAATTTTGCAATGAGAATCAAACATGTGGTGGTGGTGGTATCTTAACTAAATAGGTGGCAATATAATAGTCCAACGATAATTAGACATGTGTCGGTAGTATCTTGACTAGATTGGTAGCAATTTGATAGGCCTATAGTAATTGGACAGGTGGCGAAGCTTACTTTTGAAAGAGATGGGTGATTCGTTCAAGTGATTATGTTTGAGAGTTTAACCTGGCGCGTGCTTGCGGCCAAAGACTTGTTTGGCCGTGAAATTTCACTGTTGGAGGAGTTGTAGGATGGTGAGATGCCCTGTTGTGGTGATACTGGCTTTTGATCCTCGGATTTTCTAAAATCGACGGTCAAAGTTTCGTTTTTCGGCAAAGATTCGAGGTAATTCACAACGTTGCTTAGTCGTTTGATCATCATGAAATTTTGCAAGATGATAGATATAGAGGTGATGAGCATAGTGGTGCACTTTGATTAAATCATTGACCATCAGATCGTCAGGGATCTACTGGAAAATATTTGAATTTTCGGCGATGTGATAGAGAACTTTTTAACATTCTTTCGTTGTGAAAATTTGCAAATTTATAGATCTCATGCCAATAGACTTGGTGGTGGAGTCGGTATGCATTGTTGATTATCAGATTTTCACAGATGTAAAGGGGAAGGTTTGGTTTTTGATAACATTTATGGTGGCGCGCGGACACTTTAGTTAGATATGATGAGATCTAATGTTTTTTGTAGTGACGAATCAGTGGCTCATTTGTAATGGCATCTTTAGATAAGTTTTTTATTGTTCCCATGGACGATGACATTCTGTTGATGCTGAAAATCTGCCAAACGATCTCACAAACCCCTGTGCATATGGAGAACACGTAAACTAAAACGACCTCGAGGGGACTCTCCAACACCTAAGTCACTGTTCATATAAAGAATAATAGAGATGATTGAAAGGAGTAGAGAGTTGTGTGATTGTAAGTTATGTGTACTTGTGATAATGAGAGCCCCGTTTTACAGAGTCTTAGAGCATAGTCCAATTAGGAAAATGGTTAGTGCTTAGTGTCATAGTAGTATTAGGGTTCCCATAGGCTAAAGAGTTTTGATAAGATTAGCGTTTTCATATAAGGGACTGTCCTAGTAGTTTTGGTGTGAGATTACAACTTTTCCTTTTGTCACGTTTAATTATTTGATTTTTCATTCCATCCTTCTTATGAAATTATCTTCTTATCCTTGGAGGGTGCCACGTGTCATCTGCCATAGGTTGGAGAATTTTTTCCTACATAACTGTTAAAATTAGTTTTAATGCATATAACCAAGAGTTTAAAATACAAACACAAAACTACATAGGTTTAAAGTATACATAACTAACTCTACACAACCTCTGTGTTATAGTCGGAGTTCATCTAACTTGAAGGAGTTAACTTTATATATTTGTATATAAATATTAGATTAGATTAGATTAGTTTTTAAGCTCGTGCAATGAACGAATTTAATTTAGTTATATTTTTTAAAATTTACTTGTTTACATTTAATGCTAAAGAAATACATTTTTTTTTTTTGTTGTGTGAAGCTAAGCCTAAGTTGTTAAGAGAATGCAACAACATTAATAAAATGTCAAGATACATTTTCTTGGATTTTAATCTCAAATTGTGTTTCACTAATGATTGATAGAAGAAAATTAAAAGGTGTATACAAGTAATCAATATGGATGAATTCCAATTTTCAAAAAAAAAAGAGAGTAATTTCCATTAGGAATTAGAAGAAACAGCTCAAGAGCCTTCTGATAGGAATGGAGGGTCAGATTATGTAACACTGGAGCCAATTCAAGTACTTGCAGATACATAACAATTAATGCCAATAGAAGAGAACATCACACTACTAGAGACTCAAAAACAGCTAGGTGGAAGGATAAAAAAGTCACCTCATTGGACTAGAGATTATGTACTAGAACTATAACTTAACTAAAGGAAGTCAAGAGAGGAAGTTATTAGAAGCTAAGAACGCAATTATTGAGTTAGTTTCTGTTAGACAGTTAATTCTGTTAGGAACAATTACTAGAACTATTCTTAGAAGGTTGTCTTGATTGAATCAAGGTACTATGACTATAAATAAGCCCTAGGTTGTAAGCTAGAGAATTTATTGATGAACAACAATTTATTTCTTTTTCTTTAATTCACTATTCTTCCTTCCTCTCTTCTTCAATTAGGAGTTGACCACTAGCTTACAATTAGTGGAATGCTCGATTCTTAGAACCAAGGTTTTAATATTGGTGCTTTCATTCCCTCTTTCATTTCCAATTATATTCCATGTTCCTTCCAATTCTTTCTGTAAAAGTCCTCACTTTCGAGACATAAAATTAATGGTAGAAGGAATAAGATTCACTAAGATCAATGATCAAATCAAATCTCACAAAGAACAACTCAAAACTCTGCAACAATTCCAGAAAGATCAGTATCATGAAACATGAGAATTAGAAAGGCAAAATCTGATACTAATGCAGTTGATGTAGTGACTCCTCAATTTTCACAACAACTAAAATCCATGAGATTGGATTTTCCTAGATTTGATTACTCAGATCCATCAGGGTTTATTTTCAAGGCTAAATTTTTTTTGATTATCACCAAACTCCAAATGATCAAAGAATTATTAAAGCTTCTTTTTACATAGAGGAACATGCTCTATCATGGTATCAATGGATGCAAAACAATGGGTTCATTCATAGTTAGAAGGACTTCTTGGGAGCTTTACAATTGAGGTTTAGACCATCAATGTTTGATGATCATACTAAGGCATTATCTAAAATAACTCAAGATTCTACTATAGCTGACTGTCAAGCAAAGCTTGAGATGCTATCCACAAAGGTTTTAGGGTTACAAGAATCCTTCTCGATCAATTTCTTCATACTTGGTTTTAATCCTGAATTAAAGAGATATTTATTAGTAGCTCAGCCTACTTCTTTAGTTCAAGCCATGGCTTTAGCTAGCCTGTAAGAAGATAAGTACAGGGAAATGAATCATTCAAGAGTCAGTGGCAAAGACAATCATCTGCTCTTGGAATTTTGAAGACTCTAGTATTAGAGCAAGTCAAGTCACCAACTCCTCCAACTATAACCATTAGAAGATTAAGACCTGAAGAAATGTAAGCTTGAAGGGAGAAAGGATTGTGTTATAATTGTGATGAAAGATATTTTAGGGTCACAACTGTAAAAGAAAGTTTTTCTTGATGGTGGGAGATGAAGAGTATGAAGATTGTGAGAATATATTCCAAGAAGATGCTCAAGGTGTTGATAATGAGACAAAAATACTAGAAGTAAGTATGCATGCCCTAGATGGTTAAGTGAGTCCAAGGTCAATCAAAATCGCTGGTACATATGATGCATATAAGATTCAAGTACTCATTGACAGTGGTAGCACCTATAACTTCATACAAGAGAGGGTAATTGTTAAGTTAGAGTTGCCAATTTCTCTAGTTAAGTCATTCAAGGTTAATATGGGCAATGGAGACTATTTGAGTTATACCTAATAGTGTGTTGTAGTTCCACTTACTCTCCAATCCCAAATCTTTATAGTGGATCTCTTCATTCTTCTTATACAGAGAGCTGAAGTGGTACTTGATATTCAATGGATAGAGGTGTTGGGACCTATGCTCATATATTATAAGTTGTTGACTATGAATTTTCAATGGCAAGGCCAAAATGTTCAATTAAAATGATAATCTTATCTAAATCCTGATCCCTTGCACATGAAACACCTATGTAAATTGGTTAATGGAGCAAGAATTGCTTCTTTTTCTCATCTGGTAGCTTTTGTAGTACTAGCACAAGACACCACCACTAAAACTTCAATGCTAGAAGCTGTGCAATCCTTACTATAAGAGTTTGACTCTATTTTGGAGGAACCAACTTAGTTACCTCTCTCTAGAAAATTCAATCTACAAATTCCTTTTTTACCAGCTCTCACCTTGTAAATGTCAAGCCTTATAGATATCCACATTTTCAGAAAATTGAGATAGAAAAGTTTGTTTCTAAAATGTTGTAAACTGGTATCATCAAACCAAGCCATAGTCCATTTTATTCCCATGTACTTTTGGTTAAGAAAAAGAATGGCTCCTAGAGGGTCTACCTTAATTATAAGGCTTTCAATGCTATCACAATTAAGGACCATTTCCAATTCCCATAATTAATGCGCATAGAGTAACATTGTTGTCTAAGATGGATATGAGAGCTAGCCATTATAAAATTAGAGTAGATTCTTCAAACATTCACAATGCAGCTTTCAGAACACTTCAAGGCTAATATGAGTTCCTAGTGATGCCTTTTGGACTCATCGATGCACCTTCTACTTTTCAGTCCACCATGAATCGAAGTTTTTAGCCCTACTTGAGAAAATTTGTCGTTGTTTTCTTTGATGATGTTCTTGCTTATACTTCATTATTGACTAATTATTTACAACATTTTAGAATTGTCCTAAATTTCTTAGTTTCCCACGAAATATATGCTAAACATAACAAATGCTTATTTTATTAATCCTCAGTAAATTGTCTAAGATATATTGTTTCTGTTGATTGTGTAAGACCAAATACTTCTAAAGTTATTGCTCTAGTTGACTAGTCAGTACCTAAAAATATGAAACACTTGAGGGAATTCATAGGTTTTATAGACTATTATACGAAGCCTGTACAAGGGTATGCCACTATGGCTACCTTTTTTACTAATTTATTGAATAAATAAGCTTTTTCCTAGAGTATAGGGGCCATTATTACCTTCATGAAATTGAAACAATCCATGACTGAGGTTCTAGTGTTAGCCCTACTAGATTCCACAAAGCATGTTGAGGGGAAGAATAATTCTTCTAATGTAGGAATTAGAATAGTTTTGCAACAACAAGGCCATCATATTGCTTTCTATAGCAAGAAGCTCAATACTAGAATCGATATAGCACCAAATTTTATTAAGAAATTTTTTCCATCACTCAAGATGTTCCTAAGTGGATGCAATATTTGTTGGGCAGAGTATTCATTATTAGGACTAATCACAGAAGCCTTAAGAATTTGATGGATTAGGTTATCCAAACTCCAGAATAGCATCACTACCTCAACAAGTTATTTGGATTTCAGTACTCTATTGTGTATAAACTAAGTAAAGAAAATGCAGCAGATGATGCCTTATCTAGAAGGCCTGATTATAATTCTAGTAGTGAATTAACCTCTCAGACACCAGAAGCTCAGATAATGGCTAGTGTCACAACACCAACATTTGATTTTCTTATTCAACTGCAAGCTGAGAATTTGACTGATCCTGAACTAGTAGCATTATGCCAGGGTGTACAAACTGGATCCATCACTTATATTTCCTATGAGGTGAAGGCATGGTTGTTGAATTACAAAGCCAGACTACAGATTGTCTCTCATTCACCACTTAAAACCATTATATTGGAGGAATTTCATCCCACTCCGATTGAAGGTCATGCTGGCATCTTAAAGAATTTTCTGAGGATATTAACAAATTTTTATTTGGTTGGAATGAGGTTTGATGTCAAGCAGTTTGTGGTTCAATGTCTCATATTTTAGTAGATTAAGTTTCCTACAATAATCCCACTTGGACTACTACAAATATTGCCAATACCACAACAAATTTGGGAAGATATTACTATAGATTTTATTACAAGTTTACCTAGTTCCCAGAGTCATATTGTGATTATAGTGGTGGTTGATATGCTTTCAAAATATCTTTATTTTGTAGAATTACCTATTAAATTTTCTACGAAGAAGGTCTTTAAACTTTTTGCAAAGATAGTGGACAAGTTGCATGGTATTCCTAGATCTATAGTCTTTGAAAAAAATTCTATCTTCTTAAGTAATTTCTTGCAACACTTTTTTAATTTAAGTGGGGCAAGGTTAGAAATAAGCACTGCTTACCATCATCAAACGAATGTTTTAAGGTCCTTAATAGATGTTTGGAGCATTATCTCAGAGCATTTGTTCATGATCAAGCTATAGTTTGGTACAAATTTCTACTTTGGGTAGAGTAGTGGTATAACACTTCATATCATAATGCCATTAAAATGACTCATTTTCAAGCCATTTATGGTACGCCATTCTCTACTGTTACACTTTACATCAAACGTTCATCTAAAGTAGAATCCTTAGATAAGGTGTTATCTGCCAAATAGAAAGTTCTTCAACAACTCTAGAAAAATTTACAAGTTCTTTAGAGACAATATCAAAACTGATACTTCTTTTGCTATAGGGTATTGGGTCCTAGCCAAACTACAACCTTATAGAAAATGATTAGTGGCTACCAAGCTTAATCATAAAAGATTTTATGGGCCTTTTGAAGTCTTACAGAAGATTGAGGTAATAGCTTATAAGCTAGCGTTACCTGCTATAAATAGATTACATTTTGTCTTTTGTATATCTCTTCTGAAATCTTTTAAAGGCTATCATGCACAAGTTATTGCTCCTTTACCTCCATTGTTTATGGGAAACCAACTTTTTATCATGCGTTTGGTAATCGTATAGCTAAAAATCATCCTTACTAGTCAAAAGAGTGTCCTTTAGGTTCCACTTCAATGAAAAAGAGTTAGCTCTTTAAGACTCTTTTTGGGAGAACTTAAATGCTTTATCTCACCTTTACCCTCACTTAAACCTTGAGGAAAAGATTTTATTCGATGGGATTTGGAATGATAAGAATGGAGGGTCAGATTCTATAATACTGGAGCTAAGTCAAGAACTTGCAGATGCACAACAATTACTACCAACAAACGAGAACATCAAACTGCCAGAGACTCGAAAACAACTAGCAAAAAGGATGAAGAAGTAACATCATTGGACCAAATGTTATGTACTAGAACTACAATTCAGTTAAAGGAAGTCAAGAAAGGAAGCTATTATAAGTTAAGAAGGTAGTTATTGAGTGAGTTAGTTTTTGTTAGACAGTTAATTCTGTTAGGAGCAATTATTGAAACTAATCTTGGAAGCTAGTCTTGATTGAATCTAGGCATTGTGACTCTAAATAAGCCTTGGCTTGTAAGCAAGAGAATTCATCAACAAATAACAATTTCTTTCTTTTTATTCAGTTCATTGTTCTTCATTTCTTTCCTCTTCCATTAGGAATTGACCACTAGCTTACAATTAGTGCAATTTTTTATTCTTAGAACCATGGTTCTAACATTGATGCTTTCATTCCATGTTTCTTTTAATTCTTTATTCAAAAGTCCTTACTTTCCACATAGGTTTTTGGGTAACAAGAATCTTTCTCGACTAGTTTCTTCATATTAGTCTTAAGTTTGAATTAAGGAGAGAGTTATTAGTAGCTTAACCTACTTCTTTAATTCCAGCCATGGCTTTAGCTAGGCTACAATAAGTTATGTATAGAAAAATAAGGCTATCATTCGGGAGTCATTGGCCAAGATACTCATTTTCTCTTGGAATTTGGAAGACACAAGTACCATTAAGTCATGAATGCCTTAACTTACTGCCATTAGAAGATGAAGTCCTACCGAAATGGAAGCTCGAAAGGAGAAAGAATTGTGTTATAATTGTGATGAAAGATTTTATAGGGTTCACAACTATAAAAGAAAGTTTTTTCTTGATAGTGGGAGATGAATCAATGAAGATTGTGAGAATATGCTCAAGGTGTAGATGAGGGGACATAAGTACCAGAAGTTAGTATGCTTTCCCTAGCTGGTTAATTGAGTCTAAAGACAAGCATAATCACTAGTACACATGGTGAACTCAAGATTAAAGTACTTATTGAAAGTGGCAACACCCATAACTTTATACAAGAGAGGGTAGCTGTTAAGTTAAGGTTACCAAGTTCTCCAGTTAAGACATTCAAGATCTATGTGGACAATGAAGACTATCTGAGTTCTACCAAATAGTGTGTTATAGTAGCACTTACTCTCCAAGGATAATATTCATAATGGATCTCTTCATTCTTGCTATACAATGAATTGAAGTGGTACTTCGCATTCACTTGTTAGAGCTGTTAGGACCTGTGCTCACTGATTATAAGTTGTTAACTATGAATTTTCAATGGCAAGGCCAAAATGTTCAATGGACAACAAAATCTTATCTAAGCCTTGATCCATTACATAGGAAACACCCAAGGAAATTGGCTAATGGAACATAACTATCATTTTCTAGCTTTTGCAATTCCAGCACAAGACACTACCACTACTACTTCAATTCCAAAAGTTGTGCAGTCCTTACTATAAAAGTTGACTCTATTTTCAAGGAACCAACTTAGTTACCTCTTACTAGATATTTTAGTCATCAGATTTATCTTTTATCAGGTTTTCACTCTATAAATTTCAAGCCGTATAGATATCCATGTTTTTAGAAAGTTGAGATAGAAAAGTTGGATTTTGAAGTGATGCAAACTATTATCATCGGACCAAGTCACAATCCCTTTTCTTCTCTTGTACTTTTTGTTAAGAAAAATAATGGCTCTTGGAGGTTTTGTGTTGCTTATAGGACTCTATAGTCCTTTATAATCAAGGATTGATTTCTAATTCCCACAATTAATGAGTTACAAGATGAACTATATGTTGGATATGAGGGCTAAATATAATCAAATTAGAGTAAATCTTGCAGACATTCACAAAACAACTTTCAAAATAGAGCAAGTCAAATATGAGTTCTTAGTGATGCCTTTTGGACTCACCAATGCACCTTCTACTTTCTAGTCTACCGTGAATCAAGTTTTTCATCCCTACTTGAGAAAATTTGTTGCTATTTTCTTTGATGACATACTTGTTTATAGTTCATCATTAACTAGTCATTCACAACATTTGAGAACTTTCCTAAATTGTTTAGTTTCCCACTAGTTATATGCTAAACTTAGCAAATGCTTATTTTGTAAATCCTCACTGTAATATCTAAGTCACATTATTTCTATTGATGGTGTAAGACTAGATACGTCTAAAATTGTTGCTATGGTTGACTTGCTAGTCCCTAAAAATGTTAAACACTTGAAGGGTTACTTAGGTTTTACAGGCTATTATAGGAAGTTTATATAAGGGTATGCCACTGTGGCTACCCCTTTGACTGATTTATTGAAGAAAAAAACTTTCTCTTTGAGCCAAGAGGCTATGGTAGCCTTCAAGAAACTGAAACAAGCCACGATAGAGGTTCTAGTGTTAGACCTACTAGATTTCACAAAGCATTTTGTAGTGGAAACTGAAGTTTACTGTTGATGCCAAAAATAGATTAGATTTGAATGTGTCAATCCAAGTCAGCTCAGATCAGATTTGTCCAAGTCAGGTATGAAGTTCATTCCACATTAGCTGAGTTCGAGGAACCTGAAAAGGAAGCCACCTGGAGTTTTGTTCTTCGGGGAAGACCATCCCATACTTAAGTCAAGAAGTGACATAAGAAAGAGAAGCAGAGAAGAATGAGGAGAATACTTAGGAAAATGTGTAACAAATGAATAATGCACGTAGAAAGTTGTGCCGTTTATATAGGGTTAGGAATCTTACCATAATTGGAAAAAATTCTGGGGCTCTCTATGGTGAAATTACTTTTTTCCCTTAGTAAAAGTGCATAGATTTGGCCTTTCTTGTGGGAAAAGTAGTCTTTTCTCTTTAGAGATAAAATTACTTTAATACCCTCCTAAATGTCCATGTGTCGATTTTCCATTGGACAAAGTATTTTACCCCCATCATATGCCCCTCACTTCCTTAGAGGCAAGTTTTTTATCTAAGGGAGTAGTTTTCTAACTATTCTACTCTAGGTCTTTGTCCTTAAACGTAGGAAAATTCACTTCAAACTTATACAAGGTGAAAAACCATTTTTGGGCTTTCACCTTGGTCCTCGTGAATGGAAAATTCACCTTAGACTCATACATGATGATGGGCCATTTTTGGGCCTCCACCTTGGTCCTCGAACATGGAAATTTCCTTAGACTCGTACAAGCTTAAGGGCCATTTTTGGACCTTCACCTCAGTTCTCAAACATGGAGATTTCACCCTGGAATCATATAGTGTGATGGGCCAATTTTGGGCCTCCACCTCGACCTTCAGTCTTATACAGGGTGAAGGGACATTATTTTTCCTTCACCTCGGTCCTCAGACTTATACAGGTTGAAGAGAAATTTTTTGGCCTTCACCTTGGTCTTCGAACATGGAGATTTCACCTCGATCCTCGAACATAGAGATTTCACCTTGGACTTGTAGAGGGTGAAGGGTTGTTTCCTCCGATGTGGAGATTTTAGGTCAAACTTGTACAAGGTAAAGAACCATTTTTGGGCTTTCATCTCAGTCCTCTGACAGGAGATTTCACTTTGGACTTATGTAGGGTCAAGAATGATTTTTTGGCCTTCACCACGATTCTTGGATATAGAGATTTTACCTCGGACTCATATAAGATGAAGGACCATTTTTGGACCTTCACCATGATCCTCAGATCTAGAGATTTCACCTCAGACTCATACAGGGTGATGGTCCATTTCTAGGCCTTCATCTTAGTCATCGGACTCGTAGAGAGTGAAAAGCTATTTTTGGGCCTTCTCCTTAATCTTCGAACTTAGAGATATCACCTTAGAGTCATAGAAGATGAAGGCCCATTTTTAGGCCTTTATCTTAGTTGTTAGTGTCAACCTTAAATAATTTTTATGAAGTGAAGGGCCATTTTTTGGGCCTTCACCTCCATCCTCTACTATAGGTCCTTAGATTAGGGCGTATTCATGGTGGAGGCTTCCTTTGAAGCTTTTGCTTGTGGTTATCCAACTGAGTTAAGGCTAGTATTTGGAACGTTAACTTCATACTTGGTGAGATGTTCATCCTAAGTGGTGCTTCTTCTCGGAGTCTCGCTTCAAACTTTGTGTGGCTTAAGAAATAAAACTTTGGTGAAAGTAGTAGAAAAAGCTCTTTTGATTCATGAATAGCTTTTTAGTCATTTATATTAGGTAACTCGGCTAAGGGCTGAATCAAAATAAGAGATTCATTGCTGATGAAATTTTCTCAAATTTTCTTTTACCATGCTTGTCTATCAAAGTTATCGGGACTAGATTTTCCATCGCTTTTCCTTTGGGGGGCTTTACCCTATCAATTTTTCAGTTTAGGGATAATCAAGCTTGTATTTACTCTTTATAGAGGCTAAGTAAAAGGTTCGCGCAACAAATTGATTTTCTTTGACTTCCCCAACACCCTACTCTGTTGGGAATTTCATCTTCAAACGATAGGTTGGCACCGCAACTTTCATGGCATTCATCCAAGGTTTGCTGAAAATGGAATTGTAGGCGGACGAAAGGTTTATCACCCATGAAGTGCCCATTTACGGTGGTTTGGTGTAGAGCAGCTCCTGCCATCACCGACAATGTGATTCTTCTTTTCGAGTAGACAAACAGTCTTGAGAATCAGAATAGAGGGTGATTGGTGGGCTTAAGGCGATCATCTGCCAGCTTCATCTTCTTGAAGGTGTCATAGTGAAGGATGCCTTGGGAGGAGTCATTATCAACCAATATTCTTTCTATAGATAAATTCATGATGACAAGTGCTACAACCACAATGTCTTTGTGTGGGAAATGGACTCCCTCAAGGTCATCATCAACGAAGTTGATTGTCTGATCAGTTATACTCATCTTATTGTGGCCTTCGACTGATCTAATGAATTTGGTGTCAGCTTTGTGAAAATTTATGGATTTTCCCCAAGAGGCTGCCCCACCGAAGATGGCTCAGATGATGCTTATCGTAGGTTCGTTATCTATCCATTCTTCAGGGCTGCCTTTTCTGCCTTTCTTCCTTATCTTAGGGTTTCTTCACCTTGATCAGCTTTTGTCTCACCGATTAGGCTTCTCTCACAAAAAGAGATTTCTCAAAACATTACCACAAACAAAATTTTTAAGGTATTCTCTTTGGAAGAGGCTTTCAATCTCATCATTTAGGTGCCAGCTTTTGTTGGTGTCATGACCATGATCTGAATGGAATCGGTAAAATTTAGGCATGTCACTTTTATTTAGTGGGGTATTGATCATATCCGAGCATCGGATGATGTCTAGGTTCATCATTTCCAATAGAACTTACGACCTCGAGGTATTGATTGGTGTGTAACTTTCAAATCCTCGTGGCGTTGTGTCAGATATTTCATTCTTGCCACCATTGCCTTGGTTTTCTTTTCCTTCATCATCTTTGGACCTTAGGCCATCATAATTTTTCTCTTCTTTCCTACCAAAGTCTATTCTCTTTGTTTGCGAAAAGCTTGATCTTCCTCAGCAATTACAAACTTATTAGTTTTGGTGAGGACCTTGGACATGGTCTTCATTAGATTTTTTGAGAGGTAATGGTTGAAGTCATATGCTCAAAGGCCATAACTCCAACCTTTTGATCTAAGTATCAGACCAACATAGACTAAAAGGTGAAACTTAAAATGTATTGGTGGAGACTTTCCTCTGGATATCGAGTTATGGTGAGGAGACTTTCAGCGGTCTTCTTTGGACCTCGACTTCTTAAGAAGTGAGTGGTGAATTGAACGTTGAGGTCGGTGAATGACTTGATTGACCTTGCTAGTAGGCGAGATAACTAGGTTCTCGTCGTTCTTCGCAAAGTTGTGGGGAAGGCTTGGCACATTAGAGTGTTTGAAGAGTCATAGAATAACATCAAGGAGGTGTAGGTCTCTAGGTGTTCAATCGGAAAAATCTTGCTAGAATATGTTTCCATGCTTGGGAGGTTGGACTTATTGGACGGCTCGACCATGATCTCTGGTGTCAAGGGGTTATCAAAAGTTTTGAATTCATATCTAATATCCAATCCCTTTTCTTTTAGAGCAAGCCTAATTGAGATGTTTATTTCCCTCAGCTGCTTGTTGATTTCAAACTTGTCATGTTCCTACTACTGTTTTCTTAGGCGAGAGTTGGAGACAGACTCATTATCACAGAGGAACCGTCGAGGACTTCACCTGCTAAGATCTGCTCGCTTAGTGTGATGTCCTGTGGCTCGGTTGTGATCAATTCAGTGAGTTCTTCTATTTAAGGTTACCTTCTCAAAGTGAGTGGGTTATCTATGAGGTCAAATCTCTACCAAAATCCTTCCTCTGGTTGGACTCGAGGTTGGGGGCAGTGCACCTTACTCGGCTTGGGCACGAGTTGGTTGATAAGTGTGAATAAGTTATTTTATTATCTTAGGAGGTCTTCATGTTTAGATTGACTCAATGGAGTTCTTAGGTCTTTATGCTCGAGATTTTGAGGCTGAGGAGTTTTCTCAAAGTGAGGATAATGCATGAGTAGAACTCAAACCCATTCAACGATGACCTCAGAGATGAGTTAGGTCCCTAAAGTGCATTGAGGATTATATCCTTCGGTGAGGGTTGATGGATGAGCAAACTTGATTACCCTCAAACTAATACGCAATTATTGTGTATAGTTGAGATGTCGATCCCACGAGGAAAAGCGAACTATAAAGAAAAGCATAAACCTTAACACAAACGATAAAGATTAAGTGAGAAAATTTGTGTTTTTATAATGAAGTAACGTGAGAAAATTGTGTAAATAGATTGAAGAATATAATAGAGAAACAACAAGGGTCTGGGAATCCCCACTAGGCTTGTTGCCTTATTCTGATCTTGATTCAATTGTTTTTATCTCGATTGCTAGTTTTGCATCCCAAACAGGCAATCTAAAAATATTCAATCAAAGCATATGTAAACCCTAATGCAATTGCTATGAAATACTCTTTACTTTTGATTTAAGAACATGTGAGCTATCCTATAGATTTATCAAGAAACGACAATATATCTTAATGACAATATCACAGTAATGGACAAACCGAAAAGATAAATCTACCGAACTCAATCACATCCAACAATCTTGATATAAGAAGAGCATGACTAGACTTATATCGAGGAGAAAGATACAATCACCGGATTAAGAGAAAATCTTCTAATTAAATCAAAGAGTAAATGATAGCAATGTTTTGACAATAAATCCAAACTACAACTGAATCAATAATGGAAAATAAGAACAACTACACCTAAGGATTCATCCCTTTGCCTTGCTTGGAGATTAGTTGGCTATGGGGTTCATGCTTGAACACTTTGATGGAGAATGTGATACCCTTATTGAGTTTTCCAGTCTTAATGATTGTCCTTTATCAAATCCTAAGTGATCTATTTATAATATAAAGGTCCAAGGGTGTTTTCGGGTTTAAACTATCATTAAAACCCTAATTAAGTTATAACTCGGAAACAAAACATCGAGCTCACACCGCGACTCACATTAATCCAGGCCATGACTCAACTTTTGGAGACTTTCTTCACTTTCTGCAGGCCGTGGCCCAGATTGGCCTAGGTCGCGGCTCAGCTCTTCAGGCCGCGACTTAGACTGGTCTTGGCCTAGGCGCACACTGAAGGTCTTCTTCTTGATTTTGCAAGGTTCTGGGCATGGTTCTGGAGGCTGAGGCTTAGACTTTTCAGGCCGCAGTGCACACACTAAAGACTTAGTTCTTCTTCATTTTTGTCCTTCCGCAACCATGCCTTCACTCTGATGTGCATCGAAGCATCGTCCTTTAAGCTATGATGGATTTCTTCCTCTTTTGGACTCAAAGTACCTGAAAATGCATCGAAATAGATCAACAATCCAAGAATATCACTTTAGAGTTGTTAAGGTATAAAAGTGCAATTTAAACCTAGATTAATCCTAAAATTCTAACAAATAAGTACTGTTAAGATGCATTTTATGACTCTCATCATAACCCCCAACTAGCTTATTGCTAGTCCCTAGCAATTCAAGTGAAAACAAGACAATATAAAATGAATTCTTTGGTAGGAATCAAACAAAGTAAAGCAATGTTAGCATTAATCCACGAGTAATTCAACTTTTTGTCTCAAAAATCACACATAACAGACAACACATAGAATCACTAAATATCACCCAACTTCAAAAGTAATCCAAACATCAATCTTAAAGTTGTTATCAACTCTTAGCATCCATCTTACCACAATCCATTAATCCGAACACCCAGATGATTTTATGCACAACATTCATGAATACAAGTCTTGGCCTCTAAAAATATATTAATTTGCGTGACATCAATCACAAAAACAAGCTCCATAGGCTCACTTTTCAAATCACTCTCCACTATTGTAGAAAAATCACACCACCGTGGATCAATAGGTCTTTAATAAGCTTGAAACGTTAGGCTAAGGTAAAGGTTAAGAAAGAACGGGAAGGATTCAACAAATAAAAGAACTTAATCTCTTAGTTTTAAACACAACCTACTTTAAGCACTGGATAACCTTACTTCAACACTCAACTCTTTCAACCATTTTTCGAGCATTTTTCTCAATAAATCACCACTTTTTTTTCTTTTCCATAATTCACTTCTTTTTTATTTTGGCATAAAACCATTCACCTTCTTTTTCATTTTTTTTTCTTTTGTTTTCCACAACCCCCAACTTATCTCTTTTAATGTACTTGGGTTATGGTAGTAATATTTTTTCATGTTTCCATCCTTACATCTCTCAAGTGCTTCTCAACAAATGTGTATAACTAAGTTGTCTTAAAAGAAAGATAAGGATAGAATATTTTTAGGTTCATAAAGGTAAGTAAATGGGTTATCGAAAGAAACAAGGCTCAAATTCTTTTTCAAGAGAAAGGCTCAAATAGGTGACTAGCGATAAATATAGCTAGGGTAAGTTTGAAAGGCTCAAACGGTCTAAAAATGGCCTATATCATATCCTAAGTAATGTGTATTCTAGGAATTCGTCTCAAGTGATTATCAAATAAGTTCTAGATCTTGTCGAAACTGCAAAAATATTCATAAAACAATCACACATAAAACTTCTCTAAATGTTTTTAGACGAATCATGCAATCTTACCGCAAACTAGAGTCTCAAACCAAATGAAGATTGACACTTAAATTATTCTCAAACTGAAGCAAGATTTAACTTCTTCTAAACGCTATATACTATCTCAATTAGGCTAATATCATTGACGTGTGAATTAACTACAAGGCTTAACATAAAGCATGCTAAAAACAAACAAAAAGGGAAAATGACACCAAGCAGTTCAATGAAAAAAAGAAATACGTTTCCTCCACCCCCAACTTAAAAATTGCATTGACCTCAATGTGAAAGAAAAAGTAAAGGAAACTCCTTTTGTAAGCAAAAGTGCATAGAAGCTGAAAATTGTGCACCACCATTTGAGCTACATGCCGTTCTTCTTGCTGAAATTTTGATTTGATGCCCAAAGGTGGAGAGAAGAAAGAGTACCCACCAACTTGCAATCTCCTTGAAGAACCCAAAATCCTCTTAGAACCAAGCTTTTTGGAAAAATTTCCAACAAAATATACAATATTAGTGCTAAATCCTTCAAGAAATGATGTTAGAATCAAGAAATTTTGAGTAAAAGTGAGTTGGTAAGTGAGGGTTTGGAGAGAGGATGGGAGAGAGAGTGATGTGTTGTGTTTCTCAAAGTTGAAATGTAGAGGAAAGTGCAGAAATTTGGGTTAAAAATGGTCCAGATCACGGGTCGAGCCACGACTTGATGACCTAAGGGGTACTTGGTGTGTTTCATGGGGTGCGGCGCGAGAACGTGGGAGGGTGTTGGGCGGTGCGGCGCGAGAGCGCTGGGGCGCGACGTGCACTGTACCTAGACCTGTTTCTAAACAAAATTGTTTGTCCCATATATATATAAAAAATAAATTTAGCCAAATAAAATGAATAAAAATAACCTTTAAGCTAAAAAAATAGATTAAAGTAAAAAAACTAAAAATTAAAATTGAAATGAACTTAAACAAAACCAACAAAGCAAAAGAAAAATAAATAAAAACATACCTGTGTGGTGTGGTCAAGGTGAATAGACTGGATCCATAAGCAAAATGTTTTCCACTTCCGGATCTTGCGTATCGATTAAGATTTTAAGGTGTTGACAATTTACTTTAAAAATCCGACTATCTATAGTATCCTCTAGTTCTACCACCCCATTGGCAAAAACATTTTTTTACTACAAAAGGACCAGTCCACCTCCACCGAAATTTTCCTGGATGCTTATGGAGTCTAGAATCGTATAAGAACACCTGATCATTAGGCTTAAATGTTTTCCTCAAAATATTTGTATCATGAAACACTTTCATTTTAGCCTTATAGATTCTAGAGTCCTCATAAGCATCATTTCTTAACTCCTGTAACTCAGTCAACTGAAATTTCGTAAGCTTACCCGCTTCTCCTATGTCAAAATTGAAAGATTTGATGGCCCAATAAGCTCGATGCTCGAGCTCCATAAGTAAATGGCAAGGCTTTCCAAAAACAAGCCTATAAGGTGACATACCTAAGGGAGTTTTGAAAGCTGTACAGTAAGCCCAAAGCGCATCAAGTAGTCTTAAAGACCAATCCTTGTAATCTGGGTTGACCATTTTTTCTAAAATTTGTTTAATTTCCCTATTTACAAGTTCTATCTGTCCACTTGTCTGAGGGTGGTAAGCAATAGAGATCTTATGTAACACCCCATATTTTCTCATCAAAGCTTCAAAAGAACAGTTGCAAAAATGTGTACTTCAATCACTAATTATAGCATGCGGTGTACCAAATCGAGATAACATATTTTCTTTGAGAAACCTAATTACCGTTCTATTATCATTGCTTTGACAAGCTGCTGTCTCTACCCATTTTGACACATAATTTATTGCCACAATGATATATTAATATCCAAAAGAAGGAGGAAATGGTCCCATAAAATCAATGCCCCAACAATCAAAGATTTTGATCACTAAAATTGGGTTTAAGGGCATCATATTATGACAAGACACAGCTCTGGGCTAATAAAATCCACACTGCAAAATTTTTGCAGTGGTTTTTTTCATTGAAAAGTGGCCCCCACAAGCTTGGGAGTGACAAAATTCCAAAATGATGGCAATCTCTTCATTAGGGATGTAACGCCTTAAAATTTGGTCAGGGCAGTATTTGAAAAGACAGGGATCATCCCAATAAAAATTACGTACCTCATTCAAGAACTTCTTTTTGTCTTGAGCACTCCAATCCCTTGGTATCTCACCGGTAGCAAAATAATTTACGATATGAGCAAACCATGGTAGAGAAGTAATAGAGAGTAAATGCTCGTCGAGAAAATCATCCTTGATTGGCATGTCATCAGAGGTGTCCTCAAATGTGAGCCTTGAGAGATGGTCAGCCACTACATTCTCTACTCCTTTCTTGTCTTTGATGGTGATGTCAAATTCTTGCAAGAGTAGGATCCACCGTATTAGTCGTGCCTTAGCATCCTTCTTTGTAAGAAGGTACTTGTGGGCTGCATGATATGTGAAAATAAGAATAGGAGAACCAATTAAATAAGCACGAAACTTGTCCGAAGCAAATACTACAGCTAGCAATTCTTTTTCAGTGGTGGAGTAATTCATTTTAGCACTATTTAGGGTTTTACTAGCATAGTAAATGACAAAAGGTTTCCCCTCCCTTTGCTGTCCAAGAACAACACCTACAGCAAAGTCACTAGCATCAGACATGATCTCAAAAGGTAAAGTCCATTCAGGTGACTGCATTATGGGTGCTGAAGTAAGCTTGCCAATAAGCATTTTAAAGGCCTCTTGACAAGATTGTGTCCACTCAAATGGGGCATCTTTAACTAGGAGGGCACATAGTGGTCTAGATATGTTAGAAAAGTTTTGTAGGAACCTCCTATAAAAACCAGCATGACCAAGAAATGATCTCGCATCCTTTATTGTCTTAGGTGTAGGCAACTTAGAAATGAATTCAATCTTAGATTAATCAACCTCTATCCCCTTAGAAGAAATAATATGCCCTAAGACAATACATGAAGGTACCATGAAATGACATTTTTCCCAATTTCAGACTAATTCTTTCTCCTCACAACGAATTAATACTCTCTCTAAATTCAATAAACATGCATTAAATGAAGATTAAAAAATAGTCGAGTCATCCATAAAAACTTCTATGCAATTTTCAACCATATAACTAAAAATACTCATCATGCAACGTTGAAAAGTAGCAGGTGCATTACACAATCCAAATGGCATTCTATGAAAAGCATAAGTGCCAAAAGTACAAGTGAAAGTAGTTTTATCCTGGTCTTCTAATGCAATTTCAATTTGATAATAACTAGAATAACCATCTAAAAACCAATAAAAAGGATGACCAGCTACATGCTCAAGAATTTGATCGATAAAAGGGAGTGGGAAATGGTCTTTCCGGGTGGTGTCATTTAATTTTCTATAATCAATGCACATTCACCACCCAGTCACAAGTTTTGTAGGGACTAACTCTCTTAGGTCATTCTTTACCAGAGTGACACCGGACTTTTTAGGAACAACTTGTGTAGGACTTACCCATTTACTAGCTATGGGATATATAATTCCCGCATCTAATAGCTTCAACACTTCATTTTTCACAACTTCTTTCATAGTGGGGTTAAGCCTACATTGAGGGTCTCTATGAGGACTAGTTCCTTCATCAAAATTTATCTTACAAGAACAAATCAGGGGACTAATACCTTTTAAATCAGCCATGCTACAACCTAAGGCTGATTTATGTTCATTTAGGGTCCGAATTAATTTCTCACCTTGAGACTTAAACAATTCAGATGAGATAATAACAGGAAAAGTATCACATGGACCAAGGAAAACATGCTTCAAACCCTTAGGCAGAGGCTTCAATTCAACTTTGGGTGCTTCCACACTTGAGGGGATTTGTTTCTCGCTTCTTTCAAGCAACTCCTCAAACTTCGGTTGCCATGTTCAAGTGCCATAATCCTAATATTTATCAAAAATAGCACAAATATCAGTTACATCAGATTTATCATTAATATAATCAAACTCAGAATTAACAAGAAAATACTCAAGAGGGTCAAAATCATGAGCTATAGAAACTCCCCTATCGATGAGTGACTCAATCATGTATAATTGGTGGCTTTCATCATCATCTTCTGGCTGTTTTGCAACATTGAAGATGTTCACCTCAAGGGTTATGTTTCCAAAGGACAACTTCATGAGTCCATTCCTACAATTAATAAGAGCATTTGCAGTAGCAAGGAAGGTCTACTCAAAATTAAAGGAATTTTAGAGTTTGTGTCAACATCAAAAGTAGTATCAAGGATTCGGAAATCAATAGGATAATAAAATTTATCAATTTGAATTAGAATATCCTCTACCACACCGCGGGCTACTTTGACTAAACGGTCAACCAATTACAATACCACAGTGGTTGGTTTGATTTCTCCCGAATCCAGCTGCAAATAAATAGAAAATGGCATCAAATTTACACTAGCTTCTAAATTTAGCAATGCTTTTCCAACCTCATGATTTCCAATGCTACATGCAATGGTTGGACAGCTAGGATCTTTGTATTTGGGGGGGATCCTTTGCTCAATTAAAGCAATAACTTGCTCTGTTAGGAATGCTATTTTCTTTGCATGGTGCTTCCTCTTAATTGTACACAAATCCTTGAGAACTTTTGCATAAGTAGGAACTTGTTTAATCACATGCAAAAGAAGAAGATTAAGTTTTACTTGCCTTAGGTTCTCTAGGATTTCATTGTTTAGGTCCAACTTTTTCTCGTTTGATTTTAAGGCTTGAGGGAATGGTGCCTTAACAGGGCTCTTGGTAACCTCAGGGTCCTTGGGCAACTCGGTATCACTACTACCTTGACCCTTTTCCACATCCTTAGATTTGTTCGTTGTGGGGATGTGTAATGAATGACCACTTCTTGTCACAATGGCATTCACATCTTTCAGATTTGCTTGTGCCATGTGTTGACCATGGGGTGTGGACTGAGCTTAGGAAGGGAACTTACCTCACTCATTCACACTCAAGGAGCCCAACAATTTGGACACTTAGCTCCTTATTTCCTTATTCTCTTCAATAACCTGTGTAATTAATGCTTCACACCTTTAGTTTGTCTTACCTCGTGCCTCAATAAAAGCATGCAAGGTGTCTTCTAAAGAATTCCTAGAGGATGAGGGTGAATGATATGGTGTAGGGTATGATCTAGGGGGTTGTGCAAGCTGCTGGCTTTCAGACTTCCAGCTGAAGTTGGGGTGATTGCACCATCCCAGATTATAGGTGTTAGAGAAGGGTGCAAAAGGCTTCTTGTACATGCCTAAGGTATTACATTGTTCCTCATACATCCCTCTCATATCAAAAAATGTGAGGCACTCTTGAGCGGGATGGCGTACCCCGCCACAGACAAAACATGGTTCCAAAGATTCGGCTTGATTAGCCACGTGTGTTGGCTTTGAGCTTTTAGTCTTTAATACATCTAACTCCCTAGTTAGCATCTCGACCTTAGCTTTTAGGTTGTCTTCTTCCCTAAGATGGTATATTCCATCACCACTTGGGCTCTTTATAGGTCATGACCTATTTGTGCTTTTAGTAGTACTAGGTCCAGTCTAAGTGTGAGCTTTTTCAGCAAGCTCATTGAGGTATTCTATGGTCTCATCAGGATCTTTTTGCAAAAATTCACCATTGCACATCATCTCTACAAATTGGCGCTCCCTATATGTAAGTTGTTCATAAAAATAGCTCACCAAGCGCCAATTCTCATACCCATGGTGAGGACACATACTCAACAACTCCTTAAACCTCTCCCAAGACTGATACAAAGTCTCACTTTCCTTTTGTGCAAAGGTGGAGATTTTCCTTTTTAAGGCATTGTCCTTATGTTGAGGGAAGTATTTATGAAAGAAGACCTGGGTCATCTCATTCCATGACCTAATAGATCGTGGCCTCAGCGAGTATAGCCAACTCTTAGCTTTAGCCTTCAAAGCGAAAGGAAAAAACTTGAGTCTAATAATGTAATTAGTTGCATCTTGACTATGAAAAGTTGCAACTACTTCCTCAAACTCCTTAATGTGCAATATAGGTTTTCATTTTCCAAGCCATGAAACGTAGGGAGTAATTATATGATCCCTGTTTTAAAGTCTTGATGGTGAGTGTTGGCTGGAAACATGATGCATGATGGTGTGGCTGTTCGGCTAGGATGCAAGTAATCCTTAAGTGTCCTAGCAACATTGTCATTGGGGTTATCAGCCATGTTAACAAAATCCTGTAAGTTCTCATTTAGGTCTACACTATGGTTTGATCTAGGCGATGTTTTACAAACGGACGTGAAAAAAGAGGGTAACTCTATTTTGGGTCCTTTAATGAATCTACCTCACGAATCTCTCGGTCTAAGCATACACCAAATGAGTTCAAGGGGAAATAAATAAAAAAATCAAAACTTAGAGAAAGGAACAATATTAGTGTCTTGTCTCAAAGTTGACAATCTTCCTTGTACGTAAGCGCGTTTCCTCAGCAACGACGCCAAAATTTGATTATGCTCAAACTAATACGCTGTTATTGTGTATAGTTGAGGTGTCGATCCCACAAAGAAAAGCAAACTACAAAGAAAAGCATAAATCTTAACACGGATGATAAAGATCAAGTGAGAAAATATATGTTTTGATAATGATGTAACGTGAGAAAATTGTGTAAATAGATTGAAGAATATAATAGAGAAACAACAAGGGTCTGGGAATCCTCCGTAGGTTCGTTTCCTTATTCCAATCTTGATTCAATTGTTTTTATCTCGATTGCTAGTTTCACATCCCAAACAACCAATCAGCAAATATTCAATCAAAACATATGTAAACCCTAATGCAATTACTATGAAATACTCTTTATTTTTTATTTAAGCACACGTGAGCTATCCTATAGATTTATCAAGAAACAATAATATATCTTAATGACAATATCGCAATAATGGAAAAACCTAAAAGATAAATCTACCAGACTCAATCACATCCAACAATCTTGACATAAAAAGAGCATGACTAGACTTATATCGAGGAGAAAGATACAATCACCGGATTAAGAGAAAATATTCTAATTAAATCATAGCAATGTTTTGACAATAAATCCAAACTATAACTAAATCAATAATGGAAAATAAGAACAACTACACCTAGGGATTCATCCCTTTGCCTTGCTTGGAGATTAGTTGCCATGGGGTTCATGCTTGAACTCTTTGATGGAGAATACGATACCCTTCTTGAGTTTTCCAGCCTTAATGATTGTCCTTAATCAAACCTTAAGTGATCTATTTATAATACAAAAGGTCTAAGGGTGTTTTTAGGTTTAAACTATCATTAAAACCCTAATTAAGTCGTAACTCGGAAACAAAGCATTGAGCTCGCGCCGCAGCTCACATTAATCCAGGCTGCGGCTCAAATTTTGGAGACTTTCTTTACTTTCTACAAGCCGCGGCCCAAATTGGTCCAGGCCGCGGCTCAACCCTTCAGGCCACGGCTTGGACTGGTCTAGGCCTAGGCGCACACTGAAGGTCTTCTTTCGGATTTTCCAAGGTTCTGAGCATGGTTCTGGAGGCCGAGGCTTAGACTTTTCAGGCCACAGTGCACGCCCTAAAGACTTAGTTCTTCTTCATTTTTGTCCTTCCGCAACCATGCCTTCAATCTAATGTGCATCGAAGCATTGTGCTTTAAGCTATGATGGCTTTCTTCCTCTTTTGGACTAAAAGTACCTGAAAATGCATCGAAATAGATCAACAATCCAAGAATATCACTTTAGAGTTGTTAAAGTATAAAAGTGCAATTTAAACCTAGATAAATCCTAAAATGCTAACAAATAAGCACTGTTAAGATGCATTTTATGACTCTTCATAACTCAATTGAGTCTTGCTAATTGGTTTTGGAAGTCTGTTGAAGAAGGGCATTATTTTGAGTAGGAAGAGTTAGGGGCTTTCTTGGTGGCATCGTTTAGATGAAATTTTCCATTCCCACAAACGACACCAATCAATTGATGTTGAAAATAGGTCAGATCTGAATTCATCAATCTAAGTCAGGTCGGATCAGGTTTATCTAATTAGGATCAAAGTTTGATCCATGTCAGCCAAGTCCAAGGTACCTGAAAAAGCAGCTATCCGAAGTTTTATTCTCTGAGGAGGGCCTTCCAATGCTTAAGTCAGCCAGTGGTGTAAAAAAGAGAAGAATAAAGGAGAGGAGAAAGGAGAATATTTGCGGAACGGTGTAATGAATGAATAGTGCACTTGGAAAGTTGTGCCCTTTATATAGGGTTGAGAATCTTATCCTAATGGAGAAAAATGGTGAGGCTCTTCGGGGTAAAATTACTTTTTTTCTCTTAGGAAGGGTGTATGAGATTTGTCCTTTCTTGTAGGAAAAGTAGTCTTTACTCTTTAGGGATAAAATTAAATTAATACCCTCATAGATATCCTCATGTTGAATTTCCATTAGGAGAAGTATTTTACCCCATTCACTTTTAATGTAAGAATTGGAGCAGTTCTATAATAAAGCCATCCTCTTACTTTCTATAGCAAGAAGTGCAATTCTAGAATGGTTGCAGGATAAACCTATGTCAAGGAATTATTTGCCATCACTCAAGCTATTCTTAAGTGGAGGCAATATTTGTTGGGTAGAGCATTCAACATTAGGGATGATAAAAGAAGCCTTAAGAATTTGATGGATCAAGTTATCCAGACTCCAGAACAGTATCCCTACCTCAAAAAGTTATTGGGATATTAATACACTATTGTGTACAAACTAGATAAAAAAATGCAACAGTTGATGTCTTATCCAAAATGTGTGACAAAAATTCTAATAGTGAATTCAGTTCTGATACACTAGAAGCTTAGATGATGGCTAGTGTCACAACACCAACATTTGACTTTTTGAATCAACTACAAGCTTAGAATTTGAGTGATCCTGTTCTAGTAACATTAGACCAAGGCTTACAAACTTGATCCATCATAGATATTTTCGATGAAGTGAAGGCATGGTTGTTGTATTACAAAGGCAGACTAAGGATTGACTCTCATTCACCACTTAAAACCATTATATTGGAGGAATTTCTTACCACTCATACTAGAGGTCATTCTGCCATCTTAAAGACTTTTATAAGGATATCAATAAAAAAAATTTGGCCTGGTATGACGTCTGAGGTCAAGTAGTTTGCGGCTCAATGTATCATCAGTTAGAAAATTAAGTATCCTACAACAATGCCAGTTGTACTACAACAACCATTGCCAATACCATAACAAATTTGGGAAGATATTACTATAGATTTTATTACTTGTTTACCTAATTCCTACAATCATACTCTGATTATGGTGGTGGCTGACAGGCTTTCAAAAGGTTCTCACTTTAGAGGATTACCTACTAACTTTACTATTGAAAAGGTTGCCAAACTTTTTGCTGGGATGGTGATCAAGTTGCATGGTATTCCTAGATCTATAGTCTCTTATAGAGATTCTCCTTTATTGATTAATTTCTCACAACATTTTTTAATTTCAACGGGACAAGGTTAGAAGGTTTCCCTACCATCCTAAAATAGATGGTCAATTTGAGGTCCTCAATAGATGGTTAGAGCAATATCTTAGAGCAGTCTTTCATGATCAACCTACAGTTTGGTACTAATTTTTACTTTGGACAGAGTATTTGTATAACACATCATATCATACTGCTATTAAAATGACTCATTTTCAAGCCATTTATGGTAGGCCACCTCTTACTGTTACACTTTACATTAGAGGTTTGTTTAAGGTAGAAGCCTTAAGAAGGATCTATCTACTAGGGAGGAAGTTCTTCAATAACTCTAGAAAAATTTTCAAGCTACTCAAGCTAGAATGAAGTTCTTTGGACACGGTAATAGAACTAATACTTCTTTTGCTGTAGGGGACTGGGTCCTAGTCAAACTATAACCCTATAGAAAATAATTAGTGCCTGCCAAAGCTTAATCATAACCTGAGTAAAAAATTTTATGGGCCTTTTGAAATTTGACGGAAGATCGGGGCAATAGTTTATAATATAGCCTTACTTGCTACGAAAAGAATACATTTTGTCTTCAGTATCTCTCTTCTGAAATATTTTAAAGGAGATCATGCACAAGTTATTGCTCCTTTACCCCCATTGTCTTTGAGAAACAAGCTTTTTATTATTCCTTTGGCAATCCTAGATATGAGAATCATCCTTATCAATCAAAAGAGTGTCCATCAAGTTATGGTTCAATGAAAAGTGTTAGCTTTTGAAGACTTTTTTTTTTTTTGGAGAACTTGCATGATTTTTCTTAGCATTACCTTCACTTAGAACTTAAGGACAAGATTTTATTATATGGGAGTAGGGATGATATGAATGGAGGGTCCGATTTTGTACACTAGAGCTAAGTCAAGTACTTGCAGATACACAACAATTACTGCCAACAGATGAGAGTATGACACTACTAGAGACTTGAAAACAATTAGGAGGAAGGATGAAGAAGTCACCTCATTAGACCAGAGATTATGTACTAGAATGAAAACTTAACTAACGGAAGTCAAGAGAGGAAGTGATCAGGAGCTAAGAAGGGAGTTATTGAGTTAGTTTTTGGTAAACAGTTAATTCTATTAGGAGCAGTTACTGGAACTAATATTTTAAGCTAGTCTTGACTGAATCCAGGAACTGTGACTATAAATAAGCCTTGTCTTATAAACCATAGAATTCATTGATGAATAATAATTTCATTCTCTTTCTTCAGTTCCTTGTTCTTCCTTCCCTTTCTCTTCCATTAGGAGTTGATTACTAGCTTACAATTAGTGGAATTCTCGATTCTTGGAACCAAGGTTCTAACAATAACCCAAATGGACATCAACAAATGAACACTATTGATTTAATATATAGAAATTGTGTAGGTTTAATGTGGGATTTGTTTTTTTTAACTTAATTTTGCCTGCAAAAATTGTGAAAATTAAAAAGTTACTCCAAAAGATAAATAAAATTATTTAGATTTTTTTCTTTGTGCAAAAAGTTAATTTGTTAGATTATATTTCTAATTAAGTCTAGGATATTAACAAAGAGCTTACAAATATTTAATTTTCTTGGAAGCTTTTCCTTCTAATTTGATTCTAAAAACACATATTGTTCATGGTGCATATGTTTTTTTTTCCTTCTAAAAACACATACTCCATATTTTTTTTTTAATATGCTAATATTTCTATTTGAAAATCATATTGTGCTCAGAATGCATACATTTCAACTATCCGAGATACCTCTAATGCATGTCATTACCCATTTCAATTTTACACCTACCTTTTTATAAAACATAACACCCAACCTTAGATGGGGTGTACAAAATCAAGTTCTAGAATGGGTAATCAAATTCTACTTTAACAGAATAAAACTTGATGTAGGTCAAATGTACCCTCCTACCAGAGGGTGACAATTGTCCATCATAAGGGTGAAATGGTAATCTCGATTTCATTTAAGCCCTATAAATAAGGGTCTTTTTTATAATAATACAAACACAACCTCTTTTAATTATTTTTCTCTCCTCACCTCTTACTCTGACTTAATCATTGGAGGGTCATTCTTAGAGTAAAACACTCTAGGTCAGCTTCCTTTTTAGGTGTCTTAGATCCAGTTCATACCAGATTGACCCAAATCAGTGTACATCTAAGTGGACCACACCAAACTCGATCGCAACAACCGAACGGACCCGACTTGGGCAGACCTGACCTATTTTCGGCATCACTAGAATTGGTACTATCCGTGGGAACATTAATAAATCTTATTTATTGAAAGATGTCACCCAAGAAAAATTCGACACGAAATACTATCCAAAAAACCTCTGAGGTCAAACAATTTAAGCTACGATCACCTCCACCTCTAATAGAAGGTAAAACCCTCATCATGCTTTAGGTAGCAATAATCAACCTGAGGTACACGAGGAGCGAGCCCCACCTAATCAGTAGTTCAGCTCGCATTCGAACCAAGTAATTTGATGAGAAGCCCACAAGATGGATTTGGATGCCCTTATCAGGAGAGCCCAAATACATTGCTCTCCAACGATGACTTAGTTGGCCCGAACCAAGTAGAAATAGGCACCATCAATCCCCAATTTGAACCGTTAATGCCATTCGAAGGACCATTGAAGTAATACCTTGAAACTTAGATGTCCAAACTAAGGAAGTAAGTTCAAGTAGGAGATATGAACTACATTGACACAGATATAAACAATCCGGATAGCACAAAGGAAAGGAGTTAAGAAGAAGAAAAGTTAGTTAGTAAGTTTGTTACAAGGTTGTTAAGGATGCACATGGACAACAAGGACAAGACAAGTAGTCTCCATATCCTTGGACAGGTATAATAAATAAATCAATACTAAACTTATGATCATACAACCATATCTCTACATACCAATGCAACACAAGTACTCTCAATTTCCTCTTTCCTCAAGGATGCATATATACAATAAGAACAAGGTATCTTATGTTGCCCTCTCACTACCTTTCTTTGAATTCTTAGACATTTTGAAACTAGAATTCTCTCAAATTCTCGAGTTAGTAGAGTTAACAGCTGCCATTACAAGTAATCTTGCTCAATACCCTGATTGGTTAGTCAAAAATGGATTAATCTATTGGAGGGAAAAGATGTATCTCAGCCCTCAATCTATATTAAAGATCAATTTGTTACATGTATATCATTCCTAAGGCATACTGGCATTCAAAGAACATATGCCAAGTTATCTTCAAGTTTCTATTAGAAACACATGAGGAAAGTGGTAGTGAACTTTGTTAAGCAATGCTTGGTATGCTAATAGACTAAGCCTGTGAACCATGCTCCTTATGGTGTCTTACAACCTTTGCCCATACCTGAGCAGATTTAGGAAGATATATCCATGGACTTCATTACACATCTACCTTCTACCTAAAGATTCATAATAATTTGGGTAATGGTTGATAGACTATAAAAATTTGCTCATTTTGGGTGCCTCCCAAAACACTATATAACTGCTAAGGTGGCCAACCACTTTGTCAACATGGTCTGCAAGTTGCATAGTTTTCCTAAGACAATTGTCTTAAACAAAAATTCAGTCTTAATGAGTTCATTATAGACAAAACTATTCAAGCTATAAAGCATTTTTCTCCACATGAGCAATGCCTACCATCCTCAAATTGATCGCCAAACTAAAGTAGTCAACAAAACCCTGGAGTAGTACTTGAGGTGCTTTATGAGTGATAGCCCTGGCAAATAGCCTAAGTTCTTATGCTGGTTAGAAATTCATCGTAACATTGTCTTTTCATTCCTCCCTTGGAATGTCATATTTTGAAGTGGTTTTTGGTAGAAAACCTCCAAACATTGTAGCATACACTAGAGCAGAAAATAGCATAGTAAGTATTGATCAAGACTTAGGAGATAGAGTTGAAGTATTCAAGTAGCTAAGCTTTATCTCCAAAAGGCTCAAGCACAAATGAAAGCTCCAACTGGTAAGCATTGGAAGGATCAATCTTTTCAGGTTGGAGAATTTGTGCTTGTTAAGCTACAACCTTATAAACAAACCTCATTAGCTACTATAAATTCCAACCAGCTGGGAAGAAAATTATTTGGACCATTTCCTATCATCAAACAAATTGGCAAGGTTTCTTACAAACTCTAACTGCCACAATATGCAAAGATCCACCTTATATTTCATGTGTCCTTACTAACGCTTTATAAAGGACCATTTGAAAAAATTTATCCATATCTTTTACCTCATAGTATTGAGGAAGAACGCCCCATTTACAAACCTTTAACTTTAATAGAAGAGAGACAAGTTTTGAAGAAAGGGAAATAGATACTATAATGATTGATTCAGTAGGAAGGGTTTCCACTAGAAGAAGCTACTTGGAAACCTACTTCAGACTTTCAGAAAATCTTTCTATAATTCCACATTGAGGATAAAGTGACATTCAATGGGGGAAGTATTAATACAACTACAAACAAAGATATGGAGAAAAAGATAGAAGGAAATAAGGATAATAAGGTAGTAAAGAGAGGAAATGATGTTGAAGTAGTTGTCTTAAGCCTAGAAGGTCAATGAGGCTCCAAGGATTACAACAATCAAAATTCGTATAGCATAAAGAAAGAAGAAAAGAAGAAGAAAAGTTAGGTAGTGTAACCATACCCTTGAAGTAAGGGTGATTTCATAATTTCAAAATGATATTATAACCATTATATATACATATACAAAGTGATTTAAAACTCAAGTTTGAAGCAATTTTGAGGTAAAAATTTGAAAATATATTGAAGAAAATGAGTTAGAATGCATAAAAGTAGTGCAAATAAATTTCTAAGGCTTTAAAATGGGTGTGGTTACTTGATAACCTGACCAGTCGACTGATAAATTTGAGGTGGTCGACTGGTAACCTGACCAATCGACAAGGTGACCAATTGACGTCCAAAACTTCATTTCCTTTCATTTTAACTTTAATTTCTCTCTCTATAATGCTCTTAAATACTAAAGAATTAAAGGATTTCATAAACTAGTGTTGAATTCAATTGATTCAAGGATTGATTTAAGAAAGTTTATGAGAAAAGCTTTGTGAAGGTAATCTTAACTATTTTTGTTCTACCATATAAAAACTATGATTTTGAGAGTATAAATCCTTATTTTCTTCCTAAAAGGATTTGAATTTGATTCAAGATAAAAAAAAAATAACCTAAACTTTGAATTTAAAACTGAGATGGAGCATGAATACATATATTCATGAATTTAACCCAGCATAGGGTTCGAATTGAGCTATGAGATAGTGAGATTAATAATCATATTATGGTTAGATGGAGGTGAACCGTTTGGTGGTATGGCTGAGACAGGCACAAAAGGCAAGGAAGTGCTCCACGGGTACTATTTCGTGCTTTGTGGTGAGTTCACTTTACTGTTAGTAGGCGAGAAGAAATAAGTAATATGAATAGAAATTGAAATGAATCAAAAGAGAGAAAATTTATTGATTTTATTGAAAAAATACAAAATACAAGATATGAGTATGAATTTAATGATTTACAAGAAATATGACTTTTAATAATGAAAGAAATGGATGTATAAAAATATATAATATGAATTGTATCTCTGAAAGGATGAGTAAATATTATATATTGAATTATTATAACAAATTAGAGATTTTATGAAAAGAAAATCATCTGATTTATATGATGATATGCTATGCTTTCTTGTATGTGATTGTGCATATACATTATCAGCTCATAAGAGGGGGGTGTAATCCAGGGAAGGCTAGAACCATAGTTGGTCTAGATGTAAACGTGTCAACACATAAGGAGATGTCCCCGATAGTTGTATCAAAGACTGGTATGGATACCCAAAAATGGATGAAATTACCTATACTTGTGATAATATGGATGATATGTGATGTGATTACACATGAAAAAAGAAATAAAAATTATTGTGATGAGTTGTGATATGATGAGCTATGGAAGCAAGAAAGGGGGGAATTATTCGTATGCATTTATTTATATTTATTGATATGTTGATACATCAAATTGATTATAAAACATGTGATGACATGATTATGAATCTCGTGATAAGAAAAATAATGAATTAGATATATGGAGTGATATCTACATGTTGAATGAAATACATGAAATATAATATAATATGAGAAATGATGAATAAATGAAAGTATATTGATTTATATAAGAATAATGATTAGAAATTTTGAACTGAAGTATACAAATCGAATACTTATCGTAAATTGAGCATCACTGAGCTTGTAAAGCTTACTCCCTATTATTTCAATCAAATTTTAGGTTTTAGGAGGAAGGCTAGTAGGATTCTTTTACTTGAGGTCAGTGTGAGTATGTAGGTGGGTCCCCGTGTTAGCACCCTTAGAAAAATAAAAATAAAAGAAATAAAAGAAAAGAAAGATACTTGTGAAAATTATAAAGAAGTCTTGCACATGTACATTCATGGATGTATTTATTTTTATGAATTTTTTAACAAACTTTTGTATCTCCTCTGAACAAGAGTTAAGGTGTATATGTTGTACTTATATTTCAAGTTATAAAAAGAAAAGATTGTTGCATGTAAGTCATGTTTCGTGCTGAAAGGTGACAATACCATCTTGGGTGGGCCTGTCTAGGATGTATCATTACATTTTTAGTATCAGAACTATAGGTTCAAGATTCTATAGACTGCATAAAAAATTGGTAATGTGGTGTCTAAAAATAAATTCTTTTAATGTAGCTTTGAGGATACCGCTTGGAAATGGTAGACCTAGAGCTAGAGTAGTAGGGCGAAGAGGGCATGGGAGGCCCTTTTTGTTTAGAAGAGAGGAGGTTGAGGCTGATGTTAATTTTATGGTTGCCTCTAAGGAACATGTTGATAGTGCACCCAATTCTAATGGTGTAGTGAGAAATTCTAAGGCTGAAATTAATGAATTAAGAGAAGCTCTTAATCAAGCTCTTGATAGATTGAACCAAGCTGAGGGTAGGTTTGATGATCTATACCATAGGCTAGATGAGCAGAATAGACAAAATCCAGACCTAGTAGTAGATCCTGTGAGGATTCCTAATAGACATGTAGTTTAAAGGGGATAGTGCAATTTTGTTAAGGAGATACAGGGAGACTTTTTTTCCAGGTTTATAAAGTTGAAACGCCAACCTTCAAAGAATCTGAAAACCCATCTAAAGTTGATTTATGGATTAAATGGATTGAGCATTTATTTGGAGTATTACCAGTTACTAATAGGCAAAAGGTTTCCTTTACATCATTTCAATTAGAGGGTGAGACTTTTAATTGGTGGTATGATATCTTTTCTATGCTGAGTATGAATATATATCAACCTTATCATGGAGTAGGTTTAAGGAAGTGTTATTTGTGAAATACTTTCCTAATATATTCAAATCTCAATAGGAGAGAGATTTTATTCAGTTAAGGTAGAATATGATGAACACAACTCAGTATGATAGGAAATTTTTAGCTTTGTCTAGGTTTGTACCTGAACTAGTGAATACTTAAGAGAGAAAGTGTAAGATGTTTCTTGATGGTTTGAACTTTCAGATACGTTCTAGATTTTCTTAGTTGAAGCATACAAATTATGTTGTATTTGGTGGATATGTTGCTTTAAATAGAGAAAGATATATTTAAGTCTAGGGGACGTAGAGAATTGCTGAAGATGAGCAAATCTAAGGATACAAGGGAAGGTAGTCTTTGGTTTAGGATGCAAGGAGGTCGTCTTCCACAGAGGAGGCATTCCTTTTCATAGGGACCCATTGTTCAGAGTCAATAGAGGTAGAGTGGATCAGTGACTTTTGTTGCTCAAAGTCAGTTGGAGGAACTTCTAGGTTTGGGAAGCAACCTATAGTAGTAGGAGATTTTAGTAGAGGTGGAATTATGTTAGCTAAATGAGGTAGTAATATGGTATCATAAAAGGAGACTAGAGCATGTTATTAGTGTAATCAAATAGGACACTTAGCTCATATTGCCCCAATTTGCTTTGTTTTATTTGTGGACAGAGTGGACATAGAGGTGTGAATTGTCAATTGGGAGTTAAACAAGTTGATGTGATTACTATTAGAGGTGTTAGGAGAGGTTAGTCAGGCAGAGGTGGTAGCTCAGAGAGTACATAGGGTGGAGCTCAAGATTGATGAATCATAGCTGAGAAGGGATGTTCTAGTCAGACACAGTTGTAATAACCCATCCCGGGTTGGCCACCCCCGAGACAGTGTTGTCACCTTTTGAAATCCAAGCACGACACATATATGCACCAATATAAAAACATCAACTAAAATTATATATATCTATGCCAATCCCCAACCCTCAACAGGGGAGTTACATTATAAAAATTTCAACTAAAATAATAGAAACAACATATAATGCATGAATATTTACAAATATCCTTTTTTTTCATTAGTCTAAGGATGTGAACCATGAGGCTTACATATAATCACTCAGTCTGAATCATAGCTCAACAATTTATTTGTCCTGCTTGCTACCAGAAATTACTTAACAATGAGGAGTGAGCTTCACAAGCTTGGTGAATTAAATTTACTAGAAGTATTCATTTAGTGTAATTCCAGTCACATCTTATAATTCAATTGTTCAAATAGTCTTCTAGTATTCATTCATCTATATGTCATATAATTCGATAATAGCCTTTTATTATCACTACTCATCATAATCTTCATCATTTATCAATCTTTTCTTAAGTTAATCATCCAATATATCAATCTTTCTTCTCATATATTTAATCATCTTGAGACTATCAATTCAACCTCATTATTTACCTTGTTATGAGGTCCACATCATATAATCAATCACTCAGATAATTCTTATCATATCATACTTTCATATTTCTTTCTCATCATATCTGCCTCTTTGTGAGACTCATTTATCTATCAATAAATTCATAATAAAAAATGACACTTTAACATCTCAAGCAATAATAATCAATATTTAAAACAAATGCAATACATGAATTTAAATTTTCAGATAATTTCATATTATAATTGGGGAATGTCTTCCCACATATCAACATGTTTTAGCTTAGACCGGTTTCCTTTTCAGTTCTTTTATTTTTATTTAGACCGACTGCTTTCCCGATTCTTTTATTTTCAGTTATACCGACTACTACAGTTATTTTATTTTCATTTAGACCAGTTTCATTCCCGGTTCTTTTATTTTCAGCTATACCGGCTGCCACGGTTCTGTTATTTTCATTTAGACCATTCTTGGTTCTTTTATTTTCAGCTATACCGGCTGCCACACTTCTTTTATTTTCATTTAGACTGGTTGCCTTCCCAGTTATTTTATTTTCAGCTATACCAGCTACCACGGTTATGTTATTTTCATTTAGACCAGCTGCCTTCCTAGTTCTTTTATTTTCAGCTATAGCAGCTGCCATGCTTCTTTTATTTTCATTTAGACCGACTACCTTCCTGGTTATTTTATTTTTAGCTATTCAGGCTGCCATGGTTTTATTATTTTCATTTAGATCGGCTGCCTTCCTGGTTCTTTTATTTCATGCATATGAACAATAATATGAAATATGCGTATGAGCAATAAATAAAACAACCATACATTCAAGCATTCAATTTAGCTATCCAGCTCTTTCTGAATTTTTTTTTTTTCATATTCATTAAATTATGTCCTTATATATCATATCAAATTATCAATCATAGCTTGTCGACAATTTCATTTATCCTTTCATTATATATTTCATCAACTCATTATTTCATTAATATTACTTCTCATATAATAAATTTCGAATATACCAATTACTCATGTAATATCAATCAATGAACTTTCATATATCATCCAATCATTGTAGTTCAATAATTAATTCAAAATCATCACTTTATATTTCATAATTATCTCAATTACTAAAAGTAAGTCTAACTCACCACGTGCACTTAAAGCTATTCGTGGATCACTTTCTTTCATTTCCCGCTCCTTTCAGCAATTTCATCTGATTGCTGATCGTCAACACCTGACATAATATTTATATTAAATTTTCTAATTTATTCTTCAATTTTTTTGTAATTCATACCTTTAAATTTCTACATCAAATTCCAAGTATTTCATGTATGCTAAGTTTCAAAAATAAAATTCACGTTATTACCTTTTTGTTTTTCTTAGAGTATTCCTCGACTCTCTTTAAAATTCTCCCGTAAACCTCTTCAAAATTTTACTCTTTCAATCCCCAAGTGTTTAAAGAAATAGAGTAATTTGAATTTAAGAAAGAAGAAAACCAAACAGGATTTGGTAGGAAATACATAAAGCAAAAACTATATATATGTATATATATGCACATATATATATATATACACACACAAAATATATATATATATATATATATATACACACACAAAAAATATATATGTATATATATATACACACACACACACAAAACCACCCCATCGTCCTTTACACCATTGCTGTCCAACATGCAATCCTTTGCATGTTGGCAGTTTACACCTACACTCCAGTTGTTTGCGCCACATTTTTTTTACTTTTTCTTTTTTACACACATTGGATGCTTCAAGTTTTTTTTTTCTTTTCAAAAGGATTATTTTATTCAATCATAAATCTTTTATATATATTATTTTAATTCCATATCATATTTATCAAATTACTTCTTTACCTTTACTTTAAGAGCACGAGTATTATAATTCTACCTACCTTATAAAACTTTTGTTAGTGAAATTTCCTTACCTAATTCATAAAAATGTTGGGGGTATTCCTTCCTCATTCTTACCTCATGCTCCAAAGTAATTTCTTCAACATCTTTGTTTTGCCATAATACTTGAATCAAAAGAATAACTTTATTACGCAAGACTTGTTCCTTTTTGTCTAGAATTCTGACAAGTACTTGCATAAAGGCCAAATCTTCCTGAAGTTCTACAGCCTGATTCGGAATACTATAGGATTCATCATGTAAACACTTTCTCAAAAGTGAAACATGAAACAAATTATGTAATTGCTTTAACTTTGGAGGCAAATCCAATATGTATACTATTGGTTCAACCATCTCTATCACCTCAATGGCCCCACAAATTTCGGACTCAATTTTCCCTTCTTTTTGAACCTCAATACACCCTTCCATGGAGATATTTTCAAAAATATCCAGTCACCAAACTGAAACTCAAGAAGTCATCTTCTATTATCAGTATATCCCTTCTGTCTGTTTTGTGCTACTCTAAGGTTCTCTCTAACCAGTTTGATCATTTAAGTAGTTAAATCTATCATTTCTAGATAAAATATCTTTCTTTCTAAAACTTATTCCCAACATACTAGTGTTATGCACCTTCTACCATATAGAGCCTCAAATGGTGCCATCCCAATACTAGTTTGATACTGATTATTGTATGCAAACTCGATCAAAGGTAAATAAGCATCCCAGCTCACTGAAAAACTCAATACACTTGCCCTCAACATATCTTCTAGTATTCTGATGATTCTCTCTATCTGCCCATTAGTTTGTGAATGAAAAGCTATACTAAACTGCAATTGCGTATCCATAGCTTCTTGAAAACCCCTCCAAAATCTAGAAGTAAATCTAGAATTTTTATCTGATACAATGCTTAAAGGTACTCCATGTAATCTCACAATCTTCGCAACATTCAATTCAACCAAATTTTTAGGACTCCAGGTAGTTTTAATAGGAAGGAAATGCGAAAACTTAGAAAGTTTATCCATTATAACCCATACAACATCATGACCTCTCCGGGTACGGGGAAAACCATAAACAAAAACCATGCTCACATTCACCTATGGCCATTCAGGTACTGGAAGAGGCTGTAATAAACCTGCCGAATGTCTATTCTCATATTTCACTTGTTGTCAAGTCAAATATTTAGAAATATACTCAGCTACATCATTCTTCATCCCTGACTACCAATAATTCTGTCTCAACCCCCTGTACATCTTATTATTACCCAGGTGCATAGAATATACAAAATCATGGGCCTCCTTTAGTATCTCTTTTCTCATCTCCACATCATTGGGAACACAAACTCTATGTTCCAATACCACCATACCATCTTCTCTAATTCTAAACCCAGTTGGCTTCCTACTCAATATTTCCTGTTTGATCTTCTCTATCCTTTCATCTCTACTCTGTATCTATAACAATTGGTCAATAATAGAACATTGTACCACCATATTTGCCATCAATACTCCTCTATCACTGATACTCAACTACATTCTCATTTCTCTCAATTATACTATCAAGCTAATATCATTACTCCCAATAGCAGCTAATCTCCCTATAGATTTTTTACTCAATACATCAGCTACTACATTAGCCTTCCCTAGATGATACTGAATTGTACAGTCATAGTCACTAATCAAATCCATCCATCTCATCTGCCTCAAATTCAACTCTTTCTGGGTAGGTAAATGCATCAAACTTTTAGGATCAGTAAAAATTTCATAAGTGGCTCCATACAGATAATGTCTCCAAATCTTTAAAGTAAAAACTATGGCAGCCAAATGTTTGAGTAAAGCAATATTCTTAGGGCATATAGTATCAAGAGATGAGATATAAACAAATCCTTAAAAGGTTTAGGCAGTGTTGAATTAGGAGAAACCAATGTAAAAGACATTTGAAGTTTCTTGGGGTTAGCTGGATATTGGGAGGTTTTTCCAAAACTTTCAATAATTGCAACACCTTTAACTAGACTGGCTAGAAAAAAAGTGAAATTTGAATGGTTTGAGGATTATTAGAAGAGTTTTCAATTATTGAAAGAGAAATTAGCTACCACTCCAATATTAGTACTTCCTTATGGAGATGAGGGATTTGCAGTGTATAGTGATGCTTAGCATAAGGGGTTGGGATGTGTATTACTATGGCATTGGAAGGTAGTAGCTTATGCATTTAGGCAATTTAAGAATCATGAGAGAAATTATCCTACCCATGACTTAGAATTGGCTGCCATAGTCTTTGCATTGAAAATTTGGAGACACCGTTGTATGGAGCCACTTGTGAAATATACATTGATCATAAAAGTCTTACCTATTTGCCAACCTAGAAAGAATTGAATCTAAGACAAAGGTAATGAATGAAATTAATAAGTGATTATGATTGTAGCATTCATTACTATCCAGGGAAAGCAAATATAGTAGTTGATGCTTTAAGTAGAAAATCTATTGGAAGATTAGTTGCTATAGAAAGCCATAATGTGAATTGATGATAGAATTGAGAAGTATGAGAATGGATTGAAGATAGGTGAGAGTGGAGGATTATTAGAAAATATGATTGTGTAGTCATCTATTATAGATCGCCTTTGAGAAGTCCAATGTAGGGATGAAATGATAGAAAAGCTAACGCATGAAGTATTGAATGGGAAATAGTCAGAGTTCAAAATCTGAAAAGATGGAATGACAATGTTGGGATAAAGTATATGTGTTTTCAATGATACAGAATTGAGAAAAGAAATTCTAAAAGAGGCATATATGCAATTTACTCAATGCACCTAGGAAATAATAAAATGTACATAGGATTGAAGCAAAACTATTGGTGCTTGGCACGCAAAAAAAAATAGACATGTAAATTAATTCCTTGCTCTAAAAATTATTGTATGAAGTATAGTGGAAAGCAAATGTCATTTCCCACAGAGGATTGTAAATTAATTCAATTAAACACTTAATTGTTAAAAGAAAAATATAAATAACTAAACTAAATTAAATTCAAAACAACCTAATAAACTAATTGGAGGGTTTTTTTTTAAATGATTAACTAAAAATTACGAGTAAAATATGATTCAAAATTGAATAAACTTTGTAAAAATAATGAGAAAACTGGTCAAAGAATCATTCTCCACCACTAGACATGAAATAATGAATCAATATTAGAGTTATCTCCAAATTCGTAATAAAATTACCAACTGTAGATAATAATAAGCTCTATTACTCCAATTTTTCCTTAGTTTCTAGTTAAGTAAAACAAGCTATTTAATTAGTCTCTATCTATTAAATAACCTAGAATAAGCTCTCTAAATTTAATTTAATTGAAGCATTAGGTTAAGAAAGATAGGTTGGTCCAAGAAACAAACGCATAAGCTTGGTTCATTTATCTTGAGTTAAGTTCCATATAATAATCACACGAAAATATCCCATCATCAGTGATTACTAATTGCTATCATTGATTAGAAATTCAAGACAATTACATATCAAGATTCCTAAGCTAGCAATTGATAATTACCCCGTTTCATTTGGTTGGCCACCCTGAATAAAATAAAATAATAATCATAGACAATTCTTATGGAAGAACATAATTTTTTTTTATTAGAAATATTGATAATAATCTCTGAATATGCAATCACAAAATCATGTCTAGGGCTTTGAAATCACCCTGAGCCAAAAATAAAATTAGCTAGACATAGCCCTAAAATTAAAAACAAAATAAATATTCAAAGACATGAAAGATGGGAAGAATGAAGAATGAAATCGAACAATAGTAATCTTGAAGAGTCTTTTATGCAAGTGAATGTCCATGATCATCAATAGCAACTATATTCTTCCCAATTTTCTCCTTTTTTTTTTGGGTCTAGGAAAAATATGTTGTTCTTACAAGGCAAGGGCAGCCAGCCTTATATAGGCAAACTCCTAGAAAAGAAAAGGAAAGCACAATAATACTACTTCTAGGAAAAAAAAAAAGACATTGAAATGGGAAATACTTTTACAACTAGGAAATCATGAAATAGGAAAGTATCTAAAAGGAAATATAACACAAAATAGGAAAGAGTGTAGCCTAGGAAAAGGAAAGACATTAAAATGGGAAATACTTCTACTACTAGGAAAACATGAAATAGGAAAGTAACTAAAAGGAAATACGACACAAAATAGGAAAAGTGCAGCAAAAGTAAAACTGGTCTATATGTGGAGACTCACAATATTCATTAGGGTTTTTTTTTTCTCTCTCCAGCCATGTGGGCTGCAACCCAAGAAAAGTATGCCGCAGCCCGTGTAGTAGACATCCCCAGCCAAACTCTAGGGAACAGACAGCCCAGCATGCAAAACCTATGCCGCGGGACACGTCTTTCTTCGAATTCAGCTATTTTCCTTTGATAAAACGATGCCATCTCTCTCATTCTGACTCCGATTTTCGAACCATTTGATCCCAAACATTCCGGACCTTCTTGACAATATTTTTTTTCATCCAAATATTATTTTTAAGCACATGTAACCTGAAAATACTCCAAAAATACCCGTGATTATGAAAGACACATTTTTAAGACAATTAATCAAATTGTAAGATTTAAACCTAATTTCCCATAAATAATACCGATAAATCACTAAGTATCAGTATATTTTGAAGTTCTCATGATAACCCCTAACCAGCTCCTTGCTAGCCCCTAGCAATTCAAGCATCTAAAAATTACCTCCAACCAAAACCAAAAATCAAAACTATTCCTAAACTAAGATGAATCAGTTTCGTCGATTGCACGATTGCATGTAGCGAATGCAACAAGCCTTTAAACCTATCGGTGGCCCAAATAGGATGAGTATAGTCTCGTGAGGGCTTCCAGCGACGATACCCACAAACAACTGAAAGCATTAAGCTTAATCCTGGGTCGATTCATAATCCTATCTTATAAGATTGCAAAGAGCATATAATTAACATTATTGTCAGATATCACACAAATTCAAGAATTAGATTCACAAGTCCACTCATACTTTTTCCATCAATCTCTACCACTTCCCCTGTACGATTATTCAGAAAGATTAGTTTTGCTGCTCAGATTGTGTTATGCGGACAAGTATTAATCATGATCTTGAATTATGTGTAACAAAATCCATAGGCCTATTTTTCATAAATACTCTCCACTAATGTAGGATGGTCACACCACTTGTGATAAAAAAGACTTTATCAAGCTTGTAATGTTAGGCTAGGGTAATGGCTACAAACGAAGGATATGATTCAAACAAAGTAAGAGGACCTTATTTGAACCACAACCTTAAAGTAAGAGCCTCTATTCCTAAACATTAACTTTCCTTGATCATTGAACTCATCTTTTCAACCAAACTCTTTTTTCTTCTCTTTTCAACCATCCCTAATTTCTAGCAAACCATGTATTTTCATTCATGCAATTTTGTTTTTGTTTTTTTTTTTGGTTTTGTTTTGTTTTGTTTTTTTCGCTATCTACTCCTTGATAACTTTCCATAACCCCAAACCTATCATCTTTCATAACTTGGGTTATGGTAGTATTTAAAATCAACTTATTTCTTAACTCGCTTTAAGCTTTATTTTAATGTGTGCATTTAGGTCCTCTTAAAGGGTAAGGATATAGTGTTTAAGCTAAAAAAGGGGTAGGTTATAATGAGCTAAAAACAAGAATAACATGGTCTCTTATTATGGCTCAAAGGGGTGACTAGTAGTCAAAATGAAAAAGGGTAGGCTAGAAAGGCTCAAACGATCCAATAATGGCCTAAATCATCTTCTTAATGGTGTGAATCCTAGGATTTCGCCTCGAGCAATCATCAAATAAGTTCTAGAGTCAGTTGAGATCAATCATAAAATCAAAATCCACATAAGGCTTCTCTAAGCATGCAAAGACTATCAATCCTCACAATCAAATTTAGGAATAGCATAAATCTCAGATAATTGTAGACTAGATAGGCAACCCACTTTTGAACTCATACAAAATCTAACTCAATTGAAAACTATTTACAAATGACACTTGATATACCATCATTGACCATATGAATCAACCCAAACATCAAACTTAGTCTTTCTTTTAATTTAATTTTTAATAGAATTTTAAGGAAAATGAAACTAAAAGCTCTTAAAATCCTAAGGAAAATAAAACTAAAAACAAAAATAAAATAAAATAAAATGCTTAAAAAATAATGAAAATATAGCAATACATCATCCACCCCCAACCTAAATTGGGCAATGTCCTCATTGCTATGAAAAATAAAATAAACTGAACCAAACTAAAAACTAAAAACTAAAAACTAAATGAAATAAATGAAAAATAAAAATAAAAAATTGGGCTACCTCCCAGTTAGCACTTGGTTTAGTGTCATCAGCTCGACGTGTACCCCCTTTTCACTCATCAATATATACTTGTTCGTAGAGTGATACATCCTCTACATCATGCATCTCAAATGAATCATAGTAAGGCATCAGTCTGTGCCCGCTCACCTTAAATACCTTATCGGTTTTCAAACTCTTGATTGCAACTACATTGTGAGGAAAAACATTATTAACAATAAAAGGTCCAACCCAATGGGAATGTAACTTATCGGGAAATAACTTCAGGCGTGCGGGGAATAAAATGACTTTTTGCCCAACATTAAAGTTTTTCTCCACAATCATCTTATCATGGAACGTATTAGTTTTCTTCTTGCAAGTTCATGCACTCTCATAGGCATCATTTCGTATCTCCTTAAGTTATTGCAGTTGGAGTTTCCTTTGCTCACCCACGGCATCAATCTCCATGTTGCATTGCTTTACCGCCAAAAATGCCTTGTGCTCTAATTCAACTAGAAGATGGCAAGGCTTACCATAGACTAACCGATAAGGAGACATACCGATGGTCATCTTGTAAGTGGTTCTATAAGCCCAAAGTGCATCATCAAGGTGTGAACTCCAATTTTTTCTATTCGGGTTAACCATATTTTCAAGTACATATTTCACTTCTCGATTCAACACTTCAACTTACCCATTGGTTTTTGGATGATATGTCATAGATACTTTGTGTTTGATGTTATACTTATTCAATAATGCTTCCACCAACTGATTGTAAAAGTGTGTACCTCTATCCCTGATCATGGCCTTTGGTGTTCCAAACCTTGCAAAGATGTTAGAATTAACAAAATCTACAAGAACTTTAGAATCATCAGTTTTGGCGGCTTTTGCTTCCACCCATTTTGAGACATAATCAATGACATGTAAAATGTAAAGATTACCAAAAGAAGATGGGAAGGGTCCCATGAAATCAATGCTCCAAACATAAAAAAATCTCAACAAAAAGTATCGGGGTTTGTGGCATTTGATTCTGGGCACCTAAGTTACCTATTCTTTGACAATGATGACATGCCTTACAAAAGGGGTATGCATCCATAAACAACGATGGCCAATAAAAACCACAATCAACTACCTTGAGTGTCGTCCTCTTAGGTCCAAAGTATCCCCCACATGCATAAGAATGACATAAGTTAAGAATAGAAGAGAATTCAGATTCGGGTACACACCTTCTTATCAATTGATCAGAGCAGTGTTTCCATAGATATGGATCATCCCACACATAGTACTTTGCATCTACTTTAATCTTGTTCTTCATAGCACGAGTCAAATCTACAAGTAGCTTCTTGGTAACCAATAATTGACAATATCTACGTACCATGGGGCTACCAATCCAACTGAAAATAACTGCTCATACAGAAAATTCTCATGTAGTGGTAGGGCATCTTTATCATGAATCAAGTGGCTTAGATAATCCGCAACCAGATTTTCACTGCCTCTCTTATATTTAATCTCTAAATCGAATTCTTACAAAAGAATATCGATCGGATGAGGTGTGGTTTAGCATCCTTCTTAGTCAGTAAGTACCTAAGAGCTAGATGATCAGAATAAACGATTACCTTTGTATCAATCAAGTAAGAACAAAATTTTTCTGAAGCAAAGATAACGCCCAAAAGCTCTTTTTTAGTCGTGGAATAGTTAAGCTGGGCATCATTTAATTTTTGGGATGCATAATAGATGGCGTGGGGAAGCCTTCCCACTCGTTGTCCTAAAATAGCACCCACATCATAGTCACTGGTGTCACACATGATCTCAAATGGGAGGTTCAAGTAAGTTGGTTTGATGACAGGAACCGAAGCCAAGAGCTCCTTCAGTTTTTCAAATGCTTCTTTGCACTTTTCATCAAACTAAAAAACCACATCCTTTTGAAGCAACTTGCACAAGAGCAATGCTATCTTTGAAAAATCCTTGATAAACCTGCGATCAAATCCTACATGACCAAGAAAAAAACGAATCTCCCTTACACTAGTGGGAGGTGATAAGGAACAAACAAGATCAATCTTAGATTTATCAACCTCAATACCTCTAGAAGATATAACATGTCCCAATACTATACCTTGATCTACCATAAAATGGAATTTTTCCCAGTTTAATACAAGGTTAGTTTCCATACAACATTTAAGAGCAAGTGTAAAGTATCAAGACACTTATCAAAAGAATCACCATAGAAACTAAAATCATTCATAAATTCCTTTATGATGTTCTAAACATTTATCAAAAAAATACTAACCATACAGCATTGGAAAGTCGTTGGAACATTGCAAAGATCAAAAGGCATGCATCGGTAGGAAATTGTACCAAATGGACAAGTGAATGTCATCTTCTCTTGGTTTTTTGGTGCGATCACAAGTTGGTTGCAGCCTAAATAACCATCAAGGAAACAATAGTAAGAATGACCAGCTAACCTTTCAAGCATTTGATTGATGAACGGCAGAGGAAAGTGGTCTTTGCGAGTTACCGAGTTGAGTTTTGGGTAGGCAATGCAAAGTCGCCATCCTGTTTGTATATGGGTAGGAACTAGCTCGTTATCTTCGTTCTTGATGATGGTGACCACAGATTTCTTTGGAACCACTTGTACCGGACTCACCCACTTGCTATCCGAGATTGGGTAAATTACCCCCATATCTAAGAGTTTCAGTATTTCCTTTTTTGATCACCTCCATCATAGGCAAATTTAATCTTCATTGTGCCTCTCTGGTAGGTTTCGATCACTCTTCTAGCAATATTCAGTGCATGCACATGGATGGGCTAATTCCTTTGATACCTGCAATTGTCCAACCAATAGCCGTCTTGTGATCTTTAAGCACCCGAATGAGCTTCTTCTCTTGTAAATTTGAGAGGTTCTTGGAAATAATCACAAGCAATGTGTCATTCTCACCCAGGTAAACATACTTATGATGCTCTGGAAAGGGTTTCAGTTCTAAGTTAGGTGCCTGTATCATAGAAGGTAAAAGTTTCCTGTTAGATATAGGTAATTCAAGGGACAAAACATTATACCTCATTTATGGTAGGGCTCCCAATAAGGCCATAGCTTCCTTTACTTCTTTAGTCACTTGTACATCCCATTTCAGCCTCTTGGGAGTTTCTATCTCCAAGTGCTCACTAATGGCGACCTCCAAACCATCTTTGCTAGTTAACTCAAATAATTGTTATAATAAAGAATCAATAATGTCAACTGCAAATACAGAATGTAAATCACTAGGATATCTCATGGCCTCATAGATATTGAAACGAATAACTTCCCCATCGAATTCCACACTAAGAGTCCCATCATGAATGTCTATCTTTGTCCGCACAGTTTTTAGGAATAGTCTTCCTAGCAGTACCAGTGTTGGCTTGGGAGATGTTTTATCCTCCATCTCTAGAACATAAAAATCCGTCAGAAAGATTAATTCAATTATCCGCACCAAAACATCCTCTGTAATTCCCTTTAGATAAGTGTTAGAACGGCCAGCAACTTGTGTAATTACACTTGTTTCCTCAAGTGGTCCAAGATTTAAAGAAGTATAAATAGAATAAGGAATGTGATGCTCCTAAATCTAACATAGCTTTTTCAAACTTGGTATTGTCGATTGTGTAGGGAAGGTGAAAGTGCCTAGATCTTTGCACTTGGGTGAAAGCTTCCTTTGTAGCACTGCAAAGACGTTTTCCCCCACACTTATTTGATCATTTTTTTTAGCTTTTTCTTATTGGTGCACAATTCTTTCAGGAACTTAGCAAACCATGACACCTGTTTTATTCCATCCAAAAGAGGTATATTTACCTCCACCTTGCGAAAGGTCTCCAAAATTTCCTTATCTTGCTCCTTATTTTGAGACATAGTAAACCTGCTGGGAAAAGATGGAGGAGTAACATAGGAAGAGTTAGGTGTTTTTGCACTTACCTTGGGGGATCACGAATTATCAGTGGATGGTTTGCCTTCATCTTCCTCCATAATGGCTTTCTTTTTTTTTTCTTCCTTTGTGAATGGCGTGCTTGATAGTGTATGTGGTGAAGTTTCATGTGGCTTTCCACTTCTCAATGTGACTGCACTAGCATTCTCTCTTGGGTTAACCACAGTTTGAGATGGGAGATTTCTTGATCCTTGTGCTTCTTACTTACCACTGTTGTAGCTAGTTGGCTCATTTGATTCTCTAAACTCTAGATACTTACCTTGGTTTCCTATTGAAATTGCATTGTATTGGTAGTAAGGGGTTTTACTATGTCTTCCAGAGATGTACCGGAGTCTTGTGGAGTGGGTTAAGATTTAGCTTGGTATGGCTGTTGCAACCTTTGTTGAATGAACCCCGGTGGCCGATCGAGAATGGCATTTGGAGTGTTGATTTCCCCCATAACTAAAATTAGGATGATCCCTCCATCCAGCATTTTAGGTGTTGGAGAAAGGATCATATCTCTGCCTTTGTTGACCTACAAATCCACCCATGGCGTTAGCTTGCTCCATGTTACCTTCTTGCAAAGTTGGGCACATGTCAGTTGGATGCTCTATCATCGAACAAACTCCACATGGTTTGGCTTATTGCATGTTCCTTACATCCATTTGTTGCACGAGTGAAGTGAGGTGGGCAAGTTGTTGCTCATTTTTTTTTGACCCTACCTCATTCACTTTCTTTGGTGGTGGTGGTGGTTAATGCCGGCTACTGAACTGTTGGGGGTTAGCTGCCATGTTTGCAATCAAATTCCTTGTAGCTTCCAACGTTTTAGCCACTAAGGCTCCCCCACTAGCATCATTAATCATACTCCTCTCCATTGGAATTAATCCCTCATAAATATATTGGATGAGGAGTTGTTCACTAATTTGGTGGTAAGGGCAGCTAGCACAGAGTTTCTTAAAACGCTCCCAGTATTCATAAAATGATTCTCCATTGTACTGTCGAATGCCACATATTTCCTTCCTGATGTTGGCAGCCTTTGAAGTAGGGAAATACTTCTCTAGAAATAGCCTCTTCATATCATTCCAAGTGGTTATAGTGCTGGAAGGTAAATAGTAGAGCCATTCCTTTGTTGAATCAGCTAGAGAGAATGGAAAGGCTCTCAACTTGACTTGCTCTTTGGAAATTCCAGTTGGTTTCATGCTTGAACACACTACATGAAATTCATTGAGATGCTTATTTGGGTCTTCTCCTACAAAACATATGGAATTTCAGCAAGAGATGAAGCATTCTCGATTTGAGTTCAAAAGCAACCTCCAGAGTAGGATACTCAATACATAATGGTTATTGATCAATGTTCGGTGCTGCAAACTCCTTAAGTGGTAGGTTATTTAGTGTTATCTCCTCATAATTAGAGTAGTCTGAATCAGCTGATGAGTCACTTGACGAACTAGATGGGAGGGTGGTGTGGACTACTCGATCAAATGTTTCTAAGATGGGTCCTTTTGCTCTCAAGTTGTATGGACTCCGTTGCATTCAAATTTACCGAAAAAGAAGAAGAAAACCAAATTAAGAAAACAAAAAGCAAAAACTAAAAACAAACAAAAAATTAAAATTAAAATTAACAAATAAGCAATTTAATGAATTAATTTAACAATCCTCGGTGACACAGCACCAAAAATTGGCAAGCCAAAAAATAGACGTGTAAATTAATTCCTTGCTCTAACAATTATTGTATGAAATATAGTGGAAAGCAAAAGTCATTTCCCATAGAGAATTGTAAATTAATTCAATTAAACACCTAATTGTTAGAAGAAGAAATATAAATAATTAAATTAAATAATTTCTAAACTAAATTAAACTCAAAACAACCTGATAAACTAATTAGGGGTTTTTTTTTAATTAGTAACTAAAAATTATGAATAATGAAAGATAACTAAAATATGATTCAAAATTGAATAAACTTTGTAACAATAATTATAAAACTGGTCAAAGGGTCATTCTCCACCACTAGACACAAAATGATGAATCAATATCAGAGTTATCCCCAAATTCGTAATAAAATTACCAACCATAGATAATAATAAGCTCTATTACCCCAATTTTTTCTTAGTTTGTCATTAAGTAAACCAAACTCTTTACTTAATCTCTATCTATTAAATAACCTAGAATAAGCTTTCTAAATTTAATTTAATAGAAGCATTAGGTTAGGAAAGATAGGTTGGTCCAAGAAACAAATGCATAAGCTTGGTTCATTTATCTTGAGTTATGTTCCATATAATAATAACATGAAAATATCCCATCATCAGTGATTACTAATTGCTACCATTGATTAGAAATTCAATACAATTATGGATCAAGATTCCTAACCTAACAATAGATAATTACCCTATTTCATTTGGTTGGCTACCCTGAATAAAAGAATGTAATAATCATAAAAAATTCTTATGGAAGAACATAAACAATTTTATTAGAAATATGGATAATAATCTTTGAATATTCAATCACAAAATTATGTCTAGGTCTTTGAAATCACCCTTAACCAAAAATAAAATTAGCTAGACATAATCCTAAAATTAAAAACAAAAAAAAATTAAAAGACAAGAAAGATGGGAAGAATGAAGAATGAAAGCGAACAACAGTAAGAGTCTTCTATGCAGATGAATCTCCTTGATCACCAATAGCAACTATGTTCTTCCCAATTTTTTTTTTTTTTAGTCCAAGAAAAGCTGTTGTTCTTACAAGGTAAGGGCAGCTGGCCTTATATAAGAAAACTTTTAGGAAAGAAAAGGAAAGTGTAATAATACTACTCCTTCTAGGAAACAGAAAGACACTAAAATGGGAAATACTTATACTACTAGGAAAGTAACTAAAAGGAAATATAACACAAAATAGAAAAAAGTGCAGCTAGGAAGAGGAAAGACATTGAAACGGGAAATACTTCTACTACTAGGAAAACATGAAATAGGAAAGTAACTAAAAGGAAATATGACACAAAACAGGAAAAGGTGCAACACAAGTAAAATCGATCTATATATGGAGGCTCACAAAAACAATATTCATTAGGTTTTTTTTTTATTATTGCTCTCTCTAGCCATATGGGCCGCTATCTAAGAAAAGTATGTCATGGCCCATGTAGTAGACATCCCCAGCCAAACTCCAGGGAACAGATGGCCGCAACATGCAAAACCTATGTTGTGGTATGCGTCCTTCTTCGAATTCAGCTATTTTCCTTGGATAAAACGATGTCATCTCTCTCATTCGGACTCCGATTTTCGAACCGTTTGATCCTAGACGATTCAGATCTTTTTGCCAATATTATTTTTTCTTCCAAATATTATTTTTAAGCACCTATAACCTGAAAATACACAAAAATACTTATCATTCTGAAAAACACATTTTTAAGACAATTAAGTAAAAATGTAAGTTTTAAACCTAATATCCCACAAATAAACCCAATAAATCACTAAGTATTAGTGTATTTTCAAGTACTCATCAGTGCACAGGATTAATGATGGACTTAGTAAAGCATATTTCTCAAAGTTTAGTTTGACAGTAGGTGAAATTAGAAAATAAACATCCAGCGGGTTTACTATAACTTTTCCTATACTTAAATTACCATGGGAGAATGTTAGTATGAAATTTTTTACTAGATTTCTCCATACTCAGAGAGGTCATGATGTTGTATGGGTACTAGTAGATAAATTATCCAAGTCTTCTTATTTCCTTCCTATTAGAACTACTTGGATTCTAGAGAGGTTGACTGAATTGTATGTAGTATAAATTGTGAAACTTCAAGTAGTACCATTGAGCATTGTGTCAGATCGAGATGTTAGATTTACTTCTTGATTTTGAAGAGGCTTTTAGCAACCAATAGGTACTCAATTGCAGTTTAGCGCTGCTTTTCATTCTCAAACAGATGGGTAAACTGAGAGAGTTATTTGGAAGCTAGAAGATATGTTGAGGGATAGTGTAATGAGATTCTCAAGGAGTTGGGATGCTTACTTACTAATAAGTGCTTAAATATTCATATTTAAGCCCCTTAATTTATGTTTGTTAAGCTCTTAGTTTGTGTTATTTCATCTTATTTTATCTTCTTCCTGTGTTTACTGTGTTTTTTTAGGTTTTTGGAGCATTATGGAATTATCCGGCTTAAAGAGCAAAATAGGGAAAAGTTGGAATCTTCTATCGCGATCAAGCATAGGAGACCTGCGATCGAGCGCACCATATTGAGAGAGAAACGATTAAGAGAGCACGTCTATTTTATTTCAGATTTGAAGAAAAGGAAGATCCAAATTTTAGCAGCCTATCATCTAGGGACTTTTTCTCTCATTTAAATGAAGATTTTATTTGAGTATATGAGCTGCTAAAATAAACGAGATGTGGGCAGAAGTTCTGAGCGGCATGTGAAGGCTTAAATCCCACATCGATTGGAAACACATTCTACATCCCACATCCCACATCGGTTGGAAACACATTGCACTCATGGAGTTTCCCTATAAAAGCCCCATTTCACTTCATCTTCAAGGGTGTGTGGATCTTGAAGGCTTTGCTATCAAGGAAGAGAGTGTCGCACAGCAAAAACAAACAGAAGAAAAAACAAAGAGAGGAGCTGTAAGTGGAATTCCGCTCTCAATGTATTTTCAGCTTTAATTTATTTCTTTTGTGTTTTAAAGTTTAATGTTTAGCACTTTAATTATGAAATTTATTCTCATAATCATGAGGGCCTAAAACCTTCATCTAAGGTTGAAGATGAAGCCTCACCATTGATTAGTATTATATTTTCATATATGTTCGTACAATTTCGATATTTTTGTAGGAACAAAATCATGAAAATATATGCTTTAATTTGGTGGGGCGGATTCAAAAACCTTAATGCTTTTATCATTTGTTTTAAATAAATTTTTTTTAGTTTACATTCTTTTCACGACACAGTTCGAAATTCGAAACTAGGTTAAAATAGGTTTAGTTTAGATAAAAATCTATTTGCAAACTAAAATTAGGTTTAGTTTCGACCTTGCACTTGCACACACTATATTGCAAACGACTCATGCGCTTGCGAGCAATTTAAAACTCATAACACGTTTTTTGCGCCGTTGCCAGGGAACTGTTGTGTTTGTGAAAATTAAGTTTTTGTCTAAATTGATTTTATTTTTCTATTAGTTTAGTTAGTATTTTTGTTTTATTTTTCTTTTTGCAATTTTATTCTAGTTTATTTGTTTCTATTTGCAATTGCCCATAAAAAATAATATATATATATATAACAAAAGAAAATATTTGTGTTTGATATATTTTTGCAGTCTGTTGAATCATAGTTTACCTATGCTTGAGCGCATCTCCGCAGACAGCATCGATAGACCAACAGCAGCTGAGAAAAAAAAATTTGCCAATTTTTGTTGGCCCATTCTGTGAATATTGTGTTTTATGTTTTTGTATTTATTTTATTTTATTTTATTGTTATTTGTTATTTGTATTTTATTTTATTTTCTTCTTTTGTTTCTGCTAGTTAGTTTATTTATTGCTTTTTGTGTAGTGTATGCTTGGTCGGAGATCCCTAAACATAGAGTTGATACCTTTAGATCCTGAAATAGAAAGAACTCTTAGGAGAACTAAGAGAGCACTTATTGAGAGAGAGACGATTGAGATGGGGGACAATTTAAAGAATGCAAATCAACCGGAGAATGTAGAGCAACCTAGAGCTTGGAACGTGGACTTCACTATATCCCTTAGGGATTTTTTCGCACCCATTGCGACTAACTCCCCTTCTTGTATAGTGTTGCGACCAACCAATGCTACCCATTTTGATCTAAAGCCATATGTCATCCAACTCCTACCCTCATTTCATGGATTGGATCTTGAAAATCCTTACAGCCATGTCAAGAAGTTCAAAGATATTTGTGCCACATTCAAGTTCAAGAACTTCTCTGATGAGTAGGTCCATCTTAGACTTTTCCATTTTTCTCTTCACGATAAATCTAGGGCATGGTTAGATTCCAACACGCCCGGGTTTATTACATCTTGGGAAAGCTTGTTGAGTAAATACTATAATAAGTTTTTCCCAATGTCTAAAGTGAATGAGTACCGAAAGGAGATTAGTTCTTTCACTCAGGAGGAGGATGAGAAGTTTTCTAAGAGTTAGGAGTATTTCAAAGAGTTACTGATCAGATGCCCTCCACATGGATATGAGAAGTGGAGACTCATTCAGTTCTTCTACCAAGGGTTGACTCAACTTAACCGTAGCATGATCGAGTCTATGAATGGGGGGGCATTCTTAAGTCTGATGGGGGATGAAGCATACAAGGCATTGGACAAGTTGTCAGATAACTCACAGCAATGGGAATTTTTAGGCTGTTGGGACAAGTCCATTTGTGCCCTTAAGAAAGGAGGCATCTATGAGATTAAGGAGGACACTGACTTGAGGATAAAGATAGATGCTCTCACCAAAAAGGTTGACTCTCTCGCTGTGGGTCAGTCCATCAATGCTGCCAATACATTCAATGTTGATAGCTGTTCCATCTATGCTAGTCCTATACATTTAGCATAGAATTGTCCATTTATGCCGGCTTTTGCCAAGTATCCCATGGAACAAGTGAATGCTTTCAATGACTATCGAAAGCAATAAAATGGATCTTACTCCGAGACTTACAATCCAGGATGGTAGAACCACCCTAATTTTTCATGGAAGCAGAACCAACCGATGAATCATGGAGGAGCCCCTCATCATGCAAACAATAAATTCCCTTCCGAATTTCCTCCACCAGTTCCAAGTCATAGTCGCTCAGCCCATCCAGCACCATAACCCACTTACCAAGCTCCCACTCAAGCGCTAGCATCGGTTTCACAGTCATTGGAGGACACCTTCAAGGATTTCATGAAGATGACCGGCCAATCCATCAGTGAAGTGAGGAGTGCAACAATAGTAAACACCCAAGCGATTGCTAAGCTAGAGAGTCAAATGGGTAAAATCGTAAGTCACTTGGGTGAAAGAGAGAAGGGAAAGTTCCCTAGTTAACCCATGCCCAACCCAAAGGGATAGTTTACGGTTGGAAATTCATCAACTCCTACGCACGGGCAGGAACAAGTGCAATCGATTGTCACATTGAGGTCTGGGAGACAAGTGGACAATCAGGTGGAAGAGAACCCTGCTATGAAGCAAGGGAAAGAAAGTGGCAACAAGGAGAAGAGAGATGCTGAGCCATCTACTGCCACACCTACTATTAAGGATCTTCCTAGGTCTTTTGTACCTAAAGCGCCTTACCCTAAGAGATTACAAGCACCCAAGAAAGAAGGGAAGTTTGAGGACATTCTGGAGGTGTTCAAGCAGGTCCAAATCAATATCCTATCTTTGGACGCCATCCAACAAGTGCTGTCATATGCCAAGTTCTTAAAGGACTTGATCACTGTCAAAAGGAGGACGAATGTCCCAAAAAAGGCATTTTTTGACCAAGCAGGTTAGCTCAATCCTTCAGTGTAAGCTGCCCATCAAGTATAAGGACCCGACGTGTCCTGCCATCTCTTACATGATAGGAGTCAGCCGGATTTAGAGGGCTCTTTTGAATCTAGGAGTGAGTGTGAATCTTTCACCTTACTGAATCTATTTGCAGTTAGGGTTAGGAGAATTGAAGCCCACATCCATGAAGCTTCAATTGGCTGATAGGTCAGTGAAGATACCACGAGGAATAATTGAGGACATTTTGATAAAGGTGGATAAGTTTTATTTCCCCGTGGATTTTATTGTGCTTGACACAGAACCAGTTTAGAATGTGGGGATTCAGATACCGGTGATTCTAGGGCGACCATTCTTAGCCATGACTAATGCCTTAATAAATTGTAGGACAAGGTTGATCAAGATTTCTTTCGAAAATATGACAATGGAGCTGAATATCTTTGATATTAGTAAGCAACCACTGGAATATAATGAAATGAGAAATGTATGCTTGATAGAGGAGATTATTGAGGAGACTGTGGATGAATCAAGCATTAAGCACCCCCTTGAGGCATGCTTTGCTCAGTTTGGAGAGGATTTGGATTTGAATAAGTTACTTGAGCAAGCGAATGCCATTTTGGAGTCTGCTCCTCTAGAGGGCAGTGGGACAGAGGAGATCGCAGCACCTGAGTCCCCCAAGAAGGAACTTAAGCCTTTACCGAACAATCTTAAGTATAAGTTCCTAGGTCCAGCAGATTCTTTGCTTGTGATTATAGCTTCAAATTTGGTTGATGCTCAAGAGGAGAAATTATTGGATGTTTTAAGAGAGTATAAGTAAGCTATTGGCTGGACTATTGAGGATATCAAGGGGATCAGCCCCTCGGTGGTGATGTATAAGATACATTTAGAGGAGAATGCCAAGCCATCGAGGGAGCCATAGAGAAGACTCAACCCAACTATACAAGAGGTTGTGAGGACTGAAGTGATAAAGTTGTTGGATGCAGGGATTATTTATCCAATCTCTGATAGCAAGTAGGTGAGCCCGATTCATGTCGTGCCTAAGCAGGCTGGATTGATGAGTTAGTGCCAACTCGTGTTCTGTCATAATGGAGAGTGTGTAGACTACCATAAGTTGAATGCTGCCACAAGGAAGGATTATTTTCCACTCCCATTTATTGATACTGATGGTGGAGTGGTTGGCTGGGCACGATTACTATTGCTTCTTGGATGGTTATTCTGGATATAACCAGGTCCCTATGGACCCCAAAGATCAGGAGAAGATGACGTTTACCTATCTTTTTGGGACATTTGCCTACCATCACATGCTCTTTGGGTTATACAATGCACCCACTACTTTTCAGTGGTGCATAGTCAACATATTCTCTGACATAGTAAAGTGTTTCTTAAAGATTTTCATGGATGACTTCTCCATGTTCAATTCATCATTTAAGGAGTGTCTGCACCATCTCACTTTGGTCTTAATGCAGTGCAAGGAGAAAAACCTAGTGCTTAATTGGGAGAAGTACCATTTTATAGTCAGGCAAGGTATTATACTGGGGCACATCATATCTCATCAGGGGATTGAGGTCAACAAAACGAAGGTGAACTTGATTTCCAACCTTCCACCCCCACGTACGGTAAAGAAGGTTTGTTCTTTTCTGGGCCATGCAGGATTCTACAAGCAATTTATCCAGGATTTTAGTAAGATCGCCAGACCCTTGTACAAGTTGTTGTTGAAGGATGCCCTATTTGTATTTGATGAGGACTGTAAGAAAATATTTGAGGATCTGAAGAAGATTCTGACGTCCACACCCATTATTCAGCCATCCAACTGGGGTGTACCTTTTGAGATTATTTGTGACGCATCAGATTATGCAGTTGGAGCGATTTTGGGGTAGTATGTTGATAAACTCCCCCATGTCATCTACTATGCAAGCAGAACTATAAACGACGCATAACTCAATTACTCTACCATTGAGAAGGAGTTGCTAGCAGTTGTTTTTGCATTGGACAAGTTCAGATCCTACTTGTTAGGATCGAAAGTCATTATCTACTCGGATCATGCAACATTGAAGTATTTTTTCTCCGAAAAGGATGCTAAATCTCGTCTTATCCGATGGATCTTATTACTTTAGGAGTTTGATATAGAGATTCGGGATAAGAAAGGTTTTGAAAATGTGATGGAGGACCATTTATCTAGGTTGATAGTGGATTTCACTGAGGCCTCCATTCCCATTTCTAAGACCTTTCCTGATGAGCAATTGATACACATTGCTCACAATCCCGCACCATGGTTTACTGATATAGTAAACTATATTGTCACCGGTTAAATGCCTTTACATTGGGGGTGACAACGTAAGTCCAAGTTTTTGGCCATGGTAAAGCATTTTTTCTAGGATGATCCTTACATGTTTAAGTATTGTCCAGATCAGATCATTAGAAGGTGTATTACTGAGCATGACCAATCTAATATCATCTCCTTTTGTCATGATCATGCTTGTGGAGGCCATTTCAATGCTAAGAAGACCACTGTGAAGATTTTGCTGTGTGGATTCTATTGATCTACCCTGTTTCGAGACTCTCACACGTACTGTGCGTCTTGTGAGTGTTGCCAAAAGCTAGGGAGTATTTCTAGGAGGAATATGATGCCCCTCAACCCCATTATGATTGTTAAGATTTTTGATGTGTGGGTCATTGATTTTATCGGACCTTTCCCAAACTTCTTTGGCTATCTGTACGTTTTAGTTGTTGTGGACTATCTGTCTAAATGGGTGGAGGCCATTGAATGCAAGACCAATGACCACAAAGTTGTGATCCAGTTTTGAAGGACACTATCTTTGCTCGTTTTGGTACGCCTCCAGCAATTATAAGTGATGGAGGTAGGCACTTTTGCAACCGGATTTTTGAGAAGTTGATGAAGAAGTATTTCATCACACATAAGGTTGCCACCCCATATCACCCACAGACGAGTGGACAAGTGGAAATTTCTAATCGCGAGATCAAGCACATTTTGGATAAGACTATGAACCCTAGTAGAAAAGATTGGTCTCTGCAATTGAATGAAGCACTGTGGGCATATCGAATAGTATTCAAGATTCCAATTGGCATGTCTCCATATTGTCATGTGTACGAAAAAGCATGTCACCTTATGGTGGAATTAGAGCATAGAGCGTATTGGGCTATCAAGCAGCTGAACTTCAATCTTTCGAAGGCTCGCTTATAAAGGAAGCTCTAACTCAATGAATTAGAGGAGCTTCGGAATGATGTATATGATTGTGCGCGGTTGTACAAGGCACAAATGAAGAAGGCTCATGACCAGAACATTTTGAGACGATCTTTTGAGCCTAGTCAAAAAATTCTTCTTTACAATTCACGCTTGCATCTTTTTCTAGGCAAGCTCAAATCTCAATGGACAGGCTCATTTATTATTCGGTCAGTTTTTCCTCATGGGGCCATTGAGATTGAGGATCCAAAGAATGGTAACACTTTCAAGGTGAATGGACAGAGGCTAAAACCATTCTTGGAGTTGAGGAGTTCGGAGATTGAGACGATATTGTTTGAGGATCCTAGTTACCTAGAATGATTGTCGTCTACTATTGAGAGTCTGGCTGAAGACTTTAATCTTAGTGCCTGTGGGAGGCAACCCTTATCCTTTTATTCCTTGTCATTAGATCTTGTTGTTTGGTTTTTGTTTTTGTTGTATTTTTTAAGACAAATGTCTGCTATTCAAGTTTGGGGGAGCGTGCTTGTACATCCACTTGACTTGTGCCACCTATTTGATTTGTGGCAGAGGAGTTCCTAGCTTATAGCGATCAAGCGCCCAACTCGGAGCAATCTAGTGCAGTTCCAGAAACAACCCAAACAACAATGAGCGGTTGCACTGTCTGGTTGAAGACTTAAAATTTAGCGCTCATGGGAGGCACCCCACAACATATCCTTTATGTTTTTATTATTTTTCATATTTCTTGTTACTGTTTATTTCTAGTATTTTTTTTGTTTTCCAGTATTACTTTAGTCTTTATTTTTGAAGGACAATGCGTACTTCAGTTCAAGTTTAGGGGTATGCTATGAGCCATGCCAGTCCAGCTAATTCTCCATGTCCCAAGTTAGCTCTTTCCATATTATTCACACATTGGGGACAACATGTAATTTAAGTTTGGGGGTATGGGAGACAAATTACACACTTTGTCCCAGTTTGTTGTAGTTTTTTTTTCTTTTTTCCTTTCTTCTTCGTTTTAAAGAGAAGATAAATGCATGCTCATGTTGTTTTGAAATTTTGGGTGATCTGAACAAATATTGTGATGTGATTTCATTGGAAAGCTTAAAATCTTGAACACATGATCTGATGATAGAGTTTTAAAGTTTAGTTACTTACTTTAGGCATTTGAGAATTCACATGTTTGATCTAATCTGACACGAGCACATTAGCACATAATTGTGTGAGGTATGACATATGATTTTAATGTGTATGTTTCCATGGCTTAGTTGATTCCATATGACTTGTTGGATGGACAATTTGGCATAAAAAAAATTGCACAAAAAGAGAAAAATGCTCATCATTAATAAACTTTCCACTAAGTAATTGGACCCCTTGTCTCAGTAAGCAGTGAGTGTTCACGTCAAAAGTGAGAATTTTGATTGGTTGCATTAAAGCCAGTTTAGTTTCGTAGCCTTGTTTACTCGAGTTAGTAAGTCCTTAGGGGCGTCTTCACACCTAATGCCCTAAAACCATCTGGTTTGGGTGTTATTAACTCAACACTCGCTACATGGGTCAATAAGAAAGCTTAAGAGAACTAAACATGGTAGAGCCTCACAATAAAAGAAAGAAGAAAATAAAACTATGCTATTGATTGTTCATTCTGATGAGAAATTATGTGAATCTTGAGACATTGAGACATTGCACATTGGAATTATTTGGAAGCTTCATATTTATGTGCTAGTTCACTTTACACTGATATGAGCTTGTGATGATTTAGTCGACCTTTTGTAAGTAATTAGATTTTAACATTTCTATTCCTTGTGAAGATGGGTTTATCTTTTTAAGCTTGCTCATGAATGAATATCATGGTTTTGTGTGATATTTAAATTTTTGGATACTATGAAAGATGGATTTATCTTTGTGTTCTATGTTTTTCATTTAGTTTTCAGTTTCGTATTACTAAGGGACTAGCAATATGTAAGTTTGGGGATGTGATAAGTGCTTAAATATTCATATTCAAGCCCCTTAATTTATATTTGTTAAGTTCATAGTTTGTGTTATTTCATCCTATTTTATCTCATTTTCTATGTTTCTTGTGTTTTTCTAGGTTTTTGGAGCATTATGGAATTATCTGGCTTAAAGAGCAAAATAGGGAAAAGCTGGAATCTACTGTTGCGATCGAACACAGGAGACCTGCGATCGAGCGCAACAGCGCTCAAGCACCCAAGCCCAAAATCGAGCGCATCACGTTGAGAGAGAGATGATTAAGAGAGCATGTCTCTTTTATTTCAGATTTGAAGAAAATGAAGATCCAAATTTTAACAGCCTATCGTCTAGGGACTTTTTCTCTCATTTAAATGAAGATTTTATTTGAGTATATGAGCTGCTAAAATAAAAGTGACATGAGCAGAAGTTTTGGGTGGCATGTGAAGGCTTAAATCCCATATCCCACATCCCACATCGGTTGGAAACATATTGCACTCATTGAGTTTCCTTATAAAAGCCCCATTTCACTTCATCTTCAAGGGTGTGTGGATCTCGAAGGCTTTGCTATCAAGGAGGAGAGTGCCGCACAGCAAAAACAAAAAGAAGAAAAAACAAAGAGAGGAGTTGTAAGTAGAATTCCGCTCTCAATATATTTTCAGCTTTAATTTATTTCTTTTGTGTTTTAAAGTTTAATGTTTAGTACTTTAGTTGGGAAATTTATTTTCATAATCATGAGGGGCTAAAACCTTCTTGAAGGTTGAAGATGAAGCCTCGCCATTGATTAGCATTATATTTTCATATATGTTCGTACAATTCCGATATTTTTGTATTGATGTTCTATTTCAATTCAATTGTTTGAGTAAATTCTTATGATTGATTGTTTTGTTTATAAATTGTTCAAATTGGATATTCGATGTGCTTCATCTGACGGATACATCGAATGATTCAAATTAAATCGGATATCCATTGTGATTCTAAAGTAAACAGATACATTGGATGATTTGATTTAATTAGGGTATTCGTTGTAATTTGTAAATCGATGGATTCATAGAATTATTTGATAGCCCCGAAGACTTTACTATTGAGTATGCTCATAGGTTCAAATTTTGCACCTCCAACAATGAGTCAAAATATGACGCCTTGCTCTCAAGTATGAAGATATTAAATGAGTTAGTCGTCTAGGCTCTAGAAGTTCATAGGGAGTCTCAAGTAGTGGTCAACTAGATGAAAAATGAGTATGAAGCCAAGGGAGCTAAAATCATCAAATACCTTAAGAAGGCCATAAAAATGGCCATGACATTAAAAAAATTTGGGATCTCTCAAATACTGAGAATAGAGAACTGTAAGGCAGATGCTCTATTGTGACTAACCTCCTCTAAACAATCAGACCTCACTCAAAGGGTCTACTTTGAAATGCTCACCACACCATGTATAGACGAACTCCTGGTCTAAAGGATGGAAAGCTCCATATGCAAAATAAGGAAGCAAGGAAAATCATCTCTCATTGGCCCGATTCACCATTATTGACGAATAACTTTATAGAAGAGGCCTCACTACCCCTTACTAGAAATGCCTTAGTCTCGTAGATGCAAACCACACTCTTATGGAAGTACATGAAGGTATATACGAGAGTCATATAGGGGGTAGGGCCCTAGCATATTAAATCCTTAGACATGGGTATTACTAGCCTAAGATGCTGCAAGTGACCACTGACTTGGTTTGAAAGTGGGAAAAGTGTTAGGAGTTCGCCCCAGTCTCACACCGATCGCCTATTTGCTGACCTCGATCACTAGTCCTCTCTCCTTCACCATGTAAGGGATTGATATCCTCAGACCATTCTTAGATGCTTTGGGCCAAAAGAAAAATTTAATAGTAGCAATTTATTATTTTTAAAAATGGATAGAGGTCGAAGCACTTGCAAAAATCATTGATGAGAAGACATATTAGGTCATGTGACAATCGATCGTGTGTAGATTCAGGGTACCAAGAATCCTCGTGATTGACATCGAAAGATAGTTTAATAATGCATGGTTGAAGTCTTTTTGTCAAAATATAGGAATTGAGCATCGTTTGAATTTGGTTAGCTACCCACAAGCCAATAGGCAAGCCAAGGTTACTAACTAGACCCTTCTATAGGGCATTAAGAAGAGACTGGAAAACAATGATAAACAATGGCTTAAGAAATTACCAAGTGTCCTTTGGGCATATAGAATGACTACTTAGACACCAACGGTCAAAACATCTTTCTTCGCTTATGGGTTCGAAGCACTCATCCCACTCGAAATCAGGGCCCCTTCGTTATGAACACAAAGCTTCAACCTTGAAGATAACGAAAAAAGTCTTAAGTTGAATGCAAACTTAATTGATGAAGCGAGAGACGAAGCTCATATCAAGCTCACAACCTACCATTAAAGGGTAGATAAACATTACAACTCTTGGGTCAAAGGTAGAACCGATAGGCTCAAAGATCTAGTACTCTAAAAGAAAGAAGTTTCCCATCCACGTGAGACGAGCAAGGTAGCCCAAAATTGGGAAGGATCTGATTATGCTCAAACTAATACGCAGTTATTGTGTATATTTAAGGTGTCAATCCCAAACAATTGTTTTTATCTCGATTGCAAGTTTCACATCCCAAATAAGAAATCGACAAATATTCAATCAAAGTATATGAAAACCCTAATGTAATTGCAATGAAATACTCTTTACTTTCGATTCAAGCACACATGACCTATCCTATAGATTTATCAAGAAACGATAATATATCTCAAAGAAAATATCGCAGTAATGGACAAACCTAAAAGATAAATCTACCGAACTCAATCACATCCAAACAACTTGACATAAGAAGTGCTTGACTAGACTTATATGGAGAAGAAGCATGCAATCACCAGATTAAGAAAAACTTCTAATTAAATCAAAGAGTAAATCATAACAATGTTTCGACAATAAATCCAAACTACAATCGAATCAATAATGGAAAATAAGAACAACTACACCTAGGGATTCATCCCTTTGCCTTGCTTGGAGAATAGTTGGCCATGGGGCTCATGCTTGAACACCGTAATGTCAAGCTCTCTCCTCAATTTCCAGCCTTAATGATTATTCTCCTATCAAACCCTAAGTGATCTATTTATAATACAAAAGGACTAAGGGTGTTTTCGGGTTTAAACCATCATTAAAGTCCTAATTAGGTCATGACACGAAGCAGGAGATCGCGTGGGCGCCGCACCTCTCATTAGTCTAGGCCGCGGCTCAGACCTTTAGGCTTTTTTCTTGCTTCTGGAGGCCGTACCTCTCATTGCCAAGCCACATCTCTCATTGATCCAGGCCGCGGCGCCCACTGATGGCTTCCTTGCTCTTTTGGGCTTGGTTCTGGAGGCCAAGGCTTAGATTTCTTCAGGCCACGGCGCAAACACCGAAGACTTGGTTTCTCTTTATTTTATCCTACCGAAACCACTCTTTCACCTCGATATGCATGGAATCTTAGTGCTTCAAGCAACGATAGCTTTTCCATCTCTTTTAAACACAAAGTACCTGAAAATGCATTGAAATAAGTCAATGATCCAAGAATATCACTTTAGAGTTATTAAAGTATAAAATTGTAATTCAAACCTCGATCAACCCTAAAATTCTGACAAATAAGTATTGTTAAGATGCATTTTATGACTCTCATCATAACCCCAACTAGCTTATTACTAGTCCTTAGCAATTTAAGCGAAAACAAGATAATATGAAATGAATTATATGGTTGGAATCAAAACAAAGTAGAGCAATGTTAGTGTTAAACCAAGAGTATTGCACCTTTTGTCTCAAAAATCATACATAACACAGCTCATAGAATCATTAAATATCACCCAAGTCCAAAAGTAATCCAAACATCAATCTTAAAATTGTTATCGACTCTTAACATCCATCTTACCACAATTCATTAATCTGAACACCTAGATGATTTTATGCATAACATTCATGAATACAACTCTTGGCCTCTAAAATATTTAATTTGCGTAACATCAATCAAAAAAACAAGCTCCATAGGCTCACTTTTCAAATCACTCTCCACTATTGTAGAAAAAATCACAGCACCTTGGATCAATAGGTCTTTAATAAGCTTGTAACGTTAGGCTAAGGTAAAGGTTAAAAAAGAACGGGAAGGATTCAACAAGTAAAAGAACTTAATCTCTTAGTTTTAAACACAACTTATTTTAAGCACTGGATAACCTTACTTCAACACCCAACTCTTTTCAACCATTTTTCGAGCATTTTTCTCAATAAATCAGCATTTTTTTTTCTTTCTTCTTTCTTTGCTATAATTCACTTCCTTTTTTTTTTTGGGCACATAACCATTCACCTCTATTTTCATCATTTTTTTTTTATTTTCCATAACCCCTAACTTATATCTTTTAATGTACTTGGGTTATCATAATAATATATTTTTTTCTTCATATTTCCATCCTTACTCTTCTTAAGTGCTTCTCAACAAATGTGTATAACTAAGTTCTCTTAAAAGAAAGTTGAGGATAAAATATTTTTAGGCTCATAAAGGTAAGTAAATGGGTTATCGAAAGAACAAGGCTCAAATTCTTTATCAAGAAAAAGGCTCAAACAGGTGACTAGCGATAAATATAGTAGGGGTAAGTTTGAAAAGGCTCAAATGGTCCAAAAATAGCCTATATCATATCCTAAGTAGTGTGCATTCTAGGATTTCACCTCAAATGATTATGAAATAAGCTCTAGAGCTTGTCAAGACCGCAAAAGTATTCACAAAACAATCGCACATAAAAACTTCTCTAGATGTTTTAGACTAATCATGCAATCTTACCGTAAACCAGAGTCTCAAACCAAATGAAGATCGCCACTTAAATTATTCTCAAACCGAAGCAAGATTTAACTTCTTCTAAGTGTTATATGCTATCTCAATTAAGCTCATATCATTGTCATGTGAATTAACTCCAAGGCTAACACAAAGCATGATAAGAACAAACAAATAAAAAAAAAACAAACGAATTAAAACGAAAAAGAAAAGGGAGGTGACACCTAACAATTCAATGTATGCAATAAAAAATTTGTTTCCTCCACCCCGAACTTAAAATAAGCATTGTCCTCAATGTAAAAGCAAAAGTTAAGGAAACTCTCTTGTTAACCATTGGTGCATGGAGCCGAAAGTTGTGCATGACCAATTGAACTGCTGCGCATATTTGTCCCTGAAAACGAAATATGAAGGTAATACTGGAAAACAACAAAATACTAATAATAAAAAAGAAAAAGAAATAAATAAAAATAATAATAAATTAAAGGATAAGCTGTGGGGTGCCTCCCATGAGTACTAAGTTTTACGTCTTCAGCCAGACGCTGCACCACTCTCACCACTGGCCTCATTGTGGTGCTGAAGATGAGGCTCCACACTCTGTGGCCTCAGTGCTAGTCTTTTGGCAAGGAATACTTAAAGTCCACCACATGGGGCTCAAGTACTCTTGGTGTTGCCCATTTACTATCAACAGTAGGGTATTTGATTCCCGCACCCATGTGATTTCTCTCAAGCAACTCCTCAAAGCATGGTTGCCATGATTTCTTAATAAATCCTTGTGACTTATCAAAAACATCAACAACATTAACGGCATGGGAATAAATTGAAGAATAATTGAACTCAAAATTATTAGGAGAGAATTCCAAAGAGTTAAAATTATCTTTAATGTGCTCGTCCTCCGAATTAAGCTTATCAATCATATAAGTGTCGAAACACTTATCCTCTTCATGTGGCTGCCTTGAGACTCGAAAAACATTTACCTCTAAAGTTCTATTTCCAAATGATAATGTCATTAGGCCATTCCTACAATTAATGAGGGCATTGGCGGTGGCAAGGAATGGTCTTCCAAGTATCAACGAAATTTTTGACTCCGTATTCACAATAGAAACGGTATCTAAAACCAAAAAGTCAACAGGATAATAGAAATTATCAATTTGCAACAAAACATCTTCAACAATACCTCTTGGTTTTCTTACCAATCTATCCGCTAACTGAAGTACCACAGAGGTTGGTTTGATCTCACCTAGACCGAGCTGCAAGTACATGGAGTATGGCATGAGGTTCACACTAGCACTCAAATCTAGCAATGCTTGGCCACAAGATTTGTTTCCAATTTGGTAAGCCACTGTTGGACAGCCCAGATCTTTATATTTGGGCGGTGTCTTGCTGTCCATTATTGCACTTGCTTGCTCCGTTAAGAATGCAATCTTCTTCACGTTGTGCCTCCTCTTAAGTGTGCATAGATCCTTGATGACTTTAGCATAGTTGGGAACCTGTTTTATGACATGAAGAAGAGGGAGGTTAATTTTAACATGCTGAATTTGTACAAGAATCTCACCTTTAAATGCTTAATTTCTCTCCTTAGATTTAAGGAGAGCTTGAGGGAAAGGCACCAGTGGACAATAATCATCATGGGCCTCTTGTTCCTTAGGGGCTTCATCCTTGTTGCTCACAGTATTAGGAATCAAGTGTGATGGTAGAGTGGGTCCATCAATTTTCTTACCGCTGCGGGTTATTATGGCATTAACCTCTCTAACATTTTGATTTTCAGGTTTGGAGGTTTGTGTCATATATTGTCCTCTTGGATTAGGTTATGGCTGTGAGGAAAACGACCTTGCTCTTGAACAGTTAAGAAGCTAGTCAACTTAGTGAGTTGACTCTTTATCACTTTTTGTTCCTCTTTGATCGCTTGTTGCTCCTTTAGCAACCGTTGATTTATCTTGCCTGGCTCTTCCACACTCTTAGCATGTACCTGCATAAATGACTTAAACATATCTTCTAAAGGTAAAGATTATTGAGGTGCATTAGACGAGGTTTCTTCCAGTTGCCATTCGGTACTAGGTTGGGCAGGAGGTTGTATATCGGATCTCCAACTAAAATTAGGGTGACTCTTCCAACCGGGATTGTAGGTGTTAGAGTGAGGTGAGTGTGGTTTCCTAAAGGTTATACCTAAAGCATTACACTCTCCCATCATCTCAAAATAAGTTGGGTAATCCCTAGGTAGATGATCTACCCCATTACACATGAAATAAGGCTCGTGGGACTCTACCCTAGCAACTGGTTCGGGGGCTCTAGCATCCTTGGTTTTTAAGGCTTCAATTTCCTTAGTTAGGGCCTCTAAACAGGCTTTAAGGTTGTCCTCTTCCTTAAGTTGATAAATCCCAATGGGTTGATTTCTCTTAGTGCTTTCCATGACATTTGGTCCTGTCCAAGTGTGGGCTTTTTTCGATAGGTCATCTAGGAAATCTATGGCTTGATCGGGATTTTTTTGAAGAAAATCCCCATTGCACATCATTTCTATGAACTGCCTCTCCCTACTTAGAAGCCCATCATAGAAGTAGCTAACTACCTGCCAACTCTCATACCCATGGTGTGGACAAGAATTCAACAGGTCCTTGAAACGTTCCCAAACTTGATATAAGTTTCGCTCTCTTTTTGTGCAAAGTTTGAGATTTATCTCTTGAGGTTATTGGTCTTATGGGTTAGGAAGTGCTTTAGAAGAAAACTCGTGTCATCTCATCCCAACTACCTATGGACCTAGGCCTTAACGAGTATAGCCAAACCTTGGCTTTTTCCTTAAGTGAAAAAGGGAAAAACTTAAGTTTGACGGTGTCTACCATATCAGCCCTACCTTGAAAGGTTGCTACTACTTCCTCAAATTCCCTAATATGGATATAGGGGTTTTCATTCTCAAACCCATAGAAGGTTGGTAGCAATTGGATCATTCCCAGCTTAAACTCAGGTTGTCGAACATTAGGGGGACAGGATGGTGTGGCCGTTCGGCTAGGATGCAAATAGTCCTTAAGTGTCCTATCAACATTCTCATTGTGATTTTCGGTCATGTTAACAAAATCCTCTAAATTCTCACTTGGGTGTGCACTATGGTTTGATCTAGGTCGGGTTTCACTAACGGACGTGGAAAGAGAGGATAACTCTATTTCAGGTCTTTTAATGAATCTACCTCGCAAATCTCTCGGTCTGAGCATACACCAAAGGGATTAGAGGGAAAAAAATAAAACAGAAAAATAAAAATTAGAAAATCAAAACAAAGAGCAAAGAACGATATTACCGTCTTGTCTCAATGTTGACAATCTTCCTTGTACTTAAGCGCGTCTTCCCCAGCCACGGTACCAAAATTTGATTATGCTCAAACTAATACACAGTTATTGTGTATAGTTGAGGTGTCGATCCCACAAGGAAAAGCGATCTACAAAGGAAAAGTGCAAACCTTAACACGAACGATAACAATCAAGCAAGAAAATATGAATTTTGATAATGAAGTAATTGTGAGAAAATTGTGTAAAGATTGAAGAATATAATAAAGGAAACAACAAGGGTCCGGGAATCCTCCCTAGGTTCATTACCTTATTCAACTCTCGATTCAATTATTTTTATCTCGATTGCAAGTCTCACATCCCAAACAAGAAATCGACAAATATTCAATCAAAGTATATGAAAACCCTAATGTAATTGCAATGAAATACTCTTTACTTTCGATTCAAGCACACATGACCTATCCTATTGATTTATCAAGAAACGACAATATATCTCAATGACAATATCATAGTAATGGACAAACCTAAAAGATAAATCTACCGAACTCAATCACATCCAAACAACTTGACATAAGAAGAGCTTGACTAGACTTATATGGAAAAGAAGCATGCAATCACCGGATTAAGAAAATCTTCTAATTAAAACAAAAAGTAAATCATAACAATGTTTTGACAATAAATCCAAACTAAAATCGAATCAATAATGGAAAATAAGAACAACTACACCTAGGGATTCATCCCTTTGCCTTGCTTAGAGATTAGTTGGCCATGGGACTCATGCTTGAACACCGTAATGTCGAGCTCTCTCCTCAATTTCCAGCCTTAATGATTGTTCTCCTGTCAAACCCTAAGAGATCTATTTATAATACAAAAGGTCCAAGGGTGTTTTTAGGTTTAAACCATCATTAAAGTCCTGATTAGGTCATGACACAGAGCAAGAGATCGCGTGGGTGCTGCACCTCTCATTGATCCAGGCCGCGGCGCCCACTGATGGCTTCCTTGCTCTTTTGGGCTTGGTTCTAGAGGCCGAGGCTTAGACTTCTTCAGGCCGCAGCGCACACACCTAAGACTTAGTTTCTCTTTATTTTATCCTACCGAAACCACTTCTTCACCTTGATATGCATGGAATCTTAGTGCTTCAAGCAACGATAGCTTTTCCATCTCTTTTAAACACAAAGTACCTGAAAATGCATCGAAATAAGTCAATGATCCAAGAATATCACTTTAGAGTTATTAAGGTATAAAAGTGTAATTCAAACCTCGATCAACCCTAAAATGCTAACAAATAAGTACTGTTAAGATGCATTTTATGACTCTCATCAGGACCCTACTACATCCGAAAAGTTAGAACATTCAAGCTCAAAAACCTCAACAAATTATCCATACCTCAGAACTTGAATGCCGAGAACCTCAAGCAATTCTATCAGTAACAAATTTGTCTTGTTTTACTATAACGACCCATCCCGGGTTGGCCACCCTCGAGATGATGTCATCACGTTTTGAAATCCCAACACGACGCATACATGCAACAATATAAAAACATACATTAACTAAAAATATATACACATTAACCCTCAACAGGGGAGTTAAATTTACGTAATCTTTCCTATCCTTATAGCCTCTACATGTTTACTTGTGTTTAATATATAAATCATTTATCATTTCACTCATACGTTCTCCTTGCAAGAAACTTATTCAAAACACTAGGAGTATTCACTCCTAAAAATAGTTTGAATGCTCTAGATAAGTTGTCGCCTCAGGCATAGAAAAGTGGTTGTATCCAACACAACCATGCCTCTAAGGAATCATTTCTTAAGTACAACCCCTCATCCTTGAGGCACCAAAGACCTAGGTATATCTAAGCTCGAAGAGTGGCATAACAACCAATTAGAGGACCTTACTCCTTACGAGGGTCTGTCACCTTAGAACTGATCAATCTAAAGGCATAAAGACTAACACACTCCTACGCGTAAGGGCTTGGACGAGCTCTGAAACCCAAAAGCTCGAGAAAAATGCCTTGAGCATTTCATCTTGGCTATTTTTCTCTGAAAAGACTAAGGAGAATGCCTTGAGCATTAAATCTCCTCAGCCAATATTTTCTCCACATGATTCGAGAACAATGGCCCGAGTTCCTCTGACCATTAACATCGAGGGAAAATACTCAAACGCCTTAGCTCTTTAGTACAACCTAGGGTAATAAGCCTGAGTATAAAGCCTCGACTTATGCTTGAGTGAAAATTTCGCATACATATTGAGCCTCGACCAAGGTTTCGAAAAAAAATCCAAAGATATAACGAAATCACTCACAACATCAAAGAAATGAAAGAAGAACACAAAGATATGCTCAAAAGCAGCCTCTTCCATTAATATTCAATTTCTAAGTACAAGAGGTGGGCACAAGGCCATTTAAAAAAATAAAGAAAAAAGAAAAATCCAACTTCAGGTCAGACTTTGAACCTTCTCTTCTATCTCTAGTGATACTATCCACTATTGATGGTGGCCAGAGATCTATTCTGTTCAACTAATTCAGATGAGTGCTTGATCAAACAGTCATAGAATGGACCCATTTCTTGATCTTGTAGCTATAAAAGCCCTTTATATTTGACATCCATACCATCTCCCTTCGAGCACTCATTAAGAAATGACTAGGCTCACCTTCTTCCTCCCAAAGGAAAACCCTATCCATGATTGGTGGGCTCAAACTCTCCAAGAAGAAACCCTCAGAGAAACTTCCTTCCTCGGCCCTATAAGGCAAAGGAATGAGAATCATAAGAAAGTAAAGAGCGCTCTGACCTTGAGCAGGGACAAAGTGCTGTGATTAAAGAAGAAAAAGAAAGTTTAGAGATGGGATATGTAGACTCAAGGAGGCCCCCTCCTTATAAAGAAAAATCAGTGGTCCAATCAAAGAAAATCAAAGGGCCTAGATTCGAATCCTTATGTATCCCTAGATATCATAGAAAATGAAGAGTCTCTTGACTTTTTCATTTCTTTAGAGAAGAGCCTTATAGAATCCCACCACTAAAGTAAAATGAGCAGACCTATGGGCCAATTCAAAAACTTATAAGCAACCCAAGAGGCCATGTCCAGATAATAATAAGTTACAAAGCCTTCAAAAGCCCGACGAGAATGCCCTGAGCATTTCCTATCCTTGGTCATTTTTCCTTCAAAAGCTCAAAGAAAATTCCCCAAGCATTTCACACCCTCAACCATTTTCCCTTCAAAAGTCTGAGGTCAACTTCTTGAGCATTTCTGACCCTTCATAATTTTTCCTTCAAAAGTTCAAGGTCATGCCTTGAGAATTTCCTACCCTTAGCCATTTTTCCTTCAAAAGCCTAAGGTCAATGCCCTGAGAATTTCCTACCCTCGGCCATTTTTTCTTTCAAAGTCTGAGGTCAATGCTTGAGCATTTCCTACCCTCAACCATTTTTCCTTCAAAATCTTGAGGAGAATGCCCCAAGCATTTCACTTCTTTGATCATTTTTTCTTCAAAAGTTTTCGGATAATGCTTCGAACTTTTCCTACCTTCAGTTGTTTTTCTTGAAAAATCCCAAGGACAATGTTCTGAGCATTTCCTCTCCTCAGTCATTTTTCTTGAAAATCCCGAGGACCTGTATGCCTTGGTACATTCCTAACCAACAAATCTTGAAGATAGAACTACTTTTTTAAGTGAATAAAATTCACTTAAGGAAGTGAGTGACATATAATGTGGGTTAATTTTCTCCCCTAATAGATAGTGACATATGGCATCCCAAGGTAAGCCCACAGACTAAAAGTACCACCAATATACTCATCACATGTGTCCAAAGGTAAAAAAGTAACTTCACTCCTAAACCTGATAACATAGGAACTCTAATTCTACAAGGATGCTCATCTCATATAAAATATAATCCTACCACAACACTCACTTATGAGTTACTTTCCTAAATAAACTTTATTCTGAAGTACTATATAAAGGGGGCTCTCATTAACACATAGGTACATCACAAATAGTTTTGACAATCCTATTGCCTTTTTCTTTATTTCTTATAAATAGATTACTGACTTAGGTATTGGAGAGTCCCTATAGAGGCACACCTCATTCGGTCCTCCGATGACTCTTTAGGGTTTTTTCTAGTCTCGTGTGCGCAAGTACTTTACAACACCTGAAAAAGCAACAATCAGATTTTTTGCATCAACAGATGAAAACAAAGCAAATTACATACCTAATTGGATTAGACTTGAAAATCGTAAATTTCCTATTATTTATAGCATTAACAGTGTTCTCAAAAGAACATAAATCTCCTATCAACGATTGTTTTGGTTTTCGTATACATATTTAACTTATTAGTGTCATCTATGCCATAAAATATATTGGAGACAATAACAATATTGGCAAACCATTAACCCAATCCTTGAGTTCTTTATGGTAAATAAGATAAATAATATATTGACTGGTTGATGCTCTCCAGAATAAATATTCACATGAGATCACTGTCATACTTATTCAATGTGACAAAATTGAGAGGCTGATTACAATGATTTTTTTTATTATAATAGAAGACATAAAAGCAACTTGTTGATACTACAATAAATTATACTCTTAATAACATTACTTCATGATTTCCCTTAATTTACATTTCTTCCTTACAAATCATATTGAGAGAGAAACCATTAGAATATTTGATATTTTAAAAAATCAAAGCTCATTAAATTTAAAATCTTTAAATATTTGTTTACAATAACAAAGTGAAGCTACTATGAATGGCATTATCATATCATACACTGATCATTAGAAAACCACAATGTCACCTTATCTTAACAGAAAATTGCCTCCAAAGCACCTGCTCGATATCTCTAAGCCTTGATAAATGAATCATTATTGATTACATACAACATTTTTATTGCTACTGAGAATGTAACTAACACATAAAAGTTCAACAAAATTGTTTAGAACTGTAAACTATATATCATTTAGTCTATAGTAGTTCCACAAAAACATCTGCCACTTGCCTTTTAAGATTGGCAACTTATTCAAAGCCGATCATGTATCCATTCACATCAAATATACTTCCAAAGTTCAAGTAAAAATGATCAACTACATTATACATATGTGAATTCAAGATTCATTTCTTTTCCACTTTACATTCCGAGGGTCAATATCGAAAGGGATAATTAGAAGAGACATAACTCTTTTTTAATGGATTATCCAAGGGTCACACTGAATGGCAAGCCAATGATGCAGGGCTATTGGCAAATAATCACATTAAGGAGTCGCCACTTGGTTTTAGGGACCAAAAACCCATATAGCCATTTGTCATTATTAATTTAGAGATATGGTTTTGGAGATTGAGTATGCAATGTAAAGGTCATAAATGAGCACCCCAAGTGCACATAGGTTTTAATGAACCTATCCCATACTCTTGCATACTAGTGGATTCCTTTTCAATTAGTTTAAATTAATTATTTCTTTTATATGATCACACATGCACAAAATGTTATGAATAATGAAGAGTCACATAATATTATGAGAATTTATATAAAGCAATAAATCTACCAAAACAATTATAAGAACAATCCAAAATATGAAAATTAACGATGAAAGATAATGTTAGAAATATGGATAAAGAAACTAGAAATTGGTATAGAAATAAAGACTTTGAGGTGTGAAGAATAAATGTCTGTAAGGCTTTATTTCTCCCCACTAATTTCCTATAGATTTAGACAAATAGTCATCCAAGATACAACAAAGTCACTCTTGAGAATCTTTAAAATAAAATTTAGCTATTCTCCTTTAAGTTCTCTTTGAAATGATGAAACAATGGTTACTATTTTTTTAGGGAAGATTTGTGGAAGAAGAAGAAAGGAAATTATGAGAATATAAATAGTTATTTAAAATTTAAATAAAGTATTTATAATGACTTTCAAATCTCCAACAATAACAAAAAAATAGAAGTGGTATGAGCTAAGAAACACAACCCTTCAAAATATAGTTGTTGAAAAACTTGAAATTTGAAATAACGAACTTCTAATCGACTGACCACTTATCCTAGTCGATTGGGTTAAGTCTTTGGACAAGTTAGAGTCAAATATTGCAATGTCAGTCAATTAGGCAATGTCCCAGTTGACTGTAAATTTTTTTATACAAACTAACAGGCGACTGACCCTTTTGTTTTTGCCACCTCAAAAGCTCTTCAGCATGACCACACCTTGGCTTTTCGCTACTTGGGTAATAGAAGTGATTAGAAAAATATCTTTTAAGGCTTCTAATGGTAACGAATAAATCCTGGTGGCAATTGACTATTTCACCAATTGGGTAAAAACCACATCATTTTCTACCTTGAAGGCTAAGTATGTGGTATGGTTCATTAACCATAATATCATTTTTCATTATGGAATACCTTTTAAACTAATCTCAATCAATGGCATGCATTTGTAAGGCAAGGTTGTTGATTTTCTCAATAAGTACAAATTGAGTTCCACAAGTCCTTTCCCTACTAACATAGACTAATGGGGCATTAGAAGCAGCAAAAACAGAATGTCAAGAGTATATTGGCTAAAATGGTGGAGACTTATTGTGATTGGCATGAAAAGTTTCCTTTTGAATTATAGGGATACCAAACTTCGATTGGGTCTTCTACAGGCGCTACTCTTTACTCCCAATCAAGGTGGAAATTTTTTAACTAAGGATAACCGTGGAAATCCAGTTGGAATTGACAGATTGGATTCGAGGGCAATATGGTTAGTTGGCATTGACTAATGAAAAACGGCTGAATGCATTCCATCATTCCCAATGATACCAGAAAAGGTTTGTATGAGCTTTCAACAAGAAAGTAAAGCATCGAGATATCAAAGAAGAAGATTATATGGTAAAATAACTCAAACCACCAGTCTATGCCCCGAGAATTAAGTTCAGACCAAACTGGGCAGTCCTACATCAAGTTTTGAAGATCCTATCCGAAGGCCTCTCATGGATATTGACGGTAATGAATTTGTTAAACCCACTAATTTGGATCACCCCAAGAAGTATTACCTATTATCCCCTTTCATTTTCCCTTATTTTTGTATCCCCACTCTATCTACCCTTCTCTAATTAAAACAAAATGCTCGCTAAGTTGAAAACCCAAAATGTTAACTTAGGAAAAAATTAGAGCATTCCGCTATATCGAAAACACTCAAGGGTGGTTTAGGCAAAAGAAAATTTAAATCCCTCAATGGAGGTTTTGGTCATCTTTATTTCTTGAACTATATAAGGTTGGATTCTATTTGTGGATACATAGGCAACCACTTTGGTGCAACTATAACTTTTTTGGAAATCCTGCTTCAATTTTTTTCGTATTTGTAATTTCTATGTGAATATATCTTTGTACAAAAATTTAAAAAATAATAAAATAAAATTCATGCTATGTTGAGCCAGTGAAGAATTGAAACATGGATCAATTTAGTGCATTGAAATTAATTACTTGAGTTTTTGGATATGCCATTTCTTTTTCATTGTTTAAGGATTTCCTCGTTACACAATAAAAAGTCAAGGATGTGATATCATTTTAAAGTCACACTAGAGTCCCCGTAGCAGCTCTTCTTCTTCTTCTTTTTTTTCCCTCATTCTGAGACGCTTTTCCTTGATCCAAAACCCATGCTAGATAATCATCAAAGATGGTCAAGCAAGTCATAGAAATAGTACGACGAATCTGAGTCATAGTGCATTTGGGCCAAGCATCTCTAATCCACTCAGTCAACTGGTTGCTTATCTGTTGGGTATAATATCTATGGTTGGATTATAGAATGGTTTGTGGTTGCCCATATTTTATAAGAATCTTCATTAGAGAATAATATGAGTAGTGGGTACTACTAGTAAACACCATATAACCTTTTTTGAGGTAGACATGGTGGCCAGAGTGATCTTCCACTAAGGGCATACGTAGTGGATTTGTAAAACATTGGGTGTGTAAAACTAGTTAAGCCAGCTCTCCACTGAATCATTCTTAATTAAGAGTTTGTGCTCTTATAAGTGTTTTGGCTCATATTTAGAGTCAGAATTATTAGGAGAAGCCATTATCGATAGTTTGTCAAATTGCCACATCTAAAGAAGAAAATATTATAAGCTGTTTGAAAAGTTGAATGGAATCAATAGAGTATGAAATATGTACTTGGAGTAATAAGGGGCTTCTAGTAAGTTAAAGGGTCTCATAGCGATTAAAGGCATCAAGGCCATTCAAAGTGGCATCTAGAATGGATCCTGTTGGACAAGACTCTTCTCTAGTTTGTTACAGCTGAGCTGAATCCTTTCATAAAAAGCGTGATCAAGAGACTGAAGAATAGTATATTCTGGTGGTGGAAGGTGAGATCCTTCACTTCAGTTCCAAGAAATTCAGACATTAAAGGCATGAAACCAAAGAAATCGCCCATTGAGAGGCCCTTGGCGATCCAGAATAATACCATGGTGAGTTCAGCATCATGGTCCAGATGGGAAAGACAATTTTGTTGGAGAACTTTCGGTGGATGAGCAAAAAAAAAATCATCATATATCAAACATAGTTCATTAAGACTAAATCGAAAGATGTGGTTGTCGAGATCCCACATTATCGCAATTTCCCTCAAGAAATTCCAGACGATTATAACACTTTTGAGCATGAAAATCACATTGATGTCGTACCAAGAGAAATTGTGAACTATTGAGCTTAATGCCTTTCACATTGTTAATCCAACGTATCAATACAGTAGAGATCGCTTTAATGTCCAATTTTTAAGAAGAAATATTGGGGACCAGTTGTGAAGCTTTGTTCTTGGATCTACTGGAGGATGTGTACCAAATGAGAGGAAAGATGGGTTTAAATACAAGTTGAGTCAAATAAAATGAGTGGTCAAAGAATAGGCCGCTAAGTGCCAAAATAGGCTATGGTGTGCAAATCAATGGCCACTTTCTAGGGCTTTTGGAAAAGTTTGATTTTAGGTGCAAAAGTTTTTTGAAAATAGCAAAGTAAAAAATATTTAAAAGCTAGTTAGGTGCCGCATAAGGGCTATACCCTATTAACCATTTTTTAAGCCTTAATTGTCATATGATTTCTTCATCAAATCTTAAAGTAATATGTTTAATAGTTATCTCTTGCATACTTTGTTTTTCCAAACTTCATAATTCAATAAGAAAAGATGTCGAATGCCATGACTCCGCTCATGCCCAAGAAATTTGAAATTTAACGAATGAAAGTGAAAATACTCTACAGAATTAACTCAAAAATCACCAAAAGTACTCCTAGCAAGAAAATCATCAAAATTCTTCCCAGAAGGCAAATCACCCAAAAGTCCTCCCAACAGGCAAATAACCAAGAGTCCTCACAACAAGCAATGCGCAAAAATTCCCCAAAGAAGGAAAGCCAAAGCAAGAACCAATTAATCTTGAAGTATCGCGCAAGTGAACGGATGCCAGCTCCGTCACTTCATGCATGTATTATTCTCGTGGGTGTTCCCATGACACCAACTTTGCCCAACAACAAGTTTACTTTTATGCACACATCGCATATTTGCCATTCCAAAATTTTTAAACGAAACAACGATCACTCATAGTGTCATGAACCAAACCCATAAGACTACCCTCATAAGTCTAGGAAGTATAATCAAATTAAATAATGTATTTTAATATGAACCCCAATATGTCATTTTCATCTTCTTCATCTTATCTCAATAATAACTTTAAGATCTCATTTCCCATCTATAGATGAAATAAAAGATATATTACAAACCACATTTAATTTATCCAACCTCTTAAAAACAGAACCAAAATAACTATTATTTTAATTACAAAAAAAAAATGTAGCTTGATGAGATAATTCCATACAATACCACCTAAATAAGAAGACACTCTTAATAGAAAAAAGAAGTCTTAAATTTATCCAAACCTAGTCATTTCACCAAAGAAATGACCAATCAGCTTTTGAAAACCAATATAAGTTTAAAGTACCAAAATATAAATTCTCATACAATGAGAAATAACATTTGTCATATAAAACACACAAACACAAGGACAAATCATTTAAAATTTGAACTCTGAACTTAAACTAAACATAGATAATTCTTCATAAAAATAAATTCTTCTCTCATAATGATATTTCAAAACAAATCAATAAAAATCATCGACTGATCGTGACTTGAAAATCATCAAATAACTTTTTCCCATCTTTTCATCTTCATCCCTACTTAAAACAAAACTCATGAATAATGTTAGTATTTGGCTAAGGTTTAAACATGGTTGAGGTTTGAAGAGGTTCAGCATGAAGGCTTTGAAACCTCAGCACACTAGGTGTGTGCCTCAGCACACAAGCAACCAAAGGGGTCAGCACCAGTGTGCGCCGCAGCCTTGCCTTGTCCAGGCCATGACGCCCAGTAAGGGAGGAAGTTAGAGGAGGTGCAAGCCATGGCGTAGCCTCCCCAAGGCCGTGATGCCCAGAATCTTGCTGAAGAGGTGCTTTGCATTGAGCTGTGGTGCCCCCTATTTTAGGCCGCACCTTCAAGGCACACTGAAGCACACATGATTCATCCTTTCAAGTGGTTCATGAGGGATGTTCAAAATGCACAGCTTGACTAGGAAATGATCAAAGGCTATGGTTGATTGTTCATCTAGATCTAAGGGTGGATATTGACCCTCAAGATTGGACAAGAAGTTGGTGCACTATATAAAAGGTCACCTAGCTTCATTCTCATCAATTAATTGAGAGATTACAAGAGATACATTGTGACATACAAGTGATCATTACACAAGAGAGAATTGTGTGAGAGTGCAAAGACACAAAGTATAAGAGGGACTCATTGTAGAGAGGCTGGTTGTAAAGAGAGAGTAGCATAGATTTGATATAGAGCTTTTATAATAGTTCTTATCATCTTCTTTCTTCTCTTCTTGGTTTTTTCAAGAACTTAGGCTTCGTAGAGAAGGGTTTCTATGATTGTAAAAGAAACATTGATTTAGTGCAAAAAGTGCAGAGGAACTCACGAGGACGTAGACTATTGCCGAACCTCGATAACAAATCACTTGTCTCCTTTCTTTCTTTGATTTTTGTTCCTGTTTTTGATTCCTAATCTTTACAAGTCATTCTAGACTTAGGTGTTTGGAAGATCACCACCTGAGCATCTTGTCAAGGTGATTTCCAACAGTTGTATCAGAGTTGTGGCTCAAGAACAGTGAGTATTGGAGCAAGAACAAGAAGGTGACATAGTCAAGACTCCAAGAATCAAAGATCAACTTCTTGAGTGATTCAAGAACGGAGTAAAGATCAAGATCACATCATGTTCTTGAGGGTGATTCAAGAATGGTGTTAAGATCCATCTTCGATCGTGTTCTTGAGGTTAAAGAAAGCATTTGTGGGTATTGCATAAATCTGGGATTTTCTCCGCCAATATTGCTTCAAATTTCTGTGTTGAGAAGTTTGATGGAAAGGAAGACTTTACCCTTTGGAAGCGGAAGATCAAGGCGGTTCTTATGCAATAGAAAGTGGACTTGGCTATTGGAGAAGATGATGCTTTTCCAGCAAGTGTCATAGAGGACTAGCGGATTGAGATGAAGAAAATGGCATACAGTATCATATTCTTGCACATGTCGGATAGTGTCACAGGGGAGTGTGAAGACTCTGAAGATCCTGCTGTCATATTGAAGAAACTAGATGAGTTGTTTCTTACCAAAACTCTCCCTAACAAGATTTATCTTCTTAAAAGAATCTTGATGTCTTTAATAAACTAGTTCAATATTTGGCTAGTTGTAGTATTAAATTCCCGAATGAACAATTGATTGTTATTTTGTTAAATTCTCTTCCTGATTGTTTTGATAATTCGATTAATGCTATTGGGTATGGAAGAGATAATTTAACTAAAGAGATTGTGATCAATGCCATAAGGTCTCATGATTTCAAAGCCAAGATGAGGGAAACATCAAGTGGAGAATGGTTGTTCATTAGAGGAAGGCCAACAACTCGGAATGGCAGTAGCATTCAATACAACTACCAGGAGAAATCAAGAGGTAGAGGGCAGAGCCATGGAAGATCTCATTCCAATACAAGACTTGGAGGGAAGAGGTGCTTCTACTGCAACAAGGAGGGCCATTTCCAGAAAGATTGCAAGAAGAGGTTATGGGATGAGAGAGGGAGAAGCTATACCAACAACGGAGAGGCTTTAGTTGCCAAAGGATAACAGCAAGATGATGTTCTTATTGTGTGCTCAAATGTGAGCAGGAAGCAAGGCAGCAAGAAGTGGATTCTAGATTTCGGGTGCACTTATCACATGTGCCCTCACAAGGAATGCTTCAAGAATTTCAAGGAGATCAATGATGGAAGGGTCTTCTTGGGGAATGACAATTCTTACCAAGTGAGGGGGATAGGAGACATCCAGTTGAGGATGTTTGATGGAGTCACAAGGCTGCTATGAAATGTGAGGTATCTTTCGGACTACACATGCAAAGTAGAGGGAGGAAAGATCAAGGTGGCCAAGGGATCTTTGGTAGTGATCAAAGCAGCAATAAAGGATAGACTCTATGAGATGATTGGAGAGACAAAAATCAATGATCAAACAGCAAGCTTAATGACTGAGATGGATAGGGCAGCCCTTTGGCACACTTGCTTGGGACATATGAGCGAAAAAGTTCTGCAAGTTCTTAGCAAAGATGGCCTACTTGGTGGAGACAAAGTAGAGAAACTTGATTTCTATGAGAGTTGCATTCTTGGGAAGCAACACTGAGTTAGCTTCAACACCGGAGTGCACAAGTCTAAGGGGATTCTTGACTACATTCATTCGAAACTTTGGGGACCAGCAAGAACACCAACACAGGGAGGTAACTTTTACTTTCTGTCTTTAATTGATGATTATTCAAGAAAAGTTTAGGTTTATTTGCTTAGGAATAAATCAGATGCCTTGAATAAATTTTTTGCGTGGAAAAAGTTGCTGGAGACTCAAATGGGTAGGGTAGTTAAGGCTTTACGAACCGATAATGGCTTAGAATTTTGTAATAAGGATTTTGATAAATTTTGTGAATTAAATGGCATTCTAAGGCATAGAACGGTTGTAAAAACACCTCAGCAAAATGAAGTTGCTGAGAGGATGAATAGAACCCTTATGGAAAAGGTTAGGTGCATGTTAATAGGATCCGATTTACCAAAATATTTTTGGGGGGAAGCTGTGTCTACTGTTGTATACTTGGTAAATAGATCACCCTCTAGAGATTTAGACCTCAAGACTCCCATGGAGATGTGGAGTGGGAAACCCCCTAAGTTGAACAACCTTAGGACTTTTGGATGTGCTGCATATGCACATCAAAAGGATGATAAACTTAACCCAAGGTCTAGAAAATGTGTATTTCTAGGGTATGGTGATGGGGTTAAGGGATATAGGTTGTGGTCCTTAGAACCTAAAGGAATGAAACTCATTATAAGTACGGATGTTATTTTTAATGAACTGTTATTTCCCTACTTGGAGAAAACTAACCCTACAGGGGCTAGTGAGCAAACCAGTCCAGAATTTGTGGAGCATCGCATCAAGGAGAATTCGGTTCAGGTAGAGCAAGGAAGGCAAGAGGGTTCGGACCAAGTAGAGCCCTTGAATGAAGGCTATGCTCAAGACACTTAAGAGGAGGCTGAACTAGAAGAGGTTGATATAGCAAGTCAGAATGACTATCAACTCACAAGGGACTGGGAAACGAGGGTTGTTAGACCACCTTTGAGATATGGGTTTACAGATACTAATGTAGTAGCTCCTTGGATAGAAGGAGAGGTTAAACCAAAAACTTACATGGAAGCCATGGAGTATAAGGATTCGTTAAAGTGGCAGCTGGCTATGGAGGAAGAAATGGATTCTTTGATGAAGAACAACTCTTGGGAGTTGGTGCCCAAACCAGAAAAACAGAGAGTTGTGGATTGTAGATGGATCTACAAGATCAAAGAAGGGAATACTCCTGGAGATCAAGTTCGGTATAAAGCTAGGCTAGTGGCAAAAGGGTTTGCACAAAAGGAAGGCATAGATTTCACCGAAATCTTCTCATCGGTTGTGAAGTACAAGATGATACGAATAGTGTTGGCAATGGTGGTCCAATTTGTTTGGGAAATTGAGCAAATGGATGTGAAGACAATGTTCTTACATGGAGGGCTTGATGAGACCATCTACATGAGGTAACCTGAAGCCTATAAGGAAGGAAGACAGGGAGAGTTGGTGTGCAAATTGAAGAAATCTCTCTATAGCCTAAAGCAATCACCTCAGCAATGGAATAAGAGGTTTGATTCCTTTTTAATCAGCTTGGATTTCATGAGGAGCTACTGTGATTCGTGCTTGTACTACAAGGGCCAGAAGGTTGAGGAAGTGGTGATCATCCTCATCTATGTTGATGATATGTTGCTAGTTGGGAGCAACATGGAGAGGATAAGAAAATTGAAGGCTCAACTCAGTGAGGAGTTTGAGATGAAGGATCTTGGCCATGCACAGAAGATCCTTGGGATGTGTATCATCTGAGAAAGAGATAGAAACAGATTGAGGATCTCTCAAACTTTCTACATAGAGAAGATGATATCTAAGTTCTCTATGGAAGATAGCAAACCAATGAAGGTTCCCCTTGCTAGTCATTTCAAGTTCTCTAGTGATCGATGTCCGAGATCGGAGGTGGAGAAGAAGGAAATGGAAAAATTCCTTTACTCTAGTGCGGTAGGTTCTGTTATGTTCACCATGGTAAGCACTAGACCTGATATTGCTCATGTAGTAAGTGTCCTCAGTAGGTTTATGAGTAATCTCGGAAAGAAGCATTGGCTTGGGATGAAGTGGTTGCTGAGGTGCTTGAAGGGAAGCCCAGATGTGGGGCTGATTTATGAGAAGAGGGGTAAGTCCATCTGTCTTGAGGGTTTTGCGGATTCGGACTATAGAGTAGACTGGGATAAAAGAAGATCGATTACCTCTTACTTCTTTAACTTAAATGGATGTTGTATAAGTTAGAAGGCTCGGTTGCAACCGATGGTAGCACTCTCAACAACCGAGGCTGAGGACATAGCGGCTACGGAAGCCATCAAGGAGGCTATGTGGTGCAAAGGGTTGCTGGAAGAGTTGAAGGTACTAGAGGAGCAGGTTGTGGCGTATTCGGATAGCCAAAGTGCATTGCACTTGTGTAAGAATCCGGTGTTCCGTGAGAGGACAAAGCATATAGATGTTCGGTACCATTTCGTTCAAGAAAATGTTACAAAAGGATGCATCCATATAGACAAGGTAGCCATATAGAAAAATCCTGCAGATTTAGGCACCAAGGTTCTACCTCTAAGTAAGTTAAATCATTGCCTTGGACTACTTAAGATTGGAGTCGGTTGATTGATGACTCAAGATGAGTTTGGATCCTGAAGTTCTCTGCACAATGGTTCAGGTTTAAACACTTAGATAAAGGTAGAGATTGCTAGTATTTGTCTAAGGTTTAAACATGGTCGAGGTTTGAAGAGGTTCAGCATGAAGGCTTTGAAACCTCAGCACACTAGGTGTGTGCCTCAGCACACAAGCAACCAAAGGGGTCAGCACTAGCATGCGCCGTGGCCCTGCCTTGTCCAAGCCACGACACCCAGCAAGGGAGGAAGCTAGAGGAGGTGCAAGCCACGGCGCTGCCTCCCCAAGGCCGCGGCGCCCAGAACCTTGCTAAAGAGGTGCTTTGCCTTGAGTCGCAGCCCCCACTGTTTTCGGTCGCACCTTCAAGGCACACTGAAGCACACATGATTAAGCCTTTCAAGTGGTTCATGAGGGATGTTCAAAATGCATAACTTGACTAAGGAATGATCAAAGCCTATGGTTAATTGCTCATCTAGATCTAAGGGTGGATATTAACCCTCAAGATTGGACAAGAAGTTGGTGCACTATAAAAAGGGTCACCTAGCTTCATTCTCATTAATTAATTGAGAGATTATAAGAGACACATTGTGACATACAAGTGATCACTACACAAGAGAGAATTCTATGAGAGTGCAAAGACACAAAACACAGGAGGGACTCATTGTAGAGAGGCTGGTTGTAAAGAGAGAGTAGCATAGATTTGATAGAGAGCTTTTGTAATAGTTCTTATCATCTTCTTTCTTCTCTTCTTGGTTTCTTCAAGAACTTAGGCTTCTTAGAGAGGGTTTGCTGTGATTGTAAAAGAACCATTTATTTAGTGCAGAGAGTTCAGAAGAACTCACGGGGACGTAGGCTATTGCCGAACCTCTATAACAAATCGCTTGTCTTCTTTCTTTCTTTGATTTCTATTCCTGTTTCCGATTCCTAATCTTTACAAGTCATTCTAGACTTAGGTGTTTGGAAGATCACCACCTGGGCATCTTGTCAAGGTGATTTCCAACAAATAATTTAATCATTTGTTTTTGGGCTGGTTTCCAAAGAACAAGTATATACAATATATATAGGAAAGAAAATTTCATTGGACAACTTTCAGTGGATGAGCAAAAAAAATTTGTCGTATATGAAATATAGTTCATCAAGACTAAATCAAAAGATCTTGTTGTCAAGATCCCACATTATCGCAATTTCCCTCAAGAAATTCTAGTTGATTCTAACACTTTTGAGCGCAAAAATCACGTTGATGTTGTACAAAGAGAAATTGAAAATTGTTGAGCTTGATGCGTTTCACATTGTCAATCTAACGTATCAATAGATTTGAGATCACTTTCATGACCTTTTTTTTAATAAGAAATATTGTGGACCAGTTGTGAAGCTTCATTCTTAGATCTACTTGAGGATGTGTACCAAATGAGAGGAAAGATGGGTTTAAATACAAGTTATGAGTGAAATAAAATGAGTGGTCAAATAATAGGCTGCTAAGTGCAAAAATAGGCTACAGTGTGCAAATCAATAGTTACTTTCTAGGGCTTTGGGAAAAGTTTGATTTTAGATGGAAATTTTTTTTGAAAATAGCAAAGTCAAAAATAGATAAAAGCTAGTTAGATGCAGCAAAAGGGCTATACCTTGTTAACAATTTTTTAAGCCTTAATTATCATGTGATTTCTTCATCAAATCTTAAAGTAAGATGTTCAATAGTTATCTCTTGCATACTTTGTTTTTCCAAACTTAATAATTAAATAAGAAAATACACTTAATGTCGTGGCTCCGCTTACGCCGAAGAAACCAAAAATCCTCATAGCAAGAAAATCACCAAAAGCCCTCCCAACAAGCAAATCACCAAAAGTACTCCTAGCAAGAAAATCACCAAAAGTCCTCCCAGACGGCAAATCACCAAAAGTCCTCCCAAGAGGCAAATAATCAAAAGTCCTCACAACATGCAAATCACCCAAAAGTCCTCCCAGTAGGCAAACAACCAAGAGTCCTTATAACAGGCAAATCATAAAAATTCCTCAAAGCAGGAAACCCAATGCAATCACCAATTAATCTGGAAGTATCACACAAGTGAACGGACGCCAGCTCTGTCACTTCAAGTATGTACCATTATCATGGGTGTTCCCATGACACAAACTTTGCCCAACAATATGTTTATTTTTATGCACACATTGCAAATTTTCCATTCCAAAATTTTTAAACGAAACAACGGTCACTCATAGTGTCACGACCCAAACCCATAAGACTACTCTTATAAGTCTAGGAAGTACAATCAAATTAAATAATATATTTTAATATGAACCCCAATATGCCATTTTCATCTTCTTCATCTTATCTCAATAATAACTTTAGGATCTCACTTCCTATCCATAAATGAAATAAAAGATATATTACAAACCATATTCAATTTATCCAACCTCTTAACAACATAACCAAAATAACCATTATTTTAATTACAAAAAAAATATATATATAGCCATATGAGAGAATTCCTTACGATACCACCTAAACAAGAAGACACTCTTGATAGCAAAAAAAGATTTGAAAGCCAATATAAGTTTAAAATACCAAAATTTAAATTCTCATACAATGAGAAATACAATTTGTCATATAAATCACACAAATACGATGAAAATCATTTAAAATATGAACTCTGAACTTAAACCAAACATAGATAATTCTTTATAAATTCTTCTCTCATAATTATATTTCAAAACAAATCAATATAAATCATCAACTGATCATGACTTGAAAATCATCAAATAACTTATTTTTCCATATTTTCATCTTCATCCCATTTAAAACAAAACTCATGAATAATTTACTAATCTATTTTTGGGCTGGTTTCCAAAGAGCAAGTATATACAATACATACATACATATATATATATATATATATATATATCATCGCGTATCCCTATTTAGCATGATGTGTACGCAATAAATGTCCCCATCTACTAGGACATATATCTGGATACTATAGCATACTACAACTAATGGAAGAGTAGTCTTTAGAGCACACATTTATCATCATCGTATATCCCCATCTAGCAAGATATATATATAATGTAATAATAAATGTCCCCATCTCACATGAAACTTTTGTGTATGATTACAACATTAGTACCAAGCCCATTCTTATCATCTCAAAAATAATTTTTTCTTAATTCTTCTTTATACTCAAAACACCACATTAAGATTTTATTTCGGTAAAAATAAAGATAAATATTCTTCATAATTTAATCCAAGATGGCCAACCATTTCAAATCAGAGATAAAAGTTCATACTTATTCACAAAATCTCAATCTAGGTGTACAAATTCATATTTTCCTCAATATTGAAATATTAAATAGTTCAAAAATTTCAAAGCACATAACAAATTTTTACCACATAAAAAATGAGAATTTATATAGTTTAGTATTAAAAATTCACATGAACTACACCCAATCCAGATAGTCTTCACAAAGCATGGTTACTCGGACCTGCTTCGCCCACTGTACCTCCTATAAAAAGAGTACGCTAACTGGTATTACTATCTCATAACTTGATCTAAACCATTATAATGGGTTAGATGCATGTATATATGTATGCCTGTTCCAACCTATTTTCAAATTCAGAATTTTAGGTACTTGAACTTTTTTCTTTCATCTCTAACTTGAATCAAATCCTAACTTATTCAAGAAAAATATGAGGCTTTAAACTCTTAAAATTATTATTTCTATTTGAAAAATAAAAAGAGAGAAAGAGATTACCTCCACAAAGCTTTCGCTAGAAACTTCCTAAAAACTAATCTTAAATGATCAAATTCAATAGATGTTTATGGAAAACCTCAAGTTTCTTTTGATTATTCAAAAGTTTGGAGAGAATTTCGGAGAAAAAGGTGAAGTTTTCAAATAAAAAATGAAGCATATATACAACCAAAGTGCCTATGGCTTAGTCGTTTGTATAGGCGCTTAAGGATAGTTTAGAAGCCTGGTACAATCTGACGTCTTCTAAACCTTTTTTCTTTAGTACAATTTTAAATTCTTGTTTTAATAGTGCCTCAAATTTGAATCTAATTTTTTTTTTAAAAATTAAATCAATATGTATATATATGCATGGCGATCATCAAATCACTCCTACCTCTAGAGTGAGGATTTTAAATTTCTACCCTCCGACCAAAATAAATTTTCTTTGAAATTTACCTTGACAAAAAAAAATGCGGATATTGAGCACATATGATTGACTCACACTCATGTGGCTTCCTCAATCACCTGATTATGCCAAAGAACTTTCACTAACGGAATGTTTTTATTTCGTAATACTTTGTCTCGTCTATCAAAAATCTCAATTGGTTGTTCATCATAAAATAGCTCTTTATTTAACATGATAGGATTAGAATTAAGTATATGTGAAGGCCAGGCATATACTTTCTCAAAGAAGACACGTGGAATACATTATGGATTTAAGACAATTATAGAGATAAGGCTAAACGATAAGCAACAACACCAATTCTTTCAATTACTTCATATGAGCCAATGTAACGAGGACTAAGTTTCCCCTTAGATCCAAACTTGAGTATACCTTATAAAGGTGCTACCATCACGAATACCCAATCACCTAACTGAAATTCTAAATCACATCTCTTATGGTTTGTATAACTCTTCTGAATATTTTAGGCTCTTGTTAGGTGTTCTCTAATAACTTTTACCTTCTCAATAGTAAGTTGAACCAATTCAGGGCCTAACATCTGTCTTTCACCAAGTTTATCCCAATATATTGGAGATCTACATCGTCTACCATAAAGGTCTTCATATGGGGCCATTCCAATACTAGATTGATAGCTATTGTTATAATAAAATTCTATCAAAAGTAAATGGATATCTCAACTACCATGGAAATCCAAAATACAAGTTCTCAAAATATCCTTTAAAGTCTCAACAGTATGCTTAGATTATTCATCAGTTTGAGGATGGTATTCAGTACTAAAATGTAACTTTGTACACATAACTGATTGAATACTTGGCCAAAAACAAGAAGTAAATCTCAGATGTCTATATGACACAATGGATACTAGCACCCCATGTAATATCACAATCTCAGCGACATATAACTTTGCTAGTCTATCAAGGGAAAAAGTAGTCTTAATAGCTAAGAAATGAGTAGAGAAAGCAGTCTTAGGTGTAATAACCATATTCTTAAAGTAAGGCTAAAGAAGTAATTTGATAAATACGACATGGAATTAAAATAATATACAAGATTTACTATTGAATAAAATTATCCTTTTGGAAAAAAACGTTCAGGTGTGGGTAAGTAAGTAAAAAGGTGGGGAGGGGGGGGGGACAACACCTAGACGTCCAGATGTTGTCACCTTTGGACACTAATCACCATTTGAAAGATGAGGCAACACTAAGAACCTAAAGGAAGAAGCGGTGCAATGGTGGCTGGCAGTAAATTTAATATAAAAATTGTTTTGTTTATTTAAATCTTACCAAAACCCGTTTGGTTTTCTTCTTTCTTCAATTCAAATTATTCTGTTTCTTTAAACACTTGGGTACTGAAAGAAAGGTTGAAAGATTAAAATTTTGAAGAGGTTTGCAGGATAATTTTAAAGAGAGTCGAGGAAAGCTGTAAGAAAAACAAAAGGTAATAATGTGGATTTTATTTTTGAAATTTAGTATACATGAAAATTTCTCGGAATTTGATGTAGAAATTTAAAGGGTATGAATTATGAAAGAATTGAAGAATAAAGTAAAAATTTTAATATAAATATTATGTTAGGTGTTGATGATCAGCAATCAGGTGAAATTGCTGAAAGGAGCAGGAAATGCAAGGAGGTGATCCACGGGTAACTTTAAGTGCTGCGTGGTCAATTAGATTTAATTTTAGTAATCGCGATAAATATTAAATATAAAGTGATGATATTTGAATTAATTATTAAACTATGATTGGATGATGTATGAAAATTGGTTGATGGATATGATAGGAATAATTAATATGGTAAAAATTTATTATATGAGAAGTAATATTATTGAAATAATGAGTTGATTAAATATATAATGAAGGGATAAATGAAATTCTTGACAAGCTATAATTGATAATTTGATATGATAAATGAGGAGATAATTTAATGAATATGATAAAATAATAATTTTGAGAAAGAGTTGGATAGCTAAATTGAATGTTTGAATGTATGTTTGTTTTTATATTATTGTTCATATGCATATTTAATATTATTGCTTATATGCATATAAATGAAATAAAAGAACCGAGAAGGTAGCCTGTCTAACCGGTCTAAATGAAGTAAAAGAATCGTGATAGCCAGTATATGCTGGAAATAAAAGAACTGGGAAAGTAGCCGGTCTAAATGAAACTGTAACAGCCAGTATATGCTGGAAATAAAAGAACCGGGAAGGCAGCTAGTCTAAATAAAATAAAAAATTGTTACAGCCCGTATATACTGGAAATAAAATAACCGAGAAGGCAGCCGATCTAAATGAAACCGTGACAGCCAGTATATATTGAAAATAAAAGAACCAAGAAGGCAGCCGGTCTAAGCTAAAACATGTCGATATATGGGAAGATGTTCCAAAATAATAATATAATTAAAATTCAAGCATTGCATTTGTTTAAAATATTGATTATTATTGCTTGAGATATTCAAGTGTTATTCTTGATTGTAAATTTATTGATAGATGAATGAGTTTTACAAAGAGAGAGAGATGATGAGAAGGAAATATAAAAGTATGATATGATAAGAATTATCTAAGTGGTTGATTATATGCTGTGAACCTCATAAGGAGGTAATTATGAGGTAGAATTGATAGTCTCAAGATGATTAAATATACGAGAAGAAGAGATTGATAAATAATGAGGATTATGATATGAGTAGTGATAATATAATTCTATTATCGAATTATATGAGATATAGATGAATGAATATTGGAAGACTATTTGAACAATTTAATACTTCTAGTAAATTTAAATCACTAAGTTTGTAAAGCTCACTACTCATTGTTAAATAATTTCAGGTAGCAGGCAGGATAGATAGATTGGTGAGCTGAGATTCAGACTGAGTCATTATCTATAAGTCAAATGGTCCACATCCTCAGACCAATTGAAAATAATATTTATAAATATTCATGCATAATATGTTATATATAATGTTTCAGTTGGGATCTTAATAATGTAACTCCCTTGTTGTGGGTTGAGGATTCATGTATGTAGATAATTTCAGTTGGTATTTTTATATTGTTGCATATGTGTTATGCTAGGATTTTAAAACGTGACGACACTGTCTTGGGAGTGGCCAACTCGGGATAGGTCGTTACAAGTTTGGTGTCAAAGCATTAGGTTTTATGATTCTGTTGAGTGCATAAAAATTTAAAGAAGTGAAAGATTTAAATAAACTATATTTTAATACAGAGTCTGAGGATGACATGTGAACGTACTAGAGCTAGAAGTAGAGTTCTGAATCAGAGAGGACATGGTAGAGTCTATAGTTCATGCAAGGGAATATGTTGCTAGTGCAGTTGGTACTAGTAAAGGTGGGAGAGAATCTGATATTAGGAGGGATGTGTTGAGAGAAGTTCTTGATCGTGCTATAGAGAGAATGAATACAGCAGAAGAAAGGATTGATAATTTGCAGAGAAGATTAAAAGAAAGGGGTATAATAGAACCTGATGTGGTAAGACAAGAGGTTCATGAGGGAGAGGGTGTGTGTTTGCACATGAGATGCAAGGGGATTATTTTGTGAGATTGCTTCATTTGAAACCCTAGTCTTTTAGAGGATCTGTAAATCCTATAGAAGTTGAGAAGTGGATTAGACATGTTGAGAAATATTTTGAAGTCTTACCAATGATAGATAGACAGAAGGCTTATTTTACTTCATTTATGCTAGAATGTAAGGCTTCTCAATGGTGGGAGTATATTCTACCTAGATTGAGTACATAGGTAGAACAACCCTTAACTTGGCATAAGTTTAAGGATGTGTTCTTTGCGAAGTATTTTCCACATACATTTCGAGCACAGTAGGAGAGAGATTTTGTTTTTTTAAGGTAGAATACTTTATCTGTGGCTGAGTATGATATTAGATTTATAGCCTTGTCATGGTTTTTACCTGACTTAGTGAAAATAGAGGAGAGGAAATATAAGAGATTTTTAGACAGGTTAAACTATAAAATTGGGACTAAACTCTCTTATATAGATATTGAGAATTATGTTATATTGGTGGATAAAGCATTTCAGATTGAGAAGGATTTAATAGAGTTTAGAGGTAGGAGGGATTAGCTGAAGAAGTCTAAATTTGAGGGGCCCAGAGGTGGTAACAGTATGAGTATACAGGGTGGGAGACCACCCTAGAGGGGGAGTTCCTTATCACAAGTAACTATAGTACAGAGTCAGAGGCAAGCAAGATTTGTTGCTTCTGTAAATTAGAGTAATATCGGTGGGACCCCTAGATTTGGGAGACAGGCTATGCGAACTGGGAGTCATGGTAGAGGAGTAAAGAAACTTGTTGAAATAGGTTTCCTACTCATATGTGAATAAGATCCAAGAGTTTGCTTTAGATGTAATCAGATAAGGCATATATCTCAGAATTTTCCTACTCATATGTGCTTTGTATGTGGCGAGGGAGTACATATGAGTGTAAATTATCCAATAGGGAAACTTGTTGAAATAGGTGTTGGAGGTGTAGGGAGAAGACAGGTGGAGAGATGTGGTGGATCAGGGAGTATGCGGGATAGAGTCAGACGATCAGTAGCTGAGAGAGGACGCGTTGGTCAGTTTCAACCCAGAGACAGCATAATTTATGCCTTAAGCCAACAGGATGCACATGCTACTCTTGATATTATTATGGTTCTAGTATGTATTCTTGATAGATCTACTAGATTATTGATTGATCCTAGTGCAACCAATTCTTTTGCATCTGGTGTTTATATGAACTCTATTCATGCTTGTGTTAGTCCTTTAATGCATGCTGTTATTGTTGAGGTTCATATTGTGGATAGGGTTATTATCAGGAAAATTTATCGAGGCTATGTGATTAGTATGGCAGATAGATAATTTGAAGTTGATTTGTTGCCTTTAGATATGACAGATTTTGATTTAATTCTGGGAATGAATTGGTTATCTACATATCATGCTTGGGTAAATTGTTTTAGGAAGAATGTGGTGTTCAAGATACCAGGACAAAAGGAGTTTAATTTTTAGGGAGAACGTAAAATACTTGCCAACTGTCTTATTTTTACTATGGCTACTAGTAAATGGTTGAATAAGGGTTGTGATGGGTATTTAGCATATGTGGTGGATTCTAGAAAGGAGATTAGAAAGTTAGAATAAATCTTGGTAGTGAAAGATTTTTCTGATGTGTTCCCTGAGGATTTGTCTGGTTTGCCTCCCAACAGGGAGATTGAGTTTTCCATTGAGGTGATTATGAGATCAACACCCATATCTATAGCACCTTATATAATGGCACCAACTGAGTTGAGAGAGTTGAAAATACAGCTTCAAGTGTTGCTAGATAAACAGTTTATTCAACCTAGTATGTCGCCTTAGGGAACCCCTGTAATGTTTGTGAAAAATAATGATGGAACGATGAGGTTGTGTTTTGATTATAGATAGTTGAATAAGATCACCATCAAGAATAAATATCCTTTGCTTAATATAAATGATTTATTCGAGCAGTTACAGGGGGACTATGGTGTTTTCTAAGATAAACCTAAGATTGAGTTATCATCAGTTAAGGATAAATGAGGGGGACATGCCTAAGACTGCTTTTTGAACACGTTATGTTCATCACAAGTTCCTTGTGATGCTATTTTGGTTAACTAATGCTCCTACAACATTTTTGGATCTAATGAATCGGATGTTTAAACCATTCTCGGATAGATTTGTGATTGTATTTATTGATGATATTTTGGTATATTCCTAAAATGAAGAGGAGCATGTACAAAATTGTTGAAAATCACCTCAAGAATCCTAGGTGGTGACCTTCAAACACCCAAGTCTATAGTGACTTGTAATGAACAAGAATCAAACCATCAAAGAAAGAACAGAAGCAATTTTTATCGAGGTTCGGCAAATGCCTACGTCCCCATGAGCTCCTCCGAGCTCTCTGCACTAAATCAGTGAGTTCTTACAATTACAGCAACACCTCCTTAAGAACCCTATTGTTCTTGATACATGATAGAAGAGAAAAGAAAGAGATAAGAACTAAGTGTTCCCCTGGAATTTTCCCCAAGAAAATTCCAATTACAAAGCCCTTAAACCCTACTTCTTGAATACTCTCTCTCACTTGTAACACCTCTGAAGATTTGAGAGTCTTTCTCACTTGTAACACCTCTGAAGATTTGAGAGTCTTTCTCTCTCAACACCAGCCACTCTTGGAATAAGACTTCTTCTTGTACCTCTCTTGTGTTACTTGTTATTATGATTGTTGTTGATGACCCTTTATATATAGCAACAACTTCTTGAACCAATCTTGAAGTCAATCCCAACCCTTAGATCTTGAGGACCAAATAATCATGGCTCTCCAAGAAGTCTAAGTAATCCTGTGCATTTTAACCAAGTCCCACGCATCAGGAGAAGAGTACTGATTAGAGGAATCAGGTGTGCCTGGTGCCATGGCCCAGAACAGGGCAGGCCGCAGCGCACACAGGGCATAAACTCCTCCAGATGCTAGGTGTCGTGGCGCATAAGGCCTGGGCCGCGACGCACAGCCCTGTGCCACCTTGTGCCACTGCGCACACCACCCTATGCCACGGCGCACACTTGGACGAGGCAAACTTCTGACTTTTTGGAGGCCGCGGGACCCAATCCTGTGCCGTGGCTCAAAGACTGATGAAGCTTCAATCTTCCATCCATTTAATTCTTAGACAAATTCCAACAAACATTTAGAGATAGTATTGAAAATTCTGAGAAAAGAGAAATTGTAAGCAAAATTCTCTAAATGTGAGTTTTGATTAAGTGAAATATATTTCTTGGGGCATGTTATATCAAGAGATGGTATAGCAATTGACCCACAGAAAGTAAAGGTAGTGTTGAATTAGGAAAAACCCACTAGTGTAACTAAAATTAGAAGCTTTTTAGGGTTGGTTGGTTATTATAGAAGGTCTATCAAGAATTTTTCTATGATTGTTGGACCATTGGCTAGATTGACCAGGAAGCAAGCGAAGTTTAGGTGGTCAGAAGAATGTGAGAGGAGTTTCCAGTTGTTGAAAGAGAAATTGACTACTGTTTCGGTATTAGCGCTTCCTTTGGGTTATGAAGGATTTGTGGTGTATAGTGATGCGTTACATCAGGGGTTGGGATGTGTGTTGATGCAACATGGGAGACTTATAGCTTATGCTTCTATGCAATTGAAGAACCATGAGAGGAATTACCTGACCCATGACTTAGAATTGACCACAATAGTTTTTGCTTTGAAGATTTGGAAACATCATCTGTATAGAGCCAATTGTGAAATTTTTACTGATCATACAAATTTGACACATTTACCTACCCAGAAAGAGTAGAATTTTAGGTAGAAGAGGTGGATAGAGTTGATTAGTGATTATGACTCTACAATTCATTATCATCCAAGGAGGGCTAATGTAGTAGTTGATGCATTGAGTAGAAAATCTAAAGGAAATTAGCTTCTATTAGGAGTCATGATACTAGCTTAAGAAAAATGAGGATGCAGTTAAGTGTTAATGATAGAGGAGTATTGATGGCAAATATGGTGGTAGAATCTTCTATTATTGATCATTTATTATAGATGTAGAGTAGAGATGAAGGGATAGAGAAGATCAAATAGGAAATATTGAGTGGGAACCCGACTGGGTTTAAAATTAGAGAAGATGGAATGGTGGTATTGAGACATAGAGATTGTGTTCTCAATGAAGTTGAGATGCGAAATGAGATACTCATAATTCTGTATATTCTATGCACTTGGGTAATAATAAGATGTACAAGGGGTTGAGATAGAATTATTGGTGGTCAAGGATGAAGAAGGATATAGTGGAGTATATTTCTAGATGTCTAACCTGTCAGCAGGTTAAGTCTGAGAATAGACATCCAGTAGGCTTATTACAATCTCTTTCAATACTTAAATGGCCATAGGAGAATGTGAGCATGGAATTTGTGTTTGGTTTTCTCCATACCTATAGAGGTCATGATACTGTATAGTGGATAAACTTTCTATGTCTTTGCATTTCCTTCCTATAAAAACTACCTGGAGTCTTGAAACGTTGGCTGAATTGTATGTAACGGAGATTGTAAGATTACATGGAGTACCTTTGAGCATTGTATCAGATAGAGATTTTAGATTTACTTATAGATTTTGGAGGGGATTTCAAGAAGCTATGGGTACGAAATTGCAGTTTAGTACAGCTTTTCATCCATAAACTGATGGGTAGACATAGAGAATCATTAGAATACTATAAGATATGTTGAGGGCAAGTGTATTGAGTTTCTCAGTAAGCTGGGATGCTTATTTACCTTTGATCAAGTTTGCAAACAATAATCAATATCAAACTAGTATTGGGATGGCACTATTTGAGGCTTTATATGGTAGGAGGTATAGAACTCCAGTATGTTGGGAAGAAATTGGAGAAAAAAAGATATTTAGTCCATAAATTATAGATTTGACTACTGAGAGGATCAAACTGGTTAGAAAAAATCTTAGAGCAGTACAGAACAGACAGAAGGGATATGCTGATATTTGAATACGACCTCTTGAGTTTTAGGTTGGTGATTGGGTCTTTTTGAAAATATCTTCGTGGAAGGGTGTATTAAGGTTTTTAAAAAAAGGGAAACTTGAATCCGAGATTTATGGGGTATATAGATTGGATTTGCCTCCAAAGTTAAAGCAATTACACAATGTGTTTCATGTTTCACTTTTGAGAAAGTGTTTACATGATGAATCCCATAGTATTTTGAATCCAGTTGTAGACTTTCAGGAAGATTTGACCTTTACGCAAGTACTAGTTTGAAGTTTAGACAAAAAGGAACAAGTCTTGCATAATAAAGTCATTCCTTTGATTCAAGTATTATGGCGGAACAAAGATGTTGAAGAAATTACTTAGGGCATGAGGCAAGAATAAGGAAAGAATACCCCCAACTTTTTTTATGAATTAGGTAAGGAAATTCCAAGGACAAAATTTTTATAAGGTGGGTAGAATTGTAATAACCGTATTCTTAAAGTAAGGGTAAAGAAGTAATTTGATAATTATGACATGAAAATAAAATAATATATATGAAAGATTTATTATTGAATAAAATAATCCATTTGGGAAAAAATGTTCAGGCGTGGGTAAGTAAGTAAGTAAAACAGGGGGGGGGGGGGGGATAACACCTAGACGTCTAAGTGTTGTCCCCCTTGGACACTAATAACCATTTGAAGGATGGTACAACACTAAGCACCTAAAGGAAGAAACAGAGCAACGGTGGCTGGCGGCAAATTTAATATAAAAATTGTTTTGTTTATTTAAATCTTACCAAATCCCGTTTGATTTTCTTCTTTCTTCAATTCAAATTACTCTATTTCTTTAAACACTTGGGGACTGAAAGAAAGGTTGAAAGAGTAAATTTTGAAGAGGTTTATAGGAGATTTTTAAAGAGAGTCGAGGAAATCTCTAAGAAAAACAAAAGGTAATAATGTCAATTTTATTTTTGAAATTTAACATACACGAAAATTTCTCAGAATTTAATGTAGAAATTTAAAGGGTATGAATTATGGAAGAAATGAAGAATAAAGTAAAATTTTCATTATAAATATTATGTTAGGTGTTGACGATCAGCAATCGGGTGAAATTGTTGAAAAGAGCTGGAAATGGAAGGAGGTGATCAACGGGTAGATTTAAGTGCTACGTGATCAATTAGATTTACTCTTAGTAATCGAGATAAATATTAAATATAAAGTGGTGATATTTGCATTAATTATTAAACTATGATTAGATGATATATGAAAATTGGTTGATGGATATGATAGGAATAATTGATATGTTAAAGATTTATTATATGAGAAGTAATATTATTGAAATAATGAGTTGATTAAATATATAGTGAATAGATAAATGAAATTCTTGATAAGCTATAATTGATAAGTTGATGTGATATATAAGGAGATAATTTAATGAATAAGATAAAATAATTATTTTGAGAAAGAGTTTGATAGCTAAATTGAATGTTTGAATGTATGCTTGTTTTTATATTATTGTTCATATGCATATTTCATATTATTGCTCGTATGCATATGCATGAAATAAAAGAACCGAGAAGGCAGCCTATCTAACCGGTCTAAATGAAGTAAAAGAACCGTGATAGCTAGTATATGCTGTAAATAAAAGAACTAGGAAGGTAGCTCGGTCTAAATGAAACTGTGACAGTCGGCATATGCTGGAAATAAAAGAACCGGGAAGGCAGCCAGTCTAAATGAAATAAAATATTGTTATAGCCGGTATATGCTGGAAATAAAATAACCGGGAAGGCAACCAATCTAAATGAAACCGTGACATTGCATTTGATTTAAATGCTGATTATTATTGCTTGAGATGTTAAAGTGTTATTCTTCATTATAAATTTATTGATAGATTGTAATAACCTTATTCGTAAAGAAAATGGTAAAGAAGTAATTTAATAAATATAACATGGACTTAATATATATGTATATATATGCGAAAGATTTAATTTTAATATTAAAAATGCAGCGGTGCAATGGTGCCGCCATAAAATTTTATTATTTATATTGAATTGTTTTATTAGTTTTACAAAATCTTGTTTGGTTTTCTTAAACTTCAAATCAAACTACTCTATTTCTTTAAATGTGACAACACTGTTTTGGGGGTAGCCAACCCAGGATGGGTCATTACATAAATGAATGAGTCTCACAAAGAGACATAGATGATGAGAAATAAATATGAAAGTATGATATGATAAGAATTATCTAAGTGATTGATTATATGTTGTGAACCTCATAATGAGGTAATTATGGGGTAGAAATTATAGTCTCAAGATGATTAAATATATGAGAACAAGATATTGATAAATAATGACGATTATGATATGAGTAGTGATAATAGAATGCTATTATCGAATTATATGAGATATAGATGATTGAATGTTGAAAGATTATTTGAACAATTGAATACTTCTCGCAAATTTAATTCATTGAGCTTGTGAAGCTCACTCCTCATTATTAAATAATTTCAGGTAGCAGACAGGACAGATAGATTGGTGAGTTGAGATTCAGACTGAGTCAATAACTGTAAGCCACGTGGTCTACATCCTCAAACTAATGGAAAAAGGAAATATTTGTATGTATTCATGCATAATATGTTATATATAATGTTTCAATTGGGATCTTAATAATGTAACTCCCTTGTTAAGGGTTGAGGATTCATGTAAATGTAACGATATTGTCTCGGGTGTGGCCAACTCGGGATGGGTCGTTACATTAGTAGTGCTTTCTCTTTTTCTCTTCCTTCTTCTTTTGTCTTTTTCTCTCTTTTCCTCTCTTTCTCTCCTTCATTCTCGGTGGTTCTAGGAAATCCAGCACAAAGTGTTGGATTCTCTCCCCCTCTCTTCCTATTTATAGTAAAAAACTTTAAAATTTGCAAAACCACCATTCAAATTACACATCTCCTTAATTTCTACCACAAACTTTATAAATAAATAAAACTAACCCTTCATCTTATAATTCTCTCACCACCTACCTAAAGATTTCATAGAACTCCAAAAGTTATCCTAATATATATCTTTATTATCTAAATTTTTACTTATTCCCAAGCTCCACACAACTAAGTACGAATAAATTTTTAATCAAAAATGAACATTTACACACTTTTACGCACCGAAATGAAACTCTATATTTTAATTATTCCAAATAAAATATTAGGCTCTACAGATTATCACTAAGGGAAATAATTCCCTCGGTGATAATATGTTTAAGACGTTATCACTGAGGGGATTATTTTCCTCAATGATAATATAACCCTAAAATGCCTCAAAAAATTTCTTTTTTTCCATTTCCAGCTAGCGCCACGTGCAACACTTCCCCCTCCCCCCCATTTTCAACCTTTTGCAGCTCTCTCTCTCTTTCTCTTTCTTTCTCTCTCTCTCTCTCTTTCTCATCTTTCCTTCCCCTCATCTTTCTCTCTCATTTTTTCTCTTTTCTCATTCTTTTTCATTTTCTCTCTTCACCCATTTTGACCCACTCTCTCTATAGATTTTGGTCCCTCCTCTCTCTATGAGACAATTATTAAGTGTATCTACTTTAATTTATAAGATTTCTCACTCATTTTGTTTAGATAATGTTTATTTATTTTATTTTTGTTTTTTTAATGTTGTTAATTTTGTTAAATATGTGAAGCTAGACAATGTTTATACAATGTTTATTTAATTTATTTTCTATTTTTTATATTTTTATATATATGAAGCTACAATCTTAGATTAGTATTATAAATTTTTGTGATGCTACTAAATTTAAGTATTTTTTTATGGTTAAGTTGGTTTAAATTTAGTTATTATTTTGTATAGGAAAATAATTTTAAAAAATTAGGTTAGAACTTGATTTTGATATTTTAGTTTAAATGTAAGAATTATCTTAAGATGAAAATTTTGTATAAAAAAATATAAGCCCTAGATTTGGTATGTTAGTTTAAATTTAAGTATTATTTTAATTTAGGAAAAAAATAATAACAAACTTGAAGTAGTACCTAAATTTTCCTATGTTAGTTTAAATTTAGGAATTATTTTGTTATATTATTCTAGATTTTTTCTATGTTAATTTAAATTTAATAATTAATTTGTATAGTAAAAATATTTTTAAAAATTAGGTTAGCACTAGATTTTTGCTATGTTAGTGTTACTTTAAGCATTATACCACAATGTTAGTTTAGATTTGGCTATGTTAGTTTAATAATACCAAGTTAGATAAATATTAAGCTAAATACAGTAAGTGGTTTAAGACCAAAAAAAAATACATTCTAGGAGACTAGTGTATGGATTGACTAGATTGGTTTTATTTGATTTTATAGGTTATTTTTTTATTTAAACTTTTTGGGAATGCCAAAAAACCAGGGGAGACTCTATTGGATTTTTCGTAGAATTTTCATCTATGTATTTAGTTTTGCATGTCTTATGTATTATTTATTTGCATATACATACACATATATATATATATATCATGCATTGTATTTTACTTTAGAATGCTCGTCCAATGATTATTGAGCAACCCAAATGCTCCCATTGCTTTTTAGATAATATGTTTGCAATAAGAGTGTTTGTGTTCAAATAATCATTATTGCATTGTCTAGAGTGGATAGTTCAAGGATGCGTGAGCGATTTTGCAATTAGTAGTTCCTTGCTTCTGTTGTTTCGACTAAATTTTGGTAATAGTTTTCTTATTCTCTGGGTACACACTAAATTCAGGACTATCTTCTTCAAGATGTAGCACCGAATTTAAGTTTTGAACTTGGAGGACTAAGGGGAAATGTTGCCAAAATCGAGTCATACCAAAACAAGCAAGGAACTACTAATTGCAAAATCTCTCACACATTCTTGAATAGGTTAGGACCCCCTACCTATTAGTGAATTGGATGAGATGATTAAAAAGCATGCATCAACATGCATGATGCAACAAATTTGTTATTTATTTACTAATTCACTATCATTTTTTTCTCTCGCGGATTTACGATCTAGTCCCAGTATTCTGTTGATTGATTTAGCTATGTAAATCCAAACCTTTTTATGTTGCTTCACTAATTCACTATCCTTTTTTTCTCTCGCGGATTTACGATCTAGTCCCAGTATTCTGTTGATTGATTTAGCTATGTAAATCCAAACCTTTTTATGTTGCTTCATTGGTTTTCTGGTAATTAACTTTATGTTAAATCTATAATTGTTTCAATCTATGTCAGCATCATTAGAAGATATATGAATTTAATGAATTTGAAGATAAAAAAAGTGATAAGAAAATATATGTTTGGGATTGTATTATTCTTTCGGTCTATATGCTCTTTATGTTTATGAAAATGTTTTAAAAAAAATTTATTATGCATAATTGAAAAAGATATGCATTTAGAAAATTTTATTAATAAGAGATTCAATATTATTTTAGCATCTAGAACGATGTCAATTGACCTTAGTTGGATGGATTGTCAGGCTATAAATCATGCAGTATCAGTGGAATTTAGGTATGATGTTGACTATTTTCTTGACTTTGCATATAGGAATCCATCATGTGTGTACAATGAAACTACTAGGTATCTTTTTTATCTATGCAAAAGTTCTAAGTTTTTAAACTGAGAACAATACCATTCATCTATATAAGAAAGGTTTTACTTATAATTATAAGAGGTGGATTTTTCATGGTGAGAGTTATTTGAGACACCAACTTTCGACGCAATCAGATCACCATATGGAGGAAGGTTTCAGAGAAATGAATCAAATAAAGGAGATGATAATGGATTTTGCTGGCATAGAGTTTAACTAGGATGTTGAAGAGGATCCAAATCCTTGTGTTGCGAAGTTCTATGATATGTTAAAAGATTCTAATGAGCCTTTGTGGGATGGTTATAAGAAACACACTAAGTTATCGGCGATCTCATAATTGTTGAATTGTAAATCAGATTTTGAATTGTGTGATAATTGTTTTGATTGGTTACTGGCAATAATTAAGAGTATGTTGCCAAAGGACAAGAAGTTTCTTGAAAACTTTTACAAGTCCAAGAAGATGGTGAATGAGTTAGAACATGGGTATAAGATGGTAAATTCATGCTCGAATGATTGTACGATGTATGACAAGAAAGATAAATACAAGAAAGTGTGTGGCCATCCTCGGTTTAAGCCTAGACAAAGCGATAATACGAAGCGGAAAGACATACCACACACAGTGTTACGTTATCTTCCACTAACATCGAGACTTTAAAGGCTTTATTTGTTTAAAAAAATGATTGAACACATGATATAGAGGGAAAACATAGTAAACTAGACATGGTCATCCACTTTGTAGATGGACTTGTATGGAAATATTTTGATGATACTCACCCTAATTTTCCTACGAACCACACAATGTTAGGTTGGGACTCAACTGACAGGTTCACTCTGTTTAGTCATTCAACATCCCTTTACTCTTGTTGGTTGGTATTTATCACTCTTTATAATTTACCTTCTAGTATGTGCATGAAAGAGCATAATATTTTCTTATCATTAGTAATTTTTGGTCCACACAGCCTTGGTAAGAATCTGGATGTCTATCTATGACCACTGATATAAGAGTTGAAGGCATTGTGGACGAATGAAGTTCCTACTTATGATGCAGCTAAATTTTTTTTTTTAATATAAAGGCTTCATTTCTATGGAAAATCAATGACTTCTCTACATATGGTATGCTTTTTAGGTGAAGAACTAACGGTTTATCGGCTTGTCTTTACTGTATGGAGATCACTAAATCATTTTGTCTACCACATGGTCATAAAAATTATTGGTTTGATTGTCACCGTTAGTTCTTACCAAAAAATCATTGAGAAAAATGTGTTTGACAACTTCTTATTCATAAAAGCATACCATATGGAAACTATCATACTGGTCAACTAATCTTATTCATAAAAATTTGGACATTATGCATAATTATTGGTTTCAAAAGGAAAAAGCAAGGTTTCATAAAGAATAGATCTAAGAGTAGCCCGCTACCAGCATTGTTGTCAATCGTAGATGTGAAAGCTAGAGTGATGTCCTTTGAACATATCACATTCGGTACCTGTTGGTTTTTTGTCTAAGGTTTAAACATGGCTCAAACATGGTCAAGGTTTGAACAGGTCCAAACATGGTTCAAAGGTTGGTTAATGTCCAAACCAATTGTGGGATATCAAAGTTCAGCAAGTTATAAGGTTGCACACATGTGTGTGCTTTAATTTTGAGCATGGGAAGATCAGGCACACTGCTGTGGAAGTTTCTGCCCACAGGCAGGAGGTGTGCGCACAACATCAGGAGGTTGCAGCATCAGGTCATGCCGTAGCACACAGCACCACACCAAAATGCACAGCATCACTTGGAGAGTGATGAAGGGCTGAGATTAAAGGAAGAACATGATCAAAGGGTCAAGAATGATTCACAAGATTGTCCAAGAATTAAGAGGCTATAAAAAGGGTTTCCTAGCCTCATTTCAAGTGGTGGAAAAGGTGTGTGAGAGAACCACACAGGTTGTGACATTGTGAGATCATTGTAAACACAAGAGAGAATTGTGTGAGAGACATAAACACAAGAGGGACTCTTGTAGTGAGGCTGGTTGTAAAGAAGAGAGGTTAGTAGAGAATTGATAGAAAGCATTGTAATAGGTCTATCACTTTCTCGTTCTCTTCTTGGTTCTTCAAGAACTTGGATTCTTGAAGGGGATTGCTGTAACTTTGTAAGAACCATTGAGATAGTCCAGAGAGTTCGGAGGAACTCACGGGGATGTAGGCACATTGCCAAACCTCGACAACAAATTACTTGTCTTCTTTCTTTCTTTGATTTTCTGTTCCTGTGTTCGATTGCTGAAATTCTTTCTAGAAGTCATTCAAGACTTGGGTGTTTGGAAGATCACCACCTGGGCATCTTGTCAAGGTGATTTCCAACAGTGGTATCAGAGCACAGCAGCTGGTTATCGGAACAAGAAGTAGAAGGTACGGAGCCAAGACTCTAAGAATCAAAGATCAAACTTCTTGGGTGAATCAAGAACGGTTAAAGATCAAGATTCGGTCGTGTTCTTGAAGGTTGATTCAAGAACGGTGTTAAAGATCCATCTTCGATTTGTGTTCTTGAGGTTAAAGAAAGTAGTTGTGGTTAGTGCACAAATCTGGGATCTTGTCCGCAAAAGATGGCTTCAAATTTCTGTGTGGAGAAGTTTGATGGAAAGGGGGACTTTACCCTATAGAAGCGGAAGATCAAGGCGGTTCTAATGCTGCAGAAAGTGGACTTGGCTATTGGAGAAGATGATGCTTTTCCAGCAAGTGTCACGGAGGACCAGCGGACCGAGATGAAGAAGATGGCTTACAGCACCATTTTCTTGCACATGTCGGACAATGTCACAAGGGAGTGCGGAGACTCGGAAGATCCAGCTGCATTATGGAAGAAACTAGATGAATTGTTTCTTGCCAAGACTCTCCCACATAAGAGGTATCTTCGGAAACGAATCTTTGCTTTTAAATTTGATCCTAAGAAAGAGTTGCAAGATGATCTTGATGCCAAGATAAGGAGTGCATCAAGTGGTAAAGGGCTGTTCTTCAAAAGAAGGCCATCAACTTCGTATGGCAGCAACCATGGCTACTACCAGGACAGAGGTAGAGGAGAGAGCCATGGGAGAGTGCACAGTAGCATGTATGGCTACTACCGGGACAGAGGTAGAGGAGAGAGCCATAGGAGAGTGCACAACAGCATGCATGGCTACTACCAGGACAGAGGTAGAGGAGAAAGCTATGGGAGAATGCATTCCAAACTGAGATTTGGAGGGAAGAGCTGCTACTACTGCCATAAGGAGGGTCATGCCAAGAAAGATTGCAAGAAGATGACAAGGGATAGAGGAGGAAGCCATACCAAGAATGGAGAGGTTTCGGTTGCAAAAACAAAACAGTAAGATGGTGATGTTCTTGTTGTGTGCTCGGATGTGAGCAAGGGGCAAGAAGGCAGCAGGAAATGGATCTTGGATACCGGGTGCACTCATCATATGAGCCCTCACAAAGAATGGTTCAAGAATTTCAAGAAGATCAATGATGGAAGGGTCTTCTTGGGGAATGATAATTCTTGCCAAGTGAGAGGGATTGGAGATATCCAATTGAGGATATTTGATGGAGTCACAAGGCTGCTGGAAAATGTGAGGTATGTTCCAGATTTGAAGAGGAACTTGATCTCATTGGGGCAGCTGGATTCCATGGGCTATACATGCAAGATAGAGGGAGGAAAGATCAAGGTGGCCAAGGGATCTTTGGTAGTGATCAAGGTAGCAAGAAACGATGGACTCTATGAGATGATCGGAGAAACAGAAACCAATGATCAAGCAGCAAGCTTGATGGCTGAGCTAGACAAGGCAGCCCTTTGGCACACTCGCTTGGGACACATTAGCGAAAAGGGCCTGCAAGTGCTTAGCAAAGAAGGCCTACTTGGTGGTGACAAAGTAGAAAAACTGGATTTTTGTGAAAGCTGTGCTCTTGGGCAGCAACATCGGGTCAGCTTCAACATCGGAGTGCATAAGTCTAAGGGCATTCTTGACTATATTCATGCGGACCTTTGGGGACTAGCAAGGACACCAACACAGGGAGGTAACATTTACTTTCTGTCTTTAATTGATGATTATTCAAGAAAAGTATGGGTTTATTTGGTTAAGAATAAATTAGATGCCTTGAATAAATTAGTGGTGTGGAAAGGGCTGGTTGAGACTCAAATGGGTAGAGTAGTTAAGGGGATAAGAACCGATAATGGCCTAGAAATTATTAACCAAGAACTTGATCAATTCTGTAGGTTAAATGGCATTCTAAGACATAGGACGGTTGTGGAAACTCCTCAGCAAAATGGAGTTGCTGAGTTGATGAATAAGACCCTTATGGAAAAGGTTAGGTGCATGTTAGATGGATCCGGGTTACCAAAATATTTTTGGGGAGAAGCTGTAGCTACAGCTGCATACTTGGTGAATAGATCACCCTCTAGAGCAATAGAGCTCAAGACTCCCATGGAGATGTGGAGTGGAAAACCCCCTGAATTAAGCAACCTTAGGACTTTTGGATGTGCAGCATATGCACACCAAAAGGAGGATAAACTTAACCTTAGGTCTAGAAAATGTGTATTTCTAGGATATGGTGATGGGGTTAAGGGATATAGGTTGTGGTCCTTAGAAAAGAAGGGCATGAAACTGATTATAAGTAGGGATGTTGTCTTTAATGAATTATTATTTCCCTACTTGGAGAAAACTAACCCTGTAGGGGCTAGTGAGCAAACCAATTCATAAATTGTTGAGCACAGCATCATGGGAGATTCTGTTCAGGTAGAGCAAAGAAGGCAAGAGGGTTCAGACCAGGTAGAGCCCTTGGATGATTGCTAAGCTCAAGAAACTCAAGAAGAGGCTGAACAAAAAGAGGATGCCGCAACAAGTCAGAAGGACTTTTAGCTCATAAGAGACCTGGAAAGAAGACTGGTCGGACCACCTTCAAGATGTGGGTTTGTGGATACTGCGGATGCAGTAGCTCCTTAGAAAGAAGGAGGGATAGCTAAACCAGAAACTTACACGGATGCCATGGAGTGTAAGGATTCGTCAAAGCGGCAGCTGGCTATGGAGGAAGAAATGGATTCTTTGATGAAGAACAACTCTTGGGAGCTGGTGCCAAATTCCAGGAAATCAGAAAGTTGCGGAATGTAAGTGCACTTACAAGATCAAAGAAGGGTGCCCTACAAGAGATGAAGTTTGGAACAAGGCTAAGCTGGTGGCGAATGGGTTCACAAGAAGAGAAGACATAGGTTTCACAGAAACTTTCTCACCTGGACACAAGGTGGAGAAGATGGTGAGTATCCTCACCTATGTCATTGATGGGCTGTTAGTTTGGAATAGCAGGAAGAGGATGGAAAGGTTTACATCTCAACTCAGTGAGGAGTTCAAGAGGAAGGATCTCAGCCTTGCACAAAAGATCCTTGGGATGAGGAGAATCATCCGGGAAAGGAAGAGAAACAGGTCAAGTGTTTCTTGGGCAATGGATGTTTTCAGCAAATGTGTGAGTAATCTCGGAAAAGAGCGTTGTCTTGGGATGAAGTGGTTGCTGAGGTACATGGAGGCTCAGTGGCAGCCAGTTGTAGCACTCATAACAACCAGGGCAGAATGCGTAGCGGCTACGGAAGCCATAAAGGAGGCTATGGGGTGCAAGGGGTTGTTGGACGAGTGGGAGGTCCTAAAAGAGCAGGTGGTGGTATCTTTGGATAGCCAAAGTGCGGGGCACTTGTGGAGGTATCCGGTGTTCCATGAGGGGACAGAGCATATGGATGTTCAGTATCATTACATTCTGGAAAATTGTACAGAAGGAAGCATTCATGTTGACAAGAAGACCACGGAGAAAAGTCCTGCAGATTTGGGCACCAAGTTTCTACCTCTAAGTAAGTTCAATCATTGCCTTGAATTACTTAGGATTGGAGTCAGTTGATTAATGACTCAAGATGAGTTTGGATCCCGAAGGTCTCTACACAAATGGTTCGGGTTTAAACGCTTAGACAAAGGTAGAGATTGTTGGTTTTTTGTCTAAGGTTTAAACATGGTTCAAACATGGTCAAGGTTTGAATAGGTCCAAACATGGTTCAAAGGTTGGTTAATGTCCAAACCAATTGTGGGATATCAAATTTCAGCAAGTTATAAGGTTGCACACATGTGTGTGCTTCAATTTTGAGCATGGGAAGATCAGGCACACTGCTGTGGAAGTTTCTGCCCACAGGTAGGAGGTGTGCGCACAGCATCAGGAGGCTGCAGCATCAGGTCACGCCGCAGCACACAGCACCACACCAAAATGCACAGCATCACTTGGAGAGTGATGAAGGGCTGAGATTAAAGGAAGAACATGATCAAAGGGTTAAGAATGATTCACAAGATTGTCCAAGAATTAAGAGGCTATAAAAAGGGTTTCCTAGCCTCATTTTAAGTGGTGGAAAAGGTGTGTGAGAGAACCACACAGGTTGTGACATTGTGAGATCATTGTAAACACAAGAGAGAATTGTGTGAGAAACATAAACACAAGAGGGACTCTTGTAGTGAGGCTGGTTGTAAAGAAGAGAGGTTAGTAGAGAATTGATAGAAAGCATTGTAATAGGTCTATCACTTTCTCGTTCTCTTCTTGGTTCTTCAAGAACTTGGATTCTTGAAGGGGATTGCTGTAACTTTGTAAGAACCATTGAGATAGTCCAGAGAGTTCGGAGGAACTCACGGGGACGTAGGCACATTGCCGAACCTCGACAACAAATTACTTGTCTTCTTTCTTTCTTTGATTTTCTGTTCTCATGTTCGATTGCTGAAATTCTTTCTACAAGTCATTCAAGACTTGGGTGTTTGGAAGATCACTACCTGGGCATCTTGTCAAGGTGATTTCCAACAGTACCAATGGCAGAAAATAAGAAATCACTAGATTTGGGAGGGATCATAATTGGACAAAGAGAAGTATCTTTTGGAAACTATCATACTGGTCAACTAATCTTATTCATAAAAATTTGGACATTATGCATATTGAGAAAAATGTGTTTGACAACTTCTTCAACACTATTGTAGATATCAAGGGTAAAACGAAAGACAATGCTAATGCTCGTTTAGATGTGAAAAACTTCTATAGCCATCCTTAGTTTGAGTTGGTTGAAGTTAATGGTAAACCTAAATTTAAACCCAAATCAACCTACACATTAAATAAGTCTCTGATAAAGGCAGTTTGCAAATGGGTTTCAAATTTGAAGTTCCCAGACAGGTATGCCTCAAATTTAGCACGTTATGTTAAAATGAACGAGTGCATGTTCTACGGGATGAAGAGTCACAATTATCACTTGTTCATAGAAAAATTAATTCCCCTATCGTTTCATGACTCTTTACCTGACCTTGCGTTGGATGCTTTGACAAACCTAAGTAACTTCTTTAGGGACACATACACAACTAAATTGTGTGTTGAGCATATGGAGTTGCTTGAGAAAAAAAATTCCATCATCTTATACAAGCTTGAGAAGATATTTCCCCCTATATTCTTTGATTTTATGAAGCACCTGCTGATCCACTTAGCTTACGAAGCTAAAGTGGGTGGTCCCGTGCAATATCGATTGATGTATTTTTCTGAGAGGTAATATCATTAATCGTTACCAAATGTTTTTGTTTTCTCAGTTCATATCATTATTGTTTTATAATATGTATATATATTTATATTTATATGCAAAATAGATGTATGCATAGCCTAAAGAAAAGACTCGTAATAAAGCATGTGTGGAAAGTTCCATAGTTGAGACATACTTTATACAAGAGATGTCCAATTTTTGCTTTGAATATTATAAGTCAAATGGTTAGACAAAATTAAATTGAGTCTGTTGCAATATCGATGGAGGAAATGTGGATTAAGGAGGAAGGCTATCTATTTTTTTTATCCAGGTCATGTTGGTCGTGAGACTATTAGAGACTTAGATCTCAAAGAGCTCAAGGCTGCAGGGATATACATTCTCCTTAATTGCATTGCAATTATGCCATATATTGAATGAGTGCTTAACTTACGTTTAAATCTAATGTTCTCTTACCACATACGCATATAGTAGATATTGATTAATTCATAATCATCATTGTTGTAGACAATAAGATGAGTCCTTAAGGAGTGAGCAACGAGGCATAACTGACGAACAAATTGAGAAGCTTCATGAGAAGAACTTCACAAAATGGCTTCATGATCTTGTAAGTCATATCATGTAAAATATTATCAATATTGTTAATATATATTATTATATATTTATATGTTTAGGTTTATGTATAATTATGTTCCATATTTAATTTATAGGTCACTAAAGATAAAAAAATTTAACAGACAAATATGAGGGATAAGACTTGGCCCAATGAAGCGTGTGAAGTGTTATCTCGGATATAATGTCAATGGATACAAGTTTCACAGCCACTCTTACAAACAACATAAGAAAAATGATGAACAGTGGTGTTCTTATGAAAGTTAGCTCTTACGATGAATATGAACGTGACTTCTACGGGATGTTGACAAAAATTATCGAGCTCCAATATATAGGGATTAATAACATTTTTGTATCATTAAAATTCAATTAGTTTGATTCTAATAATGGAGTTCAAGTAGACCAACATAGTCTTATAAATATTAAGTATAATTTAAGGCTTAACTCAAATGAACCATTTGTGTTGGCATCACAAGCAATACAAGTGTACTACTGCTCTTATCTTTCCACTAGAAAAGAAATAAATGTTTGGTGGGCAATGTGTAAAACAAAGGCTAAGGGCAATGTCAAATTCCCTTCGTATGAGATGCAGATGAAGATATAATGCCTATAGTTGTGGATTACTTCTAAGAGAAAGAGCAACCTGTTCCAACATGAGTAGTCCTGGACTATGGTCTAGGTATATCGGGTATCCTTTATGATGTTGATGGTATAATGGAAGAAGTAAATGCATCTGATATACGTGCTTCCGTAAAAGAAGAAGAAGATAATAGTAACTCTAATACTAAAATGGATGTCGATTAGGGAATGGTATGATCAAGATAGAAACTCTAGTACTAACATAGATGTCGATCAATGAATGGTATGATCATTTTTATTTATGGATGTTGAGAATTATATGAGTTGTATGATTAAATTGTTTATTGTGATTATATGAGCTAGTTTTAAACAATTCATATTTCTAATTGTATGATCTATTTTTAAACAATTCATATTTCTTATGTTTTTTGCAAAAGAGGATGCCGAGAGGTAAGGGTCAACATAGAGGATCCGCGGGGATGGATCTTCCCAAAATCATTCCTCTCATTGCCACTGAAGAGGCAAGTTTCTCCTTGATTGGTAACAAAACGTTAACTTCACAATTATTGTTAATTATATTATTTCTCATTCTGCTAATTTGCTTGTTAAGTTGTGTATTATATAATATTTCAACATATATGCTCATATACAGGGGTGGAGGGGTCTTCTGAGGTTCCTCCAGCAAGACATCGTGGGAGAGGCCCCAATAAAAAGAAGTATCTTCCTGCACATAAGATCGTGCTCATTTTTTTAAATGATAAGTGTTGTATATTTGATTACAACAAATTATTTCGATCAATTTGATTAATATAGTAGTTATAACATAGATTGATTAATAAAATTAATGATATGAATTTCGTGGATGTAAACATGTCTTCAACAATATTGTTGTCCAAATTAAAAAGCATATGGTTGGCCCATGGAACATATATTTTGACTACCTTATGGAGACTTGGGAATCTATTTAGGAGCATTTCTTGGTATTACCTTTTCCCTCATCTTTTTATTTTTTGTTCATGTGATCTATTATATTAATTATATGCATGTGCTATATATATATATATATTAATAATTGGCTATTATTTATCTTTTGGTTGGTTCACAGGAGCATTATACATTTATGATTCTCGATGATCTACTAACTGCCAGAAGTGTCCATGACATGATTGTTACGACCTGCCACAATGACTAGATGAATGAGTTACAAAGATAATGTACAGAAGCAAGGGGCCCAAACAAAGCAGCATGGATTGAATGGATGAGTGAAGAAAATGGGAAAAAATGCCATGGAATTCGGATAGATTATTGGAACATTTTGGTGTAGTTGTGGGCATCATATGTTTCACCACTCCAAGTCGACGTTGCGGTCAAGAGATGATTGGCCCGTCCACCATATTGGAGGTCCATTAGTATGGATGCTCATGAGAAAGCATTAGTATATGGTTTCTTTATTTATCTACAATTATATATATATATATATATATATATATAATTATATGTATTTGGTTCAATTAATTTTTATTGACAAATTCTAATGTGTGGTCCCAGAAGTTGGGCAGACAAGCTACTCCTATTGAGGTATTTAATAAGACCCGTAAGAGTATAATGAAGAATTAATATGTTGATCAGAGGTCACAAGAGACAACTATATGTATATTATATATTTTTTATTTTTGTGATAAATAACTCTTCTTATTAATATTGTTTGGGAGAAAAAAAATTATTGATCATATGTATTATTTTTTATTGTAGAAAACATATGAGTGGGTTATATGGCACAAAACTAGTGAGGAATTTAAAGTATCATCACATACTGAGATCGACTCTCTTGAGTGGTTGAAAGCATTTGGTGGGATGAAGAAGAGAGTTTTATGGGTTTAGCAAGATGATTAGCGGTCGTATGTTTAGTTAGGGCTTTCTAAGAAGCAATTCCTCAAGCAGATCTACCTATCATGCTTTACACCTGATGAGAGTCATAAAATGCATCTTAAGAATACTTATTCATTAGCATTTTAGGGTTGATCGAGGTTTGAATTACACTTTTATACCTTAATAACTCTAAAGTGATGTTCTTGGATCATTAACTTATTTCGGTGCATTTTCAGGTATTTTATGTTTAAAAGAGATGGAAAAGCTATCTGTTGGTATTTATCTAAGGTTTAAATACGGTTTAAAGATGGTTAAAGTCTAAACCAAGGTTGGAAGATTAAATTTCAGCATGTTAAAGGAGTGCACACATGTGTGTGCATCACTTTGGGTGTGTGTGCACACCTTTATTCATCAAGGCAAAAGAGTGCGCACAGCTGTGAGAGGGACAGCATCAGTGTGTGCTGCACTGCTCCTTCACCAGCACTGCACCGCCCAGCAAGGGAGGTGCTGAAAGAAGGGCAGCGCTGCACCACTCCTTCACTAGCGCCGCAGCACTCAGCAAGTGGTGAAAATGGTGTTTTGCCTAGCGCCACAGCATGCCTTGTTCAGTGCCGTAGCGCTAGGCACACTGATGCATACATGGACAGCTTGTTTAAGCTTCTTCTTAGGTGCGTGGATGCAAGGTTAAAATGCACAGCGCCACTTAGGATTGATGGAGGCCCATGGTTAAGTGGTCATCAAGATCTAAGGGTGGAGATTGACTCTCAAGATTGGACAAGAAGTTGGTGCACTATATAAAGGGTCACCTAGCTTCATTATTAACAAGAATAATAAGTTTGTGACATACTTTGAGATCAATTATAAAGAGTGACAAGACACAATACAAGAAAGAATTGTGTGAGCGTGCAAAGACACAAAACATAAGAGGGACTCATTGTAGAGAGGCTAGTTGTAAAGAAGAGAGAGTAGTATAGATAGAGAGCATTGTAATAGTTCTTATCATCTTCTTTCTTCTCTTCTTAGTTTCTTCAAGAACTTGAGGTTTCTTAAAGAGGGTTGCTGTAATTGTAAAGAACTATCGATTTAGTGCAGTGAGTTCAGAGGAACTCACGGGGACGTAGGCTATTGCCAAACTTCGATAACAAATCGCTTGTCTTCTTTTCTTTCTTGCTTTCAATTGCTATATTTCTTTCTACAAGTTATTCTAGACTTGGGTGTTTGGAAGATCACCACCTGGGCATCTTGTCAAGGTGATTTCCAACACTATTGTTTCTTGAAGATCTAAGATTCCATGCATATCGAAATGAAGGAGTGCTTCCGAAAGGACAAAATGAAGATCAGACGGCCTAAGCGCCCATCAGAGAGGGCCTAGGTGCCCAAAGGAGAGGGCTGTGACCCCCAGAAGCACACCAAACTAAGAAAAGCTTGAGCTGCAGCGCGCATATGATTCCTTCTCTGAGTTTTGACCTAATTAGGACTTTAATAATTTTTTAAACCCTATAATACCCTTGGACCATTTGTACTATAAATAGATCACTTAGGGTTTGATAATAAGGATCGAAGAATTAGAGGCCAGAGGCTGGGGAAAACATCATAAAGGCTGCCACATTCTCCCCCATGGCCAACTAATCTCCAAACAAGGCGAAGGGATGAATCCCTAAGTGTAGTTGTTCTTATTTTCCTTTATTGATTCAGTTGTAATTGGGATTTATTATCAAAACATTGTTATGATTTACTTCTTAAATTAATTAGAAGATTTTTCTCTTAATCCGGTGATTATATCTTTCTTCTGCATATAAGTCTAGTTGTGCTTTTCTTATGTGACGTTGTTTGGGTATGATTGAGTCCGACAGATTTATCTTTTAGGTTTGTCCATTACTGCAATATTGTCATTAAAGATATATTGTCGTTTCTTGATAAATCTATAGGGTAGGTCACATGTGCTTAAAGTAAAGAGTAAACTATATCAATTACATTAGGGTTTATAAATGTGTTTGATTGAATATTTGCTGATTGATGTGAAACTTGCAATTGAGATAAAGACAACTGAATTGAGACTGAAAGAAGGCAACAAACCTAGGGAGGATTCCCAGAACCTTGTTGCTTCCATTATATTTACACTACTTCACATTACTTCAATATCAAAACTCAAATTTTCTTGTTTAACTTTTATCGTTCGTTTTAAGGTTTGCACTTTCTCTTGTAGATCGCTCGTCTCCTTGTGGAATCGACACCCCAAAGCTGTGCTACAACTACCACGTTATACTTTGGGCATAATCAACACTGTTCACCGATGTCAGAGCAATGCAACAAGAACTAGAAGAAGAGAGACAAAAAAGGGAGGTCCTGTAGACATGTGTTGATAGCATGGAACAACAACAATAAGAAATGCAACATCAATTTTAGCAGCAACAACTAGAAATGAAACAACAATTCCAGCGGCAAGTGTAGTAGATGATGTAGAGCTTTGTTATGTCATATGCACCACCCACTGCAAGTAAACTTTTTAAAATGAAATTTTAATATTTTGGAATATCGAATATGCAACAGTGTGTGTTTTAGTTTAATAAACTTCAACACTTAGCAGTTTTTAGGATGAAAATGTAAAATAATCATGTAATGGACGAGGCAGGGGTTCAAGCACGTCTATGGAGTCGAATGTGACTCTTAGGAGCAAACAAAATCCATTTTGGATGACTAGATTTGCAAAAGTGTGTTTTAGTCCAATAAAGTTTAACACTTAGCGGTTTTTAGGGTGAAAATGAAAAATTCTCATGTAATGGATGAACCGATGGTATAAACATGTCTATGGAGTCGAATGTGACTCATGGGAACAAACAAAATCCATTTTGGATGATCAGATTTGTAAAAGTGTGTGTTTTAGTCTAATAAAGTTCAACATTAAGCAGTTTTTATGGTGAAAATATAAAATACTCATGAAATGGATGAGGCATGGAACCAACATGTTGGTATAGTCGAACATGACTTGTGGGAACAATCAAAATCCATTTCGAATGATCGAATTTGTGAAAATGTGTGTTTTAGTCTAATAAAATTCAACACTTACCAGTTTTTATGGTGAAAAATGTAAAATGCTCATGTAAGGGACGAGGCAGGATACTGACACATCCGTGGAGTCCAATGTAACTCATGGGAACAAATGGAATCCATTTCAGATGATTAGATTTGCCGAAGTATGTGTTTTAGTATAATAAAATTCAATACTTAGTGGTTTTTAGGGTAAAAATGTCAAATACTTGTGTAATGGACGAACCGGGGATACCGACACGTCTATGGAGTCGAATGTGACTCAAGGAAACAAACGAAATCTATTTCGGATGACCAGATTTGCAAAAGTGTGTGTTTTAGTCTATTAAAGTTCAACCCTTAGCAGGTTTTGTGGTGAAAATGTAAAATACCCGTGGAATGGATGAACCAGGAGTACTAGAACGTTTATGGAGTCGAACATAACTTATAGGAACAAATCGAATCTGTTATAGATGATCAGATTTGCAAAAGTGTATGTTTTAGTCTAATAAAGTTCTACACTTAGGGGTTTTAAGGGTGAAAATGTAAAATATTCGTGTAATGGATGAGCAAGAGATACCGACATGTTTGTGGAGTCGAACGTGACTCGTGAGAACAAAGGGAATCCATTTCGGATCTCTAGTTCCAATTTAGGTTAAATTGTATAGGTTTAAAACTTTTAACTGCTATTAATTTTCATATTCATTAGTTTATGCATATATGTACTGAATATATATCTTATGCCTTTTGTTCTTTTCTATAGGATCTTGTAGCCCCGTAGGATGATGCTGAGACTCAAGACGATGATGAAATTGACCTGGCAGACCCGTGATTTGACATTAAGAAAAATTTTTGTTTTAAATTTCTAGATATTCTATTGTTGAGAGATTTAATTTTCGTTTTTTAAATAATTTTTTTATCAATTTAATATGTAATTGATGAGGAGATTATGTAATTACGAATGCATTTTGGAACATGTTTTAAACAGGGAAAAAAATTTCATCACTGAGGGAAAAATTCCCATGGTGATAATTAATTTTTAGGTAAAATCGATAAAAAAATAATTTCTGAAAAAATATCACCTAGGGATGGTCTGTCAATGATAACAGTTTCACTGAGGGATTTTTGATCCGTCGATGAAAAATACTATCAATGAGAAGAGTATCATGGAAGGACTCATAACCGATGAAATTCCATTAGTGATGAGTATCACTGAGGGTTTTATGAGTATTAGTGATGGACAGAGCCCATTGTTGATACATATTTTTCTAGTAGTGTCTCCAAATGGGGGTGGGGTGGTCTTCTTGTTCCTCTCAAGAAAATGACAATCCAATTACCGATGATTTTTTATGTTATTCCAAGCTTCGTCTTCTCTTTGTTATGATCCAAAACTCAAAGTTCTATAGAGGATTATTACTGTTTTTTTAGTGAGATATCAGTTCTTAAGGTTACGGTAAAGGTTAGAGCTCAAGAATGAAGAAATCTCACACAAATCTCACTCTTTAGCACTAGTTTTCTCTCAATTAGCTCTCAAAGAAGGGCTTTTCTTTATGTAAACTAAAGGCCTCTCAAATTTCTGAAAAATATTCCTAAAAATCTCTTTAAAGGATTGTTTATATGCCTCAATAGGGTTAGGTATCATCTCTGGCTGATTTGGAGAACAATCCTCTCCATTTAGGCAATTGCAAAATTCTAAACTCGTAAGAATTAGGAAATATGATAGATTCTAAACCTCAACTTCAAATAAGCTATTCTAACTTTTATGTACTATTTTGGAGTGTTCTTGTACTTTATGGAAATCCTAGAGAGTCTTATTTCGAGTAAAATTGGTTTGAAGTGCAAATTCGACACAAATTTTAAATGATGACCTAGAAACTAAAACTGGTTAAGTTCAAACCTGTTTTGGTAAATAATTAAGTTCTCTCAATATATTTATCAAAACAAATTCCCATAATGTATCCTTCGGAAGATAATTAAAAGTTGTAATGATAAGAGAAAGGAAAAGTTCTAAAAAAATTGGGAATAAAAAATTATTTAACTTGAAAGACAAGCCCTAAAATAGTGAATTTTTACCTTTTTCCTTTCTCTCTTTAATCCCTTTTTGTGTATTTTTATTCCTCCATTAAATCCTTTCTTAATCATAGTAAATACTCAAACTTGGCAAAGAATACATGTCAATCATGTAAACAAACTATCATCTCTCTTAAAGAGCAAGAAGGCCAACGATTGTTAATCATCTAACGGCGCAAAATACAATGTGTATAGAGGAGAAACCTATAGTTACTTATTCAGAAATATTATAGTAACTTCAACCAGCATGTAGTGTACAAAGGAAACAAGCCATGGTAGATTCGATAGGTGACCTTTCAATTTCAATGGATTTATAAACTATCTCTGTAACTTCATCAAACAATTTGCATAGCTCCTCAAACCTCTTGAACTACGGCTTCATTAGCATGCCATCATACATACTACTCACATATGTATGCTTGTTCTTTATATCTTTCCTCCACCTCATCAATATATACCGAGGGGATGGTACTCAACTCCCTCTTGCATTAAAGCCTTGAAAGAATGCTTTCACACAATGCCACAAAGCTCAAACAACTTTATGTCGACTTTTTTCTTAATTATACTGAATAAAGTAAGTTACCTACTTATAACTATGCTAGATTGAATAGGTCTCCACAATAGCATATTCGACAACACCACCATGGTCATCATAAATTGAGTAGGTGCAGTTTATTATTCCAACAAACTATTCTTGAACCTTTTTTAATTTATGAAGTATGTAAGTAGTAGACTAAATAAACATAAACGATAATTTCATACATGAAACTTGGAACAGGGATAATTCCATAATTAAATCACATACCTGATTGTGCCATCGTTACATTGAAAACTTAAATTACCTCACAGCGAAAGTGATCAGGGTTAGGTCGTCCTCTTTGTACTCTGACAATAACAGCTTTCTCAGATAATAGAAACCTGAATACTCGTATGTATTAGGAGCCAAAGAGGGGACCTAAGCTGTTTATATACACGTTAGTAGCTCTAATTACTGAGAATCAAAATAGGTCCTTCCATCTATGGGCCATATTAGACTAAGGCCTACACTAGCTACTGACCCACATTAATAATATTAACATGTGTACAAGCCCAAACAACATGATTACCAATTAACAATAGTGGGCTCTCGTACTTTTCTCATTGGACCAAATCCTTATTAATAATATTAACATGTGTACAAGCACAAACTATAATTAGTGGTGGCCTACATAGAAAAATTACAACATTCTCTCACTTAGGAAACACCAATTATAGCTCTCACAGTTTTAAAATTTTTTACTCAATTTAAAACAACTCCTGAGATAGACAACTTGATTTTATTGTGGCCACATATAAAAGACAATTTGCTCCTCTGCTACAACATCTTAAACGATCCATGATGAGAGTCAAAAAATGCATCTTAATAGTGTTTATTTGTTAGCATTTAGGGTTGATTTAGGGCTGGATTACACATTTATACCTTAATAATTCTTAAGTGTCATTCTTGGTATATTGATTTATTTTGATGCATTTTCAGGTATTTTAGGTTTAAAAAGAGATGGAAAAGGTAACGTTGATTAAAGCACAAAGATTCTATGCATGTTGACAAGCATTTGGAAAGGAGTTTCACTAAATTGCCAGAATTGCCCGTACGGATCAGTCATTTCTGTGGATTAAATTGTATTGATTCAGGAAGAACCAGGGATAAACCATATATTCTTGGAAAGATCCGGATGTCTATCTTCTGGAGAATTTTACAGCTCATAAATATGATTTTTATAGGGAACGTTATGGCCGTTTTAGTAGACAAAGGTCAGGCTATGCGTGATTTCAGCATGACAGATCAATCATTTTACGGATTAAGCTGTATTGATTCAGGAAGAACTATGAGATGAGCCATATATGCTTGGAAATATCCGGATGTCTATTTTCTAGAGAATTTTACAGCTCATAAATATGATTTTTCTAGAGAAAGTTATGGCAATTTTAGTAGAGAAATGTCAGGCAGAACCAGGACTGGATAGCAGCAGGAGCACACGGCCTGAACAGAAACCCTACGGTGACTTTTTTGTCTACAAAGCCATCTCCATACAGCTACATATAGGAATTTAGACTCAAAGAATAGGTGAGGAGAGTTCTTAAAGAGAGCTTCCATCTTCTTCTTCCTCACGGTGATCAAGGATGAACTCCATGTCCAACTAAACTCCAAGCAAGGCGAAAGGATGAGTTTCTAGGTGTAGTTGTTCTTATTTCTATCTTTGATTCAGTCATATGGATTGATTGTTAAACATTGTTTATGATTTAATCTTTGATTAAATAAGAAGGATTTGAATTCATGTGACAGCTGCAATTTATGTTCTTCTTCTCTTAGATTTTATTAATCCGGTGATCTAATTCTTCTTCTTCATATAAGTCTAGTCAAGCTTTTCTTATGTCAAAGTTGTTAGATACAACTGATTTTGGTAGATCTATCTTATAGGGTTGTCCATTACTATAATATTATTATTGAAATATATTATCGCTTCTTGATAATTTATAAGATAGATCTTGTGTGTTTAAATAGGAATTAAGGAGTAATTTATGGCAATTACATTAGGGTATTTATGCGCTTTGATTGAATATTTACCAATTGCTTGTTTGGGATGTGAAACTAGTAATTGAGATAAAAAGTTTGAGTCAAGATAAGAATAAGGCAACGAACTCAAGAAAGATTCCTAGAACCTTGTTATTTCTTTATTGAATTCTTCATCATATTTTTACAACTCTCTTATATAATTTCATTCATAAAACTCAGATTTTCTTATTTGAACTTTATCACTTAGTGTTAAGGTTTACACTTTCTCTTATAGTTCTCTTTTCTCATGGGATCAACACCTCAGTTACACATAATAATCACATGTTAGTTTGAGCGTTATCAAATTTTGGCGCCATTGCCGGGGAACTGTGCTTAATTACAAGGAAGATTGTCAACTTTGAGACAAGACGGTAACATTGTTCTTTGCTCTTTGTTTTGATTTTCTTTATTCATCTCCCCTCTAATTCCTTTGGTGTATGCGTAGACTTAGAGATAAGTGAGGTAGATTTATTAAAAGACCCGAAATAGAGTTACCCTCTCCTTCTTTGTCCGATAGTGAAAGCTCACCTAAATCAAATCATAGTGCACACCAAAACGAGAATTTAGAGAATTTTGTTAACATGGCCAACAATAACAATGAGAATGTTGCTAGGACACTTAAAGACTATTTGCACCCTAGCCGAATGGCCACACCATCTTGTATCATGTTCCCTCTTAATGTTCAACAACCTGAGTTTAAGCCGAGCATGATCCAATTGCTATCAACTTTCCATGGATTAGAGAATGCAAACCCCTATATCCATATTAGGGAATTTGAGGATGTAGAAGCAACCATTCAAAGTAGGGCCAATATGTTAGACACCATCAAACTTAGGTTTTTCCCCTTTTCGCTTAAGGATAAGGCCAAGGTTTGGTTGTACTCGTTAAGGTCTAGGGCTATAGGTAGTTGGGATGAGATAACCTTATATCAAGTTTGGGAATGTTTCAAAGACCTTTTGAATTCTTGTCCATACCACGGGTATGAGAGTTGGCGGGTAGTTAGCTATTTCTATGATGGACTTCTAAGTAGGGAAAAACAATTTATAGAAATAATCTGTAATGGAAATTTTCTTCAAAAAGATCCCGACGAAGCCATAGATTTTCTAGATGACTTATCAAAAAAAGCCCACACTTGGACGTGACCCAATGCCATAGAAAGTACTAAGAGAAACCAAACCGCTGGAATTTATCAACTTAAGGAAGAGGATAGCCTGAAAGCCCGTTTAGAGGTCCTAACTAAGGAAATTGAGGTTTTAAAAACCAAGGATGCTAGAGCCCCCAAATCGGTTGCTAGGGTAGAGTCCCATTATGTGTAATGGGGTAGATCATGTACCTAGGGATTCTCTAACCTATTTTGAGATAAAGGAAGAGTGTAATGCTTTAGGTATACCCTTTAAGAAAACATACTCATCCTACTCTAACACATTCAATCCCGGTTGGAAGAATCACCCTAATTTTAGTTGGAGATCCGATACACAACCTTCTACCCAATCTAGTACCCAATGGAGACCGAAAGCAACTTCATCTAATGCACCACAACAATTTTTACCTTTGGAAGATGCTTTTAAGTCATTTATGCAGGTACATGCCCAGAGTCTGGAAGAGCAAGGCAAGATAAATTAATGATTGCTCGAGGAGCAACAAGGGGTCAAAGAGGAACAAAAGGTGATAAAGAGCCAACTCACCAAGTTGACTAATTTATTGACGGTTCAAGAGCAAAGTTGTTTCCCTTCACAGCCACAACCTAATCCAAGGGGACAACTTATGGCACAAACCTCCAATCTCGACAATAAAAATGTTAAAGAGGTTAATGCCATTACTACTCGCAGCGGTAAGAAAATTGATGGACCCACTCTACCATCAAACTTGATTCCTAACACCATGAGTAATAAGGATGAAGCCCCTAAGGAACAAGATGCCTATAGTGATTCCATACTAGTGCCCTTCCCTCAAGCACTCCTTAAACCTAGTGAGAGAAATTCTACATTAAAAGGTGAGATTCTTGAACAACTTAAGCAAGTTAAAAATTAACCTTCCTTTTCTTCATGTCCTAAAATAGGTTCCCAACAAGTCATTAAGGATCTATGCACACTCAAGAGGAGGCACAATGTGAAGAAGACAGTATTCTTAACGGAGCAAGCAAGTATGGTAATTGATAGCAAGACACCGCCTAAGTATAAAGATCCGGGCTGTCCTACGGTGGCTTGCCAAATTGGAAACAAAGCTTGTGGCCAAGAATTGCTAGATTTGGGGGCTAGTATGAATCTCATACCCTACTCCATTTACTTGCAACTCGGTCTAGGTGAGATCAAACTGACTTCTGTGGTACTTCAACTAGCGGATCGATCAGTAAGAAAACCAAGAGGTATTATGGAAGATGTTTTAGTGCAAATTGACAAATTCTATTATCCTATTGACTTTTTGGTGTTAGATACCATTTATATTGTGAACACAGAGTCAAAAATTCCTTTGATACTTGGAAAACCATTCCTTGCCACTGCTAATGCCCTCATTACTTATAGGAATGGTCTAATGACATTATCATTTGGAAATATGACTCTAAAGGTGGATGTTTTCCAAGTCTCAAGGCAGCCACATGAAGAGGATGAGTGTTTCGACACTTACATGATCAATGAGCTTATTTTAGAGGATAAGTACATTAAAGATAATATTAATTCTTTGGAATTCCTTCTTAATAATTATGATTTTGATGATTCTTCAATTTATCCCCATGTCAATGATGTTTTTGATAAGTCGCAGGGATTTATTAAGAAATCATGGCAACCATGCTTTGAGGAGTTGCCTAAAGAGAAGGAGACACCCAAACCATCTTCCGAGGAGACACCAATGCTTAATTTAGCTCTGCTACCCAAAGGGCTCAAACATGCCTTCTTAGGCCCAGGTGATACCTTTCTGGTTATTATTTCTTCTGAACTTAGTGATGTGCAATGTGATAAATTGTTGAATTTGTTAAGAAAGCATAAATCTGCACTAGGTTGGACTATAGCCGACATAAAAGGTATTAGTCCTTTAATTTTTTTCCATATGATTTATCTTGAAGAAGAAGCTAACCCTCGTAGAGACCCACAAATAAGGCTAAATCCAACTATGAAAGAGGTAGTTAAGAAAGAAGTCTTAAAGCTATTAGATGCGGGAATTATTTATCCAATATCCGATAGTAAGTCGATTAGTCCAACTCAAGTACTTCTTAAGAAAGCCTAGGTGACAGTGGTAGAAAATAAAGTGGGGGTGTTAGAACCAACTAAGGTAGTGACCGGGTGGCGTATGTGCATTGATTATTGGAAACTTAATTCGGCTAATTGGAAAGACCATTTTCCCTTTCCATTCATAGATCAAATCTTTGAACGTGTGGCTGGTCATCCTTTCTATTGCTTTTTAGATGGGTATTCAAGATACTACCAAATATAAATTGCCTTAGAGGATCAAGGGAAGACCACCTTTACTTGTCCTTTTGGTACTTTTGCTTTTCGTAGAATGCCTTTTGGTTTGTGTAATGTATCAGTTACTTTTCAAAGATGCATGATGAGTATTTTTAATGATATGGTTGAAAAATGTATGGAATTGTTTATAGATGATTTAACCGTGTTTGGAACTTCTTTTTATTTATGTTTATCTAACTTGAAAAATGTTTTGTGTAGGTGTGAAGAGAAGGGGCTTGTGCTTAATTGGGAGAAGTGTCTTTTTATGGTGTCTTCTGGAATAGTTTTGGGCCATATAGTGTATGAAAAGGGGATAGAAGTGGATAAATCAAAAATTGAATTAATCTCTAAATTACCCACTCATAAGAATATTAAAGATGTTAGGTCTTTTCTAGGGCATGTCGGGTTTTATAGAAGGTTTATTCAAAATTTTAGTGCTATCTCTATACCCTTATGTAACCTTTTGTTGAAGGATATCGAGTTTAAGTGGAGCCCTGAATATGAGAAATCCTTTAGGACACTTGTCTCTAAGCTTACAACCGCCCCTATTATGCAATCACCCGATTTTTCCTTGCCTTTTGAGATTATGTGTGATGATAGTGACTATGCTTTAGGGGCTGATTTAGGACAAAGAAGGGAGGAAAAACCATTTGTTGTTTATTATGCTAGTAGAACCTTGAATCATTCTCAAATGATGTACACCACAACCAAGAAAGAATTACTAGTTGTAGTATTTGCATTGGATAAATTTTGCTCTTATTTAATTGGTTCACCTATCACTATTTTCACGGATCACTCCACCTTTAAATTTCTATTTTAAAAAATGGATGCTAAGGCCCGGTTGATACGTTGGATTTTGCTTATGCAGGAATTTAACTTGACACGACAAGAAGGGCGTGAAAAATGTTATGGCAGACCATCTATCTCATTTGGAATTTAAGAATGATACCGACATTTTGCCTAGTCGCGAAGCCTTTCCGAATGAGAATTTATTTGTTGTCCTTTGTCACACACCATGGTATGCTGACATTGCAAATTACTTGGTTTCTCGTCAAGTTCCATCTACATGGAGTGCACAAGATAAGTGTAAGTTTTTGGCTAAGGTAAAGAACTTTTATTAGAATGATCCTTATATTTTTAAATATTGCCCAGATCAAATAATAAGAAAATGCATTCCAAATATGGAAATTGATAGTGTGTTCACTTTTTGTCATACCTATGTGTGTGGTGGTCATTTTTCTATTAAAAAGACAGTCGTAAAAATTTTGCAATGTGGTTTTTATTGGCCTACTTTATTCAAGGATACTAATAAGTTTTGTCATTCATGTGAAAGATATCAAAAGCTAAGTTCATTGTCCCGCCGTCATATGATGCCTCTCAACCCGATCTTAGTGGTGGAAATATTTGATTGTTGGGGGATTGATTTTATGGGACAGTTCCCACCTTCTTTTGGGTATCTTTACATTTTGCTTGCCGTTGATTATGTTTCTAAATGGGTTAAAGCTATACCTTGCCACACTAATGATAATAAAGTTGCTGTTAAATTTCTTAAAGATCATATTTTATCTTGGTACGGTACTCCATGTGTTATAATTAGTGATCAAGGGTCCCATTTTTATAACCGTTCTTTTGAGGCTTTGATGCGCAGGTATGGAGTAACCCATAAGGTTTCTACAGCTTACCATCCATAAACCAATGGCCAAGCGGAACTAGCAAATAGGGAGATTAAGCGAATACTTGAAAAAACGGTAAATCCAAATCGAAAAGAATGGTCTCTGTGCCTATTGGATGCGCTTTGGGCATACCAGACAGCATACAAGACGATTCTTGGAGCATCTCTTTATCTGTTGGTATTCGGCAAAGCATGTCACTTACCGGTAGAACTTGAGCATAGAGCGTATTGGGCTATTCAAAATTTTAATTATGACTTGAAGATGTCCAGTGAGGAGAGGAAAATGCAACTTTGTGAACTTGCGGAGTTGAGGGATGATGCATATGATAATGCTAAGGACTTAAAGTCAAGAATGAAAGCAGTACATGATCAAAAAATAGTCTGGAAAAATTTTGAACATGGTAATCGAGTTTTTCTTTATGATTCTCGGTTATACTTCCATCCAAGAAAATTGCAATCACAATGGAAGGGACCTTATGTTGTGAAGAGTGTTTTTCCAAATGAAGTGGTAGAAGTTGAAGATCCCTCCGACGATCATGCATTTCAAGTTAATGGCCAGAGGTTAAAGCTCTACTTGGACCATGAACATGTTGAAGATAAGCCCGAAGAGATCTATTTGGTGCCCCCAGTTTATCCTTCTTAATCAGGTACTTTCATTCCATTGTACATTAGTTTTATTTTTTTTTCATTTTTATTTATTTATTTAGTTTTCTTTACTTTTTTTTTTCTTTCTTTCTCTCAACCTTTTTCTTTCACATTGGGGACAATGCAAGTCTTAGATTGGGGGTGGAGGAAACACATTTCCTATTTCATACCATTGAATTGTTTGGTGTCACTTTCCCTTTTTCGTTTTAATTCGTTTGTTATGATAAATTGTTAGAAAAAAAATATTTGAAAATTTGAAAATTTTAAAAAATTAGGATTAGATTTGTTTGTTTTTAGTATGTTTTGTGTTAGTTTTGGAAAATTGCGATCATGATGGAAGGGACCTTATGTTGTGAAGAATGTTTTTCCAAATGGAGTGGTAGAAGTTGAAGATCCCTCCGATGGTCGTGCATTTCAAGTTAATGGCCAGAGGTTGAAGCTCTACTTGGACCATGAACGTATTGAAGATATGCCCGAAGAGATCTCTTTGGTGCCCTCGGTTTATCCTTCTTAATCGGGTAGTTTCGTTCTATTGTACATTAGTTTTATTTTATTTTTTTTTTATTTATTTAGTTTTCTTTACATTTTTTTTTTCTTTCTTTCTCTCGACTTTTTTCTTTCACATTGGGGACAATGCAAGTCTTAGGTTGGGGGGTGGAGGAAACACATTTCCTATTTCATACCACTAAATTTTTTGGTGTCACTTTCCCTTTTTCGTTTTAATTCGTTTGTTAGGATAAATTGTTAGAAAAAAAAACATTTGAAAATTTTAAAAATTTTAAAAAACCAGAATTAGTTTTGTTTGTTTTTAGCATGTTTTGGAGTTAATTTACATGTCAATGATATGATTATAATTGAGATAGCATATAGCTTTTAGAAGAAGTCTTGCTTCGGTTTGAGAATAATTTTAAGTGTCGGTCTTCATTTAGTTTGAGACTCTGGTTTGCGGTAAGATTGCATGATTAGTCTAAAACATTTAGAGAAGTTTTATGTGCGAATGTTTTGTGAATACTTTTGCGGTCTCAACAAGCTCTAAAACTTATTTGATAATCACTTGAGGCGAAATCGTAGAATGCACACAACTTAAGATATGATGTAGGCCATCTTTGGACCGTTTGAGCCTTTCAAGCTTACCTTTGTTATATTTATCGCTAGTTACCTGTTTGAGCCTTTTTTTTTAAAAAAAATAAAAATTAGCTTTGTTTCTTTCGATAGCCCATTTACTTACCTTTATGAGCCTAAAAATATTTTATCCTTACCTTTCTTTTAAGAGAACTTAGTTTGTACACATTTGTTGAGAAGCACTTAAGAGGAGGAGAGGTGGAAATATTAAAAAAATATTACTACCATAACCCAAGTACATTAAATGAGATAGGTTGGGGGTTGTGGAAAAGAGTAAAGATTGAAAATGGAGGTGAATGGTTATATGCTAGAAAAGAAGAAAAAAAAAGAGAGAAATTATGTGCTATAAAAAAAGAAAGTGAATTATGACAAAGAAAGAAGAAAAAATATGGTTGAATTATTGAGAGAAATGCTCAAAAAATGGTTGAATGAGTTGGGTGTTGAAGTAAGGTTATTTAGTGCTTAAAAAGGTTGTGTTTAAAATTAAGAGATTGAGTTCTTTTACTTATTTAATCCTTCCCGTTCTTTCTTGACCTTTATCTTAGCCTAACGTTACAAGCCTATTAAAGACCTAGTGATCCAATGTAGTGTGATTTTTCTACATTAGTGGAGAGTGATTTGAAAAGTGAGCCTATGGAGTTTGATTTGTGATTGATGTCACACTATTTAATATGTTTTTAGAGGCCAAGACTTGTATTCATGAATGTTGTGCATAAAATCATCCGGGTGTTTGGATTAATGGTTTGTAGTAAGATAGATGTTTAGGAGTCGATAACGAATATGAGGTTGATGTTTGGATTGTTTTTGGACTTGGGTGGTATTTAATGATTCTATATGTTGTGTGTTATGTGCAATTTTTTAGACAAAAAGTTGAATTACTCTTGGATTAACGCTAACATTGCTTTGTTTTGTTTTTAGGATTTTGGGTTTTGTTTTGATTTCTAGTATAGAATTCATTTCGTTTTTCTTTCGCTTGAATTACTAGAGACTAGCAATAAGCTAGTTGGGGGTTATGATGAGAGTCATAAAATGCATCTTAATAGTGTTTACTTGTTAGGATTTAGGGTTGATTTAGGGTTGGATTACACATTCATGCCTTAATAATTCTTAAGTTATATTGATTTATTTCGATGCATTTTTAGGTATTTTGGGTTTAAAAGAGATAAAAAAAAAAGCTAACGTTGATTAAAGCACGAAGATTCTATGCATGTTCACAAGCATTTGGAAAGGAGTTTCACTAAATTGCCAGAATTGCCTATACAGATCAATCATTTTTACGGATTAAACTGTATTAATTCAGGAAGAACCAGGAGATGAGCCATAAATTCTTGAAAGATCCGGATGTCTATTTTCTATAGAATTTTATGACCCATAAATATGATTCTTCTAGAGAAAGTTATGCTAGTTTTAGTAGACAATGGTCAGGCTGTGCGTGATTTAGTGTGACAGATCAGTCATTTTGCGGATTAAACTGTAGTGATTCAGGAATAACCAGGAGATGAGCCATATATGCTTGGAAATATTCGAATGTCTATTTTCTAGAGAATTTTATAGCTCGTAAATATGATTTTTCTAGAGAAAGTTATGGCAGTTTTAGTAAACAAAGGTCAGGCAAAATCGAGCCTGGACAATAGCTGAAGCACGCGGCCTGAACAAAAACCTAGGGCGAACTTTCTGTCTACAAAGCCATCTCCATACAGCTATATATAGGAATTTAGACTCAGAGAATAGGTGAGGAGAGTTCTTGAAGAGAGCTTCCATCTTCTTCTTCCTCACGTTGATCAAGGATGAACTCTATGTCCAACTAAACTCCAAGCAAGGCGAAAGGATGAGTTTCTAGGTGTAGTTGTTCTTATTTCTATCTTTGATTCAGTTGTATGGATTGATTGTGATTTACTCTTTGATTAAATAAGAAGGATTTGAATTCATGTGATAGCTGCAATTTATGTTCTTCTTCTCTTATATTTTCTTAATCCGGTGATCGCATTCTTCTTCTCCATATAAGTCTAGTCAAGCTTTTCTTATGTTAACGTTGTTAGATGCAATTGATTTCAGTAGATCTATCTTATAGGTTTGTCAATTACTGCAGTATTATTATTGAAATATATTATCGCTTCTTGATAATTTATAAGATAGATCTTGTGTGTTTGAATTGAAATTAAGGAGTAATTTATGGCAATTACATTAGGACATTTATGTGCTTTGATTGAATACTTATTAATTGCTTGTTTGGGATGTGAAACTAGTAATTGAGATAAAACATTTGAGTCAAGATAGGAATAAGACAACAAACTTAGGAAGGATTCTTGGAACCTTGTAATTTCTTTATTGAATTCTTCACATATTTTCACAACTCTCTTATATAATTTCATTCGTAAAACTCAGATTTTCTTATTTGAACTTTATTGTTTAGTGTTAAGGTTTACACTTTCTCTTGTACTTCGCGAGGTCTCGTGGGATCGACACCTCAGCTATACACAATAATCGCGTGTTAGTTTGAGTGTTATCAATTTGGGTCCCATGAAAAACACCATACATGAAATCATGGCAACTATTGTGCTCTATTATTCACACAAGACCAATCCACAGTTTTGCATACAGATGGTTCTACTGATATGGATCTAATGTGGTAGTATAGCAAGAAAACAGCATTCGACAGGGTGATCAAATAATGTGCTATTTTCATTATCAGTCTTCAACATGACTCTCCACACAATATGACTATTAATAGACTAGAGAAGTCATCAACAACACGGTATGTCTCAAAATACCTGAGGTTTCAACAGGGTGGCAACTACGAGACATACCCAACCAAACTCAAAACTGGCACCAACTTTTCCACAACATGACATGTCATATATTCAAATTCATTCATTCATATTCAGAGATAAGATAACACAATATGAATGAAAATATGCATAATGATCATCAATCAATATCATAATATCTAACCATCATACCGAAAAGATGATGGGTTCTAAAATTAAATAAACCCAATAACCAAAATATTAAATCATAAATAACTCCCACTAACCCAATACATCAACAATCATATTTTATCTCTGAATGTGCTCAACAACTGTATTGGCATAAAGAATTGTTTTCATGGATTCTCTCTTAAGATCATTCTTGGGACATTGATTCAAACTCAATTTATAGTACTATATAACCATTCTGAGAAAGACTCAGCATACCACGAGATCTATCCCTACGGATCATAACATATGTCTCTATATCCTTAAAATCAAGAGTGGGTAAAACATCATCCCTAACAAACCTTTCAACTCTCTCTTCAGAAATGTGATCTAGATGCCTATACCATAAAGCTGAAGATTTTTCCTTTATAAGAGGTCTTTTAGAAGCAGTTGTTTCAATACCAAAACATGTATACTCATTGCTTAGAACCAAACACAATTTGTATATCCCATCAAATAAAATAAAATTTCCAATAACGCAAGAATCTTTAAGAAAACTAACGTTTCCATTCCCAATCTAAAAAAAATATCTTAGTCTATCAAAAGCAGAAACTGAAATGACATTCTGCCAAAAAGAAAGCATATAAAAAGTACTCTCCAAAATAAGTTGAAAACCAAATTCTAAATTCAAACTAATAGTTCCTAAATTTTAACTTCCACTTTAGCATTGTTCCCAACTCTAAGCTTGGACTCTTCTTCACTTGGTCTTCATCTGTTAATGAACCTCTACAAGGTCATGGCAATATGAACAATTGCATCACTGTCTAACCACCAAGAAAATAATGAGATACTAACCAAAACAGATTTAAAACAAACTAAACCTTAGGGAATTACCTTTCGGTTTATCTTTATTTTCTATTCAAGTTTTAAAGATAGGACACTCAAGTCTAATATGGCCTCTCTTTCTGCAATGAAAACATGTAACATCCTTATTATCTTTCTTGATAATGGCCCTTGGACCTTCCACTCCATATTTCTGACCATTTTAATGTCTCTTGTTATCTTGAACCCTCTTTGAACCACTAGGAACATAATAAGCATTGGGTTTGAAATTTCTAGGTTTAGAAAAGGTCTTACTGCTACTAGGTTTGGTATGGGACACCAGTAAGGAAGTGTCATATTTCTCTTTCTTAAGTTTCTCTTCCTCTAAGACACTCTTAGAGATCGAATCATTCACACTATAGGTTTCATTCAAGGTATTGTAAGTAATTTTGATCTAACTAAACTCAATAGGAAGGGCATTAAGGGTATGATGGACTGTGAACTGATCAGGAAGGGTAACGTTATGAGGTTTTATTTTGGATTGAATATGGACCATCCTCATGATGAAATCTCTCACCCCCCAACATTCTCATACCTTATACTCGTTAACTCACTCATTAGGTTTCTAGCCTCAGACTTATTAGATACTTGGTACCTTTGTCCCACAACAGTAAAAAAATTCCCTAACATTGGTGGTCTTAAGCAAACCATTCATGAGGGGTTCTGAGATGGACATTTTCATGGCGTAGAGGCTCAAACGGTTAGACCTCTCCCACTTAGAAAAATTTTCTCTCTGCTCAACAGTGCTCTCATCAGTGAGCTCAGTAAGATGGTCCACACGCAGGGCTAAATCAATGTCACCCATGCCTATAGCAAACTCTATATCTTTCTTCTATCTCTTAAAAATCGAACTAGTTAGGATCTCAATGGTTGCTTAGTTATTGTTTACTAGAAAATGAGATTGATTCAAGACAAGAATGCAACACATTAATATAAGGGCAATAACAAAATATTTCAAAACAAAGAATCTAAGAGCATAGATATCAACTCCCATTTGGGCAGAGAATACAATATACACTTAGAAACTCTACACATGAAGCATATAAAGATAGTGTCTCAGTATTCGAAAGAATTATCCCCTTTGGGCAGACAAACCTTCTAAACTGACTGATCATCTTCCCATAATGTTTAATGTTTTTCCTCAAAATGGAGAAAAGAAATTTTTTTTAGAGAAAATAGACTAATTCAAGACAAGAATGAAACAAATTAGTATAAGGGAAATAACAAACATTTTCCAAAACAGAGAATCTAAAAGCATAGTTATAAACTCCCATATGGGCAAAGAATACAATATACATTTAGAAACTCTACACATGAAGTATATAAAGATTGTGTCTCAGTATTCGAAAGAATTTTCCCCTTTGGGCAGATAAACCTTCTAAACTAACCCATCATCTTCCCGTAGTATTTCATGTTTTTCCTCAAATTACAACACACAACTACCTCTTTTGGACAAGTAACTGCATGATGTAATTAAAATCATCCCACAACATGTTTTAGTGAAATCCCATAAATATCAATGAGTGTGCCACTTTGGTAGCAAACACCTACATTAACCTATGAAACTTCCCAAAACCAGGATAAATAGTAATCATCCCGTAACATGTCTTAGTGAAATCCCACAAGTATCAATAAATGTGCCACTTTGGCAGCAAACACCCACATCAACCCATGATATTTCCCAAAATGAGACAAATAGTTATGCCCTTTGCAACCACAGAAACATGCAAAATGACAAGTATGCATGTGACCATACAATAGAGTACTCTAAACAACATGTACCTCTATGAGTCACCAAAAACTCAACAGTTGCATTCTTACTACAGGTCTTGAACGTAACATTATATATTTAAATAATTTCAACAATTTTTTTTATTATAATATGCATATTTTCTACATTTTATTTCAAGCTAAGAGTACTGTAAATAAGACAACTAATCTAGGAGAGTACATACTGTTAACAACATCTCAACATTTCAAAATAATTTACTGTGAAATAAAATTTCAAAATATATGCACAGAGTTCAAGAAATAAGAAATTAATCGCATATTGTGAAAAATAAATATTTTCTGATGACTAATATTCATTGTCTTTAGAAAAAATAAGCAAATTATAAAATAGATCACCCTATTGAAATTTTCCATCATTCTGTAATGGAAAACAGTCATAATACAAAAACCGCTAATAGAAGTTTCAAAATGCATTAGTTTTAATACAGTAACAACGGTCTGATGAAAGTGGTACTAATAAGTAAACTAATTTGCATCTAGGTAGTCAGGAACTGATTGCGAAGTAAATGTCAGAACAGAGGCCATCAATAGAGAATGTTTTACATTACATGATAAATAAGCATCAGTTATCACACCTCCCTTTTTTTAACCAAAAAAAATAAAACTTTTAAGGTTAATGATTTTCACAAACCCAAACCTAGGTATGAAGTGTTTCAATTTGAATTCTATTATGAGAACCATATGAAAATAAAAATATAAATCATGCATCCACACTGAATCATGATTGTTGATAGCCCATCTAAAATCAAAGCCAAGATGCCTTATACCACCCTTTCAAAAGAAAATCACATTTTGATAGATATGGGTTACTGATTCATAAACAAATAAGACCAAAAAAATATTAAAAAGAAAATAAACACATTTAGCTACAAAATCATTACAACCGAAACACTAACGAGAGAAAAAGAGGCATTTTAATACCAACTGTCATACATGTGATAAGAATCAATTGTCAAATGCATAAATTCCAAATCAATTAGCACACGAACACATTCAACTAATTATGTTACCACAAAATCAATATAATTATTGAAAACAGAAAAGAAGCGATCCTAAACAAATATTTCATAGAGAATCGCTAAACCAAATGCCTCATCCTCCCAACAATTAGGAGTCTTCTACAAAAATATATAATATATGTTAAAGAGACATTCTCTGCTGAATCTAGTAAATTATTTTCATAATCTCAAACTAATTGTAATTTTGTTGATAACTTGATGCCATTTATATCGTTTACACCATCAATTTTGCTCGGAATAAAGACCCTGAACAACTAATAATTCTAAAAAAAATAACACCAACCCAAATGAATAAATAACATGTATTAACAAAACCAAAAACATCAATTTCAAGCACAAAACAAGGTAACGCACTAGTAATACTATCATGCACGTGATAGAAATACAACTCCAAACACATCTCCACTAGAAATGACCTTAGCAACAAATTAAAGATCCGTTTAAGATTAACCAAAACGTAGATCTCACTTTTCTAAATCTCAAACAAAGAAACAAGAAAAAAAAAAAAAAACAACTCAATTAATTATAGTAACATATAAAGTCATCTTTTGATACAAACAAGGACTCAAAGAGGAACAAGGCATGAGATAATGAGGGCAATATAATAATCAAAAGAAGAAAGGCATCAGCTGTTGGAGAAAGGAATGCAACTTAATTGAAGACACGAATTCAAAGGCAGCACCTGATGTAACTATAAGAAGTAAGAGGAAAAGCAAGGCTCCTGTTTGGATGAGAGACTATAATAACTAAAGAAAGAGCAAAGAGAGCTAAAAGAGTAAGCAAAGGAGAAATTAGATTCGAGAAGGAAAGTTAGTTAGACTTGTAGCATAATTAGTTAGGAATGTTGTTAATCTGTTGATACTTGTAACAATTTTGGTTAATACTTTAGTCTCTTATATAAATACCCTTATAAAGGATCATGATAGATTAATGAACAAATTCAAAACAATTTTTTTCCCTTAGTAATTCTTCTTCTCTCCCTTCCTCATTTCTTTGAGTTTTGATCTTGAATTTATCAAGATCTTGATGCATTCTGTATCATTGGTGCTTTCATTGAGTTACCTTTTAAGCTTTCCATCAATCTCTCCAATATTTTTACCACATAGATACCAATGGTTGAAGGGACATGTTTTTTGCTAAGATTGAAGAACAAATCAAGACCTTACACCAACTAAACACCACACTCTCCTTACAAACCAGTTTCATTAAGAAAAACACAGAAAATATTGAAGCTAGACTTGCAGACATAGGGTCCTTAATAGAGCAGCTACAATCATCACTACTTTCAATGGAATATAAAATAAAAACTACATTTCAAAAAATCAAGACTAAATTAACTACCAATCTAGAGGGAACTCATCCTTCTGTAAGAGTCCTTGGAGGACAATGAGGCATTCAACACCATAATATGTCCCAACAAGCATCCCAACATCCCAGAGTTATGAGGCTAGACATGCCCTATTTTGATGGCAATAATCCTGTGGGGTGGACCTTCAAAGTTGATTAATTCTTTGACTACCATGGCACTCCAAGAAGATCAGAGATTATTGATCTCTTCCTTCCATATAGATGGACTTGCTAGTTCTTGGTTTCAGTGGGCCACAACTGTCAATTACATCCACAACTAGCAACAATTTCTTGATGCCATTAAAGAAAGATTCGGTCCCTTCAACTATGAAGATACAAAGGAGCCTTGGAAAAACTCCAACAAACTAGCACTGTTGCATACTATCAAGAGAAATTTAAAGCATTGTCTACCAAGGTCAGTGGATTGCAAGAATCATTTTTGGTAAGCTTCTTTATCTCTTATCTCAAATCTGAATTAAGAAGGGCGCTTCTTGTAGCATAACCACACACAATCCTACAAGCTATGTCATTAGCAAGATTTCATGAGAAAAAGTATAATGACCTCAAGAGAGGATGAAAACCTTATTAGAAAAAATTTGTTATCATAACTGGTCTATTGCCTACTCCCCCTATTCCACCTTTAAAACAACTACCTGCTCCACCTACTCCCTCTCTACATATTAGGAAACTAACACATTCTAAGGTCAAAGTGAGAAGAGATAAAGGGTTATGTTACAACTATGATGAGAGGTTTACACTTGGTCATAAATGTAAGGCCAAAATTTTCTTAATGGTTGCTAATGAAACTATGGGGGAAGAAATAGAAGATTATTTAGAGGAGGAAGTAAGTCCTACTAAAGAAGTTACTATGGAAATGCCTAAGATTATTTTACAAGCCATAGCAAGTCAGGGTAATCCCAAGACTATAAGACTGACAGGAAAATGGGAAGACATAAAGTGAGTGTCCTGATAGACAATGCGAGCACCCACAATTTTTTCTAACTATAAATTGCCACTAAACTAGGATGGTCAATACTACATTGCAATCCATTCCAAGTTAGAATTGGGAATAAGGAAGATCTAACTTGTGATAAGAAGTGTGGAGGATTATCATTTACTACAAGAGACAATCTTTATGTTGAATGTATTCATCTTTCCCATTGAAGGCTTTGATAAAGTGTTTGGAATCCAATGGTTAGAACTTCTTGGACTAGTACTTACTGATTACAAAAAACTAACCATGGAGTTTGAATGGAAGGGTAGTAGGGTGCATCTGCAAAGGGAAGGCTAAAGGGATTCCTAACTAATCAGTTTACAGTGCCTCAAGAAGCTAGCTACAACTGAAAGTATCATTTCATGTTTCCAACTTCAAAATATCTTTGAAATTGTTTCAAATTCAAAAGTTCAATAGGAGATAGCCACTCTACTGGATCAATTCCAAGAAGTCATTTTAGAACCCACACAACTACAACTTTCAAGAGAGCATGATCTTTAGATTCACTTGCTTCTAAATACAAATCTTGTTAATGTCAAGCCTTATAGGTACCCTTATCATAAAAAAATAAAAAATAAAAAATGAAAATCTAATATAGGACGTGTTGCATACAGGCATCATTAAAGCGAGTCATAGTCAATTTTCTTCTCCAGTCCTCTTAGTTAAAAAGAAAAATAGGTCTTGGAGATTTTGCAGTAACTATAGAGCTTTAAACTCTGTCACTATCAAATATAAGTTCCTCTCCCCACCATTGATGAATTTTTAGATGAGTTGTAAGGTGCAAAGTTGTTTTCAAAGTTAGATCTAAGGGCAAGGTAGGACTCATGAAGGTCATTATGAGTTCTTAATTATGCCCTTTGGGCTAACTAATGCCTCATTTACTTTCCTAACTACCATGAACTTCACATTCAAACCTTACTTGAGAATATTTGTAATATTATTCTTTGATGATATACTTGTCTACAAAAAAATTTTACAGGATCATCTTACTGATCTTTAACTAGTTCTGGAATGCATGAAGTCTTGCCAGCTGGTAGCTAAGTTCAAGAATTATAGCTTTGGTAGAGCCTCTAATGAGTATCTAGGACACAGTTACTACTGAAGGTATCCAGCCTGATCCACAAAAGATAAATGCCATTCAAGACTGGCCAGCTCCCACAACAATCAAACAACTAGGTTTCCTTGGCTCAACAGGTTATTATAGAAAAATTGTTAAGGGATATGCTCATCTAGTTACCCCCTTTGACTAATTTACTGAAGAAAGATGCCTTGGAATGGCATACAAAAGCTCAACAATCATTCTAGAATCTGAAAATAGCAATGATAAGTGTCCTTGTCCTGACCTTGCAAAATTTTGATCTCGACTTCATCTTATAAGTAGATGCTTCCAATTGGGGCATAAGGGCAGTCTTAATGCAACAAGCTCATCCTTTGGCATTCTACAACAAGAAGATCAGTCCTAAAATGGATACAACATTTGTTTACGTTAAGGAACTTGTTGGAAATCACCTTGACAAGATGCCCAGGTGGTGATCTTCCAAACACCCAAGTCTAGAATGACTTGTAGAAATAAATACAGCAATCAAAAGCAAGAAAGAAAAGAAGATAAGCGATTTGTTATCGAGGTTCGGCAATAGCCTACGTCTCCGTGAGTTCCTCTGAACTCTCTGCACTAAATCAATGGTTCTTTACAATTACAGAAACCCTCTTCAAGAAGCTCAAGTTCTTGAAGAAACCAAGAAGAAAAGAAAAGAAGAAGATAAGAACTAACAATGCTCTCTATCTAATCTAGACTCCTCTATCTTTAAAACTAGCCTCACTACAATGAGTCCCTCTTGTGTTTTGTGTCTTTGCACTCTCACATAATTCTCTCTTGTATTATGTCTTGTCACTCTTTACAATTGATCTCAAAGTATGTCACAATAATATGTCTAGAATGAAGCTAGGTGACCCTTTATATAGTGCACCAACTTCTTGTCCAATCTTGAGAGTCAATCTCCACCCTTAGATCTCGATGACCACTTAACCATGGCCCTCCATCAATCCTAAGTGGTACTATGCATTTTAACCTTGCATCCATGCACTTAACAGGGGGTTTAAACAAGCTGTCCATGTGTGCATCAGTTTGCCTAGCTCCTAGGTGCTAAACAGGGGGCGGTGAGGCGCTAGGCAAAGCTCCTTTGCACCACATTCTGGGCGGTGCGGTACTGGTGGAGGGGTAGTGCGGCACTGCCCTTCTCCAAGCTGCTTCCTTGCTGGGTGGTGAGGTGCCAGTGAAGGGGCGGTGAGGCGCACACTGATGCTACCCTTCACACAGCAGTGTGCACTACTTTGCTTTGTTGATTAGGGGTGTGCACACACACCCAAATGGATGCACACACATGTGTGCACTCCTTTAACATACTGTATTTTAATCTTCCAACCCTTGTTTAGACTTTAACGATCTTTGAACCATGTTTAGACATGTTTAAACCTTAGACAAATACCGACAATCTTTACCTTTGTCTAAGTGTTTAAACCCGAACCATTGTGCAGAGAGCTTCAGGATCCAAACTCATCTTGAGTCATCAATTAACCAACTCCAATCCTAAGTAGTCCAAAGAAATGATTGAACTTACTTAAAGGTAGAACTTTAGTACCTAAATCCGGAGGATTTTCTTCCGTGGCTACCTTGTCCACATGGATGCATCCTTTTGTAACATTTTCCCGAATGAAATGATACTGAACATCTATGTGCTTTGTCCTCTCGTGGAACACCAAATTCTTACACAAGTGCAATTCACTTTGACTATCCGAAAACACCACAACCTGCTCCTCCAATACCTTCAACTCTTCCAGTAACCCTTTGCACCACATAGCCTCCTTAATGGCCTCCATAGCCGCTATGTACTCAGCCTCGGTTGTTGAGAGTGCTACCACTAGTTGCAACTGAGCCGTCCAACTTACACAACATCCATTTAAGTTGAAGAAGGATGAGGTAATCGATCTCTTTTTATCTCGGTCTGCTTCATAGTCCGAATCTGCAAAACCCTCAAGGTAGATAGACTTACCCTTATTCTCATAAACCAGTCCTAATTCTGGGTTTCCCTTCAAGTCCTCAGCAACCACTTCATCCCAAGCCAATGCTCTTTTCCAGGATTACTCAGGTCTAGTGCTTACCATGGTGAACATAATAGAACCAACAGCACTAGAATAAGGGACTTTTTCCATTTCTTCTTCTCCGCCTCTGATCTCGGACATTGATCGCTAGAGAACTTGAAATGACCAGCAAGGGGAACCTTCACTGGTTTGCTATCTTCCATAGAGAATTTAGATATCATCTTCTCTATGTAGGAAGTTTGAGAGATCTTCAATCTGTTTCTCTCCCTTTCCAGGATGATACACATCCCAAAGATCTTTTGTGTAAGGCTGAGATCCTTCCTCTCGAACTCCTCATTGAGTTGAGATGTAAACCTTTCCATCCTCTTCCTGCTGTTTCGAACCAACAGCACATCAATGACATAGATGAGGATAGTCACCATCTTCTCCACCTTGTGTCAAGGTGAGAAAGTTTCTGTGAAATATATTTCTTTTCTTCTTGTGAACCTATTCGCTACCAGCCTAGCCTTGTTTCGGACATCATCTCCTAGAGGGTACCATTATTTGACCTTGTAAGTCCACTTATAATCCACAACTCTCTGTTTTTCAGGAATGTGCACCAATTCCCAGAAGTTGCTCTTCATCAAAGAATCCATTTCTTCCTCCATAGCTAGCTGTCACTCTGACGAATCCTTACACTCCATGGCATCCGTGTAAGTTTCTCCTTCTATCCAAGGAGCTGCTACATTAGCATCCGCAAACCCAAATCTCAAAGGTGGTCTAACCGCCCTCCTTTCCCGGTCTCTTGTGAGCTGGTAGTCATTATGACCTACTGTATCAACCTCTTCTTGTTCAACCTCTTCTTGAGTTTTTTGGGCATGGCCTTCATTCAAGGGCTCTACCTGGTCAGAAACCTCTTGCCTTCCTTGCTCTACCTGAACCGAACTCTCCTTGATGCGATGCTCCACAACTTCCGGACTGGTTTGCTCACTAGTCCCTGTAGGGTTAGTTTTCTCCAAGTATGGAAATAACAATTCATTAAAAATAACATCCCTACTTATAATGAGTTTCATGCCTTTCTTTTCTAAGGATTATATCCCTTAACCCCATCACCATATCCTAGAAATACAAATTTTCTAGATGTTGGGCTAAGTTTTTCCTCCTTTTGATGTGCATATGCAGTACACCCAAAAGTCATAAGGTTACTTAATTTAGGGGGTTTCCCACTCCACATCTCCATGGGAGTCTTGAGCTCTAAAGCTCTAGAGAGTGATCTATTTACCAAGTATGCAGCTGTAGCCATAGCTTCTCCCTAAAAATATTATGGTAAACCGGATCCTATTAACATGCACCTAACCTTTTCCATAAGGGTTCTATTCATCCTCTCAGCAACTCCATTTTGCTAAGGTGTTTTTACAACTGTTCTATGTCTTAGAATGATATTTAATTCACAGAATTTATCAAAATCCTTATTGCAAAATTCTAAGCCATTATCGGTTCGTAAAGCCTTAACTACCTTACCCATTTGAGTTTCCAGCAACTTCTTCCACACAACAAATTTATTCAAGGCATCTGATTTATTTCTAAATAAATAAACCCACACTCTTCTTGAATAATCATCAATTAAAGACAGAAAGTAAAAGTTACCTCCATGTGTTGGTGTTCTTGCTGGTCCCCAAAGGTCCGAATGAATGTAGTCAAGAATCCCCTTAGACTTGTGCACTCCAGTGTTCAAGCTGACCCGGTATTGCTTCCCAAGAATGCAACTCTCACAGAAATCCAGTTTCTCTACTTTGTCACCACCAAGTAGACCATCCTTGCTAAGAATTTGCAGGCCCTTTTCGCTCATATGTCCCAAGAGAGTGTGCCAAATGGCTGCCCTATCGATCTCAGCCATCAAGCTTGCTGCTTGATTATTGATTTCTGTCTCTCTGATCATCTCTTAGAGTCCATAGTTTCTTGTTGCCTTGATCACTACCAAAGATCCCTTGGCCACCTTGATCTTTCCTACCTTTACTTTTCATGTATACCCCATGGAATCCAGCTGCCCCAATGAGATCAAATTTCTCTTCAAATCTGGAAGATACCTTACATTTCGCAGTAGCCTTGTGACTCCATCAAATATCCTCAATTGGATGTCTCCAATCTCTCTCACTTGGCAAGAGTTGTCATTCCCCAAGAAGACCCTTCCATAATCTCTTTGAAATTCTTGAACCATTCCTTGTGAGGGCACATGTGATAAGTGCATTCGGAATCCAGAATCCACTTCCCGCTGCCTTACCTTCTGCTCACATTCGAGCACACAACAAGAACATCATCTTACTGTTCTCCTTTGGCAACTAAAGCCTCTCTATTGTTGGTATGGCTTCTTCTCTCATCCCACATCTTCTTCTTGCAATCTTTTCTGAAATGGCCCTCCTTGTTGCAGTAGAAGCATCTCTTTCCTCCTCCAAGTCTTGTCTTGGAATGAGATCTCCCATGGTTCTGCCCTCTACCTCTTGATTTCTCCCATAGTTTCCATGAGTGCTACTGCCATTCCGAGTTCTAGCCTTCCTCTTACGAACAGCCCATCTTCCCTCGATGTCTCCTTCATCTTGGCTTTGAAGTCATGTACCCTTATAGCATTGATCACAATCTCCTTTGTTAAAGTATCCCTTCCATACTCAATAGCATTAATCAAATTATCAAAGCAATCGGGAAGAGAATTTAACAAGATAACAACCAATTATTCATCCGAAAATGTAATGCTACAGCTATTCAAATCTTGAACTAGCATATTAAAGACATCAAGATTATCTTGCAACTCTTTACTAGGATCCATTTTAAAAGCAAAGATTCTTTTAAGAAGATAAATTTTGTTAGGGAGAGTTTTGGTAAGAAACAACTCATCTAGTTTCTTCCTTATGAGAGTCGGATCTTCTGAGTCTCTGCACTCCCTTGTGACTCTATCTGACATGTAAAAGAAAATGGTGTTGTAAGCCATCTTCTTCATCTCAGTCTGCTGGTCCTCCGTGACACTTGCTAGAAAAGCATCATCTTCTCCAATAGTCAAGTCCACTTTCTGTTGCATTAGAATCGCCTTGATCTTCCGCTTCCATAGGGAAAAATGTCCATTTCAATCAAACTTCTCAACCATGAAATTTGAAGTCATCTTTGCGGAAAAGATACCAGATTTATGCAATACCCACAAATGCTTTCTTTAACCTCAAAACACAATTAAAGATGGATCTTAACACAATTCTTGAATCACCCTTAAGAACATGATCTAATATTGATCTTTACTCCGTTCTTGAATCACCCAAGATGTTGATCTTTGATTCTTAGAGTCTTGACTCCGTAACCTTCTTGTTCTTACTCCAATACCCAGCTGTGCAAGCTCTGATACCACTATTGGAAATCACCTTGACAATATGCCTAGGTGGTGATCTTCCAAACACCCAAGTCTAGAATGACTTGTAGAAAGAAATATAGCAATCGAAAGCAAGAAAGAAAAGAAGACAAGCGATTTGTTATCGAGGTTCGGCAATAGCCTACGTCCCCGTGTGTTCCTCTGAACTCTCTGCAGTAAATCAATAGTTCTTTACAATCACAACAAGTCTCTTCAAGAAGCTCAAGTTCTTGAAGAAACCAAGAAGAGAAGAAAGGAAGAAGATAAGAACTAACAATGCTCTCTATCTAATCTAGACTCCTCTATCTTTAAAACCAGCCTCACTACAATGAGTCTCTCTTGTGTTTTGTGTCTTTGCACTCTCACACAATTCTCTCTTGTATTATATCTTGTCACTCTTTACAATTGATCTCAAAGTATGTCACAATAATATGTCTAGAATGAAGCTAGGTGACCCTTTATATAGTGCACCAACTTCTTGTCCAATCTTGAGAGTCAATCTCCACCCTTAGATCTTGATGACCACTTAACCATGGCCCTCCATCAATCCTAAGTGGTGCTATGCATTTTAACCTTTCATCCATGCACCTAAGAGGAGGTTTAAACAAGCTGTCCATGTGTGCATCAGTTTGCCTAGCTCCTAGGCACTGAACAGGGGGTGGTGAGGTGCTAGGCAAAGCTCTTTTGCACCATATTCTGGGCGGTGCGGTGCGGTGCTAGTGGAGGGACGGTGCGGTGCTGCCCTTCTCCAAGTTGCTTCCTTGCTGGGTGGTGAGGTACTGGTGAAGGGGCGGTGAGGCGCACACTGATGCTGCCCTTCACACAGCAGTGCGCACTACTTTGCTTTGTTGATTAGGGGTGTGCACACACACCCAAATGGATGCACACACATGTGTGCACTCCTTTAACATGCTGTATTTTAATCTTCCAACCTTGATTTAGACTTTAACCATCTTTGAACCATGTTTAGATATGTTTAAACCTTAGATAAATACCAACAGAACTTTATGCTATAACACAAGTAGTAAGGAAATGGAGGTAATATCTACTTGGAAGGAGATTTATAATTCATACTGAGCAAGAAACCTTGAAGAACTTGATGAGCTAGGTTACACAAACTCTAGAACAATAACACTACTTAAGTAAGTTATTGGGGTTCTCCTATACCATTGTGTATAAGCCCGGAGCTTAAAATAAAATAGTTGATGCACTCTCAAGGATTTAAAAAGGTGCTACTGAGACTCCCTCCAATTTTGAACAAGTTACAAGCTTCCTATCTCTGATCTTCTCTCATTCTTTTAACATTTTTGATTAAATATAGCTGAAAAATCTTACTAACCTAGAACTAGTTCAACTTCATAAGTAATCCTAAGCTAGAATGTTGCAGGATGCTTATACAATTAAGCATGGTTTAGTCTTCTACAAAGGTAGAATTATCTTAATCTTTAACTTCAAGCTCAAGTCTAATATCATGAAGGAATTCAATAATTCATTGATTAGGGGCCATGGAGGGGTTCATAAGACATTCATAAGGACCTCAGTGAACTTCTTCTAGCTAAGGATGAGAGTAGATATCAAAAGGTTTCTTCAAAATTGTCTTATCTGTCAACAAAATAATTATTCTACTATTGCACCAGTTGGCCTTTTGCAACTCTTACCAATGCCTATGCAAGTATAGGAGGACATCTCTCTTGATTTCATTACTACCCTACCAGTTTTAAGTGGCCTATCTGTCATTCCAGTGGTGGTGGACATGTTAACAAAATATGCTCACTTTGGAGCACTTCCTACTACTTTCACAGCTCACACAGTGGCCAAGTTATTTGTGGACTTAGTACTGAAGCACCATGGTCTCCCAAAATAATAATTTTTGACAGAGACAAAGTTTTCCTCAGTAACTTCTGGAAACATCTGTTCAATTTTAGTGGCATAATCCTCAAATTCTTTTCTTTTTACCACCCTAAGATGGATGGAAAAAACTGAGGTTTTTAATAGATTTCTAGAGTAATACATCAGATACTTTACTCAAGAAAAGCCTACCATTTGAATCACCCTTCTGCCTTGGGTAGAATTTTGCTACAACACAGGCTATCATACAACCATCCAAATGACTCCTTACCAAGCCTTCTATGGCAAACCACCCATTGTTTTGCAGAGATATATAGTAGGAACTTCACCAATTGAAGTTTTGGATTGTGAGTTGCAAACAAGGGAAGAATTTGTAAAACAACTTAGGGCCAATATCTTAAAGGTTTAAGCATGAATGAAATGTCTAGCTGACTCCAAAAGGACTGACGGGTCTTTGGAGGCTAGTAGTTGGGCATTGCTTAAATTGCAGTCATACAAGCAGTAATTAGTGGCCCTAAGGGTCATCTAGAAGTTGAGTAAAAGGTTTTAAGGTCCTTATAAGGTCTTGGAGAAGATAGGTCTAATAGCATAAAAATTAGAATTGCCCCTTGCCAATAAAATATATGTTGTATTTCATATATCCCTATTAAAAGTTTTTCATGGTTTTCCCCTCTCTCAAATCAATCCACTTCCAAACTATGTTGATAGTGAACCTATAATATCTCCCATGGTGATCTTAGGCACCAGAAAATTGTTGCATAAAGAGAAAGTAGCATAGGAAACCTTAGTATAGTGGATGGATTAAGGTCTGAAGACACTTCTTGAGAGGAAATCACTGCATTGCACATTTCTTTTCCTGGCTTTGACTTGTGAACAAGGACAATTTAGGAGACAAGGAATTAGATAAGACCAAGGTAGGAGATAATGAGTGCAATATACTAATCAAAAGAAGCAAGGCATCAGTTGTTAGAGAAATGAATGTAGTTGTAACTGGAGATACGAATTTAAAGGCAACACTTAATGTAACTAGAAGAAGTAAGAGGAAAAGCAAGGCTCCTGTTTGGATGAGAGATTAAAACAACTAAATAAGGAGCAAATAGAGTTAAAAGACTAAGCAAATGATAAGTTAGATTCAAGAAGGAAAGTTAGTTAGACTTATAACAAAATTGGTTAGGAAGGTTGTCATCTGTTGACACTTATAACAACTTTGGTTAATACTTTAGTGTCTTGTATAAATACCCTTGTAAAGGATTATAATGGATCAATGAACAAATTCAGAACTATTTTCTTCTTTTAGTAATTCTTTTCATTTCCTTTCCCCATTTCTTTGAGTTTTGATTTTGAACTCATCAAGATCTTGATACATTCTGTGTCATTTTTTAGCGACCTCTAAATTAAGTAATTAATTTGGTTAGAAAAAATATTTGTATAAGTCTTTTGCTATCAATTTGTTGGCTCTCACTTTGAACAAAGAGGTAGTGATTTGTCATTTTTTGTGTAGTTTCTTTTTTAAAAAAAATCTAAATTCAATCTCCATAATATGTTGGTATTATATAAGGACCAATAAGAATTGACAAATATTTGTTTAATCAAGGCATATTGGTGAATATCATGTACACAAAACAAGTTGTAGATAAAAAAAAAATTAAAAAAAAAACTAATTTCATTAATAGCTACTACTAGAAATTGATACTAAGCTTGCTTAATTGGATATTTCAAATATACTACCTAGAAAAATCAAACCATAGCCAAGACAGAGGAGAGAAAACTTACAATGATCAATGCTGTAATTTTGGTTTTATTCACATGAAATCATACAGTTTCACTTGAAATTAAATGCAATACTCCTTAATTAGGCTCTAAATTCACGTATATAGGATTTGATACGATATGTAGACTAAACAAACATAAACAATAATTTCATACATGAAACTTAGAACATATATAATTCCATAATTAAATCACATACCTAATTATGCCATTGGTACAGTGGAAACTTGAATTATGTCACAACGAAAGTGATCAAGGTTAGGTCTTCATCCTTGTACACCCATAACAGAAGCTTTCTCAGATGGATAGAAAACTTAATACTCAGATGTACTGGGAGCAAAAGAGGGGACCTAACCTGTTTATATACACATCAATAACCCTAGTTACTGAGAGTGCAAATAGGCCCTTCCATTTACAGGCCATATTAAACTAAGGCCTACACTAGCTACTAAGCCACATTAATAATATTAAGATGTGTATAAGCCCAAACAACATGGTCACCAAATAACAACGATGAGCTCTTGTACTTTTCTCATTGGACCAAATCTGTTGACCTGGTTTTATAAAACCAAAACAACTATAATTAGTGGTAGCCCATATAGAAAAATTCCAACATAAGTAGCTTGGAATATGGTCTCATGGGGAAATGCAAACACACATTTGATCTGGCTATTATATGACTTGAAATCAGAATCCGACTCTTTCTCATCCTTGGCACATAGAGCCATGTCATACTTGTTTATGAACTGGTTCAAGGTTATACTTTATCTAACGTAACTATCAAAGAAGACATTCACATGTTCGAAACATTGTGTTGACAAGCCGAGGCAAAACCAACCCTTCACATATGCTAGGACCCATCTAACCCTCTCTTCGTACATCCCATTTAACCAAGTATTTTTCTTTAAGGCAAACACTTCAATCATGTCTGGCAAACTTGACTCAAATCAGCTACAGTAACTGAGTTATGGACAATAATCATTAACACATTTTGGATTTTGGATTTTGTCGTACTGACTATACGATATAAACTTCTCACTCACTTTGCGCATTATATGGAATAGACACCAACGATGCCCAGTCCTTGGAAAAACATATGCAATAGCATTCTATATTACTTTGCACTAATCAGTAATAATAATTAATGGTGCCTTGTCTCTCATGCATGAAGGACTATATGTTATCATTAGACAAGAATTCCTATCAAAGTAGAATTGATTGACCATGATGACTGATCCCAACAAATGGAGCAAAAGGCATATTATACCTATTTGTAAAGTACATGGTATCAAATTTCACCACATCACTAAATGATTTATGTGTTGCTCTAGTCCTTACATTTGCCCAAAAGACATTGCGTACCCTCAGCTCTTCATCCAAGTCGATGACATGGTAAAAATTAGGATTTATGTCTTGCATGCTTTAGAAGTAAGTCCTCAAAGATTCCCACAGAAGTCCTCAAAAATTAGGATTTGCGTTTTTCTAACTGTGAAGTCTGCGCTCTTAGTCTATAAGATTCCCATGGTCCCTCTCAGTCAAACCAGCTTTCTTAACCCTATCCGCCTCTGAAATAAGGGAATCATAATTTTGAGCAACCTTTAGGCCTGCTTCATCATTAATAAGCAACTTCTTTCTCATGCCTAAATTGATCATCTTCTTCCTCATGCACTACTACCTCCAGTGTTTAGATGGGCTAAAAGAATGACAATGATTAATAGAAACTATCGAAACCCTGTAAGTTATAACAAATGTTTTAAGAATCGACATCTTCACTTTGCATTCATCCTTCTTCGATAGGTTTAGCTATAGTATGTTCACCTCCTTGCCATTATGTTTACCCTTCCTTGAATAAGTTACACTTGATTGATTATAGTCCTATCCTCATCACATCTTGCGGTGCGAATTTTCATCCTGAATTCCTTCAGGAACTCATATTTTCTATAGAAATCCCCAGCCTTATCTATGATTTTGAACTCTATGCCAACGAATAGATCATTCAAAGTTACAACAACATCCTTCTCTAGTTCAACCACTTTAGCATTTACCTTAAAACCAACCAGCTTCTTCACCATGCTAAGCCCTTTAAGGATTTCCTCCAAACTATGACTACCACAATCACTGATATCAAATCCTACATAGACAATATCAGGTTACTCCCCTGCTTCAGTGCTGATCATATGTCTGTAATTATCATAATTTTGGGTCTCATTCTAACTAGTTAACCTAAAACCACCTCTAAATGTATAGGACATTATAGAAATTATGCACTTGCAAGAACATTAAATGTAACAAAATAGATTAAACACTAAGAGAACATCAAAATTTTACAGCACAATAATCACAATTGAGTCTGACAACATAGTCTAACTGGTTTACTACTCTTTTCCCTTTCAACAGTTATCCCTATGTTATTTACAATTACTAAAAAATGGGTTATAGAGCTACTTTATATCTGACTTAAGTAGACTACTAAGTAATGCACAAGGACTGGTTACTACTTCAATGTAACTAACACATGGAGCTCGAGTAATATTTCCTCAATAAATATGTCATAAATGCCACCTACATTCATGAAAACTTATATGATTTACATAGACTGGTAAAACACAAGGTACCACTTGCTAGTGGATCAACGCAACTAACATATGGAGCTCGAGTAATAACTCCTCAATAAATAGGGGTAAGTAATGCCATTATATTTGACACGATAAATACGTGCTAACTCATGTATGATTTACCTTCACCACTAACACATAGAGAAAAGCTAATCAAATCAATGATTAACAACGGTAACATATGGACCTCTACTAACATATTCAACGCAACTGGTAATTCCTTTAGATGAGTAGTAACAGATGGAGCTAAGTTGATGACTCATGGATGACAAATGAAACAACATAATCCTAATTCATTTCATGGACCTACATTAGTAACTTACGGACTTGAACTGATAATACATAACTCTTATTGAATTCTTTTAGGGACATAGATACCCATTTAATCTACACTAATACCAATTTCACATCAACTACAAATTCATGTAGTTCAAGTGATAATAATCGTATCCATATTACTAATCCTTGTAAAGTACATTAGTAATAATGGGTATCCATGCTGTCTATTCTCCTCTCCAACTATAAATTATAGATATTCTTCACATAAAAAAGAAACTAAAAATTGTGTTCTAATTTTACGTTCTCAAAGGGAAGATGCCAAATAATACAAGATATTGTTTTACACAAACCTTGATAAAATACACTATGTTAATATATGGCTTGTAATTCAATTTAAATTCCTAAATGCCCAATAATAGAGGATATTATTTTAACACTAACCTTGATAGCTTCCTTCCAAAGGTCAACTTTTTAAACTTCGGGTTTATCTGCTTTATGTGTTAGGATTGTGTTGATGTCGAAAATAGGTCGCGTGTATTTTGATCTTATCGGGTTTGCTAGAGTTAGGCCTGAATAGGTTGAAAGGAGGTCGTATATTAACTTGTACTCATTTGGTTCAAGTTGGTTCTATGGTACTTGAAAAGGAAGTCGGCCTAGAATGGTTGACTCTGAAAATGACCCTCATAAGCTTAAGTCAGAGATCGAATTGGAGGGAGCAAAAGTAAGAATGATTAGTATTCTGCCTACTGTTTGGGGGACCTCCTATTTATAAGGTCCGACATAGGTAGAGATTATCATTTTTCCTTGCGGTTAACATGTATTATCTTTTGGTTTGAGGTTATATTAATCCTATATCACATCCCCTTGCACTCCTTTTGTTCTAAAATAGTGGTGGTTTTCGAACCTCGTCTTAATGTTAATGTCTGAAAGTATTTTCTCTATCTTTTTTGGGAAGTCGACCTCTTTTAGGCTGAGTTAGTGGGTCCTAGTGAATTAAGCATACCCAACTCGATATTTGGCTGCTTCTGGGGCTGAATTGGTTAGCCCCTTGAATTGGGACACCCAACTCGATACTCGGCTGGTCCTTTGGCCAAGTTAGCGGGTCTCATTGAATTGAGCACATCCAATTTCGTACTCGGCTGCTCCTTGGGCCGAGTTAGTGTGTCCCTTGTGAAATTAGAACACCCAACTCGGTATCTGCTAGTCCTTAGGTCGAGTTGGTGGGTCTCATTAAATTGGGCACACTCAACTCAGTACTCGGTTGCTCTTTGGACCAACTTGGTATATCTCTTGTAAAATTGGGACACCTAACTCGGTACTTGGCTGGTCTTTAGGCCAATTTGGTTTGAAATTGGAGCATCCAACTCGTACTCTACTGCTGCTTCGGTCAAGTTGGTGTGTCTCTTGAAATTAGGGCACCTAACTCTATACTCAACTGCTCTTGCAGCCGATTTGTGTGTCCCTATTGAAATTGGGGCATCCAACTCATTGGTCAGCCTCCTATGGGTCGAGTACTGACCTAGTAATCTTCTTTTGGTCGAGGTTTTTTTAGAAATCTTTTACGTTTTTTCATGTGATCGTTAAGATGATTGATGAGATTATTGCGTTGTTCAAAACTTGCTCTTACACTATTCAAGGCAGTCCAAGTTCTATATAAGCAAAGGGTTGGAGGTCATTCTCCCCACACTTTTTATTTGCAAAATTAATTCAATTTTGAGAGATCAAAGTGCAAGTCAGCCTTGTCCTATCCTAGTTGATCTCGTCTTCATTTTAGTTATTATCTGTAATCCTCGTCAATGTTGTCCATTTCATCTCGTCAACTTCATTCATATTTTTTTTGTTGGGTTTATCTTCCTTAGTTATTTGCTTCTTTTTATAGTAAGAAATTCTACCTTATCCTTTTTGTTACATAACAATGTCTTCATTTCTTGAGGGTGGGGGTACTAGCCATTTTTTTGGGTCTGAGACCTCCTCTTTTGAGAGGACCTCATATGATCCAAAACCTACACATGAGGAGGATCAAGTAAACCCTGAGTTAGAGGGAGAGGCCCCTCCCTTAGAAGAGGTATGCGTAGAGATGTCTTGATACCATGACCACTTATACTGCGCAGCTGAGTCTCATCCTCGCTCGGTTTTCAAGAAGTCATTCTTGAGTTTTTATCAAAAGTGTTATTTTCTCTAGATTACGAGATATATCTCCTTATCCCCAATGGGAGGTCATGTATCCCAATCCGAGGGGATTATCCTTACGAGATGTGGATTTATGATGACTTTTATAGGGGGTTTTCACCTTCTTATGGATCTAGAGATAGTTGGGGTCTTCAATTTCTTTAGTATTGTTTGCCTTTTTATCTTCTTTCTTGTATTGATTCACCTTTTTCTTTTTCTGGCTATAGTTATTGATAGATCTCATCTTCTTTAGTTGGTCATAAAATAGAACAATCAGTCTCCTCTGATTGCTCATCCCATTTTTTTTCCCCATGCATAGGCTTCTTCTCCCTTTCTTACTAAAGGAAAGAAGAGGTATCGTGTTGGCTGTAGTATAGGCTTTAGGGATCAGTCCTTAGCTTATTTTTATATTAAAGAGGGGAAGCCTTTTTCCTTTGTTAGCACTCGATGAGGGTAGCTCGAGTTCGATCCGTGACGTCTTTCGAGGTTGTTGGTTTGTTCTGCGCACGGATTCAACATTTGCTAAGCCAAGGGTAGCTGATGAGAATACAAAATGTCATATTTTTCTCCCTTAATGTTTAGTTTTTTATACTCATTTGATGCCTAAATGTACTTATTATTCTTATATTTTGATTTAGGATGCAAATGGAAACGTTAAGTGCAAAACGAAACTAATTTGGCGATTTTGGACAGTTTTGACATTGCATCATAATCTAGGCATAACTCTCTCATACGAGCTCTGATTGAGTTATTCTATGGAATTCCAAGAAAAATCTCTACAATTTTCATGTTTTGAGTTTTGAGAGATACTCGATGCATCAAGGTTGAAACTGGGATTGGAGTTGCTGTATCTACATTGTTGATGTTCTGGAACGTCCCTTAGCCTGCAATTCTAATATGCTGATTTGATGCGGTTTATTTTCAGAAGTTTCCAAATCTGGTGCATGAAAATTCATGCTGAAAACACCAGTTTCCTAGTTATATTAGGAATTTATTTTATTTTTTAATATTTTTCTTAAATTAGTCATATTTAGAATATTTTTAGGAGACCTTGTAGGATTTCTAGTACTAAAAATAATGTGTATAAGAGGGGAGAAATCATCAGACATCAGGGATGCCTCTCTCTCCCCTCTTCTCTAACTTCTCCTTCAAGTTTTCATCATAGCTCTGCGTGGTTAAAATTTTATAATTGGTCAAAGGAAACGGAAGCCGCGGAATCAATAAAACTGTGAGATCTAATCTATTTTTATTGTTGTGTTTATGCTTTAAGTATCGGATGTTCTTTTGTCCCTATTTTCATGATTATCTCGTTTAATTACTAGGAGGCCTACTAGTTTATTATTCATTGCAATCTATTACTAGGTTAGATATCAAATCCGTAATTGTTTAATCCCTCTAATTTGTGAAGCAACTAAGATTTAATGATTTGCTACGTCAGAAATTATTAGATCTAAGGAAGAACACTCGACTAAATTAAGTGCAACTACTTGTGCTTGTGTTGTTTAGCTTCATTGATCTCTCTAATTCTTAAGACTGCCACTAGATTAAACCTTTAGCGCTTGTCTTTGGTTGTTTAGTAGTTAGGGTTAATTAGATCACCTGTGTTCTAATTAATTGCGACTAAGAAGAGATAGGAAAATAATTCCAACGGTGAATATTCAAAGTGTGAATTGACATATACTTACATCGATGATCAGTTGTAAAATTCCAATAGTGGATGTTGACATAGACCAAGGTTTGTTCTTTTAATTGATTTAGATACTTCAATTTGAATTGTTCATTAGTTATTTTTCTTAAAATTGTTTTCGTTATACTCAAATCCCCCTATCCTTGTTCATGTAACATAAAACTAGGCTAGATACTCTCTGTGGGAATGATCCTTCCTCACACTACTACATGTATTTTTAGGAGTATAGGATTTATTTTTGGTTGCCTGCGACAGCACACCAAATTTTGGTGTCGTTGCCAGGGAGTGATTCTAGTTGATTTTTGTGCTTCTTGTGATCCTTATTTTGTTCTTGAAGTTTTTGAAAAATAAAAAAATAAATTTTACCTTAATTGATTGTGTTTTAGCATAGAATTTTTATTTATTTTCATTACTCTAAATTTTTCCTATTTTGTTTTTCATGGTTTATTAGAGTTTCCTTGATTGTTTATGACTGTAACATGATCTTCTAATCAAGGTGATTTGCAGTGCGATTCAGAAATAGAGAGAACTTTGCACAGGTTAAGGAGGGAAGCTCGAAGAAATTCTGAAGAGAACGATCTAGCTCTCGATCCCCTATTTGCTAGTGATTTTGATTTAGAAGAGTAAGAAGTCATTGCTGGAAATTGAACTTTGAAAGAGCTTGCTGCCCCTGATTTAAATCAACAACCCTTATGCATAACGTTCCCTACTTTAGATACTACCACTACTTTTGAATTAAAATCTGGACTAATACATCTTTTGCCCACTTTTCATGGCCTTGCAAGTGAAGATCCTCACAAGCATCTAAAGGAGATTTATGTGGTATGCACGAGTATGAAACCCATGGGGGTGACTGAAGAGCAAATTAAATTAAGAGCCTTTCCATTTTCTTTGAAGGATTCAGCTAAGAATTGGCTCTATTATCTACCCTCCGGGAGTATTACCACATGGAATGAGATGAAGAGGTTGTTTGTGGCGAAATATTTCCCAACTTCAAGGGCGGCCAACATTCTAAAAGAAATTTGTGGTGTAAGGCAGCACAACGGAGAGTCCCTACACGAATATTGGGAGTGTTTCAAAAAATTATGTGCAAGCTACCCCCATCATCAAATTAGTGAGTAGCTACTTATTCAATATTTCTATAAGGGCTTTCTACCCACTGATAAGAGCATGATTGATGCCGCTAGTAGAGGAGCTTTGGTGGATAAAACTCCCGAGGCCGCGAGAAACTTGATTGCAAATATGTGTACCAATTCTCAACAATGTGGCACTAGGCTTAACCCTACATCAAAGCATGTTA